>CM060941.1:1017704607-1018954607 GCA_030765085.1 Allium cepa
GCTCGGTACCGAGCTACATAGCTCGGTAACAACCTATTTTATTGGGTCGTGGTGCTCTATTTTCTCTTGTACAACATGAGCCTTCATTTAGACTCCAATGCAAGCAGGTTTTTGACTCATCACCTCTATTTTCCAATAAATAGCAACTTAACTGCAACTAAAGAAGGATCTTATTTCTCTACCATTGGAGACTTCTTCTTCTTCTTCACTTTTATCCACTACCTCTCAAACACTAAGGAAACTCTATTGTAAATCTGAGATCCACTAGATTATGGTCAGATCTAATATAACTCATTGTAATCCAGAGAGAAGGTAACGAATAACAGAGTATAAAGTGGACGTAGGCTAGAGATTGCCAAACCACTATAAAAATTCTTGTCTCTCTCTGTTCTATTTCTTTGATTTTCAATATTATTTGCCCACAACCTATTCTTAGGTGAGAAAACCGAATCCAGGCCTAGATTTAGCTCTCTACTTTGTATTGGATAGATTCAGTAATTAGATCGGGAAAATGTTCTCAAAGTACTTGAAGAGTTTTGACTAAAAGTCATGGAACCAAAAAGATCCAACTGATCCTCAAGTGCTTTGGCTGGTGGTGATGATGGGAGTGCTCACCAAATTGAAGTAAACAATCAGCACACAATTCTGGGATCCTGTGCTCAATACGAAGCAGTAACTAGAGGAGAGTTTGATAAGATGATCCATGAACTCAACCAAAAGATGTCGAATAGGTAAAAATCTCTCATGAAAAAGGTGGACACTTTGCTCAATCTTCAACCCCGAACTACCAGGAGAGTTAGGGGAGCAACTTCTCCTGTAATAGAATAAGAGAACCTTTTGGTTTTTGGTCTAAATAGGAGAGATAGAAAGCATAAGCAAAAGGAAATAACTGTTGAAGTTGCAAGATTTATTACGGGAGGAAGTGGGAGCGCTCCCTCCATAAGGAATAAAACTCGATATCCAGCCAAAACAACTCGGTACCGACCCAAATATCCCACTTGACGATGCTGAGGAGGGGGATCCATTGCTGATTTCTGACTCTTTTGATGACATGCAGCTGGATGATGGTGATGTTGGGTTGAGTACTGGCATTAACAGACAAAACGCTGGAACTGGAGTTTAAATTGCCATGGACAAACCAACCGAATGCCAATGGAACTCTATAGGAGTGGCTCTCCTAGAGAATGGAAAACCTAGATTTCAGCTGGAAAGTCGCGATCGTTTGTGAAGCCAAACACTTGGTGCAGCACTTGATAATCGATCTGTAGATTGCCACACCAAAGGGGAAAGATAAAGATCGGGGTTCCGCAAAAAACAGAACTCCATTTACTAAAAGTGTTCTGAGAGAAGAATATCTTCGAATTTCACCATACCAACAATGCCATCCTATAACGGAACTACTAATCCCAAGCAACGCATACTCAAATACGAATGGAATACGAATGAAGCATAAGCTACAGACGTTGTTTACTGCAGATGTTTCCCAATCTTCTTGGAAGTAGGCGCTTCCATGTGGTTTACTAGGCTTGCACCGAAGTCTATTTCTACTTTTAACGAATTCCTGGAGCATTTCTGGCTCCATATTGCCTGACCGAAGAACGTGACGTCCCTATCTAGCCTATCTCAAGGACCCAAGGAGTCTCTAAAAGCTTTTTGAATCGATTCAACATCACTGTTATAGAGGTTAGTAATCCGAAGAAGGATCTTGTATTTATGGCCTTGGTCCAGAGCATTCACCCAGATACAGATTTCAGTAGATGGTTAAAGTGAAGCAACTTACCACCATGAAAGAATTTCACTAAAGACAAATCAGTTCTGTAACGATCCACCCTTTTGAACCTCGAATGCCATCACTAATATATCCATGGTATTCACGTGTTTTGCACGCAAGTGTCAAAAAGACAAATTGTTAGGGTAAAATAAAAAGAAAAATAAAAAAAACAAGAAAGAAGAGAACACAATATCAGAATCTCACACACGAAACATAATATATAATATCTCAAAAGATCTTTACCAAAAGGAAAACCTTTGTGTACATGCATCAATCAAAGAAAACTAACATATACCAGCCTAGACAATTGTAACATCATGTCCTCATAAAGGCTAATAGATATATATCAAGCATTGTAGCAGAAATAAAGTATGGTAAAAAATCATCCAGCTCATCTCTAAGATCTCCAATGAACCACAGCTAAATCTGAAAACATACTCGAGCTGACCCGAGCATTAAGAAACTAACACCCGGATCAGACTGGTACACTATCCTGAGAAACACAAATCATATAGATTTACTATACCTTAAAACCCTTCAAAATAAGGATGTCTCGTAAGACCATGCTGCCAACAAACACGGAAGAGTTTTACCTTACGATAACCAAACCATTTATATCATAAAATCCTATGATAATATAATAATGTCTAAAGTATGAAATATAAATAATCGGATAGCTGCGATGCAAGTGAGTGTACATTAACAATAATAGGTATATAATCACAACCGTTAAGGCACATTCGATAATTGTGTAGGATTTCACGTAGATCTCTTTGGGGAAGCCGTATCCAAACTACTACACAAGGATCAGAAATATTCTTCCAAAGCATTGTAATCTCTAGCGATGTACTACAGTAAAACCATAGCTGGTCTTGCTAAGACCTAATGTGTAACGACCCGATTTTTCAACGTTCGAAAGTCGACATTGATACGTCCACTGTATCAAATGCCACACAATCGAATGCCGTAAAACCGAACCGGTAGAGTTAAAGAAGAATAGAAGAAGAAACAGAACAATAAACAGAATCTCACATTTCGCAGCGGAACAGATATAATAGATAAATGGATAATCTTTAAAATAAAAGCACTATATCAGTTTATACATCACATTATCAAAGTTTACATCGACAAAATACAAACACTGGCAGTTATAATAACTTGTGTATAAGAAAATTTGACTTTCACTAACCCAGACGCAACGGACGATACATAGTATAAGTTCCACGTCTCGCCATCTAGCTTGAACTCCAGATCTCCACAGCAACTCTTTTCTAACTTCATTCTAGAATAACTGATAACCTGACTCTAGGCTTTCTGTGTGGGCACCCAGAGTTTAGAGAGGGAACAATAAACTCCAGGTCAGTCATGGGACTGGTGTGAGATCTTAAAAACAATTATTTTTCACAAAGAAAGGAAAAGAAATCTGCAATGCTTTTGGAAAATGAAACTACCATAAGGCCTCTCGACACACACACAATGCAATCGCACACTTGGGGGAGATTTCTCCTTGTGATAGTCAAACATGCTTGATACGCAAATTCTTTTTGATATTATTATTAGTGCATAGTGTGGGAAACGTTTGCAAGTATAATTTAAATCTTAGCCAGCATACGTACCATTATAGTATGCCTACTATAGCTACCATATTAGATGGCAGGTTCTACAACTAAAACCGTACAAGGCTCATATTGGTGATTGGATTTCCAACAAATGGTCGGGCTAAGGAACTTCCTGGGCCACATGTGTACGCCTCTGGAGGGACGCCCCAAGAACCTAACCGGATTTCTGCCAACACAAGGCCGGTTGCCTATGTAACTAGGTAACTACTACACGAGTATGCCATCCCCGGTCATTTGCGACCTTTATCCGAGGATTTTCAACCACAAAGCAACAACCACAAAGTATAATAAATTTGCAGCATCAACATAGGAAAAATATCTAGGCTCCATACCATGATACTACCCTTTTTCAAAAGGAAATGTGTCACGACCCGACTTTCATCTACCAGAAAGACGCATCATGATTTAAGAAAGAAAGGGATAAAAGAAGAAAAGATAAGAAAGAAGAAACTCAGCAACATCAGCTACTCACAGCGGAACGAATGAAATATAATATATCACATAAAATATTACATAGTATCGTATACATCGGAGTTACACAACCTATACCACACATATTAGACAGTTATAAACATCTGTCTATCATACAACTCAAGTACATCAATACAAGATAAACATAACGCTAACACAGCGGAACCATAATATATCTACACGCTGAAGCCTCCTGCTCCCAAACTCCTCCAGAATTCGCCAAGCAAACATGAATCCCTCGACTACTCACACATAATATGAGTACCCAAGAGTCTAATAACACAGAAAATAAACACTTGGGTCAGACAGGGGTATGGTGTGAGTAAGCGGTCTAAAATTGCTTAACTTTATAAAATCTTTTGAAAATAAAGGTATCACGTAAGACTTCCCACACATAAACATGGAAAAGTTTTTACCTTACACTAACAAAACATTTGATAGGAGATCCAGTGATATTATAATAGTGTCTAGGGTTTTCAAGTAAATAATAAATAGCCGAAATTGTTACATTCATTAAATTCCATCTACTAGCCACAAAAGTGGGTAATACAAATCAAAACTGTAGGGTCTCGTAGGAAGAATGGTTTTCCATCAATGGCAAGGCTACTGGGGCACCGCCTGTCACAATACGGGGCCTAGATCACCGTACCGAGGATTACTGCCAATCCCCTGCAACACAAGGCCGGAACCATTCCTTACTGGACAGTCCTGAACAAGGCCACCCCATGGTTGGCGCGACCAACCACACACTAAGCCGAAATAGAAAGGGACCTCTAGATAGGGGTAAATCTCGTCCTACTTGGGCATGACCCACTTAACCTTGCTGCACCTCCCCTATTTTAGCCATTCCCGGTTGATGAGGCTTGAGGCTGCGATTACCTTTATAGAACATATCTATCTTAGAATGCTCGTCGTCCACCTGACGATGTTATGAAAGCATTCAATCCATACAAGTTTGTTCCGGGTTCGAACGAAACCGAAGGCACTATCTCGTTACACTCATTTTGGAATCACCCTAAGAGTTTATAACGACGGAAAGTTCTTACACCTCGAGTCTTCACTAAGCTATTCTCTTGGATTCACGACCTAACGTTTAATTTGGATCGATGTGATTTTCGGATATCCAAATATGGAAACCCGATCCCGGTCTCATCGAAATCCAAACGCCACTTTAATGTCCAAGTTGTTAAAGGGTTTAAACTATTAATTTATATACAGAATAACATAGACAGATAGATGAATCACATTATCACAATAGATAATTCATATCAACTAATCATCTCACAAAGCTGCACATATCACATATCAGAGATATCACACCCAAATCATCCAATATTAATCAATCACCCAATATCAATTAATAATCCATAAGCAGGTTTGATTCTCTCTTAATTAATTTAATTGACCTTTAATTAAATTAATTACTATCCTTTAATCACTTGGATTATCTTAATCTTGCTTCATTAATTAATTACCAATTAATTAATTAATCACCTCTTAATGATCTTCCTTAATTAATCTTCCTTGATTAATTATCCTTTAATTACTTTCAAGTAATTAGCCTTTAATTAATTACACAAATTAATTATTCTTAACCATATACGGTAATTAACCTTTAATTACCATCATTAATTACATTAATTAGTGATCCTCCATTTACTTCCATTAATTAATTAACTATGATTAATTTGCATTAAACCTTAATTAATTAACCATAATTTAATAAATCACTTTTATTAATCAACCTTGATTAATTTCATTAATTATATTAATTAATGATTCTTATTAATTAATTAACCCTTTAATTAATTAAATAATTAATTTGTAATTAACCATCTCATTAATTAGTCTTAATTAATCATAAACAGAAATTAACAAACTTGTAATTACTTATCTCAATTAATTAACTTCTTAATTAATTATATTAATCCTTGATTAATTATACTAATTAATTAATCTTTAATTACTTCATTACATAATCATTAATTAATACATTAATTAATAACCCTTAATTAATTACTTCATTGATTAATCACATTTTTAATTAATAACACTTAGTAATTAATCTTAAATTAATCACATTCATTAATTAATTAATTAACTAAAATTAACTAAGTAATTAACCCTTAATTACTTCCATTAAGTAATTATCCTTTAGTTACTTCCATTAGATTATTTACTTTCTCTTAATTAATTACCTTAACAAGTAATTAATCCCATTATTAATTAACCTTAATTCTTTAATTAATTAATCACTCTTCAATTAATTAACTTCAAATCAATTATATTAGTTAATCCTTTAATTAATAACACCATGTGGTTAACCTTATTCACTTCCACACAATTACTTCCATATGTAATTATACACTAATTACTTCCATAAGTAATTTCTCATTTCTTAATTACATTCAGTAATTAACCATTAATTACTTCACTAAGTAATTTCACTCAATTAATTATAAAGTGATTATCTTAAATTAATTAGACTAATTAATTAACCTAAAATTAATTAACTAATTAATCATCACTTAATTTCTACTTAATTCATTAACTATCACTAATTACTTTATTAAGTAATTATTCTTAATTACAAATAGTAATTAAGCTTAAATTTATTTTATTAATTAATTATTCTTAATTAATTTCTACTTAACTAATTAAGAATGAACTTTGCATTTATTAAATATTTTCTCAAGTCATTTACTTCATTAAAACCAATTTAAAATCAATTTGAAATAGGGTTTTATTTTTAACAAAATAATTCAAACAATTAATTTGAATATACTTGAAATCTTTGAATATCCTTTCAAACATATTAAATTAGATTAAACAATTATTTAAATTTGAAAATCCAATTTTTCGTATCTTTTAAACTTATTTATTTAAAATAAATTTTAAAATCTATTTTAAACATTCCTTTATAATTACCTTGGATATCTTAATTATCATTTCAAAACTCATTTGAACTTTCTTAATCTTGAACTAATATTTTAAATTTAAAATATCTTGAATTAAAATTCAAGATAAATTTAGTTAATTACTTTTGAAATCAACTATTTTAAATATTTCAAATCTTGACACATATTAAATTAAATATTTTCAAAAACTTGGTTTCTGTTCATTAGAAAAAAAAACTTGTTTTATAATTTTTAAAGCTTGATTTTATTTATTTCAAAACAACAAGTTTAAATTTGTAAACTTTATATCTTTTTTTTAGCTTTGAAAGATAAATCTTATCAATTTTAAATTGTTAGAAAGATATAAATCAATATTGCCAGATTATATATTTATTAACCTTTAAAAGATTAAATTTACCAATTTAAATTAAAATTATAAAGAAAAATTATCAAATCAATTTAATGATTAATACAGATTATTAAATTGATATTGCCTAAAATTCTGGGTCGTCACATAATGACATACCCTCGGGGGCGCTACCCCCAAATAACCTTGCTGCATCTTTCCTGTTTCGACCATCCCGGGTTGTGAGGTCCGACGAAGTCTCGTCCACAAAGCTACGCTTTTCACAAAATTCATGCTACGATCAACAAATGATCAGCAACACTTCGTATGCCACATTACCAAATTGGGAGTATATCACTAATAACCATCAACTACATAACCTCTGAGCTCGTACATCCCAGAGAAGGGTGTTAAGCTAAGAGAATAAATTCTCTGCCACCAACAGAAATGTATTTTATAGAATCAGCTTTACGTCTCAAAGTGTAACGTCAGACACACATTCATACAAGTCTGATCCGGGATCGAATGGAACCGAAGGCACTTCAAAAGAAGCCCTTGCAATCCAGATATTCACTAATCACGTCCGGAATCCCCATCACAAAGGGTGATAAAATCTCTATACCGAAGCAACTCGGTGTAGAGACATTTGACAGGTAATCCTTTCGCTTTCGAAAATACCCAGTCTTTAACACCATCTTCAAATGCAATCCCATTTCGTCGTATCATTATTCGGAATGGGTTTTATGACACAATGTCCTCTCCCGGCTAATCCGAATAACAAGCGCTTATTTCAAAAAATAAGTGTTACATTCAAATTCAAACAAATCACAATAAATTTACACTTTTGATCTTTTAAACAAAAGATCCGTCACAATCACAAAGGTTCGATGTGGTTTTTGAATATCCAGTAGGAATCTGACCCCCGATCGCATCGAAATTCTAATGCCATTAAAAAGTCAATATTGATAGTTGGTTATTTAACTATCAATCATCATTCAAAACAATCGCTGGATTTCAAATCAAATTAATCCAATTATTATTTTCAACATATCTGTGCAAGATATATTTTCATATTTTAACCTTTTGAAAACAAATTCCAAATTAATTCCCATATTTTAATCCTTTGAAAAAAAATTCAAATCATTTTCCTTACGCGGAAAATATTTCCAAATATTTATCCACTTCCGTTGAAAATCTGCCGAGTTCAAATGCTTTAAAATAATTTAAATCACTTATTCAAAATATTCTGGTTAAAATAAAACTACCTTTACATAAATATTAGTTATGAAAATATTATACTAATTATCACAAATATAAGACTTCAAGTCCAAACAAATATTTAAAACAAAATTAGTAGATAGAGTATAAATATTTAAATAACTATATTTTTTTATCAAATATCAATTTAATCTTTAAAATAATCCCTTCTATACTTAATTAAATAAATCTTTACTTTAAAGATTTAAAACAATTCCAAAAAATAATTTCTCCAACAATATTCTTTTAAAAACAAAGCTGGAACTTTTAATTTTATTTCAAAAGCTATTTTAAAAATATACTCGGCTTTCCAAGGAAAATACACCTTCCATTCTAAAATGGTTCATTCAAATCAATTAATAAATCTTTCTGGATTTATTTTAAATTTACGTCCCAAATCCCCTTTCCACACTTTTAAAAATAAAACAATAATTATTTTTTAAAACAAATTTCCCTTTCTTTTATAAAATTCCCATTGTGGATTTTAATTTTCAAATATCCACAGATATACGATTTTCAAATCGTTTTCCAAATATTCACTTTCAATACCCAAATCAATTTTTAAATTGATTTCCAAATTTATCTCAATCACCAAATCAAATTCCAAATTGATTCCTAAATTTATTTCAATCAACAAATCAATTTTCATATTGATTTTCCAAAGATTTATTTTAAAACATCAAATCAATTCCAAATCGATTTCCTAATTTATTCCCAAAACACCAAATCAAATTTCCAAATCTGTTCCTAAAATTTATTTCAACTCCAAATTAAATCCCAAATTTAATTTCTAAATTTATTTCAACTCCAAATTAAATCCCAAATTTAATTTCTAAATTTATTTCCTTTTGAAATAAATTCCTTTATCTCTGTCAAATATTTAAAATTCGTATTTTAAATAAATTCTTCAACTATTAAATAATATTACTCAAAATTCCTATATTAAAATATATTCCCTTTTTTTGGAATTTATTCTATAAGATTTCAAAATAAAACTTTATCTATTCAAATTTCTTCCCTTAAATCCACCCAATTCTTTAAATTAACTTATTATAAATTTTCTACCCAAATATGAAAATCCAATTTTTATTTATTTCTAGTATCATACGATACCAAAAATATATTCAACTAAATTATAGCCTTCAATGGTTTCAATGTCAAATAATCACACACAGATTATAAATAATCAACATACAACATTGAAACAAATCAAAATGTTTTGAGGAATCCAGTTGGATCTCTCCAACCTGTTTCCCTACATCAACAGATGTTAGCACAACAATTAAATACCAATTCCACTTCGAGGTGGAATATCGCAGTATATGAGATTTATAAAATAACATCCGCTATTATGTGGCGCATAGGGTCTCATCCGCTATATAATGCGGGAAATCAATCACTCCAAATACATATATAATACCAATTCCACTTCGAGGTAGAATATCGCGGCATATGGTTTAATATAATATCATCTTCTATTATGCGGCGCATAGGGTCTAAACTAATATAACAGATAATAAATCAATCATCCAAGCACACAATCAACAATTTTTAATTTAACTATTTTAAATTTAAATCAAAAAAATATTTGATTGAGTGAGAAGATCTCACCATTAACAATGCATGCAATCCATTTTTCATTCCGGCTTAATTCCATTCAGATATTGACCTTGTGTAAACAATTATATGATTTTTATTAATATTCGAAATAAATCGAATAATCCATTATCGTTTAATAGTTTAATTAACTGGTAATTTTATTTAAACCAATTCCTTCTTTAATAAATTTATTTAACTAAAGATAAATGTAAAACTAAGTTTCTTTAATAAATCTTTTTTAGTAACTTAAATAATTAAATAGGTTAATAAAACAAACCACCAAACCACTATTTTAAAAATATATTTAGTAAATTTAAAACATATAAATGTATATTTACTTTCTTTAGGAACTACATACACATTTACTATATTATCTATAGAATTCAAAAATATGATTTTTATATAAACTATCAAACCTTTTTTTTAAAATTCCTATGATATATTTATTTATTATAAATTTTTTCTTCAAACCTCATCCATAAATACACATATTTACTATTTATTTTTAAGTTGAAAAATAACTAACATACATGCATGTGATTTGATAAAATATAATGAAATACTTTACTGCTATCATTTTTCCCTTTTTCTGTTATAACATTTATAAATTTGAACTAAAAATAAAATTATACCTTTCGCCTAAACCACGTGCTCGAGTATGAGCCTCCGACCATCTCACGCCCACGCTTGCCCGTGAAACCCCTCGCACCTGCCCACTGCAACTCATCGACGATGCGCCACCCTCCGTTGATACTAACGTCATTGCTACCCCGAGTAAATAGAACGCCACCGCAGCAAAAAAAATTGTAACGACCCGTAAATTTTGATTAATAGATTTGTTAGTTTAATTTAAATTTTGCAATTAAATTTAGGAAGAAATAAAAATTCTAGAAGTTATAATGCAGCAGATGTTAGAAATTTAAACGTAGCAATTGAAATTAAGATTTACAAATTCAAAATGTAATTGCAATGAATTGAAATTGTGAATCTTTGTCATACTTGGTTATAAGTTTAATATAAGAAACCAACGGGAATATTAAATTAACTAATGAAATGTTATAATCGGAAGTATAATGGAAACGCTGCTCATCTAATATAATAAGAAGGTATGTAATAAATAAATGATTGTAAACTTTAGTAAATGAATTAATGTGCAAATGAATTGAATATAAGAAAACAAATAGAAATGTTGAATCATGAATAAAATTGTTAACTAGAATGGAATTCAAATTTATAAAATAATTTAAAGTTTTAAATTGTTGCATTTGGGTAATAAGTTAAAATATAAGTAAATAAAGGCAAGTATTGAATTTATCAATGAAATAAAATATTGATTAATGGAAATTGAAGGTAAATTGAGGTAATAAAGTAGTGCAGGGCAATAAATAATTAAATTAGTACAATCCCTAATTTTATTTGTAAACAATTGTAAGGTTTTAATTTATTGAAATTTGAAAATTTGGAAATAGATTCAAAATTTATATTAGATAACGAATTTCAATAATTAAAGATAATAATTAATGGATTAAATGGAATACCAATTTATTTATAAAGTGAATGTAACAAAATGAATAGGAAATGCTAATTTATTCATAAAGTGATAGTTGATATGAAAAGGAATGGAACCAAGATGGAATGATTTATGGGATTTAGGATCTTAATTTGTATGTGTGCATTAATGTATAATGAATGGGAAAAACGAATCAATTAAGATATGTATTTATTTTCTTTAGTATGTTGCATAAAATTTGGAAATCAGTTTGCAATCAAAGGAGATTAAGTAGCACGTTAAATGGGAAATAAATAAATTAATACATTAATGATGTGTAATATAATTCATTGTTAATTACTGTAACAACCCGTATATTTGGACCGTTTAAATTGACAATAATCCACACATGTCAACTTAGATAGTACAAAACACGAATTATTAATGGAGTATAGATATACATAAATGAGATTCATCACAGAATCACAGAAATATAACATCACAGAATAGTGCAGCGGAAATAAAACATAGTCATAAGAGTAGTTCATGAAGCTACCTATACATACAACAATGTCTCAGATAAAATAAAATAGAACAACATAGATGTCCAATAGTCTAAATAGAAAGAGCAATACTGATAAGATAAGATAAAGATAGTCTTCGGTCTTCAGCTCCAAGCAGAAACAGCAACAGCAATCCTCAGTCTGATCCGAGCATATGCACAAACAATCACTCGAATCAGGACATATATTCTTATACAGATAATATGGTTCAAGATTTAAAATAAACAATAACTCAAAGATGAATGGAATAAACATCTTTCAGGATCCGATAAACTACTTATACATAATAGTGTACGATACATAGATAATGTCTAACAGTAAAGTAAAATATCAAAATAGTGTTAAGGCGTTACCATTATCCCCCTTAACACATTTTATACAGCATCATAGACTATACAGCACTGTAAACTCCACCGTAAACTAGTGGGATATCAGGGAGTACTCCATAGATATAATACAAAACAAAATCGTAGTGGTCGCGTATATGGGAATACAAGTATGACAAGGCACATGAGGCAATACCCAAGGTAGTGAAACTACCGTTTGCCTGATCCGGACTGGTGAGAACGCATCGTCGCAACGATCGCAACACCGCGAAACAACACTCCAAATTTCAAGGGTGCGCACCAATCAATCACAAAAGTAAATGAGTAGTTTACGAAGAAGTGTGTTCGCTCGAGGTAGCTAACCCGATTTGGCCCGGCACGGCTCCTGATTTTAGTCATTTCCAATTTGACACAAGTGTCAAGGCTATCCATTATCGTTCACTTTCTTCAGTCATCGCGTACGTCAATCCAACCACTTCATTCTGGATCACACTCCGCGTATTGTTATTAAAGTGGTTTTCGGTTTAGACAGTGAGTATGTCCCTAACCGATTCCGGTTCCTTTAATAACCTTCGTAATTAATTTACCGGTTGGTCATTTAATATATTTCAAAAACCAATTCAATTTCAATTCCAATAATTATTCGTAAATCAACATTTCGTTAGTCATTCTAAATCAATTTCTAACATTACGTTTCATAACTTCATAACTTTATTTCAAAATTTCTTTAATTCAATTTCAAAGTTTCAACTTAAACAATTTCAATTATTCATTTAATTCCATGTATAAGTTCATTCCAAAATCAATTAACGTCCAAATCGATTTAAATCCAATTATCGATTTCATTCGATATTCAATAAATTAATTTATCATTAAACATCTCAATTACATTTCCAATTCATTACTTCCTTAAGTTCGTTTCATCATCAAAGCTTACATATTTATTCAATTTGAATTTATCGAATCCAATTCTCTAAATTACAAGCATTTCATTTGTTTTCGATAAGCGCGTTCTATTTCTTATTAAAGAAATTCAATTTCATATATTTATTTCTTTCGTTACAAATTTCAAATCTCAATTAAGAACTTAGTTTCACTTATTCAAAAATTCGATATCTCTTAATAAAGAACATTCAATTCAATTCAATTATTACACAATTCATTCTATTCAATTTAGTTTTATCATTAAACAATTCAATCTTATTCAATTTAGTTCAATCATTAAACAATTCAATCTTATTCAATTATCAAATAATTTCAAATCTTAATTATTATCACTTTAACTCATTCGTTAATAATTCCAAACTTAATTATTAATTTTAAAACCCAATTATTAATAATTTCAAAACTTAATTTATTAATAATTTCAAACTTAATTATCAAATTTCAAAACTTCGTTATTAATAATTTCAAACTTCATTATTAATAAATTTCAAGACTTGATTATTAATAATTCCAAATTGTTTATTACCATTTCAACTTAATTATTAATAATCTCAAAATCAATTATCAATTAATTCTAAATTTAATCATTAAATCATTAAATTTTAAAAACAATGTCCTTTTGTCAATTACGACGTTAATATTTTTTCAATTCAATATTCACATTTTCGTTCATTCAAATTTAAATCCCAATTTTATTCAAACCTTATTATTAGTCAAATAAAATCTTATTTCATTTTAAATCAAAACATTGACCAATCGGTTTTAAATTTAATTTTCTATCCTAAGTCAAAGTTATTTGGGTATCTATCATTTCAACCCAATTCCATTTCAATTCAAAATCAAACATACCAAGGGAACTTGCAGTGTGATAGCTGGGATGGTGTCAAAGTAAATAAACAAGCAATAGCATCCATACATAACAATTCAACAATTTATTTAAATAATCTCGAAATAATCGTATTAATTTACATTTGTTATTTATGCAAATTAATAAAATTATTCCTAGAATCTACACTATCATTTCATGTAGATTAAAGATTATTACAATTCGGTTTTTCACTTATTGTTCAATTCAATTTCAACTTGCATTACAACAATTTATCCAATATACGTTCAATGGTTCAAGTATTATTAATAAATTTCTACATGTTCATTAACTAACAATTAAAAAGGTCATATTTAACTAGTCCATATTTATCATAATAGGGGATCAAGTTAATCGACATTCAACATATGCAATTCGCTTAATATCGTCAAATATCCTATATCACTTTTAACTTGCATATATTTATCACTTAACGATAACAATTAGCATCCAATTCAACATCACATAACAATCAATTATCAACCAAACTTGCATAAAAATATATGTCGTGAAAATTTATTTCACCTTTCGTGGATAAGGAAGTTGACGGCGAAGCAAGCAAAGTACGAATAGAAGTCGGTACAACACGAACAACGAACACTGTAATATCGACAAGGAAAATGATATAAATACAATGAACGTTTGTATAAAATTTATAAATTTATATAAATGCGCTTACCGACGACGGAGAAAAACAAAAGCTGAAAGATCGGTGCTGCTGCAACAAGAAGCTCAATTGGTTGCTGCAACAACAGAAAAAGAAGCGGTTACTAAATTTCAGTAACAAAACAGATGTTGCGTAAATATTCCTTTTAGCAACCATTGGAAGCGATAGTGTACTGCTACTATTTCACAATGCAACAGTACACTGTCTCTTCTTCCATATTTTTTGTATACAACAGAACCGAGACTTCGAACTATTCTTTCATCCTGACACTAATCCAACTTATACAACAAGGTCTCGTCTACCATCATAATGGATTCGGCAGCGGCAGCACCCAACAGCAGTTCCTCCACCTTTCTTTCTTTTTTCTTTTTTTTTCTTTTTACAACTGGCCACAACATTTATTACCCACGCAGCACCCAACGCACTAAATATACACACCTAATACCTACGCATGCAACGACATGCACGCACACTCCAATATATATATATATTTTTTTTGTGGAAGCATATGCACGCAACGCATGCAACACAAACACACACAAAGCACAATACACGCAACACTACACGCAGGTAAGAAAACATGCTTGCACACAACAGAATTTCATTTTTAAACTAAGTTTGCATATCACCCAAACCTTCATACGCAAGCTAAAAAAATAAAGACCTGGAATTCATGCTTCATGCCTTCATCATAACTCCACCCATGCAGCCAGCAATCACTTTCCCTTTTTTTTTTTACAAGCCGAAACTAGCATGCCTGCATCTCCTTTTTACACCCACTTACACACGCACACTCGCATGCACGCCTGCTGCTCGGTTTGGCAATGGAGGGGAAGTGTAAATGGAGGGTGTAACGGTGGAGTTTCCATGTGAAGTGGAAGGCTTGCATGAGAGCCGAGGTGGAGTGAAGAACGATGGGCTGTAGAGTTTCGGTCATTGCAAAAAAAAATTCTCTCTTGCAGAAAGAAGAATGGGAGAAAATAAAAGAGGGAAAGTGGGTGATTTGCGCATGGGGTCTGGAGTAAAAAGGGAATGATGCATGCGCTTTTAATTTTCAAGTTACAGAGGAAAGTAGAGAAAATAAGAAGAGAGGAGGAGGGAGGAGTTTGTACCTGAAGCAATTTTGAAATTTCTGGACGAAAGTGAATTGAATTTTTTTTTTTGAACGAAAGTGAATTGAAACGAGAGAATACAGTGAACCAGTAAATATAATTTACTTGATGCTTCGTATCCCACAAACCAATCCATTTTCCCAACGTCTAATGCACCATTTACCCTTCAACTACCCTAGTAAATGCATCAGTTCAGCTGAGGTTTATTTTCTTTTCAAATTTCTGTTGTAACGGGCTCAATTTGGGCTGACTATTTATTTAAACGGTCCGTAAGAAACCGTTAAATTAACGCGACGGATTATGCCGGACTCCGATTCGCGCAAATAAATATACCGTTATGATCAGTGCGACGAGGCGATTCCAACAGTATACAGATTATTGCGATACGATGATTTTGTAAAATTCACATTTACGCCGCTAAAATTGCACGTTTTGCAAAACAATTTAAACGGAGCAGACGATGACAGTTTTTGACGAAACGAATTTCATAATCATGATCAGAATAATTTTTACAACATAACTGTGTAAAAATATTTTGATTTGGAAAATAAATTTTACGCAGCTTTATATGGACTGATATACAGTAAAACGTGGACGAAGTTAACTGTAATATTATGTGACGAAACTTTTTCCATGTTCTTATCTAACTAGACGTATGTCATAAATAAAGTTTGGATGCAAATTGAGAACGTTTATAAATTTTCAAATTTTTTCATTAAAACGATGAATTTACAATTTTAAATCGGGTCGGAAATTCAGGGTCGTTACAATCTCCCCACTCAAAACTTTTCGTCCTCGAAAAGGAACGAGACTAGTGAAGTAGAAATGAAATAAGCAGAAAAGATCAAGATAGTTTAAGAAATTTGAATTATACTTGAAATTAGTAATTCGGGGTTTGAATCCCGAATACTATACTCAGTTTCCCATGTGCAATCCCGCTCATCTGCACTCCATTGGACTTTGACGAGATTTACCGACTTCCTTCTGAGTTGCTTTGTCTCACGATCGACTATCCGAAGTGGCTTACGCTCAATAGTCAAATCAGGCTCAATAACTATCTCTTCCAACCGAGTAGTAGGAATAGTCATAGATGGATCGTGCACAACTTTGCGCAGGTGTGAGACGTGGAACACGTTGTGCACACCGACGAACTTCTCTGGTAATGCAACTCTATATGCCAATGTTCCGACTCTTTCTGTAATCTCAAACGGACCAACGAATCTCGGAGCTAACTTCCCTTTTCTTCCAAATCGAACAATATTCTTCAAAGGCGACACTTTTAGAAATACTTTGTCTCCTACGCTGAATTCAAGATCTCTTCTCCTTTTGTCAGCGTAGCTCTTCTGTCTATCCTGCGCCGTCTTTATTTTCTTTCTGATTTCTTCGTTCTTTTCAGAAGCTTCCATAATCATTTCTGGGCCAAGCATAAGTCTATCTCCAGACTCGATCCAACAAGCTGGCGATTTGCACAGCCGACCATATAAGGCTTCGAACGGTGCCATACCAATGCTTGCCTGGTTTATTACAGATGAGTAATTCAAATTCAAATTCAAAAATACTTATTCAAATTCGAAATTCAATTCCTTTACCTGGTAACTATTATTATAAGTGAATTCTACCAAGTGAAGATGATCTTCCCAAGATCCACCGAAGTCAATAATACAAGCTCGGAGAAGGTCTTCCAAAATCTGATTTACCCTCTCAGTTTGGCCATCGGTCTGAGGATGATAAGCTGTGCTCAGATTCAGTTTGGGGCCCAAAGTATCCTGGAATGCTTTCCAGAATTTACTGGTGAAAATAGGATCTCTATCGCATACGATACTAGATGGTACACCATGAAGTTTAACGACTTCCCTCATATATATCTCGGCCAAACTCGAAGCAGTACGAGTGGGCTTGACTGGAATAAAGTGAGCGGATTTCGTCAGTCTATTGACAATCACCCATATGCTCTCGTTACCCTTTCTAGTCCTTGGCAGCCCATCAATAAAGTCCATAGAAATTTGCTCCCACTTCCACCCTGGAATTTCTAATGGTTGAAGCAAACCAGCTGTCTTTCTGTGATCAGCTTTAACTTGCTGGCAAGTTGTGCATCTGCTGATATAGGTGGAAATATCACGCTTCATCCCACTCCACCAATATAACTTCTTCATATTCTAGTACATTTTAGTAACACCGGGATGGAATGAAAGTGAAGAGTTATGGTTTTCTTTCAGCACTTCTTGTCTAAGACCATCAACATTAGGAACACAAATGTGATTATCAATTCTCAAGACTCCATTACTATCAACATGTGCACCCAGTTTATTGTCAGCATTTCCAACTCTGCCGAGAACTATTTCTTTGATGCGACAAAGCAAAGTGTCCTCGTATTGCTTGGCTATAATACGATCCATAAGAGCAGGGGAGACGAAAAGTTGGAATAACATTCCTTCAACAAGATTACAACATGCCATCGCTTGGTTTCTGCTCAAAGCATCGGCTACTGCATTCGCTTTCCCTGGAGTATAATTAATATCAAGATCATATGCAGCTAGAAATTCGAGCCATCGGACTTGTCTCTGATTCAAATCCTTTTGTGAGAAGATATATCTCAATGACTTGTGGTCAGTGAATAACTCGAATTTTGTTCCCAATAGATAGTGCCTCCATAACTTAAGAGCAAATACAACCGCAAGAAGCTCTAGGTCATGAGTTGCGTAATTTTCTTCATGGGTCTTTAATTGACGACCCGCATATACAATAACCTTTCCTTTCTGAATTAAGACTGCTCCAAGACCATCACGACAGGCATCTGTATAGACTGTCAATCCTTCGCTACCATCAATAACTGTAAGAACTGGGGCAGATGTCAATCTTCGCTTCATCTCATTGAAAGCTGCTTCGCACTTTTCATTCCAAATAAATTTCACATTCTTTCTGGTCAGTGCGGTAAGTGGGGCAGCGATACGAGCAAAGTTTTCTATGAATCTGCGATAATAGCCAGCTAATCCCAAGAAACTGCGGATATCTGTAGGAGTTTTGGGAGTCTCCCAATCCTGCAAATTTCAAGCATTCGAATTTAGATATTGATAAGTTGTTTAGATAGAATTGACAAGTAAGAATAAAACTTACATTGATTACGGCGATCTTAGCTGGATCGACCGAAATCCCATTCTCCGAAACAATATGGCCAAGAAAACGAACTTCATCTCTCCAAAAGTGGCATTTCGAAAACTTGGCTTTAAGCTTATGTTTGCGAAGAGTTTCAAGAACAAAAGCCAAATGTGATCTGTGCTCATTCTCGTCTTTAGAGAAGACAAGAATATCATCGATGAAAACAAGCACAAACTTGTTAAGAACATCCCTAAAAACTCTATTCATCAAGTCAACGAAATAGGCTGGAGCATTAGTGAGGCCGAACGGCATAACTAGCCATTCATAGAAACCATTTTCAGTACGGAATGCTGTTTTAGGAATGCTATCCTCAGCGATTCTGAGTTGATGAAAACCGGTAGCTAAATCAAGTTGAGAAAAGACTTTAGCTCCATGAAGTTGGTCGAAAAGATCGTTGATGCGGGGCATCGGATATCTATTCTTGTGTGTGAGCTTGTTTAGCTCTCTATAGTCTACACACATTCTGAGTGAGCCATCGGATTTGGTGACAAATACAACTGCAGCACCCCATTCTGAATGACTGCGCCGAATCAAGCCTTTAGAAAATAAATCTTCAATTTGAACATTCAACTCTGCCTTTTCTTTGGGAGCCATTCTCCTTGGAGGAAGAACTAATGGTCGTGCACCAGGAATAAGGTCGATGCGGAATTCGATTTCCCGCGGAGGTGGTAGAGAATTAAGTTCTCCAAATACATCAGAAAAGAATTGGACTACTGGAGTAGAGCTTAGTTCATTTGAATGGGAGTCAAGAGAAAATATAAAACTCCCAGCACATTCTTGAGGCAATTTGCCTTTAACAACTAAAGGCATACTCTTGTCATCAACTAGAAAGACGGTTCGAGCTTTGCATGAGATAACGGCTTCGAACTTTCATAGCCAATCAATGCCTAATAGAATATCAAATGCCTCGAATCCAAGGACATAAAAATCCCAGGTGAAACGGTGAATGCCATGCATAAGAGTGACATATTTGCAAACTCTTTTGAGGTTAGCGGGCCCTCCAATAGGGTTAGATACACATAAGAAAATAGATGCAAGAGTGGGTTCCAAACCAAGTTTATTACACAAGTCAATAGATATGAAGCTGTGTGTTGCTCCGGTGTCAAATAAAACTCTAACAGGCAAGGTATGCAACATAAAAGTACTTTGTAAAGTACCTTGGTTATCCGAAACTTCCGGGGCAGGAACTTCCGGGGCAGGTGTGGAAAGAGCAAAGACTCCAGATGGTGTACCATGCTTCTGTGTTGGGCAGTCTTTCTTGAAGTGTCCAGGTTGTAAGCAGATATGACACAAATCCCTCCTAGTCATCTGTGCTGGTGGCGGAACAGCTGCGCTCTTTGGAGATGGGCAGCTACTAGCATAATGACCCTTTTGGTTGCAGTTGAAGCAAGTAAAGGATGATATGTCAATAGGCTTCTTCTGGGAGTATCCAAGCCCTGTTTTCTGCTGCCAATTCTTCTTCTGTTGTGCAAAGTTTGGCTTTCTCTTCCCCGACTTACTAGCTGATGTCTGAAAACTGGGGCTTTGGAGGATGATGTTTCCTTTGGCTTTCCCTCATATCGAAGATCAAAGTCCATCAACTCAGTGAAGGTTCCATGGACATGAGCGGTGAGAAGCTCGTAATACTCAGGGCATGCACCATGTATGAACTTCTCATTCTTAAGCAGAGGTGTGTCGATCAGCCCGGGTCCGAACTTAGATAGTTCGTTGAACTTCCGTTCATACTCAGTGAAGGTCATGTTGCCTTGCTTGAGATCCATAAAAGAACGATAGAGTTGGGCTTTCCCAGCAGCTGGCATCCACTGAGCCACAAAGGAGTCCCTATTTACAAATGATATAAGAACGAGTCAAAATTTGACGAGATAAAGGAAATTTATATTTAGATGAACTTTTAGATAGATTACTACCTAAACTGGGCCCAAGTGATGGTTTCCTCATCGGTACGAGAAGTGACGGATTCCCACCAATCCTGTGCAGCATCCTGAAGCTGCCAAGCGGCCAACTTACACTTCTGAGCATCTGTGATCTCCAAACCAGTAAAGATCCTCTCCAAACTCTTTAGCCATTGTTGTGCTTCGATGATACTCTCGGAGCCAGTAAATTTGACTCCTCCAAGCTGAGTATACTCCTTGCTAAGAGTGGAGAATCGGACTGCAGGAGCTGGAGCATGTGGACCAGGAGCATTTCCAGCCCTTCCACCTCTAACATTTCTTCTGGTAGCCATCCTGGAATACCAAAAGTGATTTAGAATCAAAGATAGGAATTTATAGAACTTAAAGAAATTCTACTCAAACGAATTCAATAAGAAAGATGAATCAAAGGATGTGGATTCTGAAATGATTCTCCTCATTCTAGGGTATAGTTACCCTATCTCTAATGAGCTTTAAACTCCACAGGCTAAGGTTATCGGGAACCAAAGCTCCGATACCAACTGTAACAACCCGTATATTTGGACCATTTAAATTGACAATAATCCACATATGTCAACTTAGATAGTACAAAACATGAATTATTAACGGAGTATAGATATACATAAATGAGAACCATCACAGAATCACAGAAATATAACATCACAGAATAGTGCAACGGAAATAAAACATAGTCATAAGAGTAGTTCATGAAGCTACCCATACATACAACAATGTCTCAGATAAAATAAAATAGAACAACATAGATGTCCAGTAGTCTAAATAGAAAGAGAAATACTGATAAGATAAGATAAAGATAGTCTTCGGTCTTCAGCTTCAAGCAGAAACAGCAACAGCAATCCTCAGTCTGATACGAGCATATGCACAAACAATCACTCGAATCAGGACATATATTCTTATACAGATAATATGGTTCAAGATTTAAAATAAACAATAACTCAAAGATGAATGGAATAAACATCTTTCAGGATCCGATAAACTATTTATACATAATAGTGTACGATACATAGATAATGTCCAACAGTAAAGTAAAATATCAAAATAGTATTAAGGCGTTACCATTATCCCCCTTAACACATTTTATAAAGCATCATAGACTATACAGCACTGTAAACTCCACCGTAAACTAGTGGGATATCAGGGAGTACTCCATAGGTATAATACAAAACAAAATCGTAGTGGTCGCGTATATGAGAATACAAGTATGACAAGGCACATGAGGCAATACCCAAGGTAGTGAAACTACCGTTTGCCTGATCCGGACTGGTGAGAACGCATCGCCGCAACGATCGCAACACCGTGAAACAACACTCCAAATTTCAAGGGTGCGCACCAATCAATCACAAAAGTAAATGAGTAGTTTACGAAGAAGTGTGTTCGCTCGAGGTAGCTAACCCCATTTGGCCCGGCTCCTGATTTTAGTCATTTCCAATTTGACACAAGTGTCAAGGCTATCCATTATCGTTCATTTTCTTCAGTCATCGCGTACGTCAATCCAACCACTTCATTCTGGATCACACTCCGCGTATTGTTATTAAAGTGGTTTTCGGTTTAGACAGTGAGTATGTCCCTAACCGACTCCGGTTCCTTTAATAACCTTCGTAATTAATTTCCCGGTTGGTCGTTTAATATATTTTAAAAACCAATTCAATTTCAATTCCAATAATTATTCGTAAATCAACATTTCGTTAGTCATTCTAAATAAATTTCTAACATTACGTTTCATAACTTCATAACTTTATTTCAAAATTTCTATAATTCAATTTCAAAGTTTCAACTTAAACAATTTCAATTATTCATTTAATTCCATGTATAAGTTCATTCCAAAATCAATTAACGTCCAAATCGATTTAAATCCAATTATCGATTTCATTCGATATTCAATAAATTAATTTATCATTAAACATCTCAAGTACATTTCCAATTCATTACTTCCTTAAGTTCGTTTCATTATCAAAGCTTACATATTTATTCAATTTGAATTTATCGAATCCAATTCTCTAAATTACAAGCATTTCATTTGTTTTCGATAAGCGCGTTCTATTTCTTATTAAAGAAATTCAATTTCATATATTTATTTCTTTCGTTACAAATTTCAAATCTCAATTAAGAACTTAGTTTCACTTATTCAAAAATTCGATTTCTCTTAATAAAGAACATTCAATTCAATTCAATTATTACATAATTCATTCTATTCAATTTAGTTTTATCATTAAACAATTCAATCTTATTCAATTTAGTTCAATCATTAAACAATTCAATCTTATTCAATTATCAAATAATTTCAAATCTTAATTATTATCACTTCAACTCATTCGTTAATAATTCTAAACTTAATTACTAATTTTAAAACCCAATCATTAATAATTTCAAAACTTAATTTATTAATAATTTCAAACTTAATTATCAAATTTCAAAACTTCGTTATTAATAATTTCAAACTTCATTATTAATAAATTTCAAGACTTGATTATTAATAATTCCAAATTGTTTATTACCATTTCAACTTAATTATTAATAATCTCAAAATCAATTATCAATTAATTCTAAATTTAATCATTAAATCATTAAATTTTAAAAACAATGTCCTTTTGTCAATTACGACGTTAATATTTTTTCAATTCAATATTCACATTTTCGTTCATTCAAATTTAAATCCCAATTTTATTCAAACCTTATTATTAGTCAAATAAAATCTTATTTCATTTTAAATCAAAACATTGACCAATCGGTTTTAAATTTAATTTTATATCCTAAGTCAAAGTTATTTGGGTATCTATCATTTCAACCCAATTCCATTTCAATTCAAAATCAAACATAACAAGGGAACTTGCAGTGTGATAGCTGGGATGGTGTCAAAGTAAATAAACAAGCAATAGCATCCATACATAACAATTCAACAATTTATTTAAATAATCTCGAAATAATCGTATTAATTTACATTTGTTATTTATGCAAATTAATAAAATTATTCCTAGAATCTACACTATCATTTCATGTAGATTAAAAATTATTACAATTCGGTTTTTCACTTATTGTTCAATTCAATTTCAACTTGCATTACAACAATTTATCCAATATACGTTCAATGGTTCAAGTATTATTAATAAATTTCTACATGTTCATTAACTAACAATTAAAAAGGTCATATTTAACTAGTCCATATTTATCATAATAGGGGGTCAAGTTAATCGACATTCAACATATGTAGTTCGCTTAATATCGTCAAATATCCTATATCACTTTTAACTTGCATATATTTATCACTTAACGATAACAATTAGCATCCAATTCAACATCACATAGCAATCAATTATTAAACAAACTTGCATAAAAATATATGTCGTGAAAATTTATTTCACCTTTCGTGGATAAGGAAGTTGACGGCGAAGCAAGCAAAGTACGAATAGAAGTCGGTACAACACGAACAACGAACACTGTAATATCGACAAGGAAAACGATATAAATACAATGAACGTTTGTATAAAATTTATAAATTTATATAAATGCGCTTACCGACGACGGAGAAAAACAAAAGCTGAAAGATCGGTGCTGCTGCAACAATAAGCTCAATCGGTTGCTGCAACAACAGAAAAAGAAGCGGTTACTAAATTTCAGTAACAAAATAGATGTTGCGTAAATATTCCTTTTAGCAACCATTGGAAGCGATAGTGTACTGCTACTATTTCACAATGCAACAGTACACTGTCTCTTCTTCCATATTTTTTATATACAACAGAACCCAGACTTTGAACTATTCTTTCATCCTGACACTAATCCAACTTATACAACAAGGTCTCGTCTACCATCATAATGGATTCGGCAGCGGCAGCACCCAACAGCAGCTCCTCCACCTTTCTTTTTTTTTTCTTTTTTTTCTTTTTACAACTGGCCACAACATCTATTACCCACGCAGCACCCAACGCACTAAATATACACACCTAATACCTACGCATGCAACGACATGCACGCATACTCCAATATATATATATATATATTTTTTGTGGAAGCATATGCACGCAACGCATGCAACACAAACACGCACAAAGCACAATACACGCAACACTACACGCGGGTAAGAAAACATGCTTGCACACAACAGAATTTCATTTTTAAACTAAGCTTGCATATCACCCAAACCTTCATACGCAAGCTAAAAAAATAAAGACCTAGAATTCATGCTTCATGCCTTCATCAAAACTCCACCCATGCAGGCAGCAATCACTATCCCTTTTTTTTTTTTTTACAAGCCAAAACTAGCATGCCTGCATCTCCTTTTTACACCCACTTACACACGCACACTCGCATGCACGCCTGCTGCTCGGTTTGGCAATGGTGGGGAAGTGTGAATGGAGGGTGTAACGGTGGAGTTTCCATGTGAAGTGGAAGGCTTGCATGAGAGCCGAGGTGGAGTGAAGAACGATGGGCTGTAGAGTTTCGGCCATTGCAAAAAAAAATTTCTCTCTTGCAGAAAGAAGAATGGGAGAAAATGAAAGAGGGAAAGTGGGTGATTTGCGCATGGGGTCTGGAGTAAAAAGGGAATGATGCATGCGCTTTTAATTTTCAAGTTACAGAGGAAAGTAGAGAAAATAAGAAGAGAGGAGGAGGGAGGAGTTTGTACCTGAAGCAATATTGAAATTTCTGGACGAAAGTGAATTGAATTTTTTTTTTTTTTTGAACGAAAGTGAATTGAAACGAGAGAATACAGTGAACCAGTAAATATAATTTAGTTGATGCTTCGTATCCCACAAACCAATTCATTTTCCCAACGTCTAATGCACCCTTTACCCTTCAACTACCCTAGTAAATGCATCAGTTCAGCTGAGGTTTATTTTCTTTTCAAATTTCTGTTGTAACGGGCTCAATTTGGGATGACTATTTATTTAAACGGTCCGTAAGAAACCGTTAAATTAAATCGACGGATTATGCCGGACTCCGGTTCGCGCAAATAAATATACCGTTATGATCAGTGCGACGAGGCGATCCAACAGTATACAGATTATTGCAATACGATGGTTTTATAAAATTCACATTTACGCCGCTAAAATTGCGCGTTTTGCAAAACAATTTAAACGGAGCAGGCGATGACAGTTTTTGACGAAACGAATTTCATAATCATGATCAGAATAATTTTTACAACATAACTGTGTAAAAATATTTTGATTTGGAAAATAAATTTTACGCAGCTTTATATGGACTGATATACAGTAAAACGTGGACGAAGTTTACTGTAATATTATGTGACGAAACTTTTTCCATGTTCATATCTAACTGGACGTATGTCATAAATAAAGTTTGGATGCAAATTGAGATCGTTTATAAATTTTCAAATTTTTTCATTAAAACGATGAATTTACAATTTTAAATCGGGTCGGAAATTCAGGGTCGTTACAATTACACCCATACAATGTCAAATTATTAAATAGAAAGATTTTAAATCAATAAACGAATTTATTTAGATTTCAATTTATAATTAATAACATTTAATTTGAAATTAACTATATATAATCGACTTTAATTGTGCAGTAGGGTAGATGTGATTTGTCATTGAAATCGATAAATTTTATAAGATGCAACTAATGCTAATCCCATTTAGAATATGACAATTGGCTAATTTAAAGAATAGAAAGCTAGATTTATTTATTTAATTGAAAAAATTTAATTATTTTCTTTGAATTTATTGTGAATAAATGAAATATAACAGTTAAATTTTACGTTTAAGGAAATGTAGAGGAAATCTAAGAAAATAAATGTAAACAATAGTGAACCAATGTAAATTGCATCTTTTTGATAATAATAGATAGAATAATAGAATGAAAGGTAATTAAATGAAATTTTGAAAATTTAATTTACAATTTCTAAATTCAATGAATTTGAGATAAACACTGAAATTGTTAAATTTATCAACTTTAAATTGACTTTTAATTTGGTTAAAACATTGAAATTTGATTGAGAAATATAAAGTGATAAAATTGGTCAATTTTAAGATTGAAATTTAAAAATTGAAATTTATTATTAAATTATTTAATTAATGGAAAAATAGCCATTTTGGCCACTGACTCGGATTTCAACGAAAGCTGTTTCATCGGATCCGTAACAGTGAATTATTGTAGGGTTTCAAGTTTTGTAGAGATCGGACTTGTCGTTTGATCGTACGGACTCGAAACGCCTTAAAATAAACGCAATTGAAATCAATTGAAATCAATTTGGAAAATATTGTTTTTAGCATAAATTCTTCATACGATGGAATTTGGACTTGAAACATTTTCCATTGCGTTTAAAATATTTCAAAAAACCTATTTTGATATATGGGTTTACCCAATTTCGCTCCGGGGTCAGAACGGGCTTTTTGGGTCACGTTAGCGTTAGCGCGTATATCTATCAACCCGATCCATATATTTTATTTCAATTTGTCTATAAATATAACGTTATAAATCCTAATTCCCCTTATTTTCATTTGGCTGTACGTATATCTCAACTCTCTCCTCATTTCCAATGGCTACAAACCCTGATCGAATTACAATTCAAAATCAAAGTCAAAAATTCAAAGTCCTTAAAAAAAAATTGAAAAAATTATATGTTAAAGCACTTGGCTAGAGTAACTCACTGGTGGTGTTCGTTTTTTGATCAGTTTGTCTTTGACCGATAAAAATCAGAGAAGTTTAAGCCGTTCATCATCGTCGAAATCAAAGTCGTCGGATCGGCGAACCCTTTCTGGGTTTTGGAGAGGAAGCTGAGGGGAGTTGATCCATATGATTATTTTTTCGATTTGACGGTTAGATTGAGGTGGATTTTCGAATTAGGGTTGCGGTATGCTAAATTGAGGCAGCGGCGGCAGCCATGGGGGCCGCGTTGGCATAGGGACGTGCGGCCAGAGCAGGGGAATACGATGGTGGTAGCGGCATGGTTGATGGAGGCACGGGGTGGCATTCTTTGTTGGTCAAAGGGACGGTCAAAGCGTGCGTATGGGTTCGAATCTGTACAAGGTTACATGCCTGGAAGCAAAACGCGTGAGAGAGGGAGGGAAAGAAAGGTTGATGACGTGGCGCTTGAAGGTGTTCTTTTATTTCTATTTTATAATTGAAATTTCAATCATCATTTATGCGTATTACTTTCTCCTACGAACTCAAACAGACGGTCAAATTTTTGGGTTTAAATTCAATTTAAATCCAAAAGGAGGGTGTTTTAACCCACTCACAACATCTAAGATTTCTTATGTTGGTTAAATTGAATTATGATGTGTTTAAAATTTTATTTGTAGCTGTTTGGCATATATTTCATCATTTTCTCAGTTAAATTGCATTCATTTAATTTACGCGTTATTTAATTCATTATTGCATGTAAAACTGCCAGTTAATTGTTAATTAATTTATTCATTGCATTAAAACTGTCAATTAAAATTTTAGTAAAATTTATTACTGCATATAACCTGCTAGTTAAATTTATTTATTATTGCATATAAACTACGGTTAAACAGTTATTTAATTCATTATTGAAAATTTAACTATCATTAATTAATCATTATTTATAGTTGTGATTGTTTGAATTGGATGATAGATTGATGAATGTTTGATGATTGATATGATGGACGAATGGATGTTGTATTTATATTGTATAAACTGCAAGTTATTATTATGCATTTTCATTTCGTTTCTGATTGCGGTTTGAAATGATATACAACCGCATTTTTATTTTTAAATTGCGTATTGAAATGATAAATATCCGTACCATTTGACCATAGGATAGAAAATTATATACAGGCACCGCGGTATGTATATAAAATTATTTTTGAAATGATTTTCTATGGGTTTGGAAAGAATACGGTTTAATAAATATTAAATTTTGATATATATAGTAAAAATTCTTGAATTCAGCTATGTATAAATTTGTTTCGAATTTTAAAATAAGATAAATAATGAAGTTGATTTCGTTTATACAATATGGTTAAGAATATATTTGAAATTCTATTTTATGTAGAGTTTATAATAACTCAAATAAAAGTAAGGTTGAAGATAAATGTGAATATGATTGAATTAAAGTAATTGAGAATTATCCTCGAACAATTTGTTTTGAAATGTAAATAAATTAGGATTTAAAATGTATGATTTTATAACATGATTTTGATTAGAGGATTCAAATGAATATTAAATTGATTTAAAGAATATTATCAAGTAAATTTAATTAAAAGAATATCATGTTATTGAAGTTTAAGGGTTTTACTTAAATAATATTTGTTTTATTAAGCAGACAATTCAAATTTAAATAATAGGAATTGAATTTGATATATTAAATTATTAAAGAATCTATTTTGAAATAGTGGAATATTTAAAGATTGAAATATACAAACTATAAAAATTTAAGTTTTGAAATATAGAATATTTAAGCTTTGAAATATATGGGAATTAAAACGGTTTATTTGGAGGTTCAAATTGATATTGGGAATTTATTGTGAAATTTAAAGAAGCTGTTTTATTTTATAAAGTAATATAGTATTTGAACCGTTAAGTATTAAAAGTTATGTTTCAAAGCTATGGTTTCAAGGTATATATATTTGAAAATATTATGATTTTGGGAAAGGGATATTTATAAAATAAAAATGATATCATATTGATTTGGGATTTTAAAAATATAAATGATATCGTATTTATATGGTTTTGAAAGGGATTTTATATTTTGGTTTAAAGTATAAATTATTTTGAAATAACCGCGGTGTTATAATAACGTTTGGTTGTTAAAGAGATCGGGATCGGAAGTTGTCATACTCTCTGTCAACCCCGAAAACCACTTTAACAACCGTGTACGCGGTGAAGATTCCATAATGAAGTAGGTTGGTGGAGGCGTTTCCTATAAGTAAAATACGTGGACCCAACTCTCGTGAGTTGGCATAAGGTGGCTAAAACAGGAGCGATCGACGGGTTAATTGAGGTAGCACCTTTGATCGGACACATCCCTTTGATATTCTACTCTGACTTTGGTTTATTCGATGGCCACTTTTGATTTCTTTGATTTGGGGTGTTGTTCGAGGTGGGCGGTGGTAGCAGCTACGCGTTACCACCGACCCGGAAGCGTAATTGGTATATCTACCCTGGCATTGCCTAGTTGTGCCATGTCACCTACCCTAACACGCCTTATACGATTTTGGCTTTGTACCATACCTATGGAGTGCCCTCTGACGACGCCTAGTACGAGGGAGATTATGGTACTTTATAGACTATGGAAATATATTTTGTGTTAAGGGCTATATGGGTAACCCCTTAACGCTATTTAAAAGTAAGTTTATTTTATAATTAGACACTATTATAATAGCGAAATATACTACATAGTAAATAGTTTAACGGATCCTTAAGAGATGTAAATCCCAAGCATCTCTTGAGTTACTGCACTCATATTTATTCCTGTTAATTTAACTTACATAAGATCTTTTAGTTCTGACTCGAGTGTTTTGTCTTTTCAATTCGCTCGGGTCAGTCTGAGCATTTCAGGATCAAAGACTTTAGCTCTGGAGGACGAAGACTAAGATTTCTATTATTATTATTTATTATATTCCACTACACTCATACTATTCCGCTGCATTGTTATTGGTATGTGTAACTCTGATAAATGTTGTAAGTATAATCGAATATTTTGTAAAACGGCTTTATAAACTGTATATTTGATTATTATATTTTATCCTTCCGCTGTGAGGTTCTATTTTGTTTTATTTCTTTCTTGTTTTTCTTATTTACCCCATAACAATCCGCCCTTCCGAACGGTATGAATTGGCACGTGTGTCGATTTAAAGCGTGCGAAAAGGCGGGATGTTACAAATAATTTCCCACTCGTGTGCCGCACTACACTTCGAATCGGCAACGAAATCCCTAGCCGAGTCGAGATCGCGACTATGTTGTTACACCTACGCGCGCGCGATCAATCGCGACCTCTTCTAACATCTCACGCGAAATCGCGCTCGAAACCCAGCTCATGCCATGTCTTTGCGATGCCTCGCGCCCCCTACGCACGTAGCACCGCTTGCCCCCCACATGCGAGAACTACAATATGCCCTTTGCCCCGTCGTCGATGAAGGCCTCAGCCGCTTCAAGAGCGATTCTCGAATAGCGTGAGAAGAGGGGAAAAAGAAACGGTGGACAACAGTTCGATTGAGTAATTTGGGATTGAACGAGAGAGAGGCGCAATTTAAATTGCAGCCATTTTTCGTTTGATTTGATTTTGAACGATTTAAAAGCTCGGCATCGATTTCGATTTTAAAGAGAAACTGCAGCCATTATCTTCTGAGATTTGTTTTTAACAGGAGAAAGGTTCATGGTATTTTATTTTTTATTTTTTATTTTTTAGAATACGTGTGAAAAATTCAGAAGAAAGAAAACACGTGTATGAAATTCTCAACGTGTCTGCTAGCTACAATTCTCAGTGCAAATTTCATTATCAATGTTTAAATTTAAATTCAATTTAAATTGTCTTGATTCCCGCAACTCAAAATCTCGATCTCCAATTGAGGCATGCCGCCAGGCGTTTATAATGTTATACGTCTATTCCGAACGCAATGGAAAAGGTTCCAAGCCCAAATTCGATCGTATGGAGAAGATAGCATTTTGAATTCAGTTATTAAATTAAATTCCAATATATATTTTAGCGCGTTTCCAGTCCGTACGACCACACAACAACTCCGAATGCTACGGAAATTGAAATCCGATAATAATGCAATACTACGGATCCAATGGAATGGGTTTCGTCGAATTCCAAGACTGTGCCCCTGAAGGCTATTTTTAAATATCGATTTAAATGATACAAATTAAAAACTAAACAAATCATCTCCGAATCCAATTCTGAAGTTTCCATTATCTTCAATATTATCAATACAAATTTTCCAAGCCATCAAAATATTTTTAATCAGCTTAAAAATCAAGATTTAAATTTTTACCCAAATTTCTATAATTAAATTCAATAATTTATTTGCCAAATTTAGAGTTATATTTGAAATCCAAGTTAAAATATCATTCAAATATTTAAAATCAATTAAATATTTCGATTTCAAATGTTCAAAATTTACGGGTCGTCACATTCTTCCCCCTTAAAAGAATTTCGTCCCGAAATTACAAATTAAGAAGAATGATCCTTAACCCATTCGCTATCTTTCCAAAACTAAACCGTTTTACCAACTTACCAAACAAATCCTTTTTATTAACAACCTATTATCGCTTCAACTAACTTTCCAAAATTAATCATAGATTCCAAATAACATTGTTTTCTCAATAATTCAAATTTAAATTTAACTTTAAATTCAAATTTTAAATTTTCAATATTTTCTCAAAAAATTTCGAACTCGCTAAATTTTCGAAAAATTTCGCCAGCGTCTCCTTTGCACGGCTAGCTCGGTATGACTACAAAATGCCACAACGAGCCCCCAGATTTCAAAAAGAAAACGAAAAGCCAAGCGACTGGACAACAAAATCATCAAATTTCATACTGAAATTCAAATACATACCTTTTTGTCAAGCAATTCAATTTTATCTTCGAAATCAAAATCCCAATTCCATTTCCTTTATAATACCTGTATGCTGTTTAACAACCATATCCAGTTTCTATATTCAAAAATCATTTTGCACATTCCATTACAAAAGTTTGAATACTTACTTCTCATACCATTTTTACTTCACTATTTTAGTTATATATCCATTTTCATTCAATCTTACATTTTCAATTCCATTTGAATTCAATTTATAATTTCAATTTTATTTGGATTCATCTTACCTTCTGAATATTGAATTTTATTAACCATCTTTCATTCACAGCTGATCAATATCACTATTTTAAATTAGTTTCATTTACCAATTCATTACAAATTCCAATTCATTTTATCTCAAACCTTTTTTTCATTTCCACCTTTATTATCTTTAGTTCACTTCGAACTAATTTTTACAACTTCATTTTATTCCACACAATTCAAACTGGTTTTCAATATTCAGTTTCATTTCCAGTTTTATTCTTTTATTCATTCCCAAAAATTTATTTTCAATTCATTATTTTGGTTTATAAACACTTATATTAAACTGGATTCCCAATTCTATATGAATTCAATTTACTTTTATCTATAAATATTAGATTCAATTCATTTTAAACCTTATCCATTTAGTCATTCATCAATTAGTTTCACTTACTAGTTTTAGTTTAATACTTCACTTTGTTTATCACAAATCAAATTCAATTCCAACTCCAGTTCTGCTTACAAATGCGAAATGAATTTCAACATTCAATTCACTTTCATTTACTTGCAATTGCAAATTTATTTATTCATTCATAATTTATTTTCCATCTAAATAAATTTTATTCCAATCATTTTAATCTATTAGACTTCTAAAATTTACCTTCATTCAAATTCACTCAAGTTAATTTCAGTTTAATTTTGAATTCCCTAAGTTTTCAAAGTTATTTATTATTCCATAACTATTTTAATAAGATTCCAGAGTCTTTCCGACATTTCAAAATCATTTTTGAAATCAATTCAAATTATCTTTTAAATTTTCAAAACAAACCCAGTTTGCAAACAACTCCCATTTAAAATCATTTCGCAGCAATTCCTCTCCTGGAAACCCGAAAATGAACATCGATGATGATGCAGTCATCACCGAATTTATTTTCTAGCGACCAAAAAGAGTTTAGTGCTTTTATCCCTTCAAAACATTTTTCCAAAACCTTTGAAAATCATTTTCAAATCAAATGGAGTTAATTTCCAAAATTCCAGATCCTTCCAGAAACATTTTCAAAAAATTCTCTGGAATTCTATTCAAATTATAAATCACATTTACAATTTACATTCTCAAATTCCATTTGTATGTGATTTTATTTCCTTAGCTTTAATTTATGATTTCAACTTCTTATTCAATAATCAATGATAATAAATTAATATTATCAATTCCTCACAACCAAGCAACCATATATATACTATATTAGTTTATGGAAATCATTTCCATTTATGCACAAAAATAATTTGGGTAAAATCATTCATTTACCCGATTTTAAAATAATATCACGTCGAATTGTTTCGTACGAGTGTTTAGAGATCCATATCGATAGAGTTGTACAGACTATACCGACCAGAATCCATATACCACTCAACAAATCAATCATCACAATATAAAACAATTTTATATTCACTAACAAATACGCGCTCATATCTATTATTACACTCAAACTCATTCTAGAGTACTGTTGACTCTATCTATAATGAGTAATCCCCACTAGAGCCAAGGTTGTCGCTTAACCAAATGCTGTAATACTAAAATGTAACGACCTGATTTTTCGACGCCCGAAAGTCGACGATAGTACGTCCACTGTATCAAATGCCGCACAATCGAATGCCGTGAAACCGAATCGGTAGAGTTAAAGAAGAAGAAGATAGAAGAAGAAACAGAACAATAAACAGAATCTCACATTTCGCAGTGGAACAAATATAATAGATAAATGAATAATCTTTAAAATAAAAGCAATATATCAGTTTATACATCACATTATCAAAGTTTACATTGACACAATACAAACACTGGCAGTTATAATAACTTGTGTACAAGAAAATTTGACTTGCACTAACCCAGACGCAACGGACGCTACATAGTATAAGTTCCACGTCTCGCCATCCAGCTTGAACTCCAGATCTCCACAACAACTCTTTTCTAACTTCGTTCTAGAATAACTGATAACCTGACTCTAGGCTTTCCGTGTGGAAAATTGTGGGCACCCAGAGTTTAGAGAGGGAACAATAAACTCCAGGTCAGTCATGGGACTGGTGTGAGATCTTAAAAACAGTTATTTTTCACAAAGAAAGGAAAAGAAATCCGCAATGCTTTTGGAAAATGAAACTACCATAAGGCCTCTCGACACACACACAATGCAACCGCACACTTGGGAGAGATTTCTTTTTGTGATAGTCAAACATGCTTGATACGAAAATTCCTTTTGATATTATTATTAGTGCATAGTATGGGAAACATTTGCAAGTATAATATAAATCTTAACCATCATACGTACCATTATAGTATGCTTACTATAGCTACCATATTAGATGGCAGTTTCTACAACTAAAACCGTACAAGGCGCATATTGGTGAGCGGATTTCCAACAAATGGTCAGGCTAAGGAACCTCCTGGGCCATAAGGTAAAATATCTGGGATCCATACCATGATACTACCCTTTTCCAAAAGGAAATGACAAACCCTCAGAGGGCGCTACCCCCAAATAACCTTGCTGCATCTTTCCTATTTCGACCATTCCGGATTGTGAGGTTCGACGAAGTCTCGTCCACAAAGCTATGCTTTTCACAAAAGCCATGCTTCGATCAACAAATGATCAGCAGCACTTCATATGCCACATTACCAAATTGGAAGTATATCACTAATAACCATTAACTACATAACCTCTGAGCTCGTACGTCTCTGAGAAGGGTGTTAAGCAAAGAGAATAAATTCTCTGCTGCCAACAGAAATTATTTGATAGAAATCAGCTTTACATCTCAAAGTGTAACGTCAGACACACATCCATACAAGTCCGTTCCGGGATCGAACGGAACCGAAGACACTTCAAAAGAATCCCTTGCAATCCGGATATTCACTAATCACGTCCGGAATCCCCACCACAAAGGGTGATAAAATCTCTATACCGAAGCAAATCGGTGTAGATACATTCGATGGGTAATCCTTTCGCTTTCGAAAATATCCGGTCTTCAAAACCATCTTCAAATGCAATCCCATTTCGTCGTATCATTATTCGAAATGCGGTTTTCGATGTGGTTCTTCGTATCATCTTCAAATGCAATTCCACTTTTGATCTTTTAAACAAAGATCCATCACAATCACAAAGGTTCGATGTGGTTTTCGAATATCCATTTGGAATCCGACCCCCGGTCGCATCGAAATTCAAATGTCATTAAAAGGCCAATATTGATAGTCGGTGATTTAACTATCAAAATGCCAATGTTGATAGTCGGTTATTTAACTATCAATCGTCATTCACAACAATCATTGGATTTTAAATAATTTTCCCCCAATTATTATTTTCAACACATCTTCGCAAGGTATATTTTCATATTTTAAGCTTTTCAAAACAAATTTCAAATTAATTCCCATATTTTAATCCTTTGAAAACAAATTTCAAATCATTTTCCAAATATTTATCCATTTCCACTGAAAATCTGCCGAATTCAAATACTTTAAAATAATTTAAATAACTTATTCAAAATATTCTGGGAGACATTTAAAATAAAACTACCTTTACTTAAATATTAGTTATGAAAATATTATACTAATTATCATAAATATAAGACTCCAAGTCCAAACTAATTTTTAAAATAAAATTAGTAGATAGAGTATAAATATTTAACTTACTATATTTTTTATCAAATATCAATTTAATCTTTAAAATAACCCCTTCTATACTTAATTAAATAAATCTATACTTTAAAGATTTAAAACAATTCCCAAAAATAATTTCTCCAACAATATTCTTTTAAAACCAAGACTAGAACTTTTAATTTTATTTCAAAAGCTATTTTAAAAATATACTCGGCTTTCCAGGGAAAATACACCTTCCATTCTAAAACGATTCATTCAAATCAATGAATAAATCTTTCTGCATTTATTTTAAATTTACGTCCCAAATCCGTGAATTCCTTTCCACACTTTTAAAATAAAACAACATTTATTTTTTGAAACAAATTTCCCTTTCTTTAACAAAATTCACATTATGGATTTTAATTTTCAAATATCCACAGATATACGATTTTCAAATCATTTTCCAAATATTCACTTTCAACAACCGAATCAATTTTTAAATTGAATTCCAAATTTATTTCAATCACCAAATCAAATTCCAAATTGATTTCTAAATTTATTTCAATCAACAAATTAATTTTCATATTGATTTCCCAAAGATTTATTTTAAAACACCAAATCAATTCCAAATCGATTTCCCAATTTATTCCCAAAACACCAAATCAAATTTCCAAATCTGTTCCTATAATTTAGTTCTACTCCAAATTAAATCCTAAATTTAATTTCTAAATTTATTTCAACTCCAAATTAAATCCCAAATTTAATTTCTAAATTTATTTCCATTTGAATAAATTCCTTTATCTCTTTCAAATGTTTAAATTTTGTATTTTAAATAAATTCTTCAACTATTAAACAATACAACTCGAAATTCCTTTATTAAAATATTTTTCCATATTTTTTTTGGAATTTATTCAATAAGTTTTCAAAATAAAACTTTATCTATTCAAATTTCTTCTTTTAGATTCACCTAATTCTTTAAATTAATTTATTATAAATTTTTGACCCAAATTTCAAAATGAAATTTTTATTAATTTCTAGTATCATACGATATCAAAAATATATTCGACTAAATTATAGCCTTTGTAACGATACGAATTTTCACGTTCAAAAATCGACATCCATACTTTACATCATACTCAAATGCTGTAGATTCGACCGTTCGAATCTGAGTCGTAGGAGCTTATAACACCATTAAGTACAACACAGCGGAAGAAAAATGAATAAGAATTGATTTTTAAATAAATTTTAAGACTAACTTTGAAAAACTTTAAATTTACAAGTTAAAGTAATACTTTTGTTATGAAAGAAAATTTAAAAGACTTTGGAATCAAATTCCCTTTAAATTCGAGATATTAAAACTTATGTAAAACATTTAGATTTTTGAACTTTCTCTCATTTTGAAAATCTGGAATCCCAATTTAAACTTAAGTCCAGGTAACAAAATTTTAACTTAAACTTTCCTTTCCAGTTTCAAATCCCATTTGACTTCAAATCTTTTAATTTCACTTAATTAAGTTTTAAGTAATTAACAATTTAATTTAATGACTTTATTCATTCACAAACTAAGTTTCAGACAAACTTGAATTTATTATTAAAAATTTAATTTAAAACTTAGTTTAAACTTTGTTTATCATTTGAAATTTAATTTTTAAAAGATGTCAAAAGCAAAACAGAACAGGTTTCTATTTTTAAGCCTGTTCAACATTCCTACCCGAGCCAACAGTATGTTGCTTTGAGCCCAATAATGGAGAACCCCGAGAAAAATGCCTGGATTACTCGAGTTAACCTCGGGAGGAAACCCGCTTCCACCTAGATCACCAAACAACCCCACCGTGCACGTGTACATCGTCGACCATCACCACCAGTCGACGCCGTAACGCCGAGCAAGTCGAGGGTCTCCCAAGCAACTCATCACGATCATCAGATCATGTTCATCAGCTCGAAATCAAATTCGAGTCTATGATTCCAATCCTGGAACATCAAAATCCACCACAACCCAAACCTGTCATCACCTCATTCTCGACGCCTCGACCACCGGAAAATCCCAAACTCCGGCCATCACTTCGTTACTGACCAAACTTCCATCACCCACAATCACGTGCAACTCGATGTACGAGAGTAGCCGCTTCGATCGATTTCCTGACCACTCTAAAAAATTAGGTTTCCAAACTTAAACCCCTCACCGCCGTCACCTCGTTCATCTGCACCCCAACCCAATTTTTTTCCTAGAACCATCATACGCTCCTCCATCACCATCCAAAATTTTGACCCCTCCAAACCCGTGGATCGTCAATGATCACCAAAAGATCGAAATTCGATCAAACGCGAACTGCCCTTTTATCTTGGCCCTAAAAATCATGATTTTTGCTTTAAAAATCATGTTAAAGTACGCGAATTCAGGTTATATACCTGAATCCATGAATTAAGAGGTTTCAATTTTCACTTATTTAAAGCTTTGCCAGTTTTCTTGATTTCCAAGGATGTTAACAAGTTGTTCGAACTTAAATAAATCTTAAGTTTTGAGTATAGGCTATAACAAACAGTTTTGGTTTGAAACTTAAGTCCAATCAGTAAATAGAACAAGTGGAAAAGATTTTTTTGAAATAAAAGCCTTGTGTTTGGAAGTTTAAACAGAGGACATATATGAATATCAGCCTGCACACAAATACTTCCATCATTCAAATTCACTCAGAGAATCCATATGTATATAAACAGTTATTCACAGATGTAAAGGCAACAAATTCATACCTTAAAAATAAATGAAAATATCTATTACTCACATTGCTTTTAGAAAAAGAATAGAGCTCTTCTTTTTGACACAGTTTTGAAATTGTTTGCTGAAATCTTGCTTCTTTGCTATATAGCTTGAGTTGATTTGTATTGTTAAAGTTGAATCTTTTTGTTTTAGTTTGTAGATGACGCTTACTTCAGTTCTTTGCTTAGGTTTGAGGAACGAACTGAAATGAGGTTGATATATACAAAAGAAAGCTCACATGTGATATTACATTTTTGTTTGTACAGAAGGGTATATATTATTTTGTACAGGTTAATTATATTGTTTTGTACAACATCATAGATATTTTTTTTCTTTTCTTTACTTGTTGACTTCGGCTGATAAAAAAATATGTTGTGTAAAAAGATGCAAACATTAAATGCATAGTACTCTATGTTCTTACTTCTTACCTTCTTTAACTCGAGCTGAGATGATATGCTATGGTGTGCATTTATTACTATGTACTTTATGTATTTAAATATAAAGTTGTTTTAGTCAATGTTATAAAATTTTGTTTGTTCATAATTATCTTTATTTTTCATATTTGATTTGTTTACATACTTGAATGTATATTTTTCTTCTTGTCTTATGGCTTTGTAATATAAATGAAGTTCTAAAATTAACATATCGTTTGAATTTATTTATGTATTTATTTTATTTTAAATAATTTTTTGAAATACTTTATTTTAAAATTTTCAAACCATAGCTTTCTTTCAGAATCCACACATGTGTATATATATATAAACAAATTTAAAATAACCATTTCTATTTATATTAAAATCTATTTGTAAAGACATTACATTATAAACATTGTTTAAAAATAACTCATTATTAAATTAAAACAAGTTATAAAAGAAACTATCTCTTTATTAATAAATAACATATTTTATTTGAATATGGAGAAACTCAAATCGATAAATCAATTAATCTCACAATTTTATTCAAAAAAATTAATTTTAATTATCAATTTAAACTCAATAAAAATCCGAGATCGTTACAGATTCCCATCCTTAAGAAATTTCGTCCTCGAAATTTGCCAAGGAGATAACAAAGATAGGTGAAGAATGTTTCATCAAATCAAACTGAATATCTATTCTGCATTTGGCTTACCAAATCAGAATATCAATAATAGATGCGAGAACCAACTCATTTAATACGACACAGAATACTTGGGTTATCTAGATCTACGAAATATGCAGGAGCATTGGTTAGTTTGAAGGATAACTAACCGTTCATAGAATAAATCGGGGCCCAACGGAAGAATAGACAAATGGATTTGATCTACAACAATTCTCAAACACTAGGTATGGATTCCAACATAGGTAGAAATATCCCAACATATATACTAATTTGTCCCTCTTCGGACTTCGATCTACCCAAGAAATTTCAACAGAATTTTAAATTTGATTTTTAAACGAAATCGTTTTATCGATTCAATTCAAATTTTAACTTCATATTCTATTAACCAACTTAACTCAATTTAAAATTTCTAATTTATTATTTTCAGTTTCCAATTTATTCATATTTATTAGAGTTTAAATCGAAAAACTGATAAGAAACCGATGAAATACGAAGTAAGGATTTCCTACAACGATTTGTAGGGCCACCATCACACCGAAACTTCTTCTGGAGCTGTCATGAAGTAATCAAAAAATTTGGGAATACGAATCAAAGGAGATTGAGAGGAGAAAGATTGTTTCCACTGTTGCAGGGTATTGACCATTTATAGTGGTACTCCCCTATCCCCTATCTCATCCTCTTCTTGCACTCATACTTACTATCAATGGATAATAAGAGAATTTACTGAGGCATATGGACGGATATCTTAGGGATATACTTATTCTAGGGTATATTTCACCCTATCTCTAATGAGCTACCTAATGTGTTATACTCCTGAGCTAAAGTTTTTAACCCTCAGCTCTGATACCAATTGTAACGATATGAATTTTCGCGTTCGAGAATCGACATCCATACTTTACATCGTACTCGAATGCCGCAGATTCGACTGTTCAAATACGAATCGTCGGAGCTTATAACACCATTAAGTACAACACAACGGAAGAAAAATGAATACGAGTTGATTTTTAAATAAATTTTAAAACTAACTTTTAAAACCTTTAAATTTACAAGTTAAAGTAATACTTTAGTTATGAAAGAAATTTTAAAAGACTTTGGAATCAAATTCCCTTTAAATTCGAGATATTTAAACTTATGTAAAACATTTAGATTTTTAAACTTTCTCTCATTTCAAAAATCTGGAATCCCAATTTAAACTTAAGTCCAAGTTACAAAATTTTAACTTAAACTTTCCTTTCCAGTTTCAAATCCTATTTGACTTTAAATCTTTTAATTTCACTTAATTAAGTTTTAAGTAATTAACAATTTAATTTAATGACTTTATTCATTCACAAACTAAGTTTCAGACAAACTTGAATTTATTATTAAAACTTTGATTTAAAACTTAGTTTAAACTTTGTTTATAATTTGAAATTTAATTTTTTAAAAATGTCAAAAGCAAAACAGAACAGGTTTCTGTTTCTAAGCCTGTTCAACATTCCTACCCGAGCCAACAATATGTTGCTTCGAGCCCAACACTGGAGAACCCCGAGAAAAATGCCTGGATTACTCGAGTTAACCTCGGGAGGAAACCCGCTTCCACCCAGATCACCAAACAACCCCACCGTGCAAGTGTACATCATCGACCATCACCACCAGTCGACGCCGTAACGCCGAGCAAGTCGAGGGTCGCCCAAGCAACTCATCACGATCATCAGATCGTGTTCATTAACACGAAATCAAATTCGAGTCTATGATTCCAAACCTGGAACATCAAAATCCACCATAACCCAAACCTGTCATCACCTCGTTCTCGACGCCTCGACTACCGAAAAATCCCAAACTCCGGCCATCCCTTCGTTACTCACCCAACTTCCATCACCCACAGTCACGTGCAAAATGATGCATGAGAGTAGCCGCTTCGATCGATTTCCTGACCACTCTAAAAAATTAGGTTTGCAAACTTAAACCCCTCGCCACCGTCACCTCGTTCATCTGCACACCAACCCAATATTTTTCCTAGAACCATCATACGCTCCTCCATCACCATCCAAAATTCCGACCCCTCTAAGCCCGTGGATCGCTAGTGATCACCAAAAGATCGAAATTCGATCAAACGCGAACTGCCCTTTTATCTTGGCCCTAAAAATCATGATTTTTGCTTTAAAAATCATGTTAAAGTATGCGAATTCAGGTTATATACCTGAATCCATGAATTAAGAGGTTTCAACTTTCACTTATTTAAAGCTTTGCCGGTTTTCTTGATTTCCAGGGATGTTAACAAGTTGTTCGAACGTAAATAAGTCTTAAGTTTTGAGTATAGGCTATAACAAACAGTTTTGGTTTGAAAGTTAAGTCCAATCAGTAAATAGAACAAGTGGAAAAGATTTTTTTTTGAAATAAAAGCCTTGTGTTTGGAAATTTAAATAGAGGACAAATATGAATATAAACCTGCACACAAATACTTCCATCATTCAAATTCACTTAGAGAATCCATATGTATACAAACAGTTATTCACAGATGTAAAGGCAACAAATTCATACCTTAAAAATAAATGAAAATATCTGTTACTCACCTTGCTTTTAGAAAAAGAACAGAGCTCTTCTTTTTAACACGGTTTTGAAATTGTTTGCTGAAATCTTGCTTCTTTGCTCTATAGCTTGAGTTGATTTGCATTGTTAAAGTTGAATCTTTTTGTTTTAGTTTGTAGATGATGCTTACTTCAGTTCTTTGCTTAGGTTTGAGGAAAGAACTGGAATGAGTTGATATATACAAAAGAAAGCTCATAGGTGATATTATATTTTTGTTTGTACATCAGGGTATATATTATTTTGTAAAGGTTAATTATATTGTTTTGTACAACATCATAGATATTTTTTTTCTTTTCTTTGCTTGTTGACTTCGGCTGATAAAAAAAATATGTTGTGTTAAAAGATGCAAACATTAAATGCATAGTACTTTATGTTCTTACTTCTTGCCTTCTTTAACTTGAGCTGAGATGATGTGCTATGGTGTGCATTTATTACTAAGTACTTTATGTATATAAATATAAAGTTGTTTTAGTCAATGTTATAAAATTTTGTTTGTTCATAATTATCTTTATTTTTCATATTTGATTTGTTTACATACTTGAATGTATATTTTTCTTCTTGTCTTATGGCTTTGTAATATAAATGAAGTTCTAAAATTAACATATCGTTTGAATTTATTTATGTATTTATTTTATTTTAAATAATTTTTTGAAAGACTTTATTTTAAATTTTCAAACCATAGCTTTCTTTCAGAATCCACACATGTATATATATATAAATAAATTTAAAATAACCATTTCTATTTATATTAAAATCTATTTGTAAAGACATTACATTATAAACATTGTTTAAAAATAACTCATTATTAAATTAGGACAATTTATAAAAGAAACTATCTCTTTATTAATAAATAACATATTTTATTTGAATTTGGAGAAACTCAAATCGATAAATCAATTAATCTCACAATTTTATTCAAAAATAATAATTTTAATTATCAATTTAAACTCAATAAAAATCCGAGATCGTTACAGATTCCCCTCCTTAAGAAATTTCATCCTCGAAATTTGTTAAGGAGATAACAAAGATAGATGAAGAATGTTTCATCAAATCAAACTGAATATCTGTTCTGCATTTGGCTTACCAAATCAGAATATGAATAATAGATATGAGAACCAACTCATTTAATACTACATGGAATACTTGGGTTATCCGGATCTACGAAATATGCAGGAGCATTGGTTAGTTCGAAGGATAAATAACCGTTCGTAGAATAAATCGGGGCCCAACGGAAGAATAGACAATGGATTTGATCTACCACAATTCTCAAACACTAGGTATGGATTCCAACATAGGTAGGAATATCCTAAAATATATACTAATTTGTCCCTCTTCAGACTTCGATCTACCCAAGAAATTTCAACAGAATTATAAATTTGATTTTTAAACGAAATTGTTTTATCGATTCAATTCAAATTTTAACTTCATATTCTATTAACCAATTTAACTCAATTTAAAATTTCTAATTTATAATTTTCAGTTTCCAATTTATTCATATTTATTAAAGTTTAAATCGAAAAACTGATAAGAAACCGATGAAATACGAAGTAAGGATTTCCTACAATGATTTGTAAGGCCACCATCACACCGAAATTTCTTCTGGAGCTGTCATGAAGCAATCAAAGAATTTGGGAATACGAATCAAAGGAGATTGAGAGGAGAAGGATTGTTTCCACTGTTGCAGGGTATTGACCATTTATAGTGGTACTCCCCTATCCCCTATCTCATCCTCTTCTTGCACTCATACTTACTATCAATGGATAATAAGAGAATTTACCGAGGCATATGGACGGATATCTTAGGGATATACTCATTCTAGGGTATATTTCACCCTATCTCAAATGAGCTACCTAACGTGTTATACTCTTGAGCTAAAGTTTTTAACCCTCAGCTCTGATACCAATTGTAACGATATGAATTTTCACGTTCGAAAATCGACATCCATACTTTACATCGTACTCGAATGCCGCAGATTCGACTGTTCGAATCCGAGTCGCCGGAGCTTATAACACCAATAAGTACAACACAACGGAAGAAAAATGAATACGAATTGATTTTTAAATAAATTTTAAAACTAACTTTTAAAACCTTTAAATTTACAAGTTAAAGTAATACTTTTGTTATGAAAGAAATTTTAAAAGACTTTGGAATCAAATTCCCTTTAAATTCAAGATATTTAAACTTATGTAAAACATTTAGATTTTTAAACTTTCTCTCATTTCAAAAATCTGGAATCCCAATTTAAACTTAAGTCCAGATTACAAAATTTTAACTTAAACTTTCCGTTCCAGTTTCAAATCCCATTTGACTTCAAATCTTTTAATTTCACTTAATTAAGTTTTAAGTAATTAACAACTTAATTTAATGACTTTATTCATTCACATACTAAATTTCAGACAAACTTGAATTTATTATTAAAACTTTGATTTAAAACTTAGTTTAAACTTTGTTTATAATTTGAAATTTAATTTTTAAAAAATGTCAAAAGTAACACAGAACAGGTTTCTGTTTTTAAGGCTGTTCAACATTCCTACCCACGCCAACAATATGTTGCCTCGAGCCCAACACTGGAGAACCCCGAGAAAAATGCCTGGATTACTCGAGTTAACCTCGGGAGGAAACCCGCTTCCACCCAGATCACCAAACAACCCCACTGTGCACGTGTACATCGTCGACCATCACCACCAGTCGACGCCGTAACACCGAGCAAGTCGAGGGTCGCCTAAGCAACTCATCACGATCATCAGATCTTGTTCATCAGCTCGAAATCAAATTCGAGTCTATGATTCCAAACCTGGAACATCAAAATCCACCACAACCCAAACCTGTCATCACCTCGTTCTCGACGCCTCGACCACCGAAAAATCCCAAACTCCGACCATCACTTCGTTACTGACCAAACTTCCATCACCCACAGTCGCGTGTAACTTGATGCATGAGAGTAGCTGCTTCGATCGATTTCCTTACCAATCTAAAAAATTAGGTTTGCAAACTTAAACCCCTCGCCACCGTCACCTCGTTCATCTGCACCCCAACCCAATATTTTTCCTAAAACCATCATACGCCCCTCCATCACCATCCAAAATTTCGACCCCTCCAAGCCCTTGGATCGCCAGTGATCACCAAAAGATCGAAATTCGATCAAACGCGAACTTCCCTTTTATCTTGGCCCTAAAAATCATGATTTTTTCTTTAAAAATCATGTTAAAGTATGCGAATTCAGGTTATATGCCTGAATCCATGAATTAAGAGGTTTCAATTTTCACTTATTTAAAGCTTTGCCAGTTTTCTTGATTTTCAGGGATGTTAACAAGTTGTTCGAACTTAAATAAATCTTAAGTTTTGAGTATAGGCTATAACAAACAGTTTTGGTTTGAAACTTAAGTCCAATCAGTAAATAGAACAAGTGGAAAAGATTTTTTTTAAATAAAAGCCTTGTGTTTGGAAGTTTAAACAGAGGACATATATGAATATCAGCCTGCACACAAATACTTCCATCATTCAAATTCACTTAGAGAATCCATATGTATACAAACAGTTATTCACAGATGTAAAGGCAACATATTCATACCTTAAAAATAAATGAAAATATCTGTTACTCACCTTGCTTTTAGAAAAAGAACAGAGCTCTTCTTTTTGACACAGTTTTGAAATTGTTTGCTGAAATCTTGCTTCTTTGCTCTATAGCTTGAGTTGATTTGCATTGTTAAACTTGAATCTTTTTTTTTTAGTTTGTAGATGATGCTTACTTCAGTTCTTTGCTTAGGTTTGAGGAAAGAACTGCAATGAGTTGATATATACAAAAGAAAGCTCACAGGTGATATTATATTTTTGTTTGTACATCAGGGTATATATTATTTTGTAAAGGTTAATTATATTGTTTTGTACAACATCATAGATATTTTTTTTTTCTTTTCTTTGCTTGTTGACTTCGGCTGATAAAAAAAATATGTTGTGTTAAAAGATGCAAACATTAAATGCATAGTACTTTATGTTATTACTTCTTGCCTTCTTTAACTCTAGCTGAGATGATATGCTATGGTGTGCATTTATTACTAAGTACTTTATGTATATAAACATAAGTTAATTAGTCAATGTTATAAAATTTTGTTTGTTAATAATTATCTTTATTTGTTCATATTTGATTTGTTTACATACTTGAATGTATATTTTTCTTCTTGTCTTATGGCTTTGTAATGTAAATGAAGTTCTAAAATTAACATATCGTTTGAATTTATTTATGTGTTTATTTTATTTTAAATAATTTTTTGAAAGACTTTATTTTAAATTTTCAAACCATGGCTTTCTTTCAGAATCCATACATGTATATATATATATATATATATATATATATATATATAAATTTAAAATAACCATTTCAATTTATATTAAAATCTATTTGTAAAGACATTACATTATAAACGTTGTTTAAAAATAACTCATTATTAAATTTCAACAATTTATAAAAGAAACTATCTCTTTGTTAATAAACAACATATTTTATTTGAATTTGGAGAAACTCAAATCGATAAATCAATTAATGTCGCAATTTTTATTATCAATTTAAACTCAATAAAAATTCGAGATCGTTACAGCCTTCAACGGTTTCAATCACAAATAATCACACATAGATTATAAATAATCAACATACAACATTGAAACAAATCAAAATGTTTTGAGGAATCCAGTTGGATCCCTCCAACCTGTTTCCCAGCGTCCATAGATGTTAGCACAACAATTAAATACCAATTCCACTTCGAGGTGAAATATCATGGTATATGGGATTTATAAAATATCATCCGCTATTATGCGGCGCATAGGGTCTCATTCGCTATATAATGCGGGAAATCAATCACTCCAAATACATATATAATACCAATTCCACTTCGAGGTGGAATATCGCGATATATAGGTTTAATATAATATCATCCGCTATTATGCAGCGCATAGGGTCTAAACTAATATAACATATAATAAATCAATCATCCAAGGACACAATCAACAAATTTAAATTTAACTATTTAAAATTTAAATCAGAAAAATATTTGATTGAGTGAGAAGATCTCACCTTTAACAATGCTTGCAATCCATTTTCCATTCCGGCTTGATTCCATTCAGATATTGACCTTGTGTAGACAATTATATGATTTTTATAAATATTCAAAATAAACCGAATAATCCATTATCATTTAATACTTTAATTAACTGGTAGTTTTATTTGAACCAATTCCTCCTTTAATAAATTTATTTAACTAAAGATAAATTTAAAACTAATTTTCCTTTAATAAATCTTTTTTAGTAACTTAAATAATTAAATAGGTTAATTGAACAAACTTATCACCGAACCACTATTTTAAAAATAAATTTAGTAAATTTAAAATACATATAAATGTATATTTATTTTCTTTAGGAACTACATACACATTTATGATATTATCTATAGAATTCAAAAATCTGATTTTTATATAAAATCTCAAACCCTTTTTTCAAAAATTCCTATCATATATTTATTTAATATAAATTTTTTCTTCAAACCTTATCGATAAATACACATATTTACTATTTATTTTTAAGTTGAAAAATAACTAACATACATGCATGTAATTTGATAAAATAGAATGAAATACTTTACAGCTGTGATTTTTTTCTTTCTCTGTTATAACAATTATAAATTTGAATCAAAAATAAAATTATACCTTTTTACCTAAACCATGTGCTTGAGTACGAGCCTCCGACCATCTCACGGCATCACCTTGCCCACGCTTGCCCGTGAAACCCCTAGCACGCCTGCCCACTGCAACTCATCGACGACGCGCCACCCTCCATTGATACTAACGTCGCTGCTACCCCGAGTAAATAGAATGTTGCCGTAGTAAAAAAATTTGTCCCACTCGCGTGCCCCACTGCACTTCCAATCGATGACGAAATCCCTAGCCGAGTCGAGATCGCGACTCTGCTGTTACACCTACGCGCACGAGCGATCAATCGTGGCCTCTTCCAACATCCCACGCGAAATCGCGCACGAAACCCAGCTCATGCCACGCCTTTGCGACGCCTCGCGCCCCCTACGCACATAGCACCGCCTGCCCCCCACATGCGAGAACTACAACATCCCCTTTTCCCCGTCGTCGACGAAGGCCTCAGGCACTTCGAGAGCGATTCTCGAATCGCGTGAGAAGAGGGTAAAAAGATACGATGAACAATAGTTCGATTGAGGAATTTGTAGATTGAATGAGAGAGAGAGGCACGATTTAAATTGCAGCCATTTTTCGTTCGATTTGATTTTGATCGATTTAAAAGCTTGGCTTCGATTTCAAGTTTAAAGAGAAACCATAGCCATTATCTTCTGAGATTTGTTTTTAACAGGAGAACGGTTCATGATATTCTATTACTTTTTTTGTAAATACGTGTGAAAAATTCAGAAGAAAGAAAACACGTGTCTAAAATTTTCAAAGTGTCTGGTAGCTACAGTTCTCAGTGCAAATTTCATTATCTATGTTTAAATTTAAATTCAATTTTAAATTTTCTTGATTCCCGCAACTCAAAATCTCGATCTCCAATCGAGGCATGCCGCCAGGCGTTTATAATGTTGTACGCCTATTCCGAACGCAACGGAAAAGGTTTCAAGTCCAAATTTGATCGCATGGAGAAGATAGCATTTTAAATTCACTTATTAAATTAAATTCCAATATAAATTTTAGCGTTTTTGCAATCCGTATGACCACTTAACAACTCCGAATGCTATGTAAATTGAAATCCGATAATAATGCAATATTAAGGATCCAATGGAACTGGTTTCGTCGAATTTCGAGACTGTATCCCGGAAGGCTATTTTTAAATATCGATTTAAACGATACAAATTCAAAACTGAACAAATCATCTCCGAATCCAATTCTGAAGCTTCCATTATCTTCGGTATTATCAATATAAATTTTCCAAGCCATCAAAATATTTTTATTCAGCTTAAAAATCAAGGTTCAAATTTTTACCCAAATTTCTATTATTAAATTCAATAATTTATTTGCCAAATTCAAAGTTATATTTGAAATCTAAGTTAAAATATCATTCAAATATTTAAAATAAATTAAATATTTCGATTTCAAATGTTCAAAATTTCCGGGTTGACACATAATGCATCGCTTCCGCGTGCATATCCCGATAAGTGTATCTAGAAATGGACTCACATGCACCCCATAGGTTTGCCAACCCTTCTGGCTATGTCTCTGGCTTTTTCCATAACGATTATGAGGCTACTTCCGACATTCCAGCCCACGAGTCACCACTCGAATAGATTTTCCACACAAGCTCCAACTTAAACAAATCTTAGAACCACACATGGATTCCCATATCTCAACCGATCTCGAAACCATATATGGATTCTTTAACATATCTTGGAATAACATATGGATTCCCAGACCTCAACAAACCTCGGAATCAAACATGGATTCCCACATCCTGAATAGATCACGAATAACTACATGTGGTCGAGCATCTCAAATAGATCTCGGATCTCTAAATAGATTCCATCATCACGAACAAATCACGAAGCAATCATGAACCAATCACGAAGCAATTATAGACCAATCATGAACCAAGAACACGTATATGGTTTTGGATTGCTTACCGTTTTAAGTCATCTTATATAAGTCACTCCTCACTTATCGGGTTCTCCAAATCCAACGATCGATTTCTCAGGAATCTCAACCCTTATTCTATGGGGAATAAACAAATAATACATAAGATCGTAGATCACCTCCTAACCGTTTAAGTGGATGGATTTTCTTTTCATTTATCCTTGAAGAGTGAACCGAGTTTATACGTACAGTATAGCATCACCTCGGATAATTATACACATAATTTTCATGATTCTTATAGATATTTCCAGAGTATATTAGGTCAAATCAAATAACAATGAGAATAATCGAACATGAGAAATTAAGCCCCATATACGATCCATAAGCAAGTAACACAGAAAGCACGATCGAGCAAACAAGCATGATCAAGTCGTATAAATGACTTCTAATCCCTTTTTTAATTAATCTTCCTTTATTAATTAAAAACCTCTTTTATCAGTAGAACTCATTTTACTCAATAAACTATTTTATAAATGAAACTCCATTTATTGATTAAACTTCACTATTTAATTAAAACATCACTATTCATTTCCAACACATTTCAACACTTAGCAAAAGTATTCATATATTTATCTCAACTGTATAAGTATATTCACAAATCAATTTCAAAAGAGCTTAAGACAAATGTTACTCGAACATTGTCACTACAAACCCAAAACCATTTCCCTTATGATTTTATCTTTATTCAAGGATTTATTTATGTTCACAAGTATAACCAAAATGGGTTAAAGGCTAATGTTACTAAGACATTGCCACAACAAAACATAAAACCAATTAATACTCGTTATTCTGTTTAAAATTCCATTATTAAAGATATAAGTATTTTCCAAACTCTTTTACTATATTTTAACACTTTAAAATATTATCCAAGGGCCTAAAAACATATGCTACTAAAATATTGTTTACGACAAACCCCAAAACACTCTGATATTCCATTATCTTTAGAACTCCATTTTAAAGATCCAATCGCTTATCAAAAGTATAGTTAAATAGGCTAAAACAGATGTTGCACAAACACCAATACTATAAACCCAAAATCAATTTTATACTTGCCATTTACTTTAAAATGTCCATTCAAAGTTCTAAGTACTTCTCCATTTATTAAACAAGGTCATATACCCTTTTTAATCAATTTATAAAACAATCCATTGTAACATGAATGTTACAATCCCAAAACTCCTTTACAATTCCTTTACAAATACCAAACTTCCTTTTTAAAACTTTTGAATGTACTAATATTCCTTTAAAAAGGTATATAAATACTTATTCTAATTTATTTGTAAAACTAAGATATTCAAAAAAGTACTATAAACCTTTTGTAAAATATTAATAACTTCTAAAATCATATATATATATATATATATAATACTTATACATATTTTAAAACCTTTTTTTTTAAAACACCACTTTAAAGCCTGTTTTATAAACTAAAATCGCCACTTTATAAATCCATAAATGATTTTCATAAATATATTCAAAACCTTGTTATTTTCCTATAATAACTATGCTACAGTAATTATTAATCAATACAAAAAGAGGCCCGGGATGTCTTTCAAAGTTAACTTTAAAATCACAGATCACAGTGATTTCAAAGTGCATCCACCATGACCATTTCGCATATACTATTTAGAATTTCCATAAATGTCCAACCATTTCCTTTATATGCCAAACACACCCAAACTTGTGTAGGGCAACCCAACACACACACAGATATATATATATATATATATATATATATATATATATATATATATATATCCATAATTCACCAATTTATCCAATTTAACATATGTCGAAATATCAGGGATTTCAAAGCACGTTTATGACGACTATATCGTTTCTAACGTATGTAACATACTATCACTTTTCACAAAGCAACATCAAACATGTAAATAGTGTGTGTGGGCATGATACTTGTTTACATAATCAAAAGGGAGATTATACTACAATTTAATGTTTCACTTGTTTTACAAAACAAGTCAGGATCCAAAAGTAATAACTTCTAGTCCATTATACGGTTTATACTTTTAATACAATAATTGTACAATTAGCTGGTGAGTAAAACTCACCTAAGCTCCAGTTAATGCTTTCACATTTCCTAATAGTCCAAAATCAAACGTCAACTAATCTTCCTACAAGCTCCAAACTCGACTAATCCAACTCCAATGTATAGATAATCCTAATGTGAAGGTAACGGGGAAAACAGTGCCTCAATCGGACCTCGTATGAACAAGATACGATATATATAAGGATTCAAATTATAAAATATAATTAATTAACTAATTAAATTAATTAAACTTAATAATACCTTATACAAATCATCTTACCTCCCATCCTCTCTTCTACTAAACGATGCACATTGACATACCCCCAAATTCAAGCACATGAATGCACTGACATAAAGCTTCAGCCAACGAAACCTAATGTTGCCTCCACCAATCAACTTCTCATGTGAGCCTACCTCCTCGACCTAATTTCGAACAACTCGATCATCGATCTCGTTATCGATCTGCTACCCAAAATTCCAACGCCAATGTTATGATTCACATTCGAACTCCAAACATCCTAAAATCACCACCGATCAACTCCATATGAACTCATAAAATCAACTATGCTGCCGATTGGACCATTATACCCTTCGTTCAAGTCGTGGCTCCACCTCAGGAAACTTTAATTTAAATGTCGCGCATCGTCATCTGATGTCGCACCTCCTTGAGACTCCTCCAAAAACTCACCTTTCTTCAGAAACCCAACACCATTGACGTCGTACCCTATCGCCTCCTCAAGCTTCGACAATCCTCTGCCTTAGCACGACCAAAACCAAGTCGAACATTGCCATCACCAACGCACGCCATTCTAAGCACACCAATGTGAAGCCCTCGTCTACATGATGCCAAAGAATCCAAAATTACATGATTTTGTTAACTATTTATTGTGATATAATTAATGGAAGCAAAGAATTAGGTGGCGGTAGGCAAAATGAATGAATGAAATGGAAGAGGGAAGTTAGGTTTGAGTTGATGTGTATTTGTAGTAAAAATAATATTATGTTTTATTCTTTCAAATTTAACGCTGCACGTTTCGAGCAAGCATGACCACACAGTATGTCCGATCGTCATGACACCCATCGGCGTACAACCATTCAATATTCCGGATCCAATGACAACAGTATCGTCAAAATCTGAGACAGCTCAAGGAATGATAATTTCACATGTTAGTTACAATGAATTATTTTTAAAACAATTTTAATCACTTTTATTTCAAAACTAAAGGGCGATTATAATCATTCTTATTTTTTTTAAAAATAAATAAGCTTTTGAAATTATTTTTATTCACATTAAATCCAAGATTCAAATATTTAAATAATTCCTATATTTAACTATAAACTGTTTAAAAATCCAGTTCGTTACAAGTTCTTATGGTTGAAAGAAGCAGGACTGGCCGAAAGAGAGGTTAGTGATGAACAATCGAAGGAAGTATTCCATAGCAACATCATAGTAAACGCTAGAAACTCTGGTAATCAGAAGATAAGAAGTCAAAACTCTAGTAACGGGCATGACATGAATGCGAAATGTCTGAAGAACTTCAGATTGGAAGATTACACACCCTTGAATGACATACCGAAGAACATTTATCTTGCCACTCAAGGAACTAAGCAATATAAAAAGTCGTTCCGGAGGGAAGCAACAGAGCAAGATAAACATTCTAGGAAGTACTATCGCTTCCACAAAACTCATGGGCATAACATCGGTGAATGTCGATATTTGAAGAATTTGATTGGGGAGCTGATAAGGAAAAACAAGCTCCAACAGTATGTTAAGGAACCAATGAATGGCAGAGAAATGGAAAGACCCACGGATCTACCTACTCAAGAAAAACTGCCTGGACCTAGTGAAGAGGGGCCCAGACGAGTTGTATTGGTCATCAAAAAACCTTCAAGCTAGTCGGTCACCAAGGAATGAAGCAGCAACCTAAAACAATATTGTTTCATTCATCCTTACCAAATTTCCTTTCGTAGATAAGCCTTCCAAGGACACTGAGGGTATTATAAATAGGCAAAATATTCCATTTTTCTACTCATTAATAAAATCTGGTTCTTAAAGATGGAGGCAAGTGCTCGATTGAGTTTTTAACTCTAACTTGTAGGAACCCGGGGATAGAAAACACTAAGTAATAATCCATGGAATCGAACCATTCTTATGATAGTTTCTAGTGATAGAAATTGAGACATGATTGGATCCTTAACCTTGAACGATAGAAGGGTTTGTTACGACGAAAGATGACAATGCATCTTTACAATACATGCAGCCAGAATGACGTTGGATGAAAATATCAACTTGGAAGAATTCGATCACAGCCCAAAGATTGGCAGCATCGAAAATATAACAGTTGTAATTAGGTGGTTGAAGTACTAGTTCCTGGAGATAAGAAATCTATAGTAGGTAAAACATCTTAGATAACATTGGCAGTTAAGCGGGATGTGCACGGCTGAATATAAGCAAGGAAAGTCATGGAAAGTTAGGAATCTAACCATCAGACTCACCCTATCCCAGAGCAAGAATAGAAATCAAGCTGAAGGCAATCAAACGAATTGAGCAGGATGTCTGGTCTCTCGTAAATGCCCTAATTTTTTGAATACCGATGTTGCTCAAAGACTGGCAATAGCGAGAAGACTCCCAAAACCAAACCAGGCCAATCAAATAATTTAACCTCATCCTTCAGGAATTTGTCATTGCCCGAAGTCAAGCGAAGATGAAAAGGATTGATAACCTACTTAAGGACCAACCCGATCATTTGGTCCCAACTTGTAAGAATATGTAATTGCTCGAAGATTGGTGATGCTAAGGAGAAACCCCTAGAATGGGACCATCGATACACTGGCTTTTAGAGACATAAGCAGGAGCTCGATCGAAACTTCATCCCTACCTCCTGGAATCTGACACTGCTTGAAGACTGACAACATCATAAAGGAACCTTCTTCTAACATTCGGGGATATAGCACCGCCTAAAGATAGGCAAGGCCGGGATGGCATAATCATGAAGTCTTTAGAAATCTGATGTAGCCCGGAGATTGGAAACTTTAGGAAGAAGTATTCACTTTTGAGGCGACCGAATCAGTCGACTCTAATCTACACATTTCAATTGTTACCTGAAGATAGATTACATCAAGGGTGAATCTTCAAAATTGAACCACTAGTATGATGGTTTTCGGATATAGAAACCAGCGCGCGCTCTGACCCCAAACATCAGGAACTCAATTGTTGCCTGGAGATAGGCAGTCTCAAAAAGTAATTCTCAAAATCGAGCAATTAAACAGCTAGTTCCCAGAGATTGGGACTAGTGTACGTACTAGATTCTGGAGACCGAAAAGATAGTGGAACCATGGATGATCCCACAAAGTACTATTTGCTTAAAGGAACTCTCCCGAGAGGCAAGAATGAGTGGAAGAAACTTCCTTGGAAAATGCCATGGTCCATGATACAAGACGTAGTGCAACGAAATAGATATTCATAAATCATGCAATGGTTAATTCCATCTCTATAATCAGTTTTATCTTTGGATTATAGCCAAATCTATTTTATAACCATTAATTTCTAAAAGAATTCCTTCTTCATGAAGTTGGTGTTTCTTAAAACAACAATTGTCTCTCAATGCAACAAAATAGATATTCATAAACATATCATGAATTGCATATATAAAACTGATTTGGTTTTTATATTAACGAAACTTACGTTCATAATAAAAATTGGTCAATTAATATTGATTGGTTCCAAACAAATTTGACGTGGTCTACATTAAATCCCTCACAAACAAGTATTTTGTGTTCTCTCTTTACTCACACAATCTGTTAACTCCTTATGCTAAGACATGTAGGTGTATTTCATCAACTCTTATCTTGTATGATTTTGTAGATTTGTTTTAGACGAAATTATATTCAACTTTATGTACTTGCTCTTATGTATACATCCTTGCAAAAAGAAGTTAATTCAACTTCACTTATCATCAATCATACTTTGTCCAACAAAGTCAGATTACTACTTATCGATACATCGTTATGTATTATAGGGAGGAGTGACTTTTGGAATTGAATCTTATTCATTTTAGAAACATTTCTAACTCCTTTCCAACACACTCGCATTTTCGATCAAATCGAAGCATTTTATTTTCTTCTACATGTCATGTTATTTATTTATGATTTATGTTCTACAAACATACCATAGACATACTACATGTGTATCGAATACATATAGTCATGTTTGTGATAATTCATCGATGAATTTGAAGCATGTAGAACCATTTTGGTATCATCAGACATAAGATTGCATACATCTATATGTATCAATCCTAAGAGTTCACCACCTCTTATATCACTCTCCTGAATGGGTATTTTTCCATTAACCGTTTGAGATATAATTCACTAGTACCATATAATTCATAATCATACGATTAAAGAATTAATTTTAAAAATTGTGCCTATCTACAATTCCAAATAATTTTAGGATTTTAAATACTTCTATATTTTGTTGTGCATCATTTTGTTACGAAAAGAAATGCCATTTTATAGTTTTATCTAAATATTCATAATGTTCACATTGAAATGAAACTATGTCTATTTTCAGTCAATACCGAAGACAAATATTATTTCATAATAACATTTGGTACGTTTAAGAAAATGATTTTTCATAGATTGATGCATACACTATGAAATCTTATGTGATATGCTCTCACTATTTCCATAATTACTATAATAGCTTACAAAATAGGAAGCTCCATTCAATCGCTTATCATGGAATTTAATTTCATACGTTGTAATAGTTTACAGTCGAGAGTTTCGAATCAAATATCTTAAACTTAATGAAATAAATTTCATAGAAAACAATTTCATATATGAAATACATTTGGGATAGAAATCATATTTTCGTTTCTTGTTAAGTATCTTTTAATGTTTTATACAATTCTCATTTCCAATGTCGCTTCGTGAAGCAGAAGTTATCATTCACCTTCTTCATCCCGATCGTGCTTAAGTTGCATCCACTCCTATACATTCTCTTTCATTTCCAAATGGTTAAACCATTCAAAAAGAGGACCCTTACTACATGATCATAATGGACTCATTACAAAAATACAATTGGTCACCCTTAACGTTTAAGGATATCGAACAAGTTACAGTTTATGCAAACTTATCAAATTAACATTTCAGCGATCGAATTCCTAGGTACAACTTATAGCTCTTGGTTTAGTGCTACATCTAACACAACAAGATACATGATCTCACACTATAGTTTACTTATTTACTTCAAACAAACTAATTTCATTGAAGTTTCATACAGTATGAATCACAACTATTCACCATGTAACATTTATATACGATCGAAAATGAATCAAATATCTATATTTTTATATTTCTTAAGAGTTCAAAACTCATAAAATACAATACATGGTCTCATACAAATAAACTCTTAAATGACCAGAGTATGAATTATTTAGTAGCTGTATTATTTGGTTCTTGCACGGGTCTTGAAATAACAACATGTAAAAAGATTTACCGATGAGTGTATATTAATACTTCGTTTGTCAATCTTGATTTGGTTTATTTGTATCTTTTAATAAATAAATATTTTGTCAATTCATATCATTTGCATAAATTTATCAATATAGTTTAGTTTAACTTCACATAGCATATGTTCTTAGAAAGGTTAAATGTTACCATTTCATTTTTCTAATAAGGCTCCCACTATATTTTTTATGTTTCCTAAAACCAAAGAAAACCACAAAATTTTGTCAATTCCTTTAGCGGATGTTAGAATTCATTTGCCTTGAGATTCTGAACTTAATTTTGCTCAACAAACCATAGGCATGCAAGCAATAGATACAACTTTTTTGGTTGTATAATATACAACTTGTAATGACTCGGAATTTTGGACTTCGTATTTAAATATCTAAATTATTTAAATATTTGAATCTTGGATTAAATGTTACTAAAATGATTTAATAAGCCTTTTAACCTCCTTTTAAATCATAATTAATTATGGTAAACTTATTTTGTAAAAATATTTACAAGAACAAATACTTCGAAAAAATATTGATAATGTAACTAAATATTGTTTTATCTATAAACGGCTTTTTAACCATAGGAAGTTGTTCAAACTTTTTTGCATATACTTATTTTCTTAGGAATTAAACAAAATGAAATAAAAACTTTTTCCATTTATGAAAATACACTTTTTTGATGATGTTATGGGTGATGCCATCAAAGATATTATGAAATGTGCATAAATGGAAAGTCTTAAAAGTTAAGTAAATGATAAAGGAGAAGTGATGTTTGTAATTAATGTTAGGTCCTTTATAAAGGGTTTTTGGTCATTAAACATGTAATTTCTTAGCTTATAAATAGAAGGGAAGGTTCACTTCCTAACTCACTAATTCACTTGAGCTTGAGATGACATATAAGAGATAAAAATGGTGGAAGTGCTTAAGCACTAATCCTAATTTCTCTCTAACCTTTTCAAGTCTTAACAAAATCATCTCCAATTTCTTTTAAACTTTAGCATTAAGCCTAAAAAATCATGGAAAGCATGATTATAAAGTAAAAATGTAGGAGAGGGTAGGAGGATGAGGGGCATTAAGGAGGGGCCATGAGCAATGGGAGGAGGAGAAAGGTCTTGGTTTGGAAGTGCTAAAGGTGGATCTATAGGATTATGGTGATGGATGGAGGTGGTTCTTTGATTCATGTGGCTTTATTCTTGGGTTTGGCATTGATGTAAGTGAGTTATTTCACTATCTTGTGTGTATATATGTTGATTTTTAATTATAAGGTTAAAGTGACATTAACTAAGTAAAGTTGTAAATTTTGAACCCCTCTTACTTTTAAAAGCAAATGATAACTTTATATTGTATAAAATCACTTATTTATCCTCATAAACATGTGGCATGGCCTTGAATTGATGTTTAAATGGTTGTTTAACTTGTGTGTTAAATTGAAGTAAGTTTGAAAGTGTTTTAGGTAAGAATATTCGTTATAAGTGCAGTTTCGAATCCCTTGTTTTTGGGAACTTTTATAAATGAATGAAAACATATTCCTAGGGTTTCTTTCCATGGTTTTAATTACCCAAATGGTAGTACTTACCTATAGAAATCTTAAGTCTTAAAACTTATGTTTAAGTGGTTAAACTAGCCACAAAGATAGTGTTTTTCAATGTTATTTTAACAAGGACTTTTAACAGCATTTATAAATGTTGTAGAATGTCGCTTATGGTTTTAGGTGTTTAAAAATAATATTTATATTTGGTATTTTTCTCTAATCTTTTCAAAGATGTTTTCAAACATGTTTTAAAGTATTCTAAAGTTTTTTTGAAATTTAAATATAATTTTGATAATCATATAAAAAATTGGAAAAGTAAAGAAGAGGTTTAACATTAAAAGCCGACGAGGTAGACTTATCTAATTTTCGAGAGTTAAGATTGATGCCGAATAGGGATGGAGCAATAGAGCTCTAACCTATCGAGCTTCCCCCATGAGATAGGGATGGTTAAGTTGGATGTCGAAAACGTGTTAGTCTTATTGTTTACTTACTTGTTTAAAAGGGAATTAACTTTTCTTAATGCTAAAAGCCTACGAGGTAGGCCTGTCTATTTCTAAGAGTTAAGATTGATGTCAAGTAGGGACAGTGTCATAGAGATCTACCCTACCAGAATTTCCTCTTGAATGAGGAATAGTTAAGTTAGGAACGTTGAAAATGCGTTAATTATATTGTTTTCTAACTCGTTTATGGAAGTCATTAATACTATACTTAATACTAAAAGCCAACAAATAGCTTGTCTATTTGTGAGATTCAAGAATGAAGTGTCTAAGCAATGCTTTGATGCAACCAGTGCTCTAACTTACTTGGCTTCACTCTTGAATGAGGAGTGGTTAAGTTGAAATGTTGAAAACGAGTTAAGTATATGTACATTGATTTGTATAAGCAATTGTTTTAACTGGATAGTTGATCGGTCGTCTATTGAACTTAACCTATTATAACTTAGGTCTTTTAAAAGAATGTTTTGAAGATGTTATAAGTGTGAAATGGCTTCGGGTTTGTAGTGACAATATATTAATTACATTTGTCTTTAATCCTTTTTTGACTAAACTTATAGATGTAAATAGATCTTTAAAAAGAATGTTTTAAAGATAAGCATAAGTGAAATGGTTTTGGGTTCGTAGTGACAATGTTTAAGTAGTATTAGTCTTAGACCTATTTGAATGGATTTATGAAAGTACGTAGATCCTTAAAATGGGTATTTTGAAGAAACTATATATAAGGAATCTTTTGGAAAAAAATTGAAAGAGCTAAGGTTTAAAGTAAGAAATCTTTTTAATGATTTGTGAATATACTTATACCATTTGAGATAAGTATATGAATACCTTTTGAAGTATAAAAAAGACTATTAGAGGTTTTAGGTAAGAGATCTTGTTAATGATTTACGAATATACCTATACCATTTGAGATAAGCATATGAATATTTCTTGAAGTATTGAAAAAAGTAAAAATGAATAGTACAAATTCATAAATGATATTTTATTAAGTAAAAGAAGTTTTATCAGTAAAAGTGGTTTTAATTAATAAAAGAATAATTATACAAAAAAGGGATTAGAAACCGCTTATGTGACTTGATCCTGCTTCATGTGAATTGATCGTGCTTTGTATGTTTACTCATTTATGGAAAAAAAATTAGTCGTGTACTTAGCACTAAAAGCCAATGAAGTAGGCTTATCCATCTGTAGGAATTAAGAATGATGTTCGGTTAGGGATATGAGCAATAGAGCTCTAACCTACAGGCTTCACTCTTGATCGAGGGATGGTGTGAGATGAAAATATCGAAAACATGATAATTATATGAGACTTGGTTTCCATATGCGATCGTTCTCTTTATCATTGAATGAATAAATTCGTCAATTCAGCCTTGAAGAGACCAGGATCGGTAAGTGTTTTACTTATTGAAAACCTCGTCAAGACTGAGATACGTGTTCCATCACTTGGAAGTCGATCTTTTCGAGATGCGGGAATCTATGTAGAGATTCGAGATCTATTTAAGATGCTTGAGCACATGTAATTGTTCGTCGTCTATTCAGGATGAGGTAATCCATGTGTGATTCCGAGATATGTTTGAGATGTTGGAATCATATGTGGTTTTCAGATCTGTTCGAGATGTGGGAATCCAAATTGGGGATTTGTGTGTTGTTCGAGTGATGAAGAATCGTGTGAAAGATGTCGAACATGACCTCAACATTGGAAATGGCTAAAGATAGAGTAGGCTGCATAATCTAGGGTTTAGTTACCCCATCAGGATATTGTCAACTCCATATCTAGAGTATGCTTATCGATGTTGTACGTGGGAGTTGATGGTATTTGGTAGCACGCGGTTTATGTTTATGTTCAGGCATGGTCCTTTGTGTTTCCCTTATGGTATATTTTATATAGAGATATACAACGCCCGGTAGGTAACTTTTGATCCTTGTGCATGAAGTTCGGATTTGGTTTCTCCGAAGAGATCTCAATAGAAAATCCGTTATGTGAACATTCCTCATTAATTTTGATTGTAACCTCTAATATGCTATTGAATGTAACCAATGTAACCATTCCAACTATGCTATAATATTTATATTCTATGCCCTAGACATTATATATTACATCACCTTATGTATCTATTAGATGGTGGTTCTTTTGAGGGGATAATTGTTATGGAATTCCATGCAGTTTCAAAAGTACTATTATACGTTAGTTGCATATTTCTTAAGTTTCTCATACCAGACTTATGTCTAATGCTTGGTTTTTGTTTTCCCTAAATTCCTCGTGTTATCTTTTCGAGAAGTTTGAGAAAAGAAGGTTTTCGTTGATGTTATTTGGAGCTCGAGAAGGCGAGCTGGATGTTTCACCTATCGTAATATTCTTATTTTCGCTGCATTACTATATTGTGTATCAACATTTGTGTGGACAAGTTGTTATAACTGTCCAGGTTGATGATAGTACTTAGATTTTGTAACTTCGAAATTTCTGTATCGGAGTAACCCTTTGTGCTATTCTTTTGATAATATATATTGTCGTTCCGCTAGTGAGATTTTGATATTATGTTCTCTTCTTCCTTGTTCTTCTTCTTTTTATTTCACCCTAACAATTCGCCTTTTCAGCACTTCGATACTCGGCATACGAATACCATGGATGTATTAGTGTCGACATTCGGGAGTCAAGAGGGCGGCTTCTTACATAACTCCTAACCTATGGTCTTTATCCTAATCTCAATCTCGACATTGAGTTTGCTCAAAAAACCAAAAGAGATTATCCACTCATACCCATCATTTTGTGACGGCCTAAGTATCACGATATATCTTAAGTTTGCTTAACAAATATGTGCACGTATCTTACCTTGTCTTGTCAATATGTTAATAGTACTACACATAACATCCCTAGCTTGAATTTGTTCGGTAAATAAAGAGTAAGAAAGTAATCTATTTATATTAAAATGGTAAAGGACAACGTATGTATTAAGGATTCATAATCTTTAATATAAATAAGCACACACATATATCGAGTGATATCGATTTATGGAACAATGTTTACCTTATGAAATACCCTCATGATTCAAGTATCAAACATATCTAAAATCACGGTATACGAACAATACGCATATACTTGTTCCGTAAACCTAAGTTGAATTTCTTACCGTTCCGCTTAAGTTTTATACATCCATATAACACAAGTCTAATTCTTATATAACAGTTATAATTTAATTAACTTATATAATATTCTTATGTGTATATATTACTTAAATCTTATTTAATTAGTTTTAATTTATTAATTCAATTAACAAATTAGATAAATTATTTTAGATTTCAAAATTTTATTTTATTCACCTTAAACAATATAAATGAATATTAACCATAACATTTATAATTATATATATATGCATGTATGCTTATTTTGATTTATTAATTATCTATTGATTAATATATATTTATCAAGTAAATATTCATTTAATTAAAACATTTTTAATTAAGTTATTTCTTAATAAATTTTGAAAATTAATATTTTATACACCTTAAACATTTTAAGATATATTTATATATATACATACACACACACACACACATATCTTTGTGTGTGCATGTACATCAATATATATGTGTGTGCATATTTATTTTAATTAATTTTTAAATTAATCCAATTTGTTAAATTATTAAATAATTTTCAAAAAATATTAATTTATTTTAAAAAAATTGTAAAATATTTTATAAATTTTATTTTATATTTCAAACTTAACTTATAGATTTAGAATATAATTTTAGTTTTTCGAACCGGATTCTGAAAATTAGTCCAAGGCTGAAAAATAATTTGGGTCTTTATATTAAGGATAATCTTTAGGCGTACATCATCCTTCGGGCTAGGAAAATATCCAAGTAAGGCAGAGTACTTGAGTACCCAAATCCAACATTAGATATTGCATTTTTAGACACCCTACTAAATGGGTAAGCTATAATAAGTTAGCCTTAAAAATTTCAATTTAAACTGCATGGACCATCGGCTTTCGATACTATTGTTGGTCCAACCCAAAATCCTTTGGGGTGACCCAACCAGGTACCTCACAAATGAGTTTTACATGCAACCTTTCGACGAGCACAACCATCATAGAACATGTAAGGGTAAGAGGCAATGCTTCATCACAGGTGAAAATGTGAGAACCCCTTATCATGCTAGTTATAGGGGTTGAACCTAGGACAATCAATGTACAAAGTGAACGCCTCAACCAACCTTGCTCTGATGCTATAAGGGAATCTGGCCAGTTGGAAGTGGGTGAAATGGGTAGATTTCAATTTTTTCTAATTTTGCATCTATTGGGCCTATGAAGTCTAAAGGATTTGTTAGATCCTATTTAATATGGTTCAAAATAAAATACACTTTTACTTAATTGTTTAAAATGGAGATTATATTTAATTTAATTTAAATATATTATAATCAGTGCATCAAATATGCTAATATGTATATTGTACAAGTGTAACATATAAATAGTGTATAGATCAACGTATTAAATGTTGCTCAATTTTCTCTCAAATATGATTAGCAAGTCGATTAGGCATAGCCCGACCTAATCAAAGCCAACCTAGGACAGCTCAACCCAACTAGTACATGTCAACCCAAGAATAGTCTGGCCCCAAAATAATCAATCTACTCAGCAACTCTCTAGTCTATTACTAGGCGGCTTAACTCATGATGGCTCCAAAAGCTAACTCACCGGGCTAAACCGGCTCAAGTGCAACCTGTCTTTGGCCCGGCATCATCATTGCCCACCTTCAACCGGAGCTAGGCAGTCTATCTCGTCGTCTAATAGTTGGCTTGGCACCTTCTTTTCAACTTGGTCCTTAGCACCAACTTTCCTTAGCAAACTTCAGCCGTAAGCAACCGGCTCACTCATGGTGGTCCATTGGCTCATGGCTAGCCCGTAAAGATCAGCTCCATTTTCGATTGGCATAGCTTAAGTTGGCTTCAACAACCAACCCATCTATTAAGACCAGCTCAGGCATGACCCATCTCCAGACCGACTTCACTATGGCCCATTTCTTTCGATCACATCCAGCTCGGCATATTTTTAACATTTGGTCATTGGCAGTATTCAACCTCCCTCAAGCATCGTCAGTAGCCGACTGTCTAACACAACTCAGTCAAAATCATTCATCTGCTTTGCTACGTAGGCATTCAAAAGTAGATGAAAAGTCATAAATCTAGCTGTACTAGATATTGTAGGAAGGTGGCCAAAAGCATAACAACTCTTGTAGCTCGCCTTCAGCATTTAATGCACATTTACTGGTCAATAAATTCAATGCATGCACCTAGTATGGAGGGACAACTAGCATGCTTCTTAGCCACACATTCCAGCCTTCTTTTACAGCGGTCTTCCATTAGCCAAGGAGGCTAAGATCACCGATCGAGCACTCTTTCCACCTATTTTCCTATGTAATCTCTACCATCCATTATTTTCTACAACCACCATAAGTACCCCTAGCCATGCAGCTTCAAAGGGGTTAAAAATTATTTGATTTCCAATTGAATTTAAGACATTATCTCACAACTTAGTCATTTGTCATAGCAAATCAAAGCCCTAAACTCTTAATATTAGCTACTGTTTAGTCTTAAGTGCTTATTTATTATTATTCTAGTAATTCCTTATAATTATAATAGAGAAACATAGTAAGAGATCTTCATAGTGGATATAGGCAAGCTTGCTGAACCATTCTACATTTTTATGTCATTTATTTTGCTTTGCTTGCATTCTTCCTCGTTCTACATTTTTAAGCCTAGCGATCAGCAAGTAACCTTTGCTTTCACTACGTAGTAGTCTAATTCTAATGTTGGTTTATTCTTTAATCAACATTTTGGTGCTAGAAGGAGGGTCCTTCTTTTAAAGCTCTTAGTTTTCATTACTTATCTACAACAATTTGGTCTAACTTGATACCATGGACCAAGTTCCTAAGATTGAAGGTAATAACTACAATGAGCATGGAACCAATGGCAATACCATCATCGATGATGCTTGTCTCATTCATGTATTCAGCAACAATATGTGGTGTACCGTGTTGTAGCAATTAACAAATGTGGGTACTTTGGCTCACGAAGTGCAAAGTCTGAGGACACGGTTCGAATCTTAAGCTACTATGAACTATGTCCCACCAGCTCCTTCTGCAATCGACCTAATTGACCTACCCGTTTACCAATATGTTCTCCCTGGCGATTATGACCTTATGAAGATAGTTGAGGCCTGGGATAGAGTGGTGCCTGAATCATACTCATGGATGTTCATGTTTATCTAATGAGGTATATTGCATGCATGCCTAGCCATGTCGGTATTGCTTCAAATGTGGTCGCACTCAAAGATTCAAGGCATTGCTTTTTCCCTCTACAGGAATAGCCATTTACTTTTAAGTGTCACAGACATATACTTTTGAACGTGTCAATGGTGGTGCTCCTACCGTCGGCAAGGAACATGGGGCGCTTACTCAGCACACTCCTAATCTCATTCGGACATGGCAAGGAATAGATCAAGGGAGGGTAGCACCAGTCATTCATGGTACCCTCTGTACACTATGAGAGGAGGTCTTCTACTCTAGCTCACCATTACCATCATCATTCTCCTTCTTGTCATCGATCTCCCACTCCACCAAGAAATTAGTTGAGCCCATAACCAGTCATTGGCCAGACCATCCCACAATAAGCAGATGTTGGCCTCAAGGAGGAAATGAACATCCTTTACCAACAGCTGAATAGAATGCAAGCCCGAATATCAGGGATGAATCTTTTTATGATGACGAGAATGGTAAGTCATTTTCTAAAGAAATTTTGAACAATTGTAGCCACAAGTGATATGCCTTGCTGCCCATTGAAAAGTATAATGGTAGTGCCAACCCGACTGACCGCATTACTGCTTTCAATTGCATCACCCATGTCGGTCAGCTTTCCATCTTAGCAAAAGTTTAGTCTTTCCATCCACTTTCACATTCTTGCATCTACAGCCAAGCAACATCAATTCTTTGACCCAGCTATGTATGGATTTCAAGACTAGGTTCTTCACTTCTAAGACCTATGTAATGATGGGTGGTAAGCTAGGTAACATCAAAAATGGGTTAACTGAAACCGTACGACTATACGCTAATCGATTCAACAAAGAATCTACTTGAGCTAGGGTATCGACATGAAAGCTTGGTTATGTCCCTCTATATAAGGGTCAGGAACAAGTCCATAATGTGGAAAGAGCTTTAAAACTAGCCAGCTATGTCCTTGACTGACTTCTATCAGTAGGCAAACATCATAATGAAAATGGAGGATGTTGACCTCTCTAATAGTGATAATGAAAACCGGTGTTCCACCCAAGCAAGTCTTCATGTGAATGTCGATAGTCTACTTAATGGTCAACAAAACAACACGTTTTACGGCTGATATCCAATACACGTCAAGGTACGCTAACTATACTACTTTGAACAAAGATATAGAGGCTGTATATCTCATAACCCAGGACTGGGTGCAATTTCAAAGACCAAACACCACTAGAGATTGAAAAAATGAGGAACCTCATGGTAATGGTAAATATTATTGGTTCTATCAAATCAAAGGCCAAATCACCAATGAGTATTGTGTGCTGAAGGACAAGATTGAAAGAATTATCCGAGAAGGGATACTTTAGAGTTTGTTTGAGGTTAAGTAAAACAAAGGAACAACCGCAACAACCAACCAGCTCTACTCCAACAAACCAACAACAATGTCACAACAATAACCAACATCTTGACCTTATGTGAAGGCCTGGATATAGCTAGTAGCAGTTGAGGAGCGCAGTCTCGGTATCAGAGGGAAGTGGGTTTAGCTGGCCAAATATATTCCCTAGAGCATCGAACGTCCAAAGCACCGAGGCACAAATCAGATCAGCCCATCACTTTCACTACCAAGGACGAAGCTGTTTCCTACCCCTATCATATTTCTATGGTCATCACTGTTGCAATGGCTAACTCAAATGTGCACCGAGCCTTCGTGGGTGGGGGCTGCTCAGTTAATGTCATGTTTAGACATATTTTTTAGCCTTTCAAGCTTCCTGCCTTCAGCCTCACCCCTTATGCCCAGCTTGTCTATATCTTTGGGGTGTGGACATGGTTCCAATAGGTGCCACCTCACTTATGAAAATATTTGGCAATGAACCCCTTGCAACAAAGGTTCAAGTAGACTTTACGGTGGTTGATTGGCTTTCTGCTGACAATCTTTTGATAGGAAGACTTACACTTGCCGCACAAGATGCCATTGTTTTCTACAACCAGCTCGTCATGGGATTCCTTATATAGGGAGGGATCAGCGAGATCTAAGGAAATTGGTAGAAATCTAGGAAGTTATTGGAACCTCCCTCGGACAATAAAAGAAGGGTGTTCTCATACTTTAATAAGAACTATCAACACTCAACAACGAGTCACTCTAGAGAACCATCAAGCACACTTTATTCTTACCAAGACCGCCATCAATTCTGAAGAATCAAAATCGACTTCTCCCACCAACAACATTTCACCTGAGAAAGCAACGACATCTAATGACGTGTCATCCGAGAGTACCCTTGAGCTAGACAGCGCTCAGGGTCGTGTTAGTATCATCCTTGCCATTGAAGACATGACTGTTGATAATATGTCATCCGAGAGTACCCTCAAGCCTAGTAATTCCCAGGGTCGTGCTAAGGCCACCCTCGGGCTCGAGCTGCATCAACTGGCTATGTGTCACCTAAAAGTATCATCGAGCCAAGCAATGCTCAAGGTCATATCGGGACCGTCAATCACAACGAAGACTGGGATAAGAGGATTCCTATATCATTGGCTATTCCCAAAGAACTACAAAGCTCATCGTGTCATGGAACGAGCAAGTCACTCCTCGTTGGAAAGTGAGGACATTCATCATAATAACTCCTATTATCTCAATGCTGGTAGACTGTCTGTGAGATTCGTGGGCAGCATCATTACCTCGACTCCAGCATGGATGTATATCCCAGCCAACGATGTCATAGAGCACATGATTTACATGCTAGATCAATGCAACTTGGAAACAAGCTCAGATCCAGATGATGACTCGATGGCCCTCACATGTGTAACTCAAGCATGTAAGGCAGGCTGACCACTCCCTTAGAATCAGTTTCTACAGACTATGCCAACCCTAGAAAAGTAGTAAAATCGATATAGAACTTTGCTCGAACGTAAGGGAGGATATAATCTGATTTCTTACGACAGAGCAAAGACATCTTGGCATAGGGCATGCTGACATGACTGATATTGATCCCAAGATCATTTTCCATACACTCAATATTGATCCTAAGGCCATCCTCATCCATCAAAAGAAATGACCACTTAACCCAAAAAGGTATTGAGCTCTCAAAGAAGAAGTGGAAAAACTATTAGCCAACGACTTCATTTGGGAGGTAGAGTATTCGTTCTGGGTAGCTAATTAATACTGGTCGGTAAGCCAAATGGGACTTGGAGACTTGCATTGACTTCTTCGATCTTAACAGAACCTACCTTAAAGGTAGCTTTTCCTTGTCGTGCATTGACCAGCTTGTCGATGTGACTAGTAGACAAGAGCTCTTCACTATTATGAACACCTATTCTAGGTATAATCAGATTGACATGCAAGGCCCAAACTAAGAGCATACCTCCTTCATTACGAATATCAACCTATGTTGCTATCATGCCATGCCTTTTGGTTTGCAAAATGTGGGCACCACCTATTAAGGTCTTGTAAACTGTATATTGTCTGAACAAATTAGCTGGTCCATGAAAGTTAATGTGGATGATATGCTGGTGAAGTCTAAAAAAGTCAGGGGGCATGTACAAAACCTAGTTGAGATTTCAGCATATTGCACCAGTACAACATGAAGTTGACCTAAAAATGATCCTTTGTTATTTGATTTGGTATATTCCTTTGTTGTGCCATAAGTGCTAAGGGTATTGAAGCTAATTCTGACAATATCCAATCCATCCATGATATGAAAGTCCTCGGAAATGTGAAGCGAGTGAAAAGCTTGAATGGGATGATTAAAGCATTAAGTCGGTTCATGTCAAAGGCTATCGATCGGTGTCTCTCTTTATTTGACCTCATTAAGAAGGGAAAGTCGTTCACCTATAATGATGAATGCACCAAGGCATTCGAGGAAATGAAATAGCATTTCGCCACTCCTCTAGTACTAGCTAAGCCCATTGACGGGGGGAATTTATTTCTTTATCCAGTAGCAACTGAGCATGCGGTAAACACTACCTTATTCAAAGAAGAACAGAAGGTCCAATGATTGGTTTAATATGTCAGCAAGAGGTTGACCAGCCTAGAAATGAGATATAAAAGGCTGGAGAAACTTCCCTTCAGCCTACTCATGGCATCTTGGAATCCTCGGCCATACTTTCAGTTTCATTAGATCATACTCCTGACCAACCAACCTCTGAAGCAAGTCCTCAGTTGACCCAACATAGAAGGCCGACTATTGAAATGGTCTGTCGAGATTGGCCAGCATCACATCTCTTTCCAGCATTACACTTTTGTCAAGAGTCAGGTCATCATAGATTTCATTGCTAATGCTCAAAGCTGAACAGTGATGAAGAGGAGACTATCACAAGACGATAATTTTGTGTCTATATATGGACGGGGCATCAATTGAGAAAAGGGTAGGGGCGGGCATGGTCCTCACCACATCTGAGGAAGAAAGTTATGTTATGGTGTATACCTTACTTTAAAAGTGACCAATAATGAATCTGAATGTGAAGTTGTCCTAGTCGACTTAAGAATAGCAAAAGAACTTCATATGGAGTCCATATATGTTTTCAGTGACTCATCATTAGTCTTCCATCAAATTAGCATTTGTTTTCAAGTGAAGGGTAAGACACTGGCCCTATATGTTACCAAGTCCAGGGAGATAACCAGCACATTTACTGAGTTCAAATTGGAGTGAATACCCAAGGAATAAACACTAAGGTTGATGGCTAAGGCAGCAAGCAACCCGAAAGAAGTCATTCCTTGGGTCCCCTTAGAGGTTAGAAGCACATCTTCTTATGAGTCAATGGCAACAACGATATAAATCAATGAACCATCCTCAAACAATTAGATGGTTCCCCTAGTCAAATACTTAACAAATAAGGAACTTTTTGTTGACCGTAAGCAAGCCAAAAGGATTCTTTACCGAGCTTGCTATAACACGACCGCAGATGGAAAGCTCTAAGGCACTCCACACCACTTCGGTAGTGCATTTCTGAAGATGAAACCGGCCAAATTCTAGAAGATCTACATGAAGGATTTTATGGAATCACACCGAGGTGCAAACCCTAGCATAAAAGGCTGCTAGGCAAGGCTACTATTGGCCTACTATAATCAATGATTCCATGGACTATGTAAAGCGATGTGATCGGTGTCAACGGCTTGCCAAGATACATAGGGCCTCTCCTACCCTCCTTACCCCTATGACTTCTACTTGTTGTTCAACACATGAGGGATCGATTTGCTCGAAAAATACTTAATGCTAATGAGGGTACAATCACGCCATCGACTGCTTGACCAAAAAGGTCAAGGCTAAGCCCCTTACTGGGGTCACTACACCCAAGTTTTTGAGCTTCGTTATCAAGAACATCATCTACCATTTCGGCCAACCAAAGAAGATCATCACTAACAATGGCACCAAATTTGAGAGCGGCCTCTTTCAAGACTTCTACGTAAGGAATTGAATTAAAAAATGCTTCTCTTCATTTGTCCATCATCATGTTAATGGACAAATCAAGGTCATCAACAAAACCATCAAAGCAACACTCAAGAAGCACCTTTTAAAAGCTAAAGGGAACCAGGTCGAGGAACCGGTGCTTATTCTTTGGTCCTAATGCGCTTCCAATCACATTTTAGTCGACTATACACCTTGCTCACTCTTCTACGGGTACAAATCAATCATGTCTATAGAAGTAGATGTCCCCTCGCTTCGACGTCGAGTCAAGCAAAACAACGAGCTACTCAAACTCAACTTGATACTGTAGAAGAGTGTATAATTGAAGACGAATTCTACACTGAAATCTATAGAGGAAGATAGCCAAACACTAAAACTTAAAAGTGAATCTTAAACAATTCATTATCGGCGACCTAGTCCTACGTTGGGTGTTAGCAAGTACAAAGAATCCAACCAAAGGAGTGCACGGCCTGAATTTGGAGGGACCGTATACCGTATGCATCATCCTAACAAATGGTGCTTACTTCCTCTCTCACTTGGATGGAACCCACATTTCCCATACATGGAACCCATGCACCTCTGTCGTATCACATAAGAGCCCACCACAAGTATAAGACTACATGATACATCTTCTATGAAAAATAAATCAATGAGTCCAAAGCTAACATTGTTTAGCACATTCACCAAGGCTATCCAACGAGGATGAGTTAACGCGTGCTCATTACCTTGTTTGGGGACTACCGACCACGGCCGCTAAGGACCATACAAGCCATGGTCCGTTCCTTACCAGCTGGCTATCCATCGAAGGTTAATATGAAGTCACTTCCTTGTTCGAGGACTACCACTTAGCGTTCAGGTTCGAGTCAGGCCCGTCTGCCACTGTCAACTAGTAGTGAGTCACCTTGGAGAACCTTCGAGCAGCCTAGGCTATCCAATAAAGGATGAGTTATCATGTGCGCATTACCATGTAGGGGATTGTTGACCTTTGTCAATAAGGACTGCACGAGCTATGCTCCCTTTCTTGTCGATCGGTTATCCATAAGGGTGAATTACCATGCATTCGCTTCCTTGTTGGGACTGCCTGGATATACAACAAGATGTAATCAACATGAATTCATGTCCTTGCTCAGGACTACCCGCTGCCCTATGAATTAGGGTGAGACATCTCTCTCTTTTTCCCTAAGGTGCATCGAGAAGCCATGACATGATTGCAACAGTCGTATCCCTCATGCGGTATAGGGCATTATTATTGAGACCTGCATTGTTACCTTGAGTAATGTCGAAGTGTGGAATCTGTATTGCACCCGAATAAAAATAAGTCGAGCCATCATTTGTCTAGCAGTGTGCCACTTGAGAGTAATCTTCAAATCATACAATGCTTAGGTTTGAGCCATGACCGCCTTCCATTAATGCTTATAGAGTGCCAGCCGAAAATAACCTTTAAGCCACTCAACGCTTAGGGACCTCCTGCCATTCATGCTTGCAGCGTGCCACCTGAGAGTAACTTCCAAGCCACTCAGTGCTTAGGGTAAGGTCGGAACCAACTTCCATTCATGCTTATCGTAATCCTTAGGAGAATTTCGAATTACTCAACTCTCAGGTTCGTGCCGAGAATGCCCAATATCAAAATAACACAATAAAGCCTTTCTATCTATGTCAGCCTTGGTGCTTAAATAAGCAATTGGGTAGCATGTCCAATGCTCACATCCGAGTCCATCGACCGGCCTGGCCTATCAATCACATCTATTGAGTATAAGGTTTACAAGAATGGGTTGCATTCGCCCTCCATCACTTACCCTACTTTACTACTTTATCTTGAGACAAACAGGTGCAGATACACTAGGGATATGTCATCTACTCAAACTATCTTACCCTATAAGCTAGTCATAGATAGGCAAGAGTAGATAAAGCAATCAAGTACTTAACCAGATTTCAATAAAATGGATTTTATTCACAAAAGTGAGGGGCATATAGCCCGCTCGTATAACACCCCGTAAAATTAACGGTGATTAATAAATAATTACTAAGGCTCAAAAATGGAATTTGAGTAAATTTTAGAATTTGGCCATGAAACTTGCACTATTTTGTTCATGGCGAATTTTTAGCAACTTTCATATATGGTATTTTACGAGCGGAGTTCAAACGAAAACGTTATTAGCGTTTGAAAATTTTAGAGCAAAAATAATTAAATAAGAATTTAAAAATAAATAATATTGTCTTGTCAACCCCCGCGATCGAACCCCTTTCTTAGTCCCATCAACTACTAGCGATTGACCCATAGACGGAAACAGTCGACCGATAGAGACTGTGGAGGCTAGGGTTGAACCTTGGTTGAATGGCCCGAATGTAATTAGTTTAAATCTAACAGATATGACTTGTGCACCTATAAATCCATGCTTAGCCTCTCCCTTTTCTTCTCATATTTTCTGATCAAAGTAGCGAAGCTATGTCATTTTCCCTTCTCCACTATTTCTATTACTTTTAAATATACTATGTATATATATACACACACACATAATCGGAGAAGGGCAAAAAAGAAGAAGAGAAGGAGTGGATCGATACCGTGGAAAAAGATAAATTTTATAATTATAAATCTATATTCCACTTAACCTAAATCTCTTCTCAGATTTGTAATTCTAATGGCACATATCTTGTTATATATATTCTTGGATTGGAAAGGAAAAGGAGTCAAATTAAAAGGGTGAATTCAGATTTGGGAGATTTGGAAAGCTAGAAAGGTGAGAGGGAAATTATAAGATTTATATATAACATTGAAATTTATATAGTTGAGTTTTATATAATTATTATGTCTATGCAAGATTTATGGAGTTATAGGCTTAAGAATAATGTATTCAATTGAAATCTCGCATACATATTCTGCAAGTTAGGTAATTGAGATAGAATGGTATTTACACTATAATCTAGAAATTATGAAATTGGTCCATAAATTTGTTAAAGTAAAATGTTGATAAGATTGCAAGATTTATTCCAGATATATGATAATTGGGTTATAAACTGTTAATATAAATTTAGATTGCCCAAATTTTACTTGGAATGTGAATATTTATGTTTTAATTTATTGGGAGCAGGGTATAACTTAGTTGTATCTATTTTCATGTAATTTCCAAAAATTATCTAATTCCACAACTATCTATAGAAAGTACATCATTTGAAATAATAAGGAATATAACAAAAAGAAAGAGATGTGTAAAGTATGGATGTTCTCCTCCATATCATGCACTGTCTACTTCAACAAAAGAAAAGAGATAATTTCTTTTAATTTCAAACGGAGCAAAAGTCCCACTTTCGGGTAATTTAGGGAAAGTTATAATGGTAATCCTTTTCAGGAAAGATAACTCTATTACAATGTGGAAATAAATGTTCTTTACAGAATATACATATAAGTGTACATTTTGAAATTCCTAAGCGTATGAATTAACGAGTTAGAAATAGGAATATATGTATGTATGTACATATAACCACGCCTACCGATTAAAAAGATTAATATAAAAATAAATATAATTATATATACATATATGTGTGTGTATAGCATAGTAGACAAAAATATGGCATTATTCATATTAGTTATAATTAGGATGACTAGTTATTAATAGCATAGTAAATCAAGGGATTAGGAGATTGAAAAAAAAAGATAGTAAATCCAAAATTTGGATTTTCGGTTGCAAAATTAGTAGGGCAATAAATGTGCAGTTTATAGGGAGTTATAGGAACTAAATGGAGACATAAATGTGTTTAATTGGACCGATTAAAGAATTTAATATGGTATTTATAGGGAAATGAATTAGGCATAATAGGTTGAATTACAAAGAATAACTAAATGTCATTAGTGATTGTCCAATTTGAATAGTAATGACCCTTTATTGCAGACAATTAATATTTACGGGACGTAAGAGGGAAATAGAGAATATATGTAATAAGCGTATAAGATAGGAATAGGTTGCGGCGAATAAGTGAATTAAATACTAGGAGGCGGTATAATTTTTATAGTAGGAAATTATATTGCCTCAATAATACATTTATGATGAGCATGAATTAATAGGCCTTGCCCAATAATCAGGCCTAGGATAATTGGTTTGGTTAAGAATGGGTTAGGATACAAGGTCGGTAGAGTTACACAACGGAAGTCTGCCATATGCCTAGAGGCTATCAAAAGTCGTGTATCAAATGGCTATAATGCGTTTGCGTGTGGGTGTGAGAAAATATACCGAGGGATCATCTTGTATTTGAAGTATTAAATGGCTCAGTACCTTTAGGGATGTCAAGGGGTTTAATTTGGGGTGGAAGGTATTAATTAGTCATTAGGTCTGCCATCCTCCCTATTCAGGAAGTGTTAAGTATCCAGGATTTCAGGATTTTCTTTTGGGTAATACAAAGCTCGATATATATATATATATGTATATATATATGTATGTATATATGTATATATAGTTATATGGAGAAGGTTAGATACGTCATATGCGCAGATGGGATCACATGGATAAGAAGTGAATTATGGTCATAACACTTAAAATAGAAATCAATCGGCATAAACTAGTGTTATGGATAAAGTATATAATTTTTCAATCACCAGAATGTTGTTCTGACCCCCTTTTCATTACAACTTACAAGATAAATTTAGAGGAACGGGCAACTGGTGCAAGATGGGAATGGTAGATGGTGAAGTCTTCTCATTCATGCTCGGTGCTGGCAAGGCAATCAGATACTAAAGGAATAATATTGCTTCCAAGGTAGTAACATTAGTAAGCACACATGTTCTATTATATTTTACTATTCTATTACGAGTTCATTCTCTGGTATACTTTTGTTTCTTACTGTAACGACCTAATTTTTCGACTTTCGAAAGTCGACATTAATACGTCCATTGTATCAAATGCCGTACAATCAAATGCCGTAAAACCGTACCGTTAGGATTAAAGAAGAAGAAGATAGAAGAAGAAACAGAAACAATAAACAAAATCTTAAATTTCGCAGCTGAAAAAATATAACAGATAAAAGAATAATCTTTAAAACAAAGATCTATATCAGTTTATACATACATCATCGGAGTTTACAACAACAACACAAAACTGGTAGTTATAATAACTTGTGTACAAGAAAATTTGACTCGCACTAACCCAAACGCAACGGACACTACATAGTATAAGTGGTACGTCTCGCCATCCAGCTTGCACCTAATCTCCACAGCAACTTCTTGACTTCGCTCCCGAATAACTGATAACCTGACTCTAGGCTGCCTGTGTGGAGAATTTTGGGCACCTAGAGTTTAGAAAAGGAACAATAAACTACATGTTGGTCATGGGACAGGTGTGAGATCTTAAAAATAGTTATTCTTTAACAAAAGAATTTAAAAGAAATCCGCAATGCTTTTTGGAAAATGAAACTACCATAAGGCCTCCCGGCACACACACAATGCAATCGCAGACCTGGGGGAGATTTCTCCTTATGATAGTCAAACATGCTTGATACGAAAAATCCTTTTTGATAATATTATTATTAGTGTATAGTGTAGAAAACCTTTCGAAAGTATAATATTAATCTTAGCCAACATAGGTACCAATATATTATGCCTGCTATAGCTACCATTTAAGAATGACAGGTTGTACAATTGCAATCGTAAAGGGTGCGTATTGGTGATTGAATTTCCAACAAATGGCCAGGCTAAGGAACTTACTATTGCCACATGGATACGCCTCTGGAGGGATGCCCCGGGAACCTAACCGGATCTCTGCCAACACAAGGCCGAGTTACCTATGTAACTAGGCAACTACTGACACGAGTATGCCATCCCCCAGTCGTTTGTGCTTTATCCGAGGATCCTCAACCACAAAGTAATAAATTTGCAGCAATAACATAGGTAAAATATCTAGGCTTCATACCATGATACTACCCTTTTCCAAAAGGAAATGACATATCCTCAGGGGGCGCTACCTCCAAATTACCTTGCCGCATCTTTCCTGTTTTGACCATTCTGGGTTGTGAGGTCGGATGAAGTCTCATCCACAAAGCTATACTTTTCACAAAGTCATGCTTCGATCAACAAATGATCAGCAGCATTTCGTATGCCACATTACCAATTTGGGAATATATCACTAGTAACCATCAACTATATAACCTCTGAGCTCGTATGACTCAGAGAAGGGTGTTAAGCTAAGAGAATAAATTCTCCGCCAGCAACAGAAATATGTTTGATAGAAACCAGCTTTACATCTCAAAGTGTAACATCAGACACACATCCATACAAGTCCTTTCCAGGATCGAACGGAACTAAAGGCACTTCAAAGAAGCCCTTGCAAATCCGGATATTTACTAATCACGTCTGGAATTCCCATCACAAAGGGTGATAAAATCTCTATACCGGAGCAACCCAGTGCAGAGACATTCGACAGGTAATCCTTTTGCTTTCGAAAATACCCAGTCTTCAACGCCATCTTCAAATGCAATCCTATTTCGTCGTATCATTATTCGGAATGGGTTTTATGACATAAAGTCCTCTCCCGGTTAATCCGAATAACGAGCGCTTATTTTAAAAATAAGTATTACATTCAGATTTCAAATAAATCACAATAAATTTCGACTTTAATCTTTTGAACAAAAGACCCATCACAAAGATTCAGTGTGGTTTTCGAATATCAATTTGGAATTCGACTCCCGGTCGCATCGAAATTCAAATGCAATTTAAAGGTCAATATTAATAGTCAGTTATTTAACTATCAATCAATATTCACAACAATCACCAAGATTTAAATAATTTTCCCCGATTATTCATTTTAAAATATATCTTTGCAAGATATAATTTTAACACTTCAACCATTTGAAAATAAATTTCAAATCACTTCCCACATTTCAATTCTTTGAAAACAAACTTCAAATCATTTTTCCTTACCGGGAATATATTTCCAAATATTTATTCATTTCCGCTGAAAATTTGCCGAGTTCAAATACTTTAAAAATTAATTCCAAATACTTATCCAAAATATACTTGGGAACATTTAAAATAAAACTATTTTAAAGTACTTACTTAAATATTGGTTTTGAAAAATATTATACTAATATCTCATGTAAAAATTCAAGCCCAAACTAATTTTAAAATAAAATTAGTAGACAGGATATAACTATTTAAATATCCATTTTCTAAAACAAATATTAATTAAAACTTTAAATAATCACTTCTATAATAAATTAAAATAAATATTTACTTTAAAGATTTTTAAAATAACCTAAATAAATAATTTCTCCTAAATATTCTTTCCTTAAAACCATCGTTACAACTTCAATTTATATTTATAAACTATATTAAAAACATATTCGGCTTTCCAATGAAAGTACACCTTCCATTCTAAAATGATTCATTCAAATCAGTTTCTAAATCTTTCTTCTGGATTTATTTTAAATTTACGTTCCAAATCCGTAAATTCCTCTCCCTACTTTTAAAAAATAAAACAATATTTATTTTTAAAACAAATTTCCCTGTCTTTTATAAAATTCCCATTGTGAATTTAAATTTTCAAATATCCACTGATATACGATTTTCAAATCGATTTTCAAATATTCACTTTCAACACCAAGTCAATTTTCAAATTAATTTCCAAATTTATTTTCCAATACCGAATCAGATTTTCCAAATCGATTTCCCAAAGATTTATTTTAAAACACCAAATCAATTTCAAATCGATTTCCCAATTTATTTTCAAAACACCAAATCAAATTTCCAAATCGATTCCTAAAAATTATTTTAACTCCAAATTAAATCCCAAAATAATTTCTAAAATTTATTTCAACTCCAAATTAAATCCCAAATTTAATTTCTAAATTTATTTCCTTTTAAAATAAATTCCTTTATCTCTTCCAAAATATTTAAAATCCGAATTTTAAATGAATTCTTCAACTATTAAACAATATTACTCAAAACCCATTTATTAAAATATTTTCCCATATTTTGGAATTTATTCAATAAGTTTTCAAAATAAAAATTTATCTATTTAAATTTCTTCATTTAAATCCACCCAATTCTTTCAAATGAATTTATTATAAATTTTCTACTTGAATTTCAAAAATCTAATTTCATTTATTTATGGTATCTTACGATACCAAAAATATATTCGGCTAAATTATAGCCTTCAACGGTTTCAATAACAAATATAATCACACACAGATTATAGATAATCAACACACAATATTGAAGCAAATTCAAATATTTGAGGAATCCAGTTGTATCCCTCCAACCTGTTTCCCTACATCCACAGACGTTAGCACAACAATTAAATACCAATTCCACTTCGAGGTGGAATATCGCGGCATATGGGTTTAATATCATCCGCTATTATGCGGCGCATAGGGTCTCATCCGCTATATAATGCGGGAAATCAATCACTCCAAATACATATATAATACCAATTCCACATCGAGGTGGAATATGGCGATATATGGGTTTAATATAATATCATCCGCTATTGTGCGGCGCATAGGGTCTAATTCAATACAACTAATAATAAATTATCATCCAAGCACACAATCAACAATTTTAAATTTAACAATTAAAATTAAAATGGAAAATTCGATTAAGTGAGAAGATCTCACATTTTCCTTTATTTTGCAATCCAATCCAATTCTGACTTGTTTCTTCACAGTTTTAGACCTTGTATAAATATTTATATAATTCCATTAATATTTAAACTAACTCGAATAATCCATTTATTTATTTCAAATTATATCTAAATTAGTTTAGAAAGCTTTATTCATTGGTTAATTCGAACAATTGAAAATCAAATGAGCAAATAACCCACAATTAATTCCTTTTATCAAGTGTTCATTCAAATGGATACTAACATATGATTCTAACAACAACCAATCTTCAAGCAATTCATAATCGCAAAATTTATATATGTAAATTTTGTATTTGGATAAACTAACTAATCCATATTTAAATTTTAAAGTCAGAATCAGAAGACGGTAGTTAACTCGCTTATCTACTTACTATAAAATGTATGTATGTATATATATATATATATATATTATTAAATAAAGATCGTACCTAGCTGCTCACCATCGATGAAAACCTAGCCTCGACCACGGTCATCGAGAGCATCGACGATCTGCTCCGACCTATCGCGAGTCTTCGATTCGACTTGCCACACATTCGACGATGCAGTCACGACCCTGTTCACATGAAACCCTAGCTCCTTTGATGTCACATCGCGCCGTCGTGCCACTACCTGGCCACCTCGCCTTCGAAGATGCTCGAAATCGAGCTGCTGCCCTCGCGTCAATGTTACTGTCACCAATCAATCACGCCGCTCTCTCACACTCAAGCGCGCCATCGCGATGCCTCTCCCCCATCATCGCGACCTCCGACGTGCGCACGCGATTGATTTTTTTTCCAAATTGGTTTCAAAACTTGAAGATTTGAAATCGTGAATGAAAACTGAGGGAGGGAAGGGATTCGATTGTTATTTGAATTGAAGAGGGGATTTTTTTTTCTTTCGGCCATGAATTTGAAGTTCCCGTGTTGAAATGTGAACGAAAATGGTTTCATTTTTTTTTCTTCTTATTTTGAGTGAGCCATTCAATGTCATTTTTTTAGAGGACGTGTGTAAGAGGAAAGATGCCAAGTGTTATAAATGATGAAACGTGTAGTTTTCACTGGGAATTAGTATTATATTAAATACACAAATAAATATTATTTATCTTTTAAATTCAAATTTAAATTTAAATCGTTAAATTTTGCAACTCAAAATCTCGATTTCCAATCGATACATGCCGCCAGGCGTTTATAAGGTTAAACCCCTATTCCGAACGCAATGGAAAAGGTTCCGAGTCCAAATTCGATCGTATGGAGAAGATAGCTTTTCGAACCTAGTTATCAAATTAAATTTCGATAAAATTTTAAGTGCGTTTGCTTATCGTATGGCCAAACAACCACTCCGAATACTATGAAAATTGAAATCCGATAATAATACAATATTACGGATCCAATGGAATTGGTTTCGTCGAATTCCGAGACTGTGCCTCGGAAGGCTGTTTTCAAATATCGATTTAAACGATCTAAATTCAAAACTGAAAAAACCAGTTTCAAATTCATCTCTGAAGCTTTTATTATCTTCAGTATCATCAATGTAAATTTTCGAAGCCTTGAAAATATTTTTAACAGGCATCAAACTGAAGTTTCAAAATTTTACGCAACTTCAACAAATTAAATTCAATAATTTAATTGCCAATTTCATAGTTATATTTGAAACTCAAGTTTAAAATAACTTCCAATATTTAAAAACCAATTAAATATTCTATTTCAAAGGTTCAAAATTTTCAGGTCGTCGCACTTACAGGTTACCAAAACCAACAATTTATATCCTAATAGACTTGGGTTTTGATTTAGTTGAAATTCAGGCACATAAAGGTGTGGATAGTTACAGCCCTTTTAGGCTTACAAAAGAAGAAATATGAAATATCTACAGACCCGACCCCTCAGCAGGCCGAGTCAAAGAGTCTAGCTACTTCTTGGTTAGCCCAGCCAACACCAGGCTAGCTGACCTCATCTCCTCCGCCCGAGCCTTCGCAAAAAGAAGTGGTGTCAAACTTGATGATAGAAATTGGAAATTGATAGTTTTCCTTAAGCAGGATCCTTATCATGTTCTTCAACTGGTTTCGCCACTTGGCCTCCTCCTCCATCCTAGTAACAACCACGTTCATATCTGTTCAGCACTCAGTTGTGTATTTGGTCAGGTCGGGGCATAGTTGTGTGTTTGGTTAGGTCAGTCCGCAGTTGGTCAGCCTCCTTCTCCAACCTCTCCCTGAGGTCCACCTCCACCTTTTTTCCCTCTACCATGTCTCAACCTCCTCTCTCCATGAATTTTGGGCCACCTCGACTGCCTTCTTACTTGCCTTCTCGACTACCTCCTTCACCTCCCATGCTTTGGTGGTCTTAGTCTACGCTGCCTGTGAGTCATTGCCTGACCTTCAAATCATTCTAGAGCTTCTCCACATCCCCTTTGGTATGCATACAGCGGTACCCGACCCAAAGAAAAGCAAGTGTTAGAATAACCATGTAAAAAAGCAAGTTTAGAGTCAGTAACTTACTAGTAGGAAAATCCTGATCTGGAAGTCTATCGCCTCCTCTAGGGAATGCCGTTTCATGCCAGACCAGACAAAATAGGGTTAAGAGATGGCCTCCATTGACATAAGTTGGAAGGATGAAAGCATTCGCTCCATGTCAGCGGCATCCTCGGCGTGGTGGAGGTCTAGAGTAACCTGCCCTAGCAGCATCATCAACGTCCAGCTCTTCCATGACGTAAATATTGAGGAACTTCTTAATAAGCTTAGCCATCTCAATAACTAAGGGTGAGCCGACCACATCTCTCTTCCTCTTCTTGCTCTTAGTGGACGGTTGGAGGGAGTTTGAAGGGCAGGAAGGCACATCAATAGCCCGCCAAATGTGTTTTGGAAAAGAAGGGGAGGTGCATGGTGGGGGCAATGGGTGGGGTAACGACTTGAATCATGTTGACCTTAATGTCCCCCTCATCAAAACCCAACTAATCATCCACTGCGATAAAAAAAAGGAAACAAAAATTAGTCAAAATTCGAAGTAAAAGAAGATAAGTGCAAGTAAACTACCATTTGTACCGACCCTACCCTTATTTCTCACAAGAGCTAGCATGATGAGGCCGATTTGCCTACATTAGTTTCGTCCATCCTGGCATAGGGCCTGTATAGGGACCCAGCTTTGTATTTAGGATATAAAGGGTCATATGCAGGAATTTAGCCAAAGGAAGGACTTATGTCCCAATCAACGCATGACCCTTGTTCCCTTCCCTAATGCTGTTTACCTTTGAGCCGGACTCATTATCCCAGTCAATGGCCGACGTCTCACGATGAGGGACCGGGACGTCAAATATTTGTTATGGGACAAATTCCTCCCACTGTGGCATAAGTACAACATCACTTAGTTTGTCGAGACCAACATGTTTCCACTCTTCAGGCTCATCACCCATGACAACATCATTGTATCCTCAGTTCTTGCTCGTAATCAGCCAGACATCCATGTTTAGGAATTATACTTTGGAGTATGCTTCTTCATCTTTGCCTCCTACTTCCTTGTTTCTTCATTAGGGTAGCATACTCTCTGTTCATTATTTGGTCTGACCTCATCAACCCACCTAATGGAGGTTGGCATCGGTTATCAAGAGTCTTAAGTCCAGGTGTTCAACGGCAATTGTCTTCAGCAGATTTAGGTTCTCATTCAGCATCATCAAGTCGACAATGGCATAAGCAAGAGGTTCCCATATCATTAGGCAAGTTAAGCAAAGGAAGGTAGAGAAAATAATGAAGGCAAAATAAAATTCAACAAACTTCAGTAGTAAATAACTTCCCCACTCATGGCGGTCCATATCTAATTTGGCTCCAAGCCAATGCATCAGGACCAGCTCGATTGCCGGTCAACCAGCATAGCTTAAGACGGCTTCAACAACCAATCCATATGTCAAGACCGACTCAGGATGACCCATTGTAACACCCCTAATTTTTAATAACATTATCCAGGAGATTTAATTAGATAAATTAAATAAGAACAATGTAAATATTAGTATGATAAGGGGATTAAGATTTGAAAACTTAATTAGAGGTCGCGCTTAAATAAACTTAAAAGAATGGGTTTATGTAAGTGGTTTTCTATGTTAACAAATAAAAGAATAAGGCAAAGGGCATTGTGGGGAATAGTCATCTACCATATCCTTTAACCCTAAACCCTTATTCCTGTTTTCATTGCATAAGTTTAAAATACTAAATAAAAAACCTAAGAGCAAGACGGTTATTACCTAGAGGAAAAGAAGAGGAAAATTCAATTAAAAGCTAAGGAATCAAGTTAGGATAATTAATCAACATCAAATCTCAATTCCTTATCCAAATCAAAGGTGAATAATAATCAAAAACCATCTCTATTTTTGTTTTTGAAGAGCATATGATTTCAGGTTTAAGATTAAATCCATTATGATAACTTTTAATGATGATATGCTTGGATTTTATGATATGTTATATTCATACAAGTTTATCTAGTAAATGTTTTATTCGATCTTAAGGCTAAAATCTTTTACATTGGGTTTCAAATTCCATGAGGATTTAATATGTTATGTAAAACGTATTTTGGAGATTGGTTTAATTTTCTGTAATTTTCCAAGCCAAGGAAAGTTTTTATGAATTTTTGAAGGAAAAACGAATAAATTGGGTTTTAAATTATTTTGGCTATTACATGAAGGAATTTGGGTCTGAAATTTCTATATGTTAGATAACATATTAAAAGTGAATTTCTATGATTTTTTGTGATTTTTCCTATGTAATTTATTATGGAAATTAAATTAATTTAGATGGAAGACTTAATTGTTTTGCTTAAGGGAATGGCTTCTTATCTAATTACCTTTATTTAGATCTGAATGAACATAGCGGCTTTTAGAAAAGAATTTGAAATTTTTATGGCAACCAATAATTTTTTTACAAATAGACAGGCTAGTTAAAAAGCAATTACTTGAAACGCAATAAAATAGTTTTTTTATAGAAGTATGATTTCGCCACATCCAGTGGTACCTTTCGACCCTATACTTCTGCCTCAACCAAGTCGAAACCAATACATAAGGTATCATCATGTTGGTATGAAGTGGATTTGAGAAATACGGAAGGTATGGAGTCGAAACCATGCTTTCGAAGGGGTCGAAACCCATTTAAATAGATTTCGAAGATGCCACTTGCTTTGCTTTCAAAAGAATGCTTTCGAAAGGTTTTTAAATAGCTTTCGATGAAGTTGCAGCCATTTTGTTAAAGTGTAGCTTTCGAATAAGTTACCCTGTTTTTAAATCAATGCTTTTGAAAGGGTAGTTTGAATCCAGTCGAAACCCTATTGTTGTCTTTATGCCTTTCGAAGGGATTGAAGTCACCAACGAGTTCGAAAGGTAGCTTTTGTTTTATAAATGTAATAGGCCACTTCCAAAGCTTTCAAAAAGGCTCCAGTAGCCATATAAAGGTTTTGAAGGCAATGGCTTCGAAAGGGGTTTCGAAGCTATCCTTCCAAATGTTTAACTTAAATTACTAATGCTTTCGAAAGGATGGTTTCAAAGCCATCAGTTTTCCCCCGAACTCTTTTATATGAAGGTTGATGGTTTCGAAAGGGGTACTTCCATTTATATTCACTTTGACCCAAAAGATATTTTTAAGAATAAACCCAATGATGTCGGAAGGGGTACTTTCAAATGGTTTCGAAAGGGGTACTTTCAAATGGTTTCGAAGCCATGCTTCTATGAGTTAATAAGCGATTGTGTAATACTCTCGAAAGGTATGTTTTGATGGTTTCGAAAGAGATGCTTTAAAGTGTTTCGAAAGGCATATGCCTAGTGTTTTGAAAAGAAGATTTGAATGCTTTCGAAGGATGTTATCCAATGGTTTCGAAAGTAAAGGTTTAAGATTTCAAAAGCCTTATTTTTCAAAATAAAGAACCCAATCTCATTTTTAAAGGTAAAACCCATGGAACTAAAAAAGAGCTTTTAAATGGCTTTTAAATTTGGAGTTTTTGAAGAAGCTTTCCTTGATAAAATAACAGGTTAAAGGGATTAACCATGTTTCAAGTGAAAAAATAATTTCATGGATATTAAACCATAAATGTTGTATTATTTTTGTGTATATGCTTCTTCTATAAATAGATTCACCATGTAATGGACTCATAACTGTATTTTGGGGAATAAGGGCAGAATAACCAGGTAGGTTGACCCAGTAGTGAATATAAGTTAAATAACTTTTGACATTTAGGAGTTTAGGTAGACCAGAATATAGGACTCCCAAATACTAATTAAAGAAGGCATGGAGGCAGAAAACAGAAGAAGAAATCTTGGTGGAGAAAGCACCACAACAAATGAAAATGCTCGACCCACCAGGAGGAACCCAGGTCGATAGGCTAATGCTAATCAAAATGCAGATGCCAATGTGGGTGCTGGAAATCCGCTAGTGGATATGGGATGATGTATCAGTTCTTTTTCAATCTAATGCACGCTAGAGTAGCTGCTGGAGTTGTTGGGAATGTTGGAGGAGCTAATCCTGTGGCTCCAATTGGAAATAAGTATGCTAAGTTGAGCAGAGACAACACCAGTCTGGGTGCGAAGCCGTTTATGGGAACGGAGGATGCCACCAAAGTTGAGAATTGGCTATTGCATTGTCAGAGAATCTTCGCTGACTTAGGTTTGAATGATGAGTAGAAGAGGAGACTAGCCTCTAGGCATGCAGGGGGTAGCTCTCTATTGGTGGGTTTATTTCTCTTGAAATCCATTTAATTCTTTTTTTACTGCCGGAGTGCCTAAGGAAGAGTTAACTTGGGCAGAATTTCGAAGAAGATTCGAGTAGAGGTTTTCGTCTGAAGTTTCTAAATCGGCATTGTTAAGAAAGTTCATGGATTTGGTGTAGGGGAGATGTAGGTAATTGAGTATGCTACTAAGTTTAATGAGTTGTCCAGATATGGTTATGCTACCATTGATACCGTCGTCAAGAGGAATGAGAAGTTTATTCGGGGATTGAGGCCCTAGAGTGGTAGGACGACCCTGCCATATCTCTGTGATCCTTGTAGTGTAGTTGTGGAGATGGTAATTCAACATGAGGAAATGCTTGCTTTTTGTGGAAAGGAAAAGCTATTTAAACCCAGGGTTCTTAGGGAAAGAAGAGAAAGTTCTTTAAGAAGAAGGGAGCCCAAAAGGGAGAGGCTGTCAAAAAGGATAAGGCTGATCTTGTTTGTTTCAAGTGTGATAAGAAGGGTCATTATGCACATGAATTCCAAACAGGCAAAGGGAAGAAGGCTATAGAAAAGAAGGGTGTAAAGTGCTTCAACTGTGAACCAGTGTCTAGAACCAGTCAGGGTGGACAAGGGAAAGGTTTTTGTTGTTGGACCATCATCTGGTAGGCCAACTGCTTTTGAGAAAGGAAAGACTATGGTAGAAGGTATGCTTTTGATTCAAAGATACCAATTGGGATCCATTTGATACTGGTGCATCGCGTTCATTTATATTGTAGTGTTTTGTTGATAGTTTATGCTTAGAACCCACATACCTTGTTGCTTCTTAAGGGTTGTGAATCTTATAGGAGGGTATGCAACTCTGGGGATGAGATGTGACCAGTTAGAACTTGATTTGTTAGGTCATAAGATTGTATGAAGTCTATATGTTTTTGATTTCGTAGATTTTGGAATCATTTTGGGTATGGATTGGTTGAGTAAATATAAGGCTAGGATATTTTGCTAGGATAGGAAATATCGTTGAGACAACCTGATAGTCATAACAGAACTATATTCTCAGTGGAGAATTACGACCGAAGTGTTTATGCTTTGTTAAGTGCTATGGTAGCGGGAGAAGAGCCAAGTTAGGTTCGCATAGCAAAAGAGTTTGCCGATGTTTTTGAGTCAGTTTCGGGACTACCACTGAAATGAGCTGTTGAGATTCAGATAGATCTTATGCCAAGGGCTGAATCTGTAAGTAGACCACTTAGCAGGATGACACCGACTAAGATGAAGGAATTGAAGGTACAGCTAGTAGATCTAGAAGGAAGGGATTTTATTAGACCAAGCAGTTTGCCTTGGGTAGCGGCCGTGATGTTCATGAAGAAACTGGACGGGTTGTTAAGGATGTGTATCAACTATCGTAAGTTGAATGAGGAGATGATTAAGAATAAGTATCATTTGCTAAGAATAGAAAATCTACTTGATCAGTTGTGTGGAGCCAGCGTATTTTTCCAGTTGAATTTGGTGACATGTTTCCATCAACTAAGAGTGGTAGAGGACAGTATTCCTTTGACAGCATTTCGAACTGGTATGGTTCGTATGAGTGGTTAGTAATGCCATTTGGGTTAACAAACACACCTGCTTTCTTCGTGGATCCGATGAACCAAGTTTTCTGAGAGTGCTTGGATAGGTTCGTGTTGGTGTTCATATATGACATTTTAGTATACTCTAAGGATAAAAGAGAGCATGAATATCATCTTAGAGTAGTGCTTGATACGCTGAGGCAACATCAGCTGAAAGAGAAGTTTTTCAAATGTCATTTTTGGAAGAAAGAGGTTAAGTTTCTAGGTCACGTGGTTTTAGAGAAAGGCTTGTCAGTCGATCCAGATAAGATTGAAGCTGTTAATAATTGGAAGAGACCGGAGATAGTAACTAAGATTAGAAGTTTTCTTGGACTAGCTAGCTATTATTAGAGATTCATTAAGGATTTCTTGTGGATAGCAGCGCCTTTGACTAAGTTAACCAGGAAGGATGTAAAGTTTGTTTGGTTCGGCAAATGTGAGGAAGCATTCCTTAAGTTAAAGCATTTGTTAACCAACGCATTTGTGTTAGTAGTTTTGGACTGAAACCAAGGGTTGGTGGTGTATATCTATGCATGTGGGACTGGTTTTGGAGCTGTGTGGATGCAGAAGGATAAATTTATTACCTACACTTCACGATAGCTTAAATCGCATAAACTGAGATATCCTACTCATGATTTGAAGTTGGCTGCAGTGATCTTCGCATTGAAGATATAGAGACATTATATCCTAGGGGAGAAATTTGAGCTATACACAGATCATAAGTCATTAAGGTACTTATTCTCTTAGACGGAGTTGAACATAAGACAACAAAAGTGGCTAAACTTTGTAGCAGCTTATGATTTTGATATAGAGTATACACCTGGGAAAGAAAATAAGGTAGAGGATGCTCTTAGCAGAAGACATCAGAATGTGGTGTTAGTTATTTTAGCAGCATGGAAAGATTTAGAAGCTTTGACTACTTGTTGTGTGCAGTTGAGATCGATTGATAGTTCTTGTCATAGCACTACAGTGTTATCCTGTTTTGACATCCAATTAGTGTTGATCGAAAGGATTGCTTCTAGACAGAAGGAGGATCCATTTTTAGCCGAGACGATTAGAAGGCTTGAGGTGGGAACTGACACCGATGATCTAAAGGATTTTAGTCTTGATCAGAGGGGATAGTTGAGAAAGAAGGGACGGTTGTTTGTTCTGAATGTTGAGGACTTGAAAAAAGAAGTTCTTAAGGAATGTCACTGATCCAAATTCACGATTCATTCTAGAGGAACCAAGATGTATCAAGATATAGAGAGGAGCTTCTATTGGGAAGGTATGAAGAAGGATGTTGGCTTATGGGTTAGACAGTGTGTAAACTATCAACAAGTGAGAGTCGAACATCAGAAGCCAAGTGGGTTGCTTCAACCTTTGGAGATACCAGTTTGGAAATGGGATTCGATATCCATGGATTTTATAGATGGGTTGCCAAGGTCGAATAGGAGAAATGAGAATATTTGGGTTATAGTGGATAGATTGACCAAGAATGCCCATTTCATTCCAGTTAAGTCAACCAAGATGACACCTATTTCAGCTAAGTTGTTCATGAAGAACATAGTTAGACTGCATGGAATTCCTAGTAGTATAGTCGGTGACAAAAATACTTTATTCACTAGTGAATTTTGGAAGAGTTGACAGGATGTCTTAGGTACCAAGCTTAAGATGAGTACTGCATATCACCCTCAGATGAATGGGTAGATAAAGAGAGTCAATAAGGTACCCGAGGATTTGTTAAGGGCTTGCGTATTGGACTTTGGTGGATCTTAGGAAGATCACCTGCACTTAATGCAGTTTTACTATAATAATAGTTATCATATTAGCATAGGAATGGCGCCTTTTGAAGCTTTGTATGGAAAGCCATGCAAATCACCAGCATATTGGTAGGAAACTGGAGACAGATTAGTCTTGGATCTAGATCTGGTTAGAGAGACAATAGAGAAGATGAGTTGACCCGAGAAAGGATGAAGGAAGCTCAATCCAGACAGAAGAGTTACGCAGATAAGAGGTGTAAAGACCTAGAATTTTCAGTTGGAGATAGGGTTTTCATTAAATTATCACCGATAAACGGTGTGGTGCGATTCGGAAAGTATAGGAAACTAGCACCAAGATATGTTAATCTGTTCCTAGTTATAGAGAGGATTGGGAAGCATGCATACAGAGTAGAGTTGCCGAGCAATATGGCAGGTGTCCATAATGTGTTTCATGTGTCTCATCTTTGCAAGTATGTGCATGATCTAGAGACTACTATTCCTCCGACAGGGTTGGAAGAGTTGATAGTTGAGCCGAATTTGACTTTTGTTAGACAACCAGTTCAGGTTGTAGCGAGAGAAGAGAATAGGTTAACAAACAAAACATTCAAATTGGTGACAATTCAGTGGAGCGGCAACGAGAAGGACTATACTTTGGAGACAGAAGACAGGATTAGAGATAATTATCCTGATCTTCTATGAGGGTATGTTCTACGTTTGCTTTATATAGACAATTGTTGGTCAGGTAGGCTAGTCTGGTAGTTAGAAGCTGTTACAAATGATTGTTATGCTTAATATTTAGTCCATACTGAATTTCGAGGATGAAATTCTTTAAGGTAGGAGCCTGTAACACCCCTAATTTTTAATAACATTATTCAGGAGATTTAATTAGATAAATTAAATTAGAATAATGTAAATATTAGTCTAATTAGGGGATTGAGATTTGAAAATTAATTAGAGACCGTGCTTAAAAAACTTAAAATAATGGGTTTATGTAAATGGATTTCTATGTTAACCAATAAAATAATAAGGCAATGGGCAATATGGAGAATATCCATCCACTATATCCCTTAACCCCTAAATCCTTATTCCCATTTTCGTTTCACAAGTTTAAAATTATAAAGCAAAAACCTAAGAGCAAGCCGGCTATTACCTAGGGGAAAAGAAGAGGAAAATTCAATTAAAAGCTAAGGAATCAATCTAGGAGAATTAAGCAACATCAAATCTCAAGTCCTTATCCAAATCAAAGGTGAATAATAATTAAACCATCTCTATTTTTTTTAAAGAGCATATGATTTAGGATTTAAGCTTAAATCCATTATGATGATTTTTAATGATGATATGCTAGGATTTCATGATATGTTATATCCAAACAAGTTTGTTTAATAAATTTTTTTATTCAATCTTAAGGCTAAAATCATTTATATTGGGTTTAAAATGCCATGAGGATTTAATATGTTATGTAAAACATTATTTTGGAGATGGGTTTAATTTTCTATAATTCTCCAGGCTATGGAAATTTTATTATGAATTTTTGAAGGAAGAAATGAACAAATTGGGTTTTGTATTATTTCGGCTATTATATGAAGGAATTTGGGTCTGAAATTTCTATATGTTAGATAACATATTAAAATTGAATTTCTATGATTTTTGATGATTTTTCCTAAGTAATTTATTATGGAAATTAGATTAATTCAGATTGAGGACTTAATTGTTTTGCTTAAGGGAATGGCTTCTTTGCTAATTACCTTTATTTAGATCTAAAATGAATGTAGCGGTTTTTAGAAATAATTTGAAAAGTTTATGGAAAATCGTTAATTTTGTTTACAAATAGGCAGATTAGTTAAAAAGCTATTACTTGAAAAGGCAATAAAACAGTTTTTGTACAGAAGTATGGTTTCGCCACTTCCACTAGTACATTTCAACCCCACACTTCTGCCTCAACCAAATCAAAACCAATACACAAGGTATCGACATGTTGGTACGAAGTGGATTGGAGAAAGATGGAAGGTATGTAGTCGAAACCATGCTTTCGAAGGGGTCGAAACCATTTGAATAGATTTCGAAGATGCTACTTGCCTTGTTTTCAAAAGAATGCTTTCAAAAGGGTTTTGATATAGCTTTCGATGAGGTTGCGCCTTTTTCTTAATGTGTATTTATCGAATGAGTTACCCTATTTTTAAATCAATGCTTTTGAAAGGGTAGTCTGAACCCAGTCGAAACACTGATGCCGTCTTTATGCCTTTCAAAGGGATTGAAGTCATCACCGAGTTCAAAAGGTAGATTTTGTTTTATAAATGTAATAAGCAACTTCCCAAAGCTTTTGAAAGGGCTCCAGTAGCCATATAAAGGTTTCGAAGTCAATGGCTTCGTAAGGGGTTTCAAAGCTATCCTTCCAATTGTTTTACTTAAATTATTAATGCTTTCGAAAGGATGGTCCCGAAGCCATTAGTTTTCCCTAAACTCTTTTATATAAAGGTTAATGGTTTCAGATGGGGTACTTTCGTTATATTCACTTAGACCCAAAAGATATTTTTAAGGATAAACCCAATGGTTTCGAAAGGGGTACTTTCAAATGGTTTCGAAGCTATGCTTCTATGAGTTAATAAGTGATGCTTTAATACTTTCGAAAGGTATGTCTTGATGGTTTCAAAAGAGATATTTCAAAGTGTTTCAAAAGACATATGCTTAGTTTTTGAAAAGAAGATTTGAATGCTTTCAAATGAGGTTATCCAACGATTTCGAAAGTAAAGGTTTAAGGTTTCGAAATCCTTAATTTTCAAACCAATGAACCCAATCCCATTTTTTAAAGGCAAAACCTTTGGCACTATAAAAGAGCTTTTAAATGGCTTTTAGATTTGGAGTTTTTGAAGAAGCTTTCCTTGACAAAATAATAGGTTAAAGGGATTGACCATGTTTCAAGTGAAAAAATGATTTTAAGGATATTAAACCATAAATGTTGGTATTATTTTTGTGTATATGCTTCTTTTATAAATATATTCACCATGTAATGGACTCATAACTGTATTTTGGGAAGTAAGAGCAGAATAACCAGATAGGTTTACATAGTATTGAATATAAGTTAAGTAACTCCTGAATAAATAGAATTGCATCCAGGAGGCCAGGTAGACAAGAATATAGGATGCCCAAATACTGATTAGAGAAGTTGTCGGATAGACAAGTTCATAATAAACCCATGAAAATTATCTTTAGAAAGAGCTATTCACAGGGGCCAATAGGTTTATAGTGAACCCATGAAAACTATATCCGAATAAAGTTATTGATAGAAGTCGATAGATTCCTAGTTGACCTATGAAAACTATGATATGAGAGAATTTATTGGAGATACCAATAGGTTAAGGGAGAACCCATGAAAGATTGAAGTTATTGGAAGAGGCAATAGGTTTTTAGTAACCCTATGAAAACTATAAGACTGGATAGATAGCCCATTAGCTATAAACAGGTTATTAGTCGGCCCATGTAAATTAATAGGTTAATAGTGACCTTAGAAACTATAAAAGAGACAGATAGTCAAAGTGAATGGGGATGTAAAATCCAGAATAATTTACTTGTTTGCATATCATCATAATATTTTAAATTGCTATGTTTAAACCACCGTTGATGCAGGAGCACAGTGTATGGTTATTACAAAGTTTTTGGATAAGATACTAGTGAGGGAAAAACTCGTTCCACTAAGCGGCGTGGTCTCACTAAATATCTAAATGGTTTGAGATGATAGGTTATTATCCATACCAGGCTTTATGTCTGAATCGAAGTTTTTGTTTTCCCCTTAAACTTGGGTTCTCAATCAATTTTGAGTAGTTTGAGAGTTGAAGTTTTCAAGTACCTCTTTAGTCGAATAAGCTTCCGAAGACATGCAGGAGGCAGGATAGCTATTACAAGTTCTTTTCTTTTATGATTCCGCTATGTTTTGTTGTAAAGGTAATGTTATTTAATTGCCTAGATATATATATACACACTTTGATCTTCCAATGTGACATCTTCATATGTCGCTCTTGGTGTATGTTGTAATAATTATATTTTCTCTGAACATGTTTCTCAAATCTGGGATTATGTAAAGAATTTGAAATGTTTTGAAATGGAATGTGAAAGTTGTTTGATGATTTTAATTTTTTTTTCACATCCATGTGTTTCTGTTATATCAATATAATCTATCTAACATTACCGCGTTTGGTCGTCGAGGATTAATAATTATGGATGACTGTAGCATCCATAGCCATTAATTCGGGGCCTCCATGTGGGGGAAGTTACACCCATCTCTAGACAGGCATCGCCACAGTCCATCTCCTTATATTACAGCCAGCCCAACACATTCTTTGCACTTTGGTCGTTGGCAGTATTCAGCTTCCTTCAAGCATCACTAGCAGCCAACTGGCCAGCAAAGCCCGCCGAAACCACTCATCTGCCTTACCACATAGGCATGCAAAAGTAAACGACGAGACATACATGTAGCTGCACTAGGTACTGTGGCAAAGCGGCCAAAAGCGTATCTATTCCGGTAGCTCGCTTTCAGCATTTAATGTAATGTGTGCACCTGGTATGGAGGGATAACTGTCATGCTTTGCAACCACAAATTCCATCCTCCCTTTACAGCTGTCTTCCATTTGCCAAGCCAAATAGATCAACAACCGAGTTCTCTTCCTACCTACTTTCGTCTATCACCTCAATTATCCATCATTTTCTACAACCACTATAAGTACCCTCATCCATGCAACTTTAAAGGGGCTAGAAATGTCATGACCTGAAATTCAGCGTTCAAAAATTCGACATCAAATACCTCACTTGTATTCGACTACCAGAGATTCAAACGTTGAACTCCAGTTCGGTGGAGCTTATAACAACATTAGATGAATATAAATAGTGGAAACAAAAGATGATTCATCGATAAACATCACAGATATAACATTATACAATATTTATTACAACATCGATCACCAACATTGGAGTGTTATACATGATATAACAACAGAATGATAACACCACAGCGGAACGACAAAGAGTCTTCAAAAAGATCCACCATACTTTGACTTCGAGAAGGTCTTCCAAAACTCTAAACACCTTTAGATCCAAAAGGCTTCAAACCCAAAAGCTTCGAAAATCCGACAGCTTCCCAAAAGACTTCAAAATTCAAGCTAGCTCCAAACACGGATAACCTACTTCTAAGCTGTCTGTATGGGAAATTATGGGCACCTATAGTTTAGGAAGGGAACAATAAACTTCGGGTCAGTCATGGGGATGGTATGAGTAAACAAAAAAAGTTAATTGTACAAAGACAATTTATAAAAGAAATTCGTTCATGCTTTCGGAAAATGAAACTACCATAAGGCCTCCACCACACACACAATGCAAACGCACAATTGGAGAAGACTTCTCTTTATGATAGTCAAACATGCTTGATACGTAAAATCCTTTTAATATTATTATTAGTGCATAGTGTAGAAAATATTTCGAAAGTATAATATTAATCTTAGCCAGCATACCACCATTGTGGTATACCTACTATAGCTACCATGTTTTATGGCAGGTTACGCCATCCTGCATGGCAAGTTATCCAACTAAAACCGTGCAGGGCTCGCATTGTTTTGTTTGGATTTCCATCAAATGGTCAGGCTAAGGAACTTCTTACACCAAATGGGTACGCCTCTGGAGGGACGCCCCCGAGAACCTAACCGGATCTCTGCCAACACAAGGTCGGGTTACCTCTATAACTATGTAACTACTGACACGAGTATGCCATCCCCGGTCGTAACCGACCTTTATCGAGGGCCCTCAACACCAACAACCACAAAGAAAATTATCTAGGCTCTATACTAGAATACCACTTATTATCCAAAAGGAAATGTACATATCCTAAAGTGCGTGACCCTCATAACCTTGCAGCAACTATTCCTATATTTACCATTTCCGGGTTGTGAGGTTCGACGAAGTCTTGTCCACAAAGCTACGCTTTTCACAAAAGCCATGCTTCGATCAATAAATGATCAGCACTTAACATGCCACACTACCAAGTTGGGAGTATATCAGAAACAACCATCAACTACATCACCTCTGAGCTCGTACGTCTCAGAGAAGGCTGTTAAGCTAAGAGAATAAATTCTCCAACACCAACAGAAATGTATTTGATAGAGATCAGCTTTATATCTCAAAGTGTAATGTCAGACATACAACCATACAAGTCCGTTCCGGGTTCGAACGGAACCGAAGGCACTTCATCCAATAAAGGAAGAAGGCCTTGCAATTCAGGAATCCACAATCCCGATCGGACTCCCCATCACATATGGAGATCTCTATACTAGAGCAACTCAGTGCAGAGACAATCGACGGGTAATCCTTTCGTTCTCGAAAATACCCGGTCTTTACACCGTCTTCAAATGCACTCCAATTCGTCGTATCATTATTCGGAATGGGTTTTATGACACAAAGTCCTCTCTCGGCTAATCCGAATAAGAAGCGCTTATTTTAAGACATGTGGATATATCAATCACAAAGATTCACTATTAAGATCCGATGTGGGTTTCGGTAACCATCTGGAATCCGACTCCCTGTCGCAGCGAAATTCAAATGCCATTTAAAGGTCAATAGTTTTCACATTCATACAGAAATATATCACAGATCAATTCACAACAATTCACATCACAAAGTATCACAATCACATATCAGAGGTATCTACCAATTTAAGGCATTCAACAATAATCATTTATCTACAAGTAAGATGAATTAATCGTGTGATTATAATTAATTAATCACATAATTATTTTCATTAATTATCTTTACTTAATGATTAATTATTCTTAATTATAAATTAATTAGTCCTTAATTGTTAATTAATTAATCTTATACTAAATAAATAATTATCCTTAATTATTAATTAATTAACCTTTAAATTATTAATTAATAAATTATTCTTTAATTATTATTAAGTAATTATCTTTAAATAATTAACTTTTAATTACTATCATTAAATAAATAAATCTTTAATTACTTAAACTATAATTAATTGAATAGAAGATAAATCATTTATTTTAATTAATCACTTAATTATTGTTAAAATATTTAGTTAACAACCTTGTAGTTAATAAACATTAACCCATAAATTAACTTAAGGGATTTGAGATTAATTAATAAATTCAAAAGCATTTGATCTTAATCAACTCTTTAATCACATTATTTATTTAAATTAAATTAAGAATTAATTAATAAATAATGTCACAAAAATAAATTAATTAAAATTAATTTCTTTAAAATAATTTACTTTTAAACTTTAAACTAATCCCATATTTAAAACAAAACAATTATTCAAAAGAATGAATTAACATGTTTAAATTTGAATTTTGTTTAAAAACTTTGAAAATTGTTTTGTAACAAACCCGAGTCCTCCCCGAGTGCTTCTCGAGACAAATGCATGCTTACTTCGAGTCTTCCCCAAGCCAACCCTAACTTTTTTTTAAAAACTTAGATTTTTGTTTAAGCTTTTAATACCCTGAACATATTCATAAATACCCGATCCAAGATTCTAGCCATCCACCCATTCCTTCGATCTCTGCTTCGAGTGAAAACCCTTCTTCCTCCGCTCCTATCTACTGACACAAACCAAAAGATATGCACGTGCACCAGAGCTCCGATGAGCTCCAGTCAGTCCTGCCGCCTCCGACATCTCGATGACCATCTACTCGATCCTTCAAGCCACTCAGCAACACGAATCGACAACGAACTCGTGATTTAGCTACACGACCCAGTCTGGAACAAAAACGATCGCCAAAGAATTGACTCGATCCGACTCCACAGGCCACCAGAAAGCGTCGAGACTCCGACCAGAGCTTCGCCTACCTCCTTTGTTTCGATGGTCTCTGACCCAATATTTTTCTGGTGGCCTGTGACCACCAAGAAAGCTACAGCTTCGATCTCGAGATCTACCTCCTCCCCGATCGACGTAAATTGCCCAAAATCCATTTTACGTTCAACTTCGAAGTTATTGAGATTTACTGAATTAAAAATCATGATTTTTCTTTTAAAAATCATCATTTCCAAAAGTAAAACATATTATATAAACGAATCAAGAATTTACGATACTTGACTTTTGACATTTATCTGAGTTTACTGCATATTTAATCTTCCCGGTGAAACTATGTTCAGATATATCTCAAAACTATTTTTGGAAGTTATATTTTGATTATATAGCATAGTTTTTTTAGATCTTGAAGCCTAGAATGGATCAGTGACAGATGTATTGATTTTTGAATAGGTTTAACTCTTATAAACCAGGAAAAAGAGATACATGTCTGTACAACAGACATGCACACATATCGACATTCATTTTTGTATATACAAACATATTTTCATACATTCAAAAACTTTTCACAGTTTCATTTCTGTAATAACCCGCCATTCATTCCACAGAATGATGCATCATTAATAAGAAAGAAAGGGATAGAAAAGAGAAAAGATAGATAAGAAAGAAAGAAACAACATCAGAATCTCAATAGAGGAACGAATGAAATATATTAATCACACAAATATTACATAACATCTATCAGAGTTACACAGCTTATACAACATATGCTAGACAGTTATAAACACCTATCTAGTTGTTACAACTCAAAATACAACTCAAACAAATGACTCAGATCAACACAGCGGAACCACCTATTTATCTATAAACGCTGAAGCCTCCTGCTCCATTACTCCTCCAGAATTCGTCAAAGCTAACCTGAATCCCTTGACTACTCATAAAAATTTGAGTACCCAAGAGTTTAAGAAAAACAGAAATAAACTCCAGGGCAGACATGGGTTTGGTGTGAGTAACAGGTTAAAGTTGCTTAACTTTTGAAAAACCTTTGAAAGAAAAGGTATCACATAAGGCTCCCCACACATAAACATGGGTAAGTTTTTACCTTACGCTAACCAAAACATTTGATAGGAAATCTAGTGATATTATAATAGGGTTTAGGGTTTTCAAGTAAATATGAAATAGCCGAAATTGTTACATTCATTAAATTCCAGCATACTAGCCATAATGTGGGTAATACAATCAAATCCGAGGGCACTTATTGGAGTTTGAATTCCATACAATGGCAGGGCTACTGGGGTACCGTCCGTCACAGTACGTGGCCTAGATCAACATACCGAGGATCCACCCTAAATCACCTGCAACACAAGGCTGGAACCATCCTTACTGAATAGTCTCGAATAAGACAACCCCGGCAGTCGTCGCGGATCAACTGCCCCACACAGCCGAATAAAAAGGGACTTCTAGACAGGGGAAAATCTTGGCCTACTTGGGTGCTACCCACTTAGCCTTGCTGCACCTCCCCTATTTTAGCCACTCTCGGTGGATGAGGCTTGAGGCTACGATTACCTTTATAGAACACATCTATCTTAGAATGCTCATCGTCCACCTGACGATGTTTTGAAAGCATTCAATCCATACAAGCTCGTTACGGGTTCGAATGAAACCGAAGGCATTATCTCACTACACTCATTTTGGGATCACCCTCGGAGTTAACGACGATAACCTTTGCACTTTGAATCTTCATCTTCACTTGAGATACACGACCTATCGTTAATTTGGATCGATGTGGTTTTCGAATATCCAAATATGGAAACCCGATCCCGGTCTCATCGAAATCCAAAACGTATCTTAAAGGCCAAATTGTTTTAAAGTTATAACAATTCAATTCAATTATCTATATGCACACAGATAGATAATTCACAATATCACAATAGATAATCACAATATCATCACAAACAGATAATCCACATTATCATCACAAATAGATAATTCACATTATCACCACAAATAGATAATTCACATTATCACCACAAATAGATAATTCACATTATCATCACACTTCAACGAAAGCATCCATATCACACAGCATTACTTATCTCATATTTGAGATCTCAAACCATTCAAGGCAATCAATATCATTCATCCATACATAAGCAAGGATTAATTAATCACAGCATAATTAATTTAAAATGAATTAAATTAATTACTTTATCTCTAATTGATTTAAAGTAAATTAAATTAATTACTTTCATCATTATAAAACTAGTTTACATAACCATTAATTAATTAGAAATCAATTAATTAATTATCTTCTAATTATCCACCTTAATTAACCATCCCGGATTAATTATACTTTAATTACATTCAAGTAATTATCCTTTAATTAATTTCACAAATTAATTATTCTTAATCAAATATAGTAATTGATCCTTTAATTACTTCATTAGTTAATTAACTATAATTAATTACATTAATCCTTAATTAATTACTCTATAATCACTTATTGTTGATCAATTAATCTTGATTAATCAACCCTTAATTACATCATTAATTATATTTAATTAATTACTCTATTTAAATTAATTACATTTAGCAATTAATCTTTAATTAAACCATATTTATTAATCACTCTTAATTAATCTCATCCAATAATTAACTACCCTTAGTTACTTCACTAAATAAATTAATTACTCCTTAATTAATTATCTTTAATTAATCCCTTGATTAATTACATAAAGTAATTAAACTCAAATTACTTCCATTAATAAATCACTATTCAATTAATTACCTCCAGTAATTATCCATTAATTACTTCCCTAAGTAATTATACTTATCAAATCATCAAGTGATTATTCTAAATTAATTAAACTTAATTAATTAACTTAAACTAATCAAATTTATTTAATTAGTTACCTTGAGTAGTTAATTCCTTTGATTACTTTCATTAAGTAATTATATTAAAACAATTCCACAAATGATTATCCTTAATTAATTTGTCTAACTAATTATCAAAATTAATCACATTAATTAATCATTACATAATCCTTAGTTAATTATCTTCATTAACTATTAACGATTCTTTAATTACTTCTCTTAAGTAATTAAACTTAAATTAATTACTATTAATTACAAATTAATTAATCTTTAATAACCATTTAATTAAATTAATTAAATGCTTAACTGTAACTTTATTAATCTTAATTACTTGATTCATTAATTTCAAATCATTAATTAAAAGTCGTAACTTATCTAGTTAATGATCTTACTTTCAAATTAGTTAGTCTTAATTAATTAACTTAACCTTAATTAATAAATTCAAACCCTTAATTACAACATTAATTAATCCAAACAATTAACTAGTTAAATAAATTAATTATCCATTTTAATTACCTTACTAATTTAATGAATCACAAATCATTAAATCTTTATTTACTTTAAAATAAAACCACTTCTTGTTAATGATTAAATTATCATTAACCAAACATTTAAAAACAATTTACTTTTAAATTTACTTTCAAATTTCATTTTAAATTTAAGATTTAAAATGAATACAAATTTAACCTTAACAAAGTTTAGAAACATTTTTAAAACCTTTTAAATCTCATGTCAAAGAAACACATACCTTATAAAAGAATTTAAACCAAATTTCTTTTTAAATTCTAACCATTTTAAAATACACTTAAACATTTTAAAGTTGTTAAAACAATTTAAATTTCCTTAAAACTTTATTTCAAAACTAGAATCCAAATTTAGATTTTGAAATCATACTTAAAACTGATTTAAAACTTAGTTTAAATCTTTGCTTTACATTTTTAAAATTCATTTTTAAAATTCAAACCATTTTAAATTATACTTTAATATTTAAGGTTGTCAAAACAATTTAAATTTTAAAAACTAATTAATCTCCAAACCAAGATACAATCAAATTTGATTTCCAGATTAAAACTTTAATTTAAAACTTTGTTTAAATCTTTACTTTCAAATTTTAAAATTATTTTAAAATTTGAACAAACAGGTTTTCAGAAAACCTGTAACCAAACATTTCACCCGAGTCACCTTCAAATGCTTCGAGTCTAATCCATCTAAACTTTGAGCAAAACATCAAATTACTCGAGTAAAACTCGATTACACAATGCTGTTTCAACACAGGCTTCACCAGAAAACAAAGGAAGTGCACCGTGCACATACACAGTGACGCCGTCCAATTTCGATCATCAACGATGATCCCCTCAAGTCGCCAATCACCTTCGTACCTGATCACAGTCCTTAGATCATCACAACCAACTCGAAATCGAATTCGAGTGCTCAATCCAAACCTGGAACCAAAAACTGAAAACACCAACTTAAACCTGAAAATGCCTCGTTCTTGAATCTTCGACCACCAGAGTGCCAGTACTTCTGGCTACACATCGCCAACATCCAAGCTTCCATCTCCCTGAATCTTGTTGCACTCGATCAACTAGGGAAGTTGTGCCAATCCAAAAAACCCAACCTACTTAAAACTAGGGTTACAAACCAGAAACTATCTCCACCGTCACCACAGCCTCTTGATCACCATCCAGCCATTTGTCCCAGATCCTCCGATCACTCCTCCATCAACACTGAAGATCCCGACCCCTACGATAAAGTCGATCACCAGAAACACCCAATTTCTATTTTCATTTCAACCCAGAACTGCTCATTCATCCCATCACTAAAAATTATGATTTTAGTTTTAAAAATCAGGTTTTAGTTTAGGTATGCGATTTATAATCTTGAATCAATGAATTATAAAGTTTGAATTTTGACTTAGTAGATTTGCTCTGTTGTTTTTGTTTCCAGAGCCATTCAAATTTTATATTTAACTTACTTATAATTTTAAACATTTATCTATGCTAAATCAAACAACTTTTGTTTGTAGACTAAGTCCTAACAACAATTGGTTCAAGAGAATATGAATTTAAATCAAAATAGAAAACTGGAAACTATAAACAGAGAGTATTCATATGGAAACAAACATGCATACCCAAACATGAGTATATACAGAGCCGATTTCACTTATATATACACACAATACATATTCATTTCAGAAAACTAGCATGCAACCAAATTATCCAAATGTTTTAGCTTTTTAAGACAATGTTACTCACCTAATTTGGAAATGAAGAGCAGAGCTTCCATTTTTATTTTTGAAAAGCCTTTGAAAACTTTTGGATCCTTTAAAACTGAAATGTCGTTTGATCTTTAAAAACTTTGAATTGCTAGAAGTGTTTTTGTCTCAGGTTGCATGTAGGCTTGTTTTAGAGCTTGCTTTAGTTTTGAAAAAAATGCTAGCATTTGAAAATCTCGGGTTGAAGAAGAATGATGAACTGCAGGTTTTCTTTTTGATTTAAAAAATGAATTACAGGATTTTGTTTTGAAACTTGAAAAGGATTTGCCGATTTTTATTTGAATATGGTTTGCAGGCTTTTGATTTTCAGATTTGTTTTTTAGCTTTCGAAAAAGAAGATGTTAAAAAAATGAAGGGAAGAGAACACATATTTATTTATAGGCTGAAATGATTTACAAAAATAAAAATAAAAGAAAAACTAAATTTAGAAACGCCATGTGTTAAGATACTCAACATTTGTCATTTTAATATACTTATCGATTAACACGTGTTATATGAAGCTTTAGGAAGACAACACATGTCTTTTAAGTTAATTAGTATTTATTTTTAAAAGTTAATATAAGCTTATACTTAATAAATTAGTTTATAAGTACATACTTATATGTATATAAAATTTTAAAAGAAATAAAACCAATCATATTCATAAATAAAAGCTTATATAAATATCTATAAAATAAAAAATATTTTAAATATCTATGTTTTGAATTTCAACTTTAAATTCAAATTCAACTTAAATTTTAAAATCCAATTTCAAAGTCAATTTAAAAATCAAGTTATGTATATACATATATAATTACACAAATTCAATTTTAAATAACAATTCTATTTATATTAAAATCTATTTGTAAAAATAATATGTTGCTATAACAATCTGCCAATTTCTAACAATTTATAAAAGAAATTATCTCATTATTTATAAATTACTTATCTTACTTAAATGGATTAATATTTCATATGTAAATTATGTTTTAAACTTATATATAATTTTCCAAATCATATTTATCAAGTAATAATTAAAAATAAAACAAACCTTTTATTTGAATTTAAACTTAAGCTAAGATATAATTTAAACAATTAATCATTTATTTTAAGTATTTAAATCCATATAGTTATTTATTTAAATAGCTTTGAAAAGTCATATATTAAATTAAATCATAATTTCCAAATTATCAAAATATATATTAGAATTTAAAAACAAGATTTTATTTACTTATTAAATTTCAAACCAAAGCTTATCTATTTACAATATACACACACATATGTATACATTATAAATAGAAAACATTTTATTAGCTTTTTAAAAGATAAAATTCACTAATTAAATATTTATTTAATTAGATTATTAAATCAATTCAAATTTTATTAACAAAAATTATCAAATTAATTTAATATTTAATACAATTTATTAAATTGATATTGTCCAAAATTTCGGGTCATCACATTCCTCCCCTTTAAAAGAATTTCATCCTCGAAATTTAAAAGCAAAGGTAATTTAATAATCACATTAAGGATTTTAATTTTAAATCACAAGCATATATTATAAATCATATGTTAACAACCATAGCAACCAATTTACCCAATCAAACAAATCTAACTATCCAGACAAAATCCTAGATAGAACTTCCTAGAATTTCCCAGGTATAAATACCGGAATACTCACCCTACAAAATCCAAACAATCTATACTACTAAGCTACTGAGCTCCTACTCATCTAGATCTCCAAAACCAAACAGGAAATCAGACCACACTCAAGTCTGACTCAACAACCAAATCTTCCTAAACTACTGGTTCCACAACCAGAGATAGATCAAACCCGTACTCCCTCAGAGATACGTAAAACACATTGAATCCCAATTTTACAAACTGGCAATTCAACTTCTGAAAACCAAAGCACCTATCCTTACAAGAATACATAAAAATCCAATACCTCGAAGCTAGCTTCCCATTCTCACCAAATCTTATAGCTCCTTTGATCGGAGAAAAGTTATCCAAATCAAATCTCCGACACCGGAATCCAAATTCCTCCGTCTCTTATCCTCAAAACTCTTCCGACGATCCTGGGATGCCTATATCCTTCCTAATCAGCTTAACCTTCGCTGATGCATCTAGAAACAAACTAGACCAAAAACAACCCAACAAAATGATCCTCTCAAGATCTACCAAAATCAAGAACAAACTCTACTCCTCAAATATCAGAAGACTGAACTTACTTCTCCTATCCGGAAAAGATAAAAAAAAAGCTCTCCCAAACTGCTTCCGCTGCACAACTCTAATCTGGAGTAGAAGAGAATGCTGATGATAAACAAGAGCACAAACTAGGCACACATCCCGGAAATATGGTTCAACAGATCCATATGGAGAAAACTCAGAAATTCCACCAAAACCTGAGCTGCTTCACCAAACCCTCTCTAAGAACCATCCTTCTACTAAGCTGGACCACCGGTATTACTTCTGGGATCCAGTCGATAAGAAAACTCAATCTCTGGATGCGGACAAATCTCTGACCTCTCTGAAGACATCCAGAAATATCTCAGACAACTCAAGAGAACACTCAGCTATCACAAGTCACTTTTGCGATCAACCTAGCCCAATTCCAAAGAAAACTGATCTCTCTTTACCAATTAGAACAGCTTACGCTTATCTAGCCAATACATCGAAGAAATGGATACACTCTGCTACTTCTGAACTCCACCTCTAGAAAAAGTGCTAAGCCAAATGACCTTCCTGCTGACACACAGAACACTCCGAGCTGCACTGTTGGCCCAGATGCTAAAGACTTCCTTATCCAAAGCCCTTCGAGAAACTCGGACCTCAAACCAAACAAAAACACCCTGTTGAACTCAGCCACATCACCAATGCAGACACACTTCCTTAAACTTGTTCCAAAGAAACATCTTTGGAAACATCCATAGTCACTGCGTCTCATCACACAACTACAACTTCCTGAGGTTGCCAAGATACCATTACTCGCTTCTGCTCATCCGACAGATCCTAACTTGCACTTCAAAGATGAACCCCGAACCTTAACAGGTTTCCTTCAGAGATCGATGAAATCCTTACACCACAGCAAATCTCACAAAAGATGGTACTGGGTCTACAGTCTCGACAGATACACCTTCAACCTCAACACTCAAACTCCTTCCATTAGTAGTTGTGTTACACACACCACTACCCTTCCTACCTTTATAACTCAAATAGGAAAACCCGAACAGGTAATCCAACAAATAGGTAGAAATATATATGTGTGTGTGTGTGTATTCAAAATTACAAATACGCTCTCTCAAGATAGACACCACTCTAGAGCCTAGGTATTATCTCAACCTATGCTCTGATACCACTGTAATGACCCGCCATTCATTCCACAGAATGACGCATCATTAATAAGAAAGAAAGGGATAGAAAAGAGAAAAGATAGAGAAGAAAGAAACAACATCAGAATCTCAACAGCGGAATGAATAAATTATATTAATCACATAAATATTATATAGTATACAACATCTATCAGAGTTACACGACTTATACAATACATGCTAGATAGTTATAAACACCTGTCTAGTTGTTACAACTCAAAATACAACTCAAACAAATGACTCAGATCAACACAGCGGAACCACCTATTTATCTACAAACGCTGAAGCCTCTTGCTCCATTGCTCCTTCGGAATTCGTCAAAGCTAACATGAATCCCTTGGCTACTCGTAAAAATTTGAGTACCCAAGAGTTTAAGAAAAACAGAAATAAACTTCGGGTCAGACATGGGTCTGGTGTGAGTAACAGGCTAAAGTTGCTTAACTTTTGAAAAACCTTTGAAAGAAAAGGTATCACATAAGACTCCCCATGCATAAACATGGGTAATTTTTACCTTACGCTAACCAAAACATTTTATAGGAAATCTAGTGATATTATAATAGGGTCTAGGGTTTTTAAGTAAATATGAAATAGCCGAAATTGTTACATTCATTAAATTCCAACATACTAGCCACAATGTGCGTAATACAATCAAATCCGAGGGCACTTATTGGAGTTTGGATTCCATACAATGGCAGGGGTACCGCCCATCACGGTACGTGGCCTAGATCAATGTACCAAGGATCCACCCCAAATCCCCTACAACACATGGCCAGAACCATCTTTTATTGGATAGTCTCGAACAAGACAACCCCGACAGTCGTCGCGAATCAACTGCCCTACACAGCCGAATAAAAAGGAACTTCTCGACAGGGGAAAATCTTATCCTACTTGGTTGCTACCCACTTATCCTTGCTGCACCTCTCTTGTTTTATCCATTCCCGGTTGATGAGGCTTGAGGCTACGATTATCTTTATAGAACACATCTATCTTAGAATGCTCATCTTCAACCTGACGATGTTCTGAAAGCATTCAATCCATACAAGTTCGTTCCGGGTTCGAACGAAACCGAAGTAATTATCTCATTACACTCATTTTGGAATCACCCATAGAGTTAACGACGATAACCCTTGCACTCTGAATCTTCATCTCACTTGAGATTCACAACCTATTGTTAATTTGGATCGATGTTGTTTTCGGATATCCAAATCTGGAAACCCGATCCCGGTCTCATCGAAATCCAAAACGTACCTTAAAGGCCAAGTTGTTTTAAAGTTATAGCAATTCAATTTAATTATCTATACACACACAGATAGATAATTCACAAAATCACAATAGATAATCTACATTATCATCACAAACAGATGATCCACATTATCATCACAAATAGATAATTCACATTATCATCACAAATAGATAATTCACATTATCATCACACTTCAACCAAAGCATCCATATCACACAGCATTACTTATCTCATATCTGAGATCTCAAACCATTCAAGGCAATCAATATCATCCATCCATACATAAGCAAGGATTAATTAATCACACCATAATTAATTTAAAATGAATTAAATTAATTACTTTATCTCTAATTGATTTAAAGTAAATAAAATTAATTACTTTCATCATTATAAAACTTGCTTACATAACCATTAATTAATTAGAAATCAATTAATTAATTATCCTTTAATTATCCACCTTAATTAATCATCCCTGATTAATTATCCTTTAATTACATTCAAGTAATTATCCTTTAATTAATTTCACAAATTAATTATTCTTAATCAAATACGGTAATTAATCCTTTAATTACTTCATTAATTAACTATAATTAATTACATTAATCCTTAATTAATTACTTTAATCCTTAATTAATTACATTAATTACTCTATAATCACTTATTATTGATCAAATAATCTTGATTAATCAACCCTTAATTACATCATTAATTATATTTAATTAATTACTCTATTTAAATTAATTACATTTAGTAATTAATCTTTAATTAAACCATATTTATTAATCATTGTTGGTTAATCTCATCCAGTAATTAACTACCCTTAATTACTTCATTAAATAAATTAATTACTCCTTAATTAGTTATCTTTAATTAATCCCTTGATTAATTACACAAAGTAATTAAACTCAAATTACTTCCATTAATAAATCGTTATTCAATTAATTACCCCCAGTAATTATCCATTAATTACTTCTCTAAGTAATTATACTTATCAAATCATCAAGTGATTATTCTAAATTAATTAAACTTAATTAATTAACTTAAACTAATCAAATTTATTTAATTAACAACCTTGAGTAATTAATTCCTTTAATTACTTTCATCAATTAATTATATTTAAAACAATTCCACAAATGATTATCCTTAATTAATTAATCTAATTAATTATTAAAATTAACCACAATAATTAATCATTACATAATCCTTAGTTAATTACCTTCATTAACTATCAACAATTCTATAATTACTTCTCTTAAGTAATTAAACTTAAATTAATTATTATTAATTACAAATTAATTAATCTTTAATAACCATTTAATTAATCACTAATTATTTAGTTAATTAAGTGCTTAACTATAACATAATTAATCTTAATTACTTGATTAATTAATTTCTAATCATTAATTAAAAATCTTAACTTATCGAACTAATGATCTTATTTTCAAATTAATTAATCTTAATTAACTTAACCTTAATTAATAAATTCAAATCCTTAATTACATCATTAATTAATCCAAACCATTAATTAGTTAAATAAATTAATTATCCATTTTAATTACCTTACTAATTTAATGAATCACAAATCATTAAAAATTTATTTACTTTAAAATAAAAAAACTTCTTATTAAGGATAAAATTATCATTAACCAAACATTTAAAAACAATTTAATTTAAATTGACTTTCAAATTTCATTTTAAATTTAAGATTTAAAGTGAATAGAAATTTAACCTTAACAAAGTTTAAAAACATTTTAAAAACCTTTTAAATCTCATATTAAAGAAATACATACCTTACAAAAGAAATTTAAACCAAATTTCTTTTTATATTCAAACCATTTTAAAATACACTTAAACATTTTAAAGTTGTTAAAACAATTTAAATTTCCTTAAAACTTTATTTCAAAACTAGAATCCAAATTTAGATTTTGAAATCATACTTAAAACTGATTTAAAATTAAACTTAGTTTAAATCTTTACTTTACATTTTAAAAATTCATTTTTAAAATTCAAACCATTTTAAATTATACTTTAATATTTAAGGTTGTCAAAACAATTTAAATTTTAAAAACTTATTAATCTCTAAACCAAGATACAATCAAATTTTATTTTCGGATTAAAACTTTGATTTAAAACTTTGTTTAAATCTTTACTTTCAAATTTTAAAATTTGAACAAACAAGTTTATAAGAAAACCTATAACCAAACATTTCACCCGAGTCACCCTCAAATGCTTCGAGTCTAACCTATCCAAAGTTCGAGCAAAACATCAAATTACTTGAGTAAAACTTGAGTACATAATCCCGTTTCAACACAAGCTTCACCAGAAAACAAAGGAAGTGCACCGTGCACATGCACGGTGACGCCGTCCAACTTCGATCATCAACTATGATCCCCTCAAGTCGCCAATCACCTTGGAACCTGATCACAATCCTTAGATCATCACAACCAACTCAAAATCGAATTCGAGTGTTCAATCCAAACCTAGAACCAAAAAACGGAAATACTACCTCAAACCTGAAAATGCCCCGTTCTCGAATCTTCGACCACCAGAGTGCCAATACTTCCGGCTACACCATCGCCAACATCCAAGCTTCCATCTCCCTGAATCTTGTTGCACTCGATCAACTAGGGAAGTTGTGCCAATCCAAAAAACCCAACCTAGTTAAAACTAGGGTTACAAACCAGAAACTGTCACCACCGTCACCACAGCCTCTTGATCACCATCCGGCCATTTTTCCCTGATCCTCCGATCACTACTCCATTAACACTGAAGACCTTGACCACCACGATCAAGTAGATCACCAGAAACACCAATTTCCATTTTCAGTTCAACCCAGAACAGCTCATTCATCCCATCACTAAAAATTATGATTTAAGTTTTAAAAATCAAGTTTTAGTTTAGGTATTCGATTTATAATCCTGAATCAATGAATTATAAAGTTTGAATTTTGACTTAGTAGATTTGCTCTATTGTTTTTTTTCCAGAGCCAATCAAATTTTATATTTGACTTACTTATAATTTTAAACATTTATCTATGCTAAATCAAACAACTTTTGTTTGTAGACTAAGTCCTAACAACAATTGGTTCAAGAGAATATGAATTTAAATCAAAACAGAAAACTGGAAACTATAAACATAGAGTATTCATATGGAAACAAACATGCATATCCAAACATGAGTATATACAGAGCCGATTTCACTTATATACACACACAATACATATTCATTTCAGAAAAATAGCATGCAACCAAATTATTCAAATGTTTAAGCTTTTTAAAAGAATGTTACTCACCTGATTTGGAAATGAAGAACAGAGCTTCCATTTTTATTTTTGAAAAACCTTTGAAAACTTTTGAATCCTTTAAAACTGAAATGCTCTTTGATCTTTAAAAACTTTGAATTTCTGGAAGTGCTTTTGTCTCAGGTTGCATGCAGGCTTGTTTTAGAGCTTGCTTTAGTTTTGAAAAAAATGCTGGCATTTGAAAATCTCAGGTTGAAGAAGAATGATGAACTACATGTTTGCTTTTTGATCTTTGAAAAATGAATTACAGGGTTTTGTTTTGAAACTTGAAAAGGATTTGCAGATTTGTATTTGAATATGGTTTGCAGGCTTTTGATTTTCATATTTGTTTTTGGCTTTTGAAAACGAAGATTTTTAAAAAAACGAAGGGAAGAGAACAAATAGTTATATATAGGTTGAAATGATTTAGAAATAAAAATAAAAGAAAAACTAAATTTAGAAATGCCACTTGTTAAGATACTCAACATTTGTCATTTTAATATACTTATCAATTAACACATGTTATGAAGCCATAGGAAAATAACACATGTCTTTTAAGTTAATTAGTATTTATTTTTAAAAGTTAATATAAGCTTATACTTAATAAATTAGTTTATAAGTACATACTTATATGTTTCTAAAATTTTAAAAGAAATAAAACCAATCATATTCATAAATAAAAGCTTATATAAATATCTATAAAATCCAAAATATTTTAAATATCTATATTTTGAATTTCAACTTTAAATTCAAATTCAACTTAAATTTTAAAATCCAATTTTAAAGTCAATTTAAAAATCAAGTTATATATATACATATGTAATTACACAAATTCAATTTGAAATAACAATTTTATTTATATTAAAATCTATTTGTAAAAATAATATATTATTATAACAATCTGCCAATTTCTAATAATTCATAAAAGAAATTATCTCATTATTCATAAATTACTTATCTTACTTAAATGGATTAATATTTCATATGTAAATTATGTTTTAAACATATATATATAAATTCCAAATCACATTTATCAAGTAATATTCAAAAAGAAAATAAAACAAACCTTTTATTCAAATTTAAACTTAAGCTAAGATATAATTTAAACAATTAATCATTTATTTTAAGTATTTAAATCCATATAGTTATTTATTTAAATAGCTTCGAAAAGTCATATATTTAATTAAATCATAATTTCCAAATTATCAAAATGTATACTAGAATTTAAAAACAAGATTTTATTTATTTATTAAATTTCAAACCAAAGCTTATCTATTTACAATATATACACACATATATGTACATTATAAATAGAAAACACTTTATTAGCTTTTTAAAAGATAAATTCACTAATTAAATATTTATTTTATTAGATTATTAAATCAATTCAAATTTTATTAACAAAAATTATCAAATTAATTTACTATTTAATACACATTATTAAACTGATATTACCCAAAATTCCGGGTCATCACAATTTCACCAAACAACAAACTATAAATCAGATTAAAGAAGTCTACTCACTTGTTTTCTTTAAAAACAGAGAAGAAGCCTGGGTTTTAAAACTTGAAGACTGGAAGTGTTTGATTGTTGAGTTTTGATCTTGAAATCTAGTCTGGACTTGATTTTGTTTTGAATCTGGAATGCTTCGATTTTGTTAAACCACTTGATTACTTGATCCTGTTTGATTTACTTGATTGCTTTGATCTTTTGAACTGAACTTTGCTTTTGATATAATCTCAGGCTTCAGTTTTTTTTTAAAAAGAAATATGTTTTTGTTGCTTTGCTTATTTGATTGCCCTTGTTTCAGGTTTTAAATGTTGAAGAGGTTGTTTTGTTTTTGATGTTTTTCTGGTTTGAATTTTCTTTACAGGCTTTGTCTTTGAAAATGAAGAAAAAAGAAATGAGAAAGAGGAGAGTAGAGATATTTTATAGTTTCATTTTCTTTTTATTTATTATTTTATAAATAATTGAAATAAACGACACTTGTTCATTTCTTATATTACATGGCTTACATTTGTTAAATCTCTTACTAAAACACTAACACTTGTTAATTGATATGTTAAATATTTAACATTTGTAAATTTTTGCATGAGAAAATGTTTATATATATATATATTATTTTCTTTTGTTTATGTATTAATCTGTGTATTAACATGTATCATGTTTTTATATCCTTCTGTTTATACTTTTCCTTTTATATTTATATATATATAACCCTTTAAAAAAAATTGAAACAAATTTATACATTAATAAATAATCACATTCATATTATTTTTAAATCCAAATTATTGTACTAAGATATTTATTTAAAATTTTAAATTCAAATTCAAATCTATTCATATATATATATATATATATATATATATATCAATACTTATCTCATTTATTTTGAAAAAAATTCAAGATAATCCCAAAATTAATTACAAAATTTATATTAATTACTAATTTAAATTTGATTCAAAAACGTGATCGTTACAGATTCCCTCCTTAATAAAATTTCGTCCTCGAAATTTGAAAGAGAGAGACAAACAAAGAATATAAAAACACATAAAAAAATAGAGAAATGGCTTACCGGTTTAAGCCGAAATATCCACTCTACACTTGGGATAAGACTTCTGCATGCTATCGTCTGTTTTCCAAGTACAGTCATTTGGATCACCACTGCGTTGCACTTTAACCAGTTTCACCACTTTATTCCTCAGCTGCTTTTCACCTCGATCAATTATCTTCAACGGTTCTCTTTTCACTGCTAAGTTAGGAGTGACTTCCAAGTCCTGCTGAGCGGCCTCTTCAATGATACAGTCTGGATCGTGTACATATTTCTGAAGGTGAGAAACATGAAACAAATCATGCACGCTAGATAACCAATTGGGTAACTGCACTCGATATGCCAAAGGATCGATCCTTTCCTGTATAGGAAAAGGACCTATATATCGTGGTGCCAGCTTACCAGTCTTTCCAAATCTCAACACTCCACGCATTGGAGAAACCTTTAGGAAAATGGAATCTCCAACCTGGAATTCTAAATCTCTTCTCCTAAGATCAGCATAACTTTTCCGATGACTTTGATCCATTTTCAACTTCTTTCGAATAAAATCAACTTTCTCAGTAGCTTCCTTTATCATATCCGGTCCAAGAATGAGTCTATCACCAGACTCAATCCAACACGCGGGTGATCGACACAGACGAATATATAAAGCTTCGAAAGGAGCCATTTCGATATTGGCATGATAGCTATTATTGTATGAAAATTCAATCAGATGCAAATGGTCCGCCCATGAACCGCCAAAGTCAAGAATACAAGCATGCAAAAGGTCTTCTAAGATTGGATTTGTCCTTTCTATTTGCCCATCAGACTGCGGATGGTAAGCAGTACTGAAGTTCAGTTTGGTTCCTCATGCGGCTTAGAATGCCTCTCAGAATCTGCTTGTGAAGGTCAGGTCACGATTACTCACTATACTACTCGGTATACCATGGAGACGGACAATTTCTTTCACATACAATGCAGCCAAACTTGCTGCTGTTCGGGTAGATTTTACTGGGATAAAGTGGGCAGTCTTGGTCAGACAATCCACAATAACCCAAATCCCTTCATTACCTTTCTTAGTTCGTGGAAACCCGTCTACGAAATCCATAGACACTTGATCCCACTTCCATTTAGGCACTTCTAACAGCTGAAGTAAACCCGCTATCTTCTTTTGATCACTTTCGATTTGTTGACAAGTTGCACAACGGCTAACATAAATAGATATGTCCCTCTTTATTGTTTTCCACCAAAAAGCCTTTTTGACATCTTGATACATCTTATTAACCCCTAGATGGATACTAAGTTTGGACTTATGACACTCATCCAAAGCTTCACGTTTTAAATCAAGAATATCTGGGACATAGATCCTGCCCTGCAATCTAATAATTCCACAACTATCGATTCCAAAACTGGAATCTTCACCACGACATACTCTTCTATAAATTTCTCGAAGAAACTTGTCTTCTTTTTGCTTGCTAGCGATCTTTTCAAGGAGAGTAGGAGTGACAACATGATATGCAAGAACAACATGCCTTCTACTCAAAGCATCGGCTACTACGTTGGCTTTTCCGGGTGTATACTGAATATCCAGGTCATATGACGCTAGAAAATCTAACCAACGTTGCTGCCTCAGATTTAAATCCTTTTGGGTAAAGAGATACTTCAGAGATTTGTGGTCGGTGAATAATTCAAATTTTTCACCTAAAACAAGGAGGGTTTATTAAGTATAAATATTAAGTTATGTTAAACTTTTAAATTTTCAGGAAAGCTGAAGAGATTTTTACCCAAAAGATAGTGACGCCAGGTTTTTAAAGTGAAATTAACAACCAAGAGTTCCATATCGTGGGATGGGTAGTTTTTCTTATGTGGTCATAATTGTCTACTCGCATAGGCAATCACTCTACCATTATGCATTAGCATAACACCCACACCTTCACCACATGCATCTGTATAAACATATAAGCCTTGATTCCCGTTAATAATACCGAGAACGGGAGCAGTAGTCAATCTACTCTTCAACTCCTGGAATGCTTCTTCGCATTTCGGAGTCCAGTCAAATTTAGCGGTTAGCTTAGTCAACGGAATGGCTAACTTGGAAAAATCTTAGACAAATTTTCTTTAATACCCTGCAAATCCCAGAAAACTTCTGACTTCTTTTGGAGTAGTGGGTTGCTTCCAGTCTAGGATAACGGAGACCTTACCCGGATCTATAGAAATTCCCTCTTCAGTAACAATATGATCGAGAAATGTAACTTCCTTAACCCAAAAATGACATTTAGAAAATTTGGCAAATAGAATGTTTCTCCTCAAAATTTCCAAAACAATTATCAAATGTTCAGCATGCTCCTCCTCATTTTTGGAGTAGATCAAAATATCATCAATAAACACAAGAACAAATTTATTCAATACTTCTCGGAATACACGGGTCATTAAGTCTACGAAATATGCGGGAGCATTGGTTAGTCCGAAAGGCATGACTAACCATTCGTAGAACGTGTCAGGACCCCTAAAAGATGTTAATTGAATACATTTTTCAGCAATTCATAGCTGATGGAATCCTTGAGCTAAATCTATCTTTGAAAAGAATTGAGCATCGTGCAGTTGATCAAACAAGTCGTTGATTCTGGGAAAAGGGAATTTATTTTTAAGTGTTAGTTTATTGAGATCGCGGTAGTCCACGCCAATCTCAAGGATCTATCAGACTTGGCTACGAACACCACAGCTGAACCCCAATTGGAAACACTAGGACGTATTAATCCTTTTTCTAGCAAATCTCGGGTTTGAATGACTAGTTCTATTCTTTCCCTGGGTGCCATCCTACGACTTGCATGAACAACAGGACGAGCATTAGGAACTAAGTCAATTCTGAATTCAATTTCCTTGTGTAGAGGCAAAGATTTAACTTCTTTGAATACGTCAGGAAATTCCTGGACAACTGGTATAGATTCCAAACTAGATTTGGATACCCCAAAAGTATACATCAGCTTATCTCTCTTAGGACTCGGATCCTCACAAGAAATTTCAATAAAATTCCCAAATTTGGTTCTAACCAAAATCGTTCGATTGTTACAATCTAGTTTAACTTCGTATTTCGTTAGCCAATTCATTCCAATTAAGATTTCAAATTTCTTAAAGTCGAGAACAAAAAGGTTGATAGGAAATTGATGGCAAGAATACGAGATAGGCACTTTTCTACAATATAGACAAAGATTCGCAGGGCCACCAACCGAATTCTTCAAGCAATTGGGTTCGTTGACAAATTCAGGTTCAAGTTTTAATTCGTTTATGGTTTGTTGGGAGATAAAGCTATGGGTGGCTCCCGTGTCGAACAAAATTCTAACAACTCTATCATAAATGAGAAGATTACCTTCTAAAACTCCTTTTCCTTTATCCGCCGTTGAAGTTGAGGGGTCATCTTTTATCGCTCGCTACTTGTGCTTGCTTCTTTTTCGAGAAATCTTTAACTTCATGACCTGGCTTGTGACAGTAATAGCATTCCTTGGTTCTCTGACTTGTCTTCACAGGTTGATCTTTCTTTACTTGTTCCTTTGGCTTTTTGCAACTGTTTGAATAACGACCTTTCTTCCAACAATTGTAACAAGTAATATCCCTTCCCTGGTTCTCCTAATTACTCTTCTTCTCCTTGCCTTGATACGGTTTCTTCCCACCGAACTTCCTTTTCTTCTAATTCGGATTGCTTGCACTTCCTTTCTCCTAAGGAACTTCCTGCTTATCTAGGGTATCATATCTATAACCCATATTGATCAAATCAGTAAAAGATTCCTTCACGTGGGCAGTCATCCTCACATGGAATTTCTTATTCATTCCTCGAATAAATCTTTCATTCTTCTTCAAAGGTGTATTTACCAGCTCCGGACCAAACTAAGATAAATTGTTAAATTTGTTCAAATACTCTTCGAAAGATAGGCTCCCTTGCTTCAAGTCCGTAAACTCCTGGTACATTATGGAGATACCAGCAGACGGCATATAACATTTTTCAAACACTTCTTTGAATCGGCCCCAAGTGAACTCATCCTCCGGCTCATCCACTGTAACAGTCTCCCACCAGGCTAGAGCTTCCTCTTGGAGTTGCCAAGAAGCTTTCAATCTCATCTGATCATCCTCCAACTTCAGTCCTTTGAAAATTCTTTCACATGATCGGATCCAGGATTGTGCTTCGATAATAGACTCTTTGCCTGTGAACGGCTGTCCACGCAGTCTAGAAAACTTCGATATAAATCAGCCAGATTCGGCCGAGGTTGAGTGGGAATAGCTGCTTCCATTCTTGTAGGGACTTGACCAGTTGTAGTGGTATTTCCCCGTCCCCTACCTCATCCTCTCCTCGTGCTCATTCTCACAATCTATAATAGTAAGAAAACTTGATTTACGCATATGGACAAGATATATTAGGGATATACTCATTTTAGGGTATTTCTAACCTTATCTCTAATGAGTCATCTAATGTGTTATACCGTAGCTAATGTTCTTACTCAACCTCTAGCTCTGATACCACTTGTCACAACCTGAAATTCAGTATTCAAAAAATCGACATCAAATACCCCACTTGTATTCGACTGCTGGAGATTCAAACGTTGAACTCCAGTTCGGTGGAGCTTATAACAACATTAGATGAATATAAATAGCGGAAACAAAAGATGATTCATTGATAAACATCACAGATACAATATTATACAATATTTATTACAACATCGATCGCCAACATCGGAGTGCTATACATGATATAACAACAGAATGGTAACACCACAGTGAAACAACAAACAAAGTCTTCAAAAAGATCCAACATACTTTGACTTCGAGAAGGTCTTCCAAAACTCTAAACACCTTTAGATCCAAAAGGCTACAAACCCAAAAGCTTCCAAAATCCGACAGCTTCCCAAAAGGCTTCAAAATCCAAGCTAGCTCCAAACATGGATAACCTGCTTCTAGGCTGTACGTGTAGGAAATTATGGGCACCCAAAGTTTAGGAAGGGAACAATAAACTCTGGGTCAGTCATTGGACTGGTGTGAGTAAACAAAAATAGTTATTTGTAAAAAAACAATTTATAAAAGAAATCCGTTCATTTTTGGAAAATGAAACTACCATAAGGCCTTCCGCCACACACACAATGCAAATACACAATTGGAGGAGATTTCTCCTTCTGATAGTCAAACATGCTTGATACGTAAAATCCTTTTGATATTATTATTAGTGCATGATGTAGAAAACATTTCGAAAGTATAGTATTAATCTTAACCAACATACCGCCATTATGGTATACCTACTATAGCTACCATGTTTTATGCCAGGTTACCGCCACGCTGCATGGCAAGTTACACAACTAAAACCGTATAGGGCTCATATTATTTTGTTTGGATTTCCAACAAATGGTCAAGCTAAGGAACTTCCTACACCGAATGGGTATTCCTATGGAGGGATGCCCTCGAGAAGCTAATCGGATCTCTGCCAACACAAGGCTGGGTTACCTATATAACTAGGTTACTACTGACACGTGTATGCCATCCCCCGGTCGTAACCGATCTTTATCGAGGGCCCTCAACGCCAACAACCACAAAGAAAATTATCTGGGCTCTATACCAGAATACCACTTATTATCCAGAAGGAAATGTACATACCCTAAAAGGGCACGACCCTCATAATCTTGCCACAACTATTCCTGTTTCGACCAATTCCGGGTTGTAAGGTTCGATGAAGTCTCGTCCACAAAGCTACGCTCTTCACAAAAGCCATGCTTCGATCAACAAATGATCAGTAGCACTCAGCATGCCACACTACCAAGATGGGAGTTTATCACTAATAACCATCAACTACATCACCTCTAAGCTCGTACGTCTCAGAGAACCATGTTAAGCTCAGAGGATAAATTCTCCGCCACCAACAGAAATATATTTGATAGAGGCCACCTTTATATCTCAAAGTGTAATGTCAAACATATAACCACACAAGTCTGTTCCGGGTTTGAACATAACCGAAGGCACTTCGTCCAATAAAGGAAGAAGCCCTTGCAATCCAGGAATCCACAATCTCGATCGGACTCCCCATCACATATGGAGATCTCTATACCGGAGCAACTTAGTGTAGAGGCAATCGATAGGTAATCCTTTCATTCTCGAAAATACCCAGTCTTTACCACCGTCTTTAAATGCACTCCAATTCGTCGTATCATTATTCGAAATGGTTTTATGACACAAAGTCCTCTCTCGGCTAATCCGAATAAGAAGCGCTTATTTTAAAACATGTGGATATATCAATCATAAGGATTCACTATTAAGATTCGATGTAGGTTTCGGATAACCATCTGGAATCCAACTCCCTATCCCATCGAAATTCAAGTGTCATTTATAGGTCAACGGTTTTCACATTCATACAGAAATATATCACAGATATCACAGATCAATTCACAACAATTCACATCATAAAGTATCACAATCACATATCAGAGGTATCCACCAATTCAAGGCATTCAATAATAATCAATTATCTACAAGTAAGATGAATTAATCGTGTGATTATAATTAATTAAGCACATAATTATTTTCATTAATTGTCTTTAATTAATGATTAATTATTCTTAATTACAAATTAATTAGTCTTTAATTGTTAATTAATTAATCTTAATTACTAAATAATTATCCTTAATTATTAATTAATTAACCTTTAAATTATTAATTAATAATTTATTCTTTAATTATTATTAAGTAATTATCTTTAAGTAATTGTCTTTTAATTACTGTCATTAAATAAATAAATCTTTAATTACTTAAACTATAATTAATTGATTAGAAGATAAATCATTTATTTTAATTAATCGCTTAATTATTATTAAAATATTTAATTAACAACCTTGTAGTTCATAAACATTAACTCATAAATTAACTTAAGGGATTTGATATTAATTAATAAATTCAAAAACATTTTATCTTAATCAACTCTTTACTCACATTGTTTATTTAAATTATTTTAAGAATTAATTAATAAATAATGTCACAAAAATAAATAAATTAAACTTAATTTCTTTAAAATAATTTACTTTTAAACTTTAAACTAATCCTATATTTAAAACAAAACAATTATTCAAAGGAATGAATTAACATGTTTAAATTTGAATTTTGTTTTAAAAATTTGAAAGCTGTTTTGTAACAAACCCGAGTCCACCCCGAGTGCTTCCCGAGACAAATGCATGCTTACTTCGAGTCTTCCCCGATCCAACCCCAAATTTTTTTTAAACTTAGATTTTTGTTTAAGCTTTTAATACCCGTAACATATTCAAAAATACCCGATCCAAGATTCGAGCCATCCACCTATTCCCCCGATCTCTGCTTCGAGTTAAAACCCTTCTTCCTCAACTCCTATCTACTGACAAAAACCAAAAACTATGCACGTGCACCAGAGCTCCGACGAGCTCAGTCAGTCCTGCCGCCTCCCATATGTCGACGACCATCTACTCGATCCTTCAAACCATCCAGCAACACGAATCGACGATGAACTCGTGATTAAGCTACACGACCCAGTCTGGAACAAAAACGATCGCTAAAGAATTGACTCGCTCTGACTCCATAGGCCAACAAAAGCGTAGAGACTCCGGCCAAAGCTTCGCCTACCTCCCTCGTTTCGATCGCTACCGGTGCGACGAAGTCGCCACAGCAACCAAATATCTGATCTCAACCAAATTGGGCTTTAAACCCTAAAACTTCACCGTATCGATGCCACCGTAGGCTATCACCTAACATAATATTTTTCTGGTGATCTCTGACCACCAAGCAAGCTATAGCTTCGATCTCAAGATCTACCTCCTCCTCGATCGCCGTAAATTTCCCAGAATCCATTTTACGTTCAACTTCAAAATTCTTGAGATTTACTGAATTAAAAATCGTTATTTTTCTTTTAAAAATCATCATTTCCAAAAGTTAAACATATTATATAAACGAATCAAGAATTTACGATACTTAAGTTTTGACATTTATCTGAGTTTACTGCATATTCAATCTTCCCAGTGAAACTATTTTCAAAACTATTTTTAGAAGTTATATTTTGATTATATGAGCATAGTTTGTTTAGATCTTGAAGCCTAGAACGGATTAGAGAAAGAAGTATTGATTTTTGAATAGGTTTAACTCTTGTAAACCTGGAAATAGAAATGCATGTCTGTACAACAGACATGCACACATATCTAAATACATTTTTGTGTATATATATAAACATATTTTCATACATTCAAAAACTTTTCACAGCTTCATTTCACCAAACAACCAATTATAAATCAGATTAAAGAAGTCTACTCACCTGTTTGCTTTGAAAATAGAGAAGCAGCCCGGGTTTTAAAACTTGAAGACTGGAAGTGTTTGATTGCTGAGTTTTGATCTTGAAATCTGGTCTGCACTTGATTTTGTTTTTAATCTGGAATGCTTTGATTTTGTTTAACCACTTGATTACCGAGTTGATCTTGTTTAATTTACTTGATTTCTTTGATCTTTTGAATTGAACTTTTCTGTTTGATATAATCTCAGGCTTCAGTTTTTTTTTTTGAAAAAGAAATATATTTTTGTTGCTTTGCTTATTTGATTGCCCTTGTTTTAGGTTTTAAATGTTGAAGAGGTTGTTTTGTTTTTGATGTTTTTCTGGTTTGAATTTTCTTTACAGGCTTTGTCTTTGAAAATGAAGATAAAAGAAATGAGAAAGAGGAGAGTAGAGATATTATATAGTTTTATTTTCTTTTTATTTATTATTTTAGAAATAATCGAAATAAATGACACTTGTTCATTTCTTATATTACATGGCTTGCATTTGTTAAATATCTTAGTAAAACACTTACACTTGTTAATTGATATGTTAAATATTTAACACTTGTAAAAAAATTCATGAGAAAATGTTTTATATATATATATATATATATATATTATTTTCTTTTGTTTATGTATTAATCTATGTATTAACATGTATCATGTTTTTATATCTTTGTGTTTAAACTTTTCCTTTTATATTTATATATATATAACCTTTAAAGAAAATAATTTGAAACAAATTTATACATTAATAAATAATCACATTCATATTATTTATAAATCCAAATTATTTTACTAAGATATTCATTTAAATTTTTAAATTCAAATTAAAATTCGACTTCAAATCTATTTATATATACATATATATCAATACTTATCTCATTTATTTTGAAAAAAAATCAAATTAATCCCAAAATTAATTCCAAAATTTATATTAATTATTAATTTAAATTTGATTCAAAAACGGAATCGTTGCAGGAAACTAGTTGATTTCTAATTGAAATAAGGGCATTATCTCGTAACTCGGTCATTCCTCATAGCAATCAAATCCCTAAGCTCTAAAGATTGGCTATGTTTTAGTCTTAAGTGCTTGTTTCTTACTATTCTCTTGTAATATATTATAATTATAAAAGAGAAACATAGTAATTCATAGTGGAAATAAGCAAGATTGCCGAACCATTCTACATCTTTGTGTCATTTACTTTATGTTGCTTGCTTTCTTCTTCATTTTACATTTTTAGTGATTAGCAATAGCCTTTGCTTTCGCAATGCATTAGTCTAATTCCAAAGTTAGCGAATTCTTTAGTTAATAATACGTTTAGAGGTGTTGGGATTTACGCCGCAATGAAAACATTCGCCTTTATATATTTCTTTTATTGTCCACGGTTTTATTTTAAAAACGTATAAAATAATGATTATATATGTACATAGTTCACTTATGCTTATATATAAAAGGTTGTAGATATTTTTAACTAATTGACAATAGTTTATTTATATTTATAATATGGAAATTAATGGGTTTAATTAGGCGTTTAAGAAGAGGAAAAAGCGGAGGACTTTTCTCCTTTTTTTACACATTCATTCAATGTCATTACCAATCAACATTTGTATATTTAAACCTTTATATATATTAAAATTAATTATGACAAGTTTTTTGTGTTTTGAATTTAAAATTATCATTTTGAAATCTAGTTTTGACTTACGAATGATTCAATCATTAGAATTATGATTTTAAACAAAATTACTTTAAAATTTTGAATTGAAATGATATGTGTATATATACATATATAAATAATAACAAACTATATTTTACATTTAAAATAACATATGTGTAAAACTTATAACTTTATATGTTTTGATTTTTAAAATTAACAGTTTGTCTCCAAAATTTGATTTATAATTTTATACAAAAGTCCTCTTATAAATTTGAGTTGAAATAATATATCTAAACATATGTAAATAATAACCAAATGTATTTTATATTTGAAAATAACATATATGCATGAAACATATATTCAATGATTTCAAGTAACTAATATATGTAGTTCGCTTATATTTGTATACGAAATATGTTACAAAATTATTTCAACTAATTAAAATTAGCTTTAGATCTTAATTTTGTATTATTAAACATTAATTTAGAAACAAAAGTAAATAATAGATTGGACAACATAGGCATATATAAATTTATTGTACATAATCAAATGAGGAGTATAAGCTATGGGATTCAAACTATACTAACATGATGTAACATATAATCAAAATGAGATTGAAGGTGTAACAACCCAGAATTTCTCTACTTTGATTAATGAATATTTATTTAATTTTAAAATTCAATATGTAGGTTTTATAATGAAAATAAACTCATTTTAATTAATTGATAATGATGGTAAAATCATTTTCAATTTTTTTACCAAATTAAATAGTTTTAGAAAACCAGAAAATGTGACCGAAGAACGTTTTCCGAAATTTCGACCTTTCGATACCGAAAAGTTGTCGAGAACGTTATTCATCTTTGTGCACCATATATACACATATATAATACTTAATTAGCTAAATAAAAATATACTTAAGGATAGATTATCTTATGTTAATTATGTTTAGCAAGTGATGTGACGATTCATATATTTAAAAATAATAATATTATATGTATAAATATATACATTCCTCTCTTGTCACGTCGTAGATTACAATCATTAACTATCATTATCTCTTGTAATGTCTTAGCTTTAATTAAAAATTATATATATATAAAGAAAGTGATGTGACTAAACATGATAATTATATGGATATATATATAAAGAAGGTGATGTGACTAAGCATAATAATTATACATATACATATATATATAAAAGAAAGTGATGTGACTAAACATAATAATTATATATATAAAAGGAAGTGATGTGACCAAATATAATTATATATATATATAATTGTGAAGTGATTAAACATAATATTTATATATATATAAAAGTAAAAGAGAGTGATGTGACTTGACAAAATGATGAGTTGAGAAATTCCTCAAATGGAGTTTTTAATTTTTTTGAAACCGTGTGAAATTTTAATGGCTACAAAATTCTAGTTGACCACTTTTTCAAATTTTAATCATAACTATGCCGAAACACCAATTCTTTACAAAGCAATTTTTTATCCAGAATTTCAGATCCGAAAGTTACCCTTCTTCTTTTGATCATAACTTCTTCACAAAAAACAAAAATAAGTGATTCTTTTATTAAATGATAAAGGAAAGAAATTCCTACAACTTTACATCTGACTACTCTTCCAAGTTCCTTGAGTTGTGGCCCAAAAACCAATGGGAAAATGACCTAATTTTGGGTTCATTTTTGACAAATCGATGATAACCCGAAGCTTCTCTATCTTCAAGCTACTACCCTACACCCACCCCCACACCTCTGGCCGAGCCTACGTCCACCTGGGCCAAGCCCATTTTAAGGGTTGCTAGCACCTAAAGCTTTCGTTCTTCAAAGCTAAGGAGTCGTTGGCATGTTTAGCTTAAGTTCTGGTAGCTTTTGTGGAAGTTTGGCGAGTAAACTACTCATTTTTTATATGAAAATGGTAACTTTATTTATATCACTATATATAGTGTAGAAGTTGAGTGATAATCATGTGGTTTGGTTATGATTTGGATGGTTGATTTTAGTTTGATTTGATTATGGAAATCGATGTTGTATTGTAAAGTTAGTAAGCATGTATATATGGATGTATACTTACAATCTACGATAAGGATGGTTTGTGTTAGTAATATGTTGATTGTAAAAAATGAGCTATGGCATGAGGTTGGTAAACAAAGTTAATGTTTTTGTGTAATTGCGATGGTTATGAGATTCGATTGGAATCGAAGTTTGTTTTCGAAGTTTAAAGTTGTGAAATGGATTAAAGTTTGTAACTTTAGTTTTAAAGTTTTTTTTTTAAATTATAAAGTATGTTTCGAATCATGAAAAAGTAAGGGTTTGTGAAGTGGTTCGCTAAGAATATGTTAGAGCGAACTACGCCCATAGCGATAGTCGTTATGGATGCATTTCGACAAAGGTTTGAATTTCTATTTCAAATTTGTTTTATTTTGAAATTAGTTTACTAAGTTTTTTTAAAACTAAATTAGTATGATAATTAAGAAGGTGATTAGAGGTTAATCATCACTTAAATTAAGTTAATGACAATTAATTAATAAAGTTTTAATTAGTGATTAATCGGGTTAAGAAGTAATTAAGTGAGTAATCATTGTTTAATTAAGATTAATGGTTAATTAATTGATTATTATTTTAATGGGTTACTTAATTAATATTTAATTAATTACGGTTTAACTATTAAATAATTTGGTTTAACTTTGACCAAGTTGCATTAGAAGTTAATTAGTACTTAATCAGGTTCATTAAGCCTAATTAGAGTTTAATTATGATTTATTCTTGATTTAAATTGGATTAATGAAGATTTAGTTAAGGTTTAAGCTAATTAAATATATTTTAACTTTTTAAAGGTGATTTTAAACTAAACAAAATGCGTTTTAATCAATTTTCTTTTTCAAAGTAAATCGATTCCATATTAAATGATCTCTTATTCAGACCCTTAAGTAACCTATATGATTAGCAGAATTAAATTACATATGTTAACAGAACAAAACACCATTCTACTATAGCGTAAGTAATTTGATTGTGTAGACATGTGTTAAGCAGAATAAATCCATGTTCTGCTATAAATTGATTGAATTGTTTGGACATTTATTTAGAAGGATAAATCACCATTCTATTGTTATGTTGTTTAGACTTGTAGATGCCAACTGGTTATACTGATGTGTTATTCCTTGATTGGATATGAACTGTATTTACATATATGGTAGCTTATGTAAATAATTGTTAAGTGACTTGGGAATCGAATTGAAGCAGAATGGTAACTTAAACTAGTACCATTGGGATTGCTAAGCCTCCTTTTGAATTTGTAAAGTGTGTTTTGGATTAACTTAAATTCTTTTATCAATTTAGAGTTTAAAGTTTATGAATGATTTCCAAGTTATGCTATTATGTTGTAAAGTTACTTATAAATAACTTGTTTATAAAAGGGGTTTTTACTAAAGGGTTACTTTAAGTGTTTTACAAATGATATTTATAAAGGAGTATAGAAAGGTTTATATAAAGAGTTTTAAAAATAGGAAAAAGGTTTATAAATCATGTCAGAGATTTGGAAAGAGGTTTATAAATTAACTTAAAGGTTTATAAAAGTGGGTTAGAACTTTATTTTGAAAGTTATAAGCTAATTGAAATATGAGATAAGCTTTTAAAAAGGGATAAGAGAAATGTTTTATTTGGAAGAAATTTTTGGTCATTTAATATGTGATTTGGAAAGAAGAAAACTTTGAAAATTTGGTAGATATGCTTATACTGATAAGATAAGTATATGATTTTGTTTCAAGGCATGAAATGTAAAATGTTTTGGTAATTTACTTATACCATTGAGGTAAGTATATAAATGTTTCCAAGTATAAAGGAAATTAAGGGGTTTGGGATAGTGTTTTAAAAAAATCTTTTGATCAAGTTTTATAAAGTGGTTTTATTAATTAAAGAGAATTAATAAAGGCTTAGTGGATCCCATATGGAAAATTAAACCATGATTGGATGTTTGTTTATTTGATAGTTAAATAACTAACTATCAAATATGGACCAAAACATAACTTTGGAAATATCTTGGAACATGAGAATTATATGTTACATTTACCATCGAAGGTGTTATACTGTATGTATAAACTTATTTGTTCTTCTAGGACCAATGATATGGAAAGCCGTCCACAAAAGGTTAGGAGGGACTTCTGCTCTTGTCATTTGTTTTGAGGCATGGGATCAAAGATGGGGACATTGAAGTGCAAGGGCTGGTTACTACTAATACTAAGGGTGGTTCCAAAATGGATGTAGTAAAAGTAGTGCCTTCGGTTTGTCCTTATCCTAGACCCTGTAGGGCAGTGTTAACATTCCAAGATGGATTGCTACTTAGGAAGGTAAAGCTTAGCCTCAAGCCTCACAACCGGGAGGAATGGCAAAAACAGGGCATGCAACAGTGCTATATGGTTAGCAACCATTAGGACCGGTCACCCCATTCTAGATGTCACTTTTAGAGTTGGTTTGCGTGCAAACACGATGGTAGTATAAGGCCTCGGTGTCGAGGGGGTGAGGTAATCCGGTCTACCATGTTAAAGGGGCACCCGGCTCTATGTTAGCATCAGTGCATTTTCTAGAGGTGTATCATTGGAAGGTAGTCTCTTACCTTGCCATTGTTGGAATTCAATCTCCAATACGTGCCTTACGTTTTTGATTGTAGAGCCTAGTATGTTGGAATGTAAGATGCAAGCATTTCAGCTATTTTATCTATTTACTTTAAATCTAGACATTATGATAATATCACTAGATTTTGATATAAAATGTTTTGGTTATCGTAAGTTAAAAACCCATCTGTTTTATGTGTGATGTGGTCTTATGAGATAACCTTTGTGAAAAAAATTTAAATATACAAATCAGCTTGGTTGTTACTTGTTATTAAGTTGTACTCATGCTGGTTTACTAGACTTACCCAAGCATTATTCCATGTAATGCTCGGGTCAGACCGAGCATGTTTTTCCCAGGTTAGTTGGATACTTTGGAGTTGGAGAGGAGCTGGATAGTCAATATGTATTCACGTATATTTTTCTTCCACTGTATTACAAAGTATGTATGTTTGTCAATGTAAGGATAGGTTTCTATAACTGTCCAAATTTAGGATAAATCTTGTGTACTCTGATGTTATATGAATAAAGATGCTTCCTTTTTGTAAAGATCATTATTGTATTATATATTATTCACTGCGTTGTGAGATTTCATGTTGTTTAATTTTCTTCTATCTTTTACCTTCTTCTTTTACCCTAATAAATCAGTATTTTCGGTACTTGAATGTTCGGCATGTGATATAGTGGACGTATTAGTGTCGATTTTCGAGGGTCGAAAAGCCAGTTCATTACATTTGGTATCAGAGCTGAAGGTTAAGCAAGAATGTTGGCTTTTGTGGGGTTAACTCATTAGAGATAGGGTAAGTGACAACCTATAATGAGTTTGAGTGTATATATACGAGCGCTTATTTGTTAGTGATTATCAAATGTTTTATATAGTGTTGATTTATCGGTTTAGTGGCTTATGAACTCTGGTCGATATAGGGTGTACAAATGTGGCTATAGAGGTTTCTAAACACTTAAACTAGGAAATTGACATAATATCGTTTTGGAATTGGGTAAATGAAATAATTTTACCCAGGGTATATTTTATATATAAAAGAATGATTTTCACAAATAGTGTAATATATTTAGTTGAGATGTTAGGGGATAATAATATGTTATTATTATTATCATCTAGGGTTTGTTTAATCATGCTTATCTAGATGAGCATTGACAATTCTTAGTATGTTCCCTTTTTAAGATATTGGTTGGGTAGATAAGGATTGGGAAAAATATGGAAACGAACACCTTGTGAACTAAATTTCACGGTTTAGCTAAAAGGCGTTCGATGTTAATGTTGAGGTAGAATTTGATTTCAAAGTTAGAACATTTTGGGATAAATATTTAAATATTAATAGAAGTGATTTATAAAATGGGAGTATAAAAATGTATCACTTAAGTTGGAAGATATTTAGGTTGAAAGCTTGAGAACCTAAATCCCTATGCATATGAAAAATGATTTTCAAGGTTTTGGGAAAATAATAATAATAATATTTGAAACCAATTTGGTGTAAGTATAAATTTTTGGGAATAAAAGTGTAAGTAAGAAGTGTAATCTTTGGAGTGGTATGGGGAACAGGACTTGATTGTTTTGTGATGATCAGAATAATCTTTTAAGTAACGATAAGATGTTTACCTAGGTGAACATTGTGGGGGTACTTAGTTAATTATTCTCTTTATCATTGTATGATCGAAACAAGTTCAACCCGAACAAACCCAAAGTGAGTTGGTATATATATTGTTGGAAAATGTAAAGTATTATTCCAAAAATGATAATTTAGAAATAAAAGGAATATTTTTAATTAACTAGTTCGAGTGGCTCAAAAATAACTTAAAATTGGGAAAGAGATGTGTTCAGATTGTAAAAACTCTCTTGTATTACACTTCTAGTAAGGGAATGTATGATACTATTTGGTAATACCCAGTTCCTTAGTATCATTTTGGAGTTACTCGGGCTATGTCTATATATTTATACGATTTAAAGTATAGAGTTTCAGTTCAAAAAGTTTTCGAAAATAAAAGCCGGGTATTTGGTCTTGAATTTTCCTAGGAAAATAAAAGCAAAATGGAATAATGGAATCAAATAGGGATATATGTTCTTAGGATGTAGTGGAGTAGCATCCAAGTTGAACCAGTGTAGGTTATGGAATGTTTTCATAAATAATTTGGTGGAATTAGAATTGATATTAGGGAGAACCAATTAAGCAAGTGCATAAGTTGGACGTAGATCGGTTCTCCTTCCATATAGAGCAATCCAAGATTTGAGTACACGGCTTTGAGGTGTTGCGCCATTCCTAATAAGGATCTATTACTCGACATTTGACGATGGGAAATTGATGAGGGTTCTTGGTGTGGGACCAAGGTTTTCTATCATAGTTACAAATATGTAAGGAGAATAGAGGTTCTAGATCAAGGAGCCTGATAGGAATCCGCACTAGAGAATCGGGTAAGCAATACTAGTTCGGAAGGAAAGTCATGCGCTTGAGTTGAGATCAAATCAGATTTTGCATAAAAATGATCTATGTACACCATACGATTTTATGTATAGTGTTAAGTGTATTTTGGGATAGGCCGAGGTGTAATTTCGAAGACAAAATTCTTTTAGGAAGAATGTAACGAATCGGAATTTCACTGCTTTGATTAGCGAATATTTATTTAATTTTAAAAATTCAATATGTAGGTTTTATCATGAAAATAAACTCATTTTAATTAATTAATAATGATGGTAAAGTCGTTTTCAAAATTTGTTTACCAAATTAAATAGTTCGTAGAAAAACAAAAAAGTGACCGAAGAATGTTTTCTGGAATTTCGACCTCTCGATACCGAAAAGTTTTCAGGAACGTTGTTCATCTTTATGCACCATGTATACACACATATAAGAGTTAATTAGCTAAATGATAATATACTTAAGGATAGATCTTATGTTAGTTCTGTTTAGCAAGTGATGTGATAATTCATAAATTTAAAAATAATAATCTTATATATAATAAATATGGATATGTTCCACTCTTGTCACATCTTAGATCGTAATCATTAACCATTAACAATTATACATATATATATAAAGAAAGTAATGTGACTAAACATAATAATTATATATGCAAATAAAGTGATGTGACTAAACGTAATAATTATATATATACACATACACACACATATATATATAAAAGAAAGTGATGTGTCTAAACATAATAATTATATATATATATAAAAGAAAGTGATGTGATTAAACATAATTATATATATAAAAGAGTGATGTGATCAAACATAATATATATATATATATACACACACTAAAGAGAGTGATTTGACTTGACAAAAGGATGAGGTGTGAAATTCTTGTTTATAAATAGCCCATATGTTTCTCCATTTTTCCTCCTCTTTCCACCAATCTTTTCTTCCTTATTTTGAACTCAAATGGAGTTTTTCTTATATCGAAACCATGATAAATTTTAATGGCTACAAAATTCTACTTGACCACTTTTTCAAATTTCTACCATAGCTATGTCAAAACACTAATTCTTTACAAAGCAATTTTTTTACCCAGAATTTCAAGTCTGAAAATTGCCCTTCTTCTTTTGATCATAACTTCTTCAAAACCAATTGAAAATGAGTGACTCTTTTTCTAAAATGATAAAGAAATAAATTAGTACAACTTTCCTTTTGACTACCTTTACAAATTCCTTGAGTTGAAGTCCCAAAAACCAGTTGGAAAATGACTTAATTTTAGGTTCATTTTCGACAAATCAATGATAACCCGAAGCTCCTCTACCTTCAAGCTACTACCACACATCCACCACCATACCTCTGGCCGAGCCTACATACACCACGACCAAACCCATTTTGAGGGTTTCTAGCACCTAAAGCTTTCATCCTTCAAAGCTAGGGAGTCGTTGGCAAGTTTAGCTTAAGTTCGGGTAGCTTTTGCTGAAGTTTGGTGAGTAAACTACTCGTTCTTATGAAAATAGTAACTTTATTTATGTCACTATATATAGTGTAGAAGTTGAATGATAATCATGTTGTTTGATTATGATTTGGATGGTTGATTTTAGCTTGATTTGGTTATGGAAATCGATATTGCATTATAAAGTTAATAAGCATGTATATATGGATGTATACTTGCAATCTACGACGAGGATGGTTGGTGTTAGTATTATGTTGATTGTAAAACATGAGCCATGGCATGAGGTTGGTAAGCAAAGTTAACTACTTTGTGTAATTGCGACGGTTATGAGATCCGTTGGAATCGAAGTTTTTTTCGAAGTTTAAAATTTTGAAATGGATTAAAGTTTGTAACTTTAGTTTAACGTTTCTTTTGAAAAAGTATGTTTCAAATCATGAAAAAGTAAGGTTTTGTGAAGTGGTTCGCTAAGAATATGTTAGAGTGAACTACGCCCATAGCGATAGTCGCTATGGATGCCGTACGACAAAGGTTTGAATTTCTATTTCAAATTTTTTATTTTGAAATTAGTTTACTAACTTTTTTTAAACTTAATTAGTAATATTAAATAGTAATTAAGTTGTAATATAGTTATTTAGTTAGTTAGTTAGTTAGTTAGTTAGTTAGTTAAAAGGTAATTAACGCCTAATTAGTAATTAAGAAGGTGGTTCGAGGTTATCATCACGTAAGTTAAGTTAATGAATATTAATTGATTTATAAAGTTTTAAAATAGTGCTTAATAGGGTTATGAAGAAATTAAGTGTTTAATAATTATTTATTTAAGATTAATGGTTATATATTTACTTATTTAATTAATGGGTTATTTAATTAATATTTAGTTAATTAGGGTTTAACTCTTAGACAATTTGGTTTAATCATAACCAAGTTGCATTGGAAATTAGTTAGTACTTAATCAAGTTCATTAAGCCTAAATAGAGTTTAATTATGATTTAGTCTTGATTTAAATTGGATTAATTAAGATTTAGTTAGAGTTTAAGCTAATTAAATGTACTTCTAAATTTTCAAAGGTGATTTTGAAATAAACAGAATATGTTTTAATCAATTTTATTTTTCAAAGTAAATTGATTCCATTTCAAATGATCTCTTATCTAGACCCTTAAGTAACCCATATGATTAGTAGAATTAAATGACATCTGTTACCAGAAAAAAAACACCATTATGCTATAGTGTAAGCGATTTGATTGTGTGGACTGTGTTAAGCAGAACAAATCTCTGTTCTGCTCTAAGTTGATTAAATTGTTTGGACATCTATTTAGCAGGATAAATCACCATCCTGTTTTTTATTAGTTATATTGACGTGTTATTCCCTGATTGGATATGAACTGTATTTACATATATGGTAGCTTATGTAAATAATTGTTAAGTGACTTGGGAATCGAACTGAAACTGAATGGTAACTCAAACTAGTACCATTGGGATTGCTAAGCCTACTTTTGAATTTGTAAAGTGTGTTTTGGATTAACTTAAATTCTTTTATCAATTTAGAGTTTAAAGTTTATAAATGATTTCCAAGTTATGCTATTATGTTGTTGTAACGACCCGGTGTTTTCAACCATTCGCATCCGCACATGTCGGACTTGAATTGTTCAAAATACCGCGTTGTAAAAATAAATTTGGCAGAACTCAGAATATGCAGTAAATAATTAATCACAGAATCACAGACACAGAATCAGAATACTCGCAGCGGAATTTAAAAATACTTAGTGGTTCATGAAGCCACTATAAATAGTCTCAACAAATACGAATTACAAAGTCTTCCATCCCAAATATAGTTTAAATCATCAAATAAAAATCCCAAAGTCTTGTTTTCATAAATAAGATAGCGGATAGAGAGAAGCCAACAACTTGAAAGGATCTACAGAAGTCCTAGCTCCGGGATGATGACTGAACTGCAACTCAGGCTGACCCGAGCGTAAAATAAAACATAAACACTCGAGTCAGGACATACATACTTATATAGTGTAAGCTAATTCAAGTGTACTGTAATATAGAGCAAGTAACTTAAAGGATGCTTGGGACCGCCCATCCTCTAAGGATCCGTTAAACTATTTACTATGTAGTATATTGCGCTATTATAACAGTGTCTAATTGTAAAATAAACTTACTTTTTAATAGCGTTAAGGGGTTACCCATATAGCCCTTAACACAAATAATGCCAATAGTCTATACAGTACCGTAATACCTCCTGATCGGGAAGCTACCAGAGGATACTCCATAGGTACGACACAAATAGAAACTCGTAGGAGGCTCGCTATGGTAGGTGACACGGCACAACTAGGCAATGCCAGGGTAGATATACCAATTGCTATCCGGACCGGTGGAAACGCGTAGCCGCAGTTACCGCCCACCTCGAACAACACTCCCAAATCAAAGGTGCGCACCAAAACAATCACAGGAGTAATAGAATGGCATACGAAGAAGTGCGTTCGATCAGAGGTGCTACCTCATTAATCCGAGAATCGCTCCTGTTTTAGCCACCTTATGCCAACTCACGGAAGTCGGGTCCACGTATTTACCTTAAAGGAACCGTCACCACCATCCTACTTCATTCTGGGATCTCCACCGCGTACACGGTTAGTCAAAGTGGTTTTCGGTATCGACAGAGAGTATGTCCATATCCGATCCCGGTCTCTTTGCCAACCAAACGTTATTATACCCCGTGGTTATAGTTTAAAAATGGTATTTTTACAAATCAAATATATTTCAAATACCTTCAATATCAAATTCTTGATTAAAACATTTCATTTGATAATATACCATTTCAACTTATTCAATTTAATTTGGAATTTATTGCTTTTAACAAACTTTAAAATCAATTTCTTCCTTTAAAACTATCCAAAGTCCATTTCTTAATTTTTATTAATTACATATTTAAATTCCAAAAATTTAACTTATTCCCAAAATAAATTTCTATAAATTTAAATAAATCAAATTTCAATTTATGCAGCACCTATGAAATGCTACCTAAAGTTTATGGGTTAAACAGTCCAATTTTAAAAGACAGCATTTAAATGCTGTAATAGGTTATTAACTTATCAATTTAGTTTAAATTCCAAATACAACTTATTATCAATTATTTCTTAACTGAAATCTCATCTTAACAAAAATCCAGAATTTTTCCAAATAAGTTATATTTATTTATTTAAAATCTTAACTCATTCAGAAATCATTTTTAAATCTTTATAAAAATCCTTTAAATACATTAAACCACAATATTATAAACTTCCATTTAAAAATAATTTTAAAATATTTCAGAAAAATATTATAGGAACCACGGGTCTGTATAAAATTTTCTAGCCTAGGTCAAGTGATACGGATTTATATCATTTCACTCCGCAATTTTACAAACCCCGGGTTCTATCATTTCAAACCCGCAATCCCAAGTTAAAATTAAACAGTTAACTGAATAAATGCATAATAATCATCGTTTTAGGCCTATCATTTCAGCCTTAACGATTTAAATTTATAGGGAACTTGCAGTGATGATTTAAATCAGTAAATAAACATTTAACAATACAACTGCAGAAATATTACAACAGATAAATAACTGATGAGGTGTCAATTTAAATGGAGTTTAACATCCTACGTTATATTACAGACAGATAACAGTTAAATAATAATTTACACATACACTTGCGATAATTCACGAAATATAGGCATGTTTGTCTGGTGAGAAAAACTCACCTGAAAGCTGTAGAAAATTTGATTCAAGCGAAAATGAAAATCCAGCGAAAAAGAAACGCACAGAGGGTAGCGATCAAATTTCCCCGGATGTCACGCCTAGATTCAAATCTATAACAAGATCCAAATACCGAATACGTGACTTTTAAAATTTATGGTCAAAGCAAATATTTGAAACAATTGGAACGAATATAGTCAAAGAAATTTGGCACGATACGCTCGACCACTACACCACCCTACTTGACGAACAACTCGGCCCAAAAATAATTTTTTTTTCTCTACCTTTTATATATATACTCTATTATTTAATTAAACAAAACGCACAACCACCACATTACTAAACTTCAACTGGAAGTATGCATAAGGTCACGGCCCAAGCCTATATCAACTAAGAATGCACGCTCACTGTAACCCAAAAGAAATGAAAATACTTCACTCCCTTATTTTCTTCCCTTCACGCAAAAACACACTGCCTATTTCCTACTAGATTTGCGTGTACACATGCAAAAGTTTTCACCCAGCCTATACTACGAACTAATGCATGGATAGTTCATTATTTGATCTGCACGTTACTTCCTTCCTCTTTTTTTTTTTTTCTTTTTTTTTGCCTTTTTTTTAATTTTATTTTTGCCTTCATGCCTTTGCAAAACACGTTCATGCACTCAGTTCCTCTTCCTCCTTGAAATATGCATTCAGGCCTACGCATGCTCTCTCCTTGAAATAAAGACATGGTTGTTCATAACCAAGATTCAAAGGCTACTTAGATTTAAAGAATGAATTGCCCTTGTAACAGCGATGAAGGTGTAAAATGTTATACTGGATAAAATGTCTTCAGCGAGTGCAATATGAAAAAAAAATCGGTGCTACATATATGTAGCAGAAGACATGTGAAAATGGTCGCTTGAAAAAAAGTGAAAAATAAATAGTACTATTTTTTTCAATGAACATTGTTGACTTTCTATTTTGTTTAACCCAAAACTAAGTATGATATATACAATGAATAACCCATTTTTCCGTAGTGATAGTACGTGTAAACTTTAAGCTAGCATTAAATTAAATCTGGGTCAACTACACCATCTCTTTGCACACACATATTAGATTTCTACAGATGTGATGACTCATAAATTTCCAAAGTTTGTCAACTAGATCGGGTGAAGTAGATGGGTTGGAGTGGCCGAGCATATCAAATGAGAATCACAGAATAGAAGAGAAACAAAAGAAAAGGAAACAGAGAGAAGTTATGATGCCATACCTGGAGCAAGCAACAAACGAAGAAGGCTACGGCAAAACTGAGATTTGTGGAGAAAAAAATATGCGTACAAGGCTTTATATAATCAGTGAGATTATGCAAAGATGGTAAGTGTAAATCACAAGGCAGGAAATAAATGAGATCAAGGACTAAATGGATACGAAGGTGTGATTGAAAATAAACAGAGAGGCATGCGAAATTTAAAGGTGAAGAGGCAAGCGAAAAATGGGTGATTACTTTCCAGTTCTCCATGTTTGAACGTTATCTTTTCTTTTGTACACACGGTTAAGGCTTGTGAAATCTAGCAAGATTTTTTTTCTTGAACGTTGCGCGTGATTTATTTCCAGTTATACAAAAATTTGATTAAATGCATGCGTTGATTAAAGTGGATAATCAATAAGCAATTAAAATTTGCTTTGCACTGAATAGGCAACGAAATAATGTTTTACACAATTATGTTTGATCAGTTACTATATTTGTTGCAAGATTTCTTTTTGTTGAATGGATAAGACTGCGTGATTTTGTAGAGAAGAAATGGCAAGAGAGAAAAATTGATGTTGGGCAAAGGAGCAAATCAGATACGAAAAAAAACAAGGCAAAATTAACAGAGGATATGCACGTTATTAAAAATGCCAGTTATACAAAATCCAGATTAAATGCATGCATCGATCTTTCTTTCTTTTAGATGAAAGGCCGAGAGAGATAAGATGGAAGATTATGTACGTGATTAATATTTCCAATATCTTATATGCAATAAATATAGCCTGCGTGATTAAAGGAAGAAACGGCAAGATATACATTTGTCCAATTCTAAATTTAAAAGCTGCGTGATTTAAAACTGCCAATTAATGAAAAGATTTGATTTTATATGCGTGATATTCATTGCCAGTTTATAAATTTTGATTTCAACATTTTTTTCATTTAATAGTTGCGTGATTGTAGATTGAAGAAACGGCATTTGGAAGAACTGATATTAGGAAAGAGATTGATTTTAGGCAAAAGATATTTGGATGAAAAGGTATATACAAAAGTTTAAAACAAATTTTGACAGTTAAAACAAAAGTAACGTTTGTTATAAAAATCACTAACTGATATTTTAATCCATAAAGATATTTAAATATGATTTTTACTTTATATGCGTGATTATAGGAACGAAAAATTTTATCTTGCAAAATAAAGGCAGTGGAAACAGAGAGATATAAATAGGAATGTGAGAATTTGAAAAGATAGGCAAGGTTAAATTTGAATGCATGAGTTGATTTTAGGCAATAAATATATTAGTCCATTTAGGTTGCGTGAATAAATGAATACAGTGACATGCTCAAGAAACAAAAAGGTAAGAGGCAAATGCCAAAAATGTTAAAAGAATAAAATTTTGTGTCACACGCAAAGGAAGGCAAAATTGATTTTCTTTCAAATGATATATGCGTGATTTAAGAAGAAATATATGGTATGTTTAAATCAAAAAGGGAAGAGTTGATTATTATCATTATATTTTAAAGAACAGTTACAAACAGATTTGAACGTTTCTTTTTTTTTTAAATTCAGATTTGCGTGCTTTTTTTTTTCTTTGATGCCTGGATATGCACGTTATTCCTCTGGATTTGAGATAAGGCTTGCGAAAATATTAATTGCCAGTTATACAAAGCCTTGGATTCTATACTTTATATGCGTGATTAAAGTAAGCGTTGATTTTGTATACAGACCATTGATACGATATTTTAAATACATATGGATGTTGAAATATGATTTTTAAAATACGCCAAACTGACGTAATATAAAACACCCAAGATTTATATAAAAATAACGTTTTAAATTTTATACGTTTATTACGTTACTTGTACCATAAATTTTACGCGTCCTATAAACGCGAAATCCAACAGTTCATTAATACACTAAATTCTTCAAAATTATTACTTAACAAACTTAATTGGTTTTCACATATTATATATATATATACAAAATTCCTTTTATTAAAATTCAAATGGAGTTGTCTTTTAACAAATTTAACCGTTTCACACTTTAAATTTCCATATTTAGTATTTTAAGGAAATGATTTAAATCAAATTATATATGTATATAAATTGGGAAGTAAATTTTACTGGAAAGAGAAAAATAACGGATTAAAGTTCTATACGTTTTCTTATATATAATCTTATATATATATATATAGTATTTATTCCCTAAATTTACGCGCCCTTTTTAACGCGTAATTTCCCAGTTCATTTATACACAAAAAAATTCGAAATTCTGACCATGCTGAGACTCGAAATCGTGACCTGTCGTGAATAGCCCAGATGTCTTAACCACCTAAGCTATTAATGTTTTCTTAATTAAAACTTGATTTTTTCAGAGATCTTATTAGTCAATCCAATTTTTTTTTTTAATCACTTTAAATAAACCCCAAAGTTTTTAAAAATACAAGTGAAAAATACTTGTTAAAAAAATGGGCTGTTACACTCTCCCCCACTCAGAACTTTTCGTCCTCGAAAAGGAAGAAGGTAGGTGAATAGAAACAACCTGAAAGAAAACTAAATTGAAACTTAAATTAGAATCATTAATCTAAACAATAAAAATTCAATTTTAAATTAATCATTGATTTCATCTATTTATACTTAAAATTTTAACATTTATTTATGTACATATTTACTTGTATAATATCCCTACACTTAAAAAAGAAAAATCATTCATTTGTATTTTTCTTTCTCCAATTTTTTCACAAGGTATTATAACATTCTAATTTAAAATGTTTAATTTTAGTCCAAATTTGAAATGATAATTTAACTTAATTAAAGTAAATTTACCATTTCCCAAAATAAGCTAAATTCCCCATTTAGTTTCTTCTTTATTCAAAATTTTTTTTTTCTCAATATTTTTCTCATCTATGTCAAATATTTTTCTCAATATCTAAACCATATAAATTCAATTTAAATTAATATTCAATAATTGATTTAATTCATTTGATTTTTACAGAAGTTAAATCAATCTTAACTATTTCCAAATTAATTATCTTATTATCCAATTATTTTCTAAAATCAGAAATTTGTATAGTCTTTTATAATAATCATCTTTTATTCAACAAATTTAATTTTCTTTATTCCAGATTATTATTAAATATATTCTACTTAATATATCTTATCGCACATATTAAGTAGGTTATATTTAATATAACTATTCCAATATATTTCTAAATTTCCTTTAACACCATTTGATATTGTATATTATTCAATTATTATTTTATTTCTATTTACCTCTATGTGTCTTGTTGTAACTGAAACTTTAAGTGTATAACATTTATTATAACCACTCAAATTTTTATTTAAAAAAAATCCTTTTATATTATACATTATCCAATTAAGTAGTTAATTTCTGAATGATTTAGGTAAGTTATATTGGCATGCAATTTATACAAGTAAAATTTTCCAACTATATTATTCAAGTTTAAATATTCATTCCAAATTTGACTTTATTTTATCATTAGAATCACCTTTTAACATAAATTTATGAATTAAATTTCCACTTAACTTCAAACCCTTTAGAGATAAATAAATACATACATATAGCATATGTCAAATCAAATTTAAATCATATATCTATATATATTATAAATTAAGTCATATTTAGAAATTAAAATCAATTAAATTTTTGAAGCAAAACTACAACGTGGTCTCTTTACTTCGATACTCGAAAATGAATGTTGATGATGTTGTAGTCATCACCGAAATTATTTTCCAGCGACAAAGAGAAGGGCACTAATTTTTAAAACTTTAAAAATTCTTTGGAAACAAATTTATATTCGAAAATAATTTAAATAATAATATATCCTTTTAAGACTTTAAACACAAGGTTTGAAACTATCAGAAATTAAATTCTTGTTTTAAATTCATTTCTGTTTCCAAATAAATTTATAACCATGTTTATATTCAATTATTTATATAAGACAAAACCAATGGTTTACAAAACCATAAATGAAATCAAACACTATTATCTCTAAAAAACTAGTTAAATTCTAAAAATTATACTTATATATATAATATTAGATTTTTCCCAAATATAAGAATAAATTTTTTTTTTTTTCAAATCAAGGATAGAGATTCAAATTTGAAGGACTCAAATTAAAGAGAATTTTGATTTAAAGATAAGTTGGAATCAGAAGATCCGATGGTTAAATAACAGAATAAGAAACCAGATAAATTTATATAAATCGCGGGCAACCTTAACCTGGTCAACCGTGACTTAAAGAGTCAGATCGATGTGGATTTTCTGGGGTAAATCTACATTCGATCTGAAGAGATAGATTTCAGAATAACCAAAGATACTAGTATCTAAACCGAGGATAAATATAAATCTCCGGTGAATCAATGCTAGTTGTAAAGGAGTTTCACCGCTATATTAGAATATTGGCGAAACCGCCAATTCACTATAAAGATCATCCTAAGTGGAGTTATGGGATACTCCCGAATCGAAAGAAAAATAAATAGTGAGGGACACGAATGAACTTCGGAACCGCAGGGAACGTTCCAAAATTCAAAAAGGAAGAGATTCAAGCTCGCATGAAAGTGATTCTGTAAATCAAATTTACCATACATTCTAAGTTTGCCTAGAGCCAAAGCTCTGATACCAGATGTAACGACCCGGTGTTTTCAACCATTCGCATCCGCACATGTCGGACTTGAATTGTTCAAAATACCGCGTTGTAAAAATAAATTTGGCAGAACTCAGAATATGCAGTAAATAATTAATCACAGAATCACAGACACAGAATCAGAATACTCGCAGCGGAATTTAAAAATACTTAGTGGTTCATGAAGCCACTATAAATAGTCTCAACAAATACGAATTACAAAGTCTTCCATCCCAAATATAGTTTAAATCATCAAATAAAAATCCCAAAGTCTTGTTTTCATAAATAAGATAGCGGATAGAGAGAAGCCAACAACTTGAAAGGATCTACAGAAGTCCTAGCTCCGGGATGATGACTGAACTGCAACTCAGGCTGACCCGAGCGTAAAATAAAACATAAACACTCGAGTCAGGACATACATACTTATATAGTGTAAGCTAATTCAAGTGTACTGTAATATAGAGCAAGTAACTTAAAGGATGCTTGGGACCGCCCATCCTCTAAGGATCCGTTAAACTATTTACTATGTAGTATATTGCGCTATTATAACAGTGTCTAATTGTAAAATAAACTTACTTTTTAATAGCGTTAAGGGGTTACCCATATAGCCCTTAACACAAATAATGCCAATAGTCTATACAGTACCGTAATACCTCCTGATCGGGAAGCTACCAGAGGATACTCCATAGGTACGACACAAATAGAAACTCGTAGGAGGCTCGCTATGGTAGGTGACACGGCACAACTAGGCAATGCCAGGGTAGATATACCAATTGCTATCCGGACCGGTGGAAACGCGTAGCCGCAGTTACCGCCCACCTCGAACAACACTCCCAAATCAAAGGTGCGCACCAAAACAATCACAGGAGTAATAGAATGGCATACGAAGAAGTGCGTTCGATCAGAGGTGCTACCTCATTAATCCGAGAATCGCTCCTGTTTTAGCCACCTTATGCCAACTCACGGGAGTCGGGTCCACGTATTTACCTTAAAGGAACCGTCACCACCATCCTACTTCATTCTGGGATCTCCACCGCGTACACGGTTAGTCAAAGTGGTTTTCGGTATCGACAGAGAGTATGTCCATATCCGATCCCGGTCTCTTTGCCAACCAAACGTTATTATACCCCGTGGTTATAGTTTAAAAATGGTATTTTTACAAATCAAATATATTTCAAATACCTTCAATATCAAATTCTTGATTAAAACATTTCATTTGATAATATACCATTTCAACTTATTCAATTTAATTTGGAATTTATTGCTTTTAACAAACTTTAAAATCAATTTCTTCCTTTAAAACTATCCAAAGTCCATTTCTTAATTTTTATTAATTACATATTTAAATTCCAAAAATTTAACTTATTCCCAAAATAAATTTCTATAAATTTAAATAAATCAAATTTCAATTTATGCAGCACCTATGAAATGCTACCTAAAGTTTATGGGTTAAACAGTCCAATTTTAAAAGACAGCATTTAAATGCTGTAATAGGTTATTAACTTATCAATTTAGTTTAAATTCCAAATACAACTTATTATCAATTATTTCTTAACTGAAATCTCATCTTAACAAAAATCCAGAATTTTTCCAAATAAGTTATATTTATTTATTTAAAATCTTAACTCATTCAGAAATCATTTTTAAATCTTTATAAAAATCCTTTAAATACATTAAACCACAATATTATAAACTTCCATTTAAAAATAATTTTAAAATATTTCAGAAAAATATTATAGGAACCACGGGTCTGTATAAAATTTTCTAGCCTAGGTCAAGTGATACGGATTTATATCATTTCACTCCGCAATTTTACAAACCCCGGGTTCTATCATTTCAAACCCGCAATCCCAAGTTAAAATTAAACAGTTAACTGAATAAATGCATAATAATCATCGTTTTAGGCCTATCATTTCAGCCTTAACGATTTAAATTTATAGGGAACTTGCAGTGATGATTTAAATCAGTAAATAAACATTTAACAATACAACTGCAGAAATATTACAACAGATAAATAACTGATGAGGTGTCAATTTAAATGGAGTTTAACATCCTACGTTATATTACAGACAGATAACAGTTAAATAATAATTTACACATACACTTGCGATAATTCACGAAATATAGGCATGTTTGTCTGGTGAGAAAAACTCACCTGAAAGCTGTAGAAAATTTGATTCAAGCGAAAATGAAAATCCAGCGAAAAAGAAACGCACAGAGGGTAGCGATCAAATTTCCCCGGATGTCACGCCTAGATTCAAATCTATAACAAGATCCAAATACCGAATACGTGACTTTTAAAATTTATGGTCAAAGCAAATATTTGAAACAATTGGAACGAATATAGTCAAAGAAATTTGGCACGATACGCTCGACCACTACACCACCCTACTTGACGAACAACTCGGCCCAAAAATAATTTTTTTTTCTCTACCTTTTATATATATACTCTATTATTTAATTAAACAAAACGCACAACCACCACATTACTAAACTTCAACTGGAAGTATGCATAAGGTCACGGCCCAAGCCTATATCAACTAAGAATGCACGCTCACTGTAACCCAAAAGAAATGCAAATACTTCACTCCCTTATTTTCTTCCCTTCACGCAAAAACACACTGCCTATTTCCTACTAGATTTGCGTGTACACATGCAAAAGTTTTCACCCAGCCTATACTACGAACTAATGCATGGATAGTTCATTATTTGATCTGCACGTTACTTCCTTCCTCTTTTTTTTTTTTTTTTTTGCCTTTTTTTTAATTTTATTTTTGCCTTCATGCCTTTGCAAAACACGTTCATGCACTCAGTTCCTCTTCCTCCTTGAAATATGCATTCAGGCCTACGCATGCTCTCTCCTTGAAATAAAGACATGGTTGTTCATAACCAAGATTCAAAGGCTACTTAGATTTAAAGAATGAATTGCCCTTGTAACAGCGATGAAGGTGTAAAATGTTATACTGGATAAAATGTCTTCAGCGAGTGCAATATGAAAAAAAAATCGGTGCTACATATATGTAGCAGAAGACATGTGAAAATGGTCGCTTGAAAAAAAGTGAAAAATAAATAGTACTATTTTTTTCAATGAACATTGTTGACTTTCTATTTTGTTTAACCCAAAACTAAGTATGATATATACAATGAATAACCCATTTTTCCATAGTGATAGTACGTGTAAACTTTAAGCTAGCATTAAATTAAATCTGGGTCAACTACACCATCTCTTTGCACACACATATTAGATTTCTACAGATGTGATGACTCATAAATTTCCAAAGTTTGTCAACTAGATCGGGTGAAGTAGATGGGTTGGAGTGGCCGAGCATATCAAATGAGAATCACAGAATAGAAGAGAAACAAAAGAAAAGGAAACAGAGAGAAGTTATGATGCCATACCTGGAGCAAGCAACAAACGAAGAAGGCTACGGCAAAACTGAGATTTGTGGAGAAAAAAATATGCGTACAAGGCTTTATATAATCAGTGAGATTATGCAAAGATGGTAAGTGTAAATCACAAGGCAGGAAATAAATGAGATCAAGGACTAAATGGATACGAAGGTGTGATTGAAAATAAACAGAGAGGCATGCGAAATTTAAAGGTGAAGAGGCAAGCGAAAAATGGGTGATTACTTTCCAGTTCTCCATGTTTGAACGTTATCTTTTCTTTTGTACACACGGTTAAGGCTTGTGAAATCTAGCAAGATTTTTTTTCTTGAACGTTGCGCGTGATTTATTTCCAGTTATACAAAAATTTGATTAAATGCATGCGTTGATTAAAGTGGATAATCAATAAGCAATTAAAATTTGCTTTGCACTGAATAGGCAACGAAATAATGTTTTACACAATTATGTTTGATCAGTTACTATATTTGTTGCAAGATTTCTTTTTGTTGAATGGATAAGACTGCGTGATTTTGTAGAGAAGAAATGGCAAGAGAGAAAAATTGATGTTGGGCAAAGGAGCAAATCAGATACGAAAAAAAACAAGGCAAAATTAACAGAGGATATGCACGTTATTAAAAATGCCAGTTATACAAAATCCAGATTAAATGCATGCATCGATCTTTCTTTCTTTTAGATGAAAGGCCGAGAGAGATAAGATGGAAGATTATGTACGTGATTAATATTTCCAATATCTTATATGCAATAAATATAGCCTGCGTGATTAAAGGAAGAAACGGCAAGATATACATTTGTCCAATTCTAAATTTAAAAGCTGCGTGATTTAAAACTGCCAATTAATGAAAAGATTTGATTTTATATGTGTGATATTCATTGCCAGTTTATAAATTTTGATTTCAACATTTTTTTCATTTAATAGTTGCGTGATTGTAGATTGAAGAAACGGCATTTGGAAGAACTGATATTAGGAAAGAGATTGATTTTAGGCAAAAGATATTTGGATGAAAAGGTATATACAAAAGTTTAAAACAAATTTTGACAGTTAAAACAAAAGTAACGTTTGTTATAAAAATCACTAACTGATATTTTAATCCATAAAGATATTTAAATATGATTTTTACTTTATATGCGTGATTATAGGAACGAAAAATTTTATCTTGCAAAATAAAGGCAGTGGAAACAGAGAGATATAAATAGGAATGTGAGAATTTGAAAAGATAGGCAAGGTTAAATTTGAATGCATGAGTTGATTTTAGGCAATAAATATATTAGTCCATTTAGGTTGCGTGAATAAATGAATACAGTGACATGCTCAAGAAACAAAAAGGTAAGAGGCAAATGCCAAAAATGTTAAAAGAATAAAATTTTGTGTCACACGCAAAGGAAGGCAAAATTGATTTTCTTTCAAATGATATATGCGTGATTTAAGAAGAAATATATGGTATGTTTAAATCAAAAAGGGAAGAGTTGATTATTATCATTATATTTTAAAGAACAGTTACAAACAGATTTGAACGTTTCTTTTTTTTTAAATTCAGATTTGCGTGCTTTTTTTTTCTTTGATGCCTGGATATGCACGTTATTCGTCTGGATTTGAGATAAGGCTTGCGAAAATATTAATTGCCAGTTATACAAAGCCTTGGATTCTATACTTTATATGCGTGATTAAAGTAAGCGTTGATTTTGTATACAGACCATTGATACGATATTTTAAATACATATGGATGTTGAAATATGATTTTTAAAATACGCCAAACTGACGTAATATAAAACACCCAAGATTTATATAAAAATAACGTTTTAAATTTTATACGTTTATTACGTTACTTGTACCATAAATTTTACGCGTCCTATAAACGCGAAATCCAACAGTTCATTAATACACTAAATTCTTCAAAATTATTACTTAACAAACTTAATTGGTTTTCACATATTATATATATATATACAAAATTCCTTTTATTAAAATTCAAATGGAGTTGTCTTTTAACAAATTTAACCGTTTCACACTTTAAATTTCCATATTTAGTATTTTAAGGAAATGATTTAAATCAAATTATATATGTATATAAATTGGGAAGTAAATTTTACTGGAAAGAGAAAAATAACGGATTAAAGTTCTATACGTTTTCTTATATATAATCTTATATATATATATATATAGTATTTATTCCCTAAATTTACGCGCCCTTTTTAACGCGTAATTTCCCAGTTCATTTATACACAAAAAAATTCGAAATTCTGACCATGCTGAGACTCGAAATCGTGACCTGTCGTGAATAGCCCAGATGTCTTAACCACCTAAGCTATTAATGTTTTCTTAATTAAAACTTGATTTTTTCAGAGATCTTATTAGTTAATCCAATTTTTTTTTTAATCACTTTAAATAAACCCCAAAGTTTTTAAAAATACAAGTGAAAAATACTTGTTAAAAAAATGGGCTGTTACAGTTGTAAAGTTACTAATAAGTAATAACTTGTTTATAAAAGGGTTATTTACTAAAGGGTTACTTTAAGTGTTTTACAAATGAAATTTATAAAGGAGTAAAGAAAGGTTTATATAAAGATTTTTAAAAATAGGAAAAAGGTTTATAAATCATTTCAAAGATTTGGAAAGAGGTTTATAAATTAACTTAAAGGTTTAAAACCTTCTTCTTTCATCCTAACAAATCGGTATTTTCGATACTTGAATGTTCGGCATGTGATATAGTGGACGTATTAGTGTTGATTTCAGAGGGTCGAAAAGCTGGTTCGTTGCCGAATGATTACCTAATGATGTAGCCTAAAATTTCACCCCTTAAATGAAGAATTCTCCTCGGACCTTTAAGATGCACACTCAATCTTTGCAAGAGACAGATAAACCACTTATGTTTCATTTTATTTGATGTTTGCATTTGATTTGGAGTTGATAAAACTTTGGAAATCTTTACTTTATTTTTTTCCAACCATGGAAGGTTAGAAGGAGAGAAGAAAAAAGTGAACATAAAAATGATAAATCTCTAGAAATGAATTAGTGGTTTTTTTTAAAAGAATGAAACAATTTCATTCTCTTAAATAAAACTTCCACAATCAATTCCCTTAATTTTTCTCTCTCTCAGTGTCTCTCTCTTCACATGGTATGGTTGAAATTAATTATTGGTAATGGCATATAATTTTCATAAATCCCTTCATGCAATTATCTTTTCTTTAAAGCTGTTTAAAAATACACTGATATTATATCGATGCCTTCAAATATAACATTTATATGCATTCAATTAACTACAAGCAACTCTCAAACATTAAATGAATTAAATAATAAGTAATATTTCTAAAATATTAATTAATTTATAATATTTACAAATTAATTAAATTGTGTGTTTTTTCAAAGAATTCATCATTATGGTTGTGCGACTAAAAGTGTAAATTTAGTAAGTGATTAGTATCGAACAATTCGAATATTAACTTTCTCATGTCAGCTTGGCTAGTGGTAGAATATTTTGGCTAAATTTATTGCTTATGCATCTTTTTTGGTATCCAATTTTACTACTATAGTGGTACTTGGTAGTAATGATTATTTACACCAATTCTCTTCATCAAAGCTATCACTTTAGGACTTACGAAATTTGGGTTTGGTCAAAACTCCAATATCGTCCATATTCAACTTGGTTAGTCCAAAAATTAAATCCCCGGTTCAATACTAAATTTTTTTATTAACCGTACTGCTCATGCAAAAGACTTTGAGTTTGAGTTAACTGCAGTTGTTCATGATACTAACGTCTTATAACATAGCAGATGAATTCTCCATTTAATAGTGTTTCACTTCCAATGCTTCAACACTGGCTCAATTATAGTTGCTTGATAGATCTCCATGTCATGCTTTAACTACAATCAAAGTGAATTATCCACATTGAAGTCCCACGGTATTATCAAGTCGAGGGAAACGTGTAACATCTTCACTTCGAGACCTCTTGTTTAACCTTAGTTATAATTAACCAGTAGGAAACTCTCAAGTGAGTCATTCCACAGTTATCCAATAACAATCAGCATGCAACCTCTTGGTGCCCAAAGTAGTCATGAGTAAAACACTTCCTAACATTAGGAGAGCATCACATATTTTGTTCTCAACGAATGAATCGATATCCCGACTGGAAATATTTAAATAATATGTTATTTTAATGTGATAAATTTCTCGTGATTACAACACATTATACTTACTATCAATAACATATCATTTAAGGATTTTTGATTTAATATACTTTAAATTAATTTCTTAAGTAATTATATCATAATATCACAAAGTATTATATAAATCAAACACCTTTGTTATGAAAAAGATTGATTATTGAGTTAGAAATATGTAATAAATTATATAATGGTCCCTAGGGCATACCCTTAACTCTATCATCTTGTTCGTAATAAAGGTGTTTGATTTCTTTTATATACTTTATTATGTTGTGATGTAATTAATCAAGTACTTAATTTAAAGTATAGTAATAATAAAATTCCTAATTAAAGTGTTATGTGATTATAGTTGCACATAGTTGCAATCATGAGTAATTAACCATAATATAAATACAACATTTTGTTTTAAATGTTATCAGTCATGATGTTTCAAGAAAAAATATCGATTCATCCGTTAAGACCAAAGTACGTAACACTCTTATGTACTCATAGTTGCCAGATAACGAATGGCTCGACCAAGGGTTTCATATTAGTTGATAACAACTAGGTCAAACTGTAAATCTTATTGTGATGATGTTACATAGTTCTCTCGACTTGAAAAACTACCATGGAACTTCTGTGTAGATACTCCACTTTGATTATTATTAAATAACAGCATTTCGACCATCGAGCGACTGTAGTTGGATCTAAGCTAAAGTGTAGGAAGTGCAGCATTATTCAATACAGAATTCGTCTCCTCGGTCGTATGAGTTTAATGTCGTAGTTAACCATAGTCAACTCAAAGTCAAAATCTCCGGTAAGAGAAAAATGGTTAATAATGATTGTTATTATTAAACCAAGGACTTTATTTATGGTCAGATCAGGTTAAATGTGGATAATATTAGAGCTTTGACCAGTACCAGACTCCATGTATCCAAAAGTGGTATAGTGTCGATGAAGAGAACGTGCGTAAATTATTTTCACAATTGGTACTGCTTAAGGTGATGTAAAATATGATTTTACCAAAAAGATCTATAAGCGATGAATTTGGTAAACCATCACATCGCTAGCTAAGTGATGTGTGAATGTTAATATTTAAACTGTTCAATATTAATTGCTGACTGAATTTACACCTCTGAGTCACATACCCATATTTTTTAATTCTTCAAAATACCACACGATTTAATTAGTTTATTAAGTTATATAAATTAATTAAACTAATTGATTTTCAAGAGATATTAAGTATTATTGTATTTTATGTTTGGAGTGTTGTTAAAAAGCATGGTAGAACCTTGAAATTTTTAGTGTGCCATTAGTAATTGTTTGGATGTGTATATAAAAGTTATATATGCATATATCAATATACGATATTGATATATTTTCAAATAGACATTAAATATAATTAATTACTTAACAGGATTGTGAATTTTTGATGGTCCACTTAGAGATCAAGTATGGCCGAAGGAGGATGAAAATAGTTTAAATATTAATCTGGATTTAATTGGAACCAAAGAGTAAGGTTTTAAAGAGAGAAATTGGAAAAGATTTTATTCTCTCCATAAATAAAAAACTTTTCCATATTGATTCATTTTAATTTATTTTTCTTCTTACTCCTCACTTGGTCGGCATCATCTTGCTTATTCCCGAACCTATTTTCCACCAAACAACATCAAATAAAATTAAAACGAAGTGGTTCATTCGATTTTAGCAATATCAGACGGTGATTCAAGGGGGCTAGGAATCAATTCACAAATTGAGGTGTCATGAAGGGCAGCATCTGCAAAGGTATTTTTCATATTTACGTTATACATTTATAAACGCTCATACCTAACTCTAACTGATGTATGTAGCATATTATTAAAATTATTATTTAATATTTTAAATTTAACTTGTTATATATGTTGAATATGGTGTATATTGTTGGAGTATTGAAATTGCTGAAACCATTATCATTTGATCTAATTTATAATATACACATATAAATTATTGATACCATTATCATTTGATTTAAATATCGAATTTGAATTTTATATGAATATCTTTTTATTAGTTGAAGTAGTAGAATATTATTTATATTAAAAACATTTGATCAAGTCAAGTTTAATTTAAATCAAGATATTTTTATGTTTACTTAGTAAAATAGATAAATTAATTTAATTTTATAAATTATTTTTGGATTTTTATGTATATATGTGTGTGTACTTATATAAGCTTAATATTTCCATCATGGCAATATATATATATATATAATACATACATATGTATGTGTGTCTAAACCATATATATATATACATGGTACTATTAATATGCGTATACCGACTGTATATATAGTACAATATATTTTAACATATGTATATACTTAGGCATTTATGTGTGGGTTGCCAAATTATGGATCTTAAGGTTAATTAAACACTAAAGAAGAGCGAATAGTGTTTTCTAATTTTTATGAATCTTTTTTAAGATTTTTTCAAGATTATTATTAACCAATGGAGAATCAACAATCACAGATGCAAACACATATATGTATAAATGCAGTAAAGTAAAAAGTAAAGAATTAGAGAGTTCACACTAGGATTTTTATACGGGTTCGAAGTCACCCTACGTACAGTCTTGTACAATTGCTTAGACTTCAAATGCCAATCTTTCAACGGGTAGAAGGCAAACCCAATTACAATCTCGATTTCGAGGCTACAAGACACACCCATCTAATTTTTCGGGCTTAGGGTACACCAACTTGATTTGGACGGGCTACAAGCACACCCATTCGGATTTTAGGGCTACCAAGCATATCCAATTGATTTGAACAGGCAACAATCACACCTAAGCAAATACAACATAGTTTGATGGTTTTTCCAAAGACAATTTCTTGATCTTTGGTTACAATGAATCCTATAGTCTCTTGGATAGCACTTTGATCTTTGATTGGGAGAGAGAGATGGTTGAAATCAGAGAGTAAATAGTAGATAATCAATACAATGTAGATTGAAATTGATTTTGATTGAATTCGAGAAGATTGGAATATACTTTTCACTACAAATTTTGATAAAGTAAGAGAAGAGAAGATAATAAAAAAAATTAATTAGTAAAAATTCATTTGAAAACCCCCTATATATAGAGAATAAACAGACATGTCCATTCGCGAAGAGTTATGACGAATAGGCACTTCATTTTAAAATTTGAATTTCAAAATTGCGGCATGTATGTTGACATATCATTACCCATATGTCGACATAGGCTAGCGTAATTTAAAACTTATTTATTTTAAAATGTTCTGAAAATCCTATACTGTGTAAAATAATTTGATACTTTGTAAAATAGTTTATAAGCATTTTAACTATAATATTTTTAAATATATTTTGTTTTAAAGATAAGGACTAGAAAATGGGAAATAGAGATCGAAAATTGCTACAAGGACTTTAACAATATTCTATGACTCTATAAACTTTACTATAGTCTTGAGATCTTCATGTCTTGGTCTTTATACTCATGAGTCTTTATGTCCATTCTTTGAGTCTTTATACTTTAGTCTTCAATTCAACACATGTATAATATTATGCACTATATATTGTATGCCTTGGCAAACCATTAGTATCCATATTTTATATGAATGTATTATTATTATCAAGGTTGTTATCATAAAATTCAATAATGGAGGTATTAACATTATGTTTCTGATATGCATATGAATTTATCAGATGTATATATAAGTATAATATATATGTATATACAATAGATATAATTCCAAATATCTGTATGTATGTAGTTGTACATATGCCCGTATATTATTACGTTATTATGTCATATATAAGTATTCCTTTGTAATTAGTACTTAATATGACATATGACCTTTTTTCTCCAACTGTGACAAAATATAACTTCTACTTAATTATACACTTGTCACATTTACAATTTCTTGATTCATGACCCATAATAACAATATGACCTTTCATGTACCTATATAATATAACATAAAACACCTAATTAAATTATACACGCGCGGGCGAGCGCGCGCGCGCACACACAAATATATATATATATATATAATCACGTTTGATATATTTTTAGTGTGATGTGTATCTTATGTTATCATGCATGTTATGAATACATACATATGATATATTCAAAACAAACATTAAATAAACCTAACTAATATGATTAATTATATAAATATAAAATATTCAAAATAAAATATGATTTTAACGTATATAGTTGGATCTAATGCTATTCCATAGATTTCATAGGCCTACAAAGATCCAAATAGGGGAATTTTATTTGAAATTTACTCATTTCACCTGCCACCAAACAAGCTAGTTCCAATATTAGAATCATGATCTAAAATAAAATAATAAACTTTTTCAAACTAATTATAAAACCTTTATCACATGCTGACTTATACTTAATATATTATGTTTCAAATTTTTAACAAGCAAAACATTAGAAATAAGAGGAGTTTCGGAGTTACCGACGTTACCAATGCCAATAACATATCCTTTGAATTATCCTTGAAATTCATGTTTCCACCATCTTTGTATATAACGTCGCTCAATATATGTGAATTTCTCGTCATATGCTTTAGACATCAGTTGTCCAGTATCCATTTCTCCTTCTTAATACATATTGCGTTATCATGTACCTAAAATATATAAAATATGCACACATATGTACCTAGTTTTACTTGAGGCCCGTAAAATTATGTTTTAGGAAACCAAACACAAAAAGAGTTACCCTTTAAAAATAAAATATCCAAATAAAAAAACATTATTACTAAAATTATACATATATTCATTCATGTTATTATTATTCGAATTTCTAGGAACTCGTGTATTAACAAATATATTTGCGAGTTTAAATCTTAACCTACTTAGTTTGGGTTTGAATTTGGTAGCCTTAACATATTTAGTACTTAGAGCACCATTTTATTTTGTTTAGGCTTTGGGGTGTATCCAATTCCATGTTTATTATTTGAAGGTTTAGACGAAGACAATATGCTATCTAAATTTTCTTTACCCTTATTAAATTTAACAACATCGATTTTCATTTTATCATTGTCCTTGTTGCAGATAAGAATGACATTGTTTAAAGATGTAATTTTGCTATTATACAAATTATCTCAAATTTCATTGAAATATTCTCTATTTTAAAATATTTGTTTTTACTTTCAATTTTTTCAAAATTTTCAGTTTTAAATCCTTCTCGTTATTAAATCTATTAAGTCTTTCAATCTCATCTTATAGAAACTACTTTTCCTCTGTTAGCATGTCATTATACATTTTTAATCCATCTGCTTTCGGTAAACTATTTTTATATTTCTTTCTAAGTATTTTATAACCTTTATACATGAAATTCAAAAGATTCATAATTTCTATGTTAGAGTTCCATATCTAATCATCATCTGTCATGAAGCATACGTTGGCATTTTCTGGCTCTGGCTCACTTTCTCTTGTTGATGTGTCTGAATCATCCTATAGAGCATTGTAAGATAGCGAGTTTTTAATTTTTCATGATTTTTTTCCTAGCTTGCAACTACAATTCATATCTGTGTAGTTGAATCCCCGCTAAAGCCCTTGCAAAATCCCTACTATAGTGCATAACGCTCATTGACCACTACGTTTTTTAATATAGCATTAATAAATAGTAGATCGCTTTTAAGCCCCACTATTTTCTACTACGCCCGCTAATAAATGCTTTTTAGCAACATTAATATAAAAATGTTTATTTGACCACTTCTCTTTTGAACATAATGTAACATCCCTATCTTGATGCCCAAAGCTAAATGCTATAGATGCTGCAGTCATCCATAGTATTAACTTCCAGTGCTAAAATACAGTAATGTTAATGGTATCCATAATATCAAAAGCACATAAATATGAAATAAAATCAACACAGAATTCAAAAACAACTTTTCTGGTTACATTTCAAATCAATATTTCATATTCAGTTACATAATCCAAAAATGACTCCTCGGTTTTGATCAAATGTAATTATTATAAATTACACTAAGAGCGACATATGAAAATGCCTGTAATACACCTAATTATAGACAACATTATTCAAGAGGTTTAATTGGCTAAATTAAATGGAATAATGTAAAGATTAAATAGTTAAGGGATTGAGATTTGAATAAACAAGGGGTAGCTGTGCCTAGTTAAGTAATGAATTAAATGGGTTTAAAATGAAATAGGAGAGGGAAATTAGATAAGGGGCAATATAGGAGTAAGCTACATTCTTATATCCAAAACTCTTCATATTATAACATTTTTCACATTCACAGTCTAAAATACTAAACCTAGAGGTTGGCCACCATTAAAGATGAGTAAGGAGAAGAAAAGCTAAATCAAGAGGAAAAGCTTAATTAGAGTTCAATACAAGACCGAATCTCAACTCCTTAACAACAAAGCTAAAGGTGGGTAATATGCTACATCTCAGATTTTGATGTTTTTCGGTTTCTAAGGTTAGACCCGAATGATTTTGCAAAGTATATTGCCATGTTTTGAATGATAATTATATATATATATATATATATATATATATATATATATATGCTTGTTGATGAATTATGCTTATTTATATTAATTTTGTGATATGTTTTAGATTGAAAAACCTATCAAATGACATCCAAATGCCTTGCGATTTTAGTATATGGTCAGAATTATATTTTAGAGATGGGTTACAAGTTTTACAATTTTCTGAATTAATGTGGAATTATTATTAATTTTCTAGTGATGAAAATAGATATTTGGGTTTAAAATTATTAACGGCAATTTATATATATATATATATATATATATATATATATATATATATATATGTTATGGGTTAGGAATTTAAATATATTAGAAAATATATTAAAAGTGATTTATGAGAATTTTTATAGAAATTTTCCTAAGTTTTTAAATAAATATATAAAATTGTTTAAGGTATGGGACTTAAATATTTTATATGTTTATAAAAGGAGAAGGGGCTATTTGCAAATGATTTAAAATGTTAATCTCTGTAATTCGGCAGCACTTTTTAGAAAATATTTTGAAAAGTTAAGGCAACTAATTATAAGATGACAAATAAGCAGGTTAGTTAAAAAGAGCTACCTTTTTAAGTTAAAAATCATATTTTATAAGGTTTTAATTCTTCGCATCTTCGGCAGCCACCTTTCGACTTAGTACCTCAGCCTCCAAAATGATCGAAACCGATGCACATGGTATCAATGATTTAGTACGTAGTGAATTGGATATAGGCAAAAGGTATAGGGTCAAAACAATGGATTCCAAAGGGGTCTAAACCTTTTATGGCTTTTAAAAGAAAATGCGCCTGCTTTGCTTTCAAAAAGAATGGTTTCGAATAAGATAGATTTCGACATGATCAATGGTTTTAAAGAAGGAATGCTTTCAAATGAGGTTGCGCTTTTAAAGTAAATACTTTCAATAAGGTCAAAACCCTTACTGCCGCCTTTTTCCTTTCGACCCAAATTGGTTTCGAAAGGGTCCTTTTGTTTTAAAAATTAGAGCCGCTTCTCCACTGCTTTTAAAGGGATAGGCTTCAACACCATCCACTTCTCTACTTAGGAAACTGCTTTCGAAGGAATCGCTTTCAACTTAGTTGTTTTACAACCCGTTTTGGTATTATGAAAGTTGATCCCAAAGGTTTTGAAAGAATGATTTCGAAAGATTTATCCACATGTTTTAACTCGAACCCAATACTTTCAAAAGGTATGTTTTAAGTAGTATACTTTAATGCTTTTGAAAGATAACTAGTAAAGGTTTCGAAAGGAATGGTTTCCAGTATTTTTGAAAGGTTTGCAGTTTAAATGGAAGGTTTCAAAAGGCATATTTAAAGGATTTTAAAAGAGGATGTCTAAGGTTTATAAAGCTTTCGAAGGAGGTGTTTTCAATGTTTTCGAAAGGACTACTGCCAATGGTTTCAAAAGATATGTTTGGCCTTTAGTCCTAAGGTTAATAAGTAAAGTAGTACACTTATATCAAAGGGGGTACTTTCTATATTTTCGAATAGGGTTCTTTCATCAGTTTCGAATAACATTGTGTAAAGGTTTTAAACAAAGGTTTCAAATGTTTTCGTCAATAATGTTTTGAGTAAAGCAAATAGTTTATTTTCCTTGTATAAGTATGATTTAAAGGGTTAGATCATTTTGAAAAGGTTTTCAAGAAAAATTTAAATGGTAGTTAACCCTAAGTAAAATGACTCAGATATTTGTATACCAGATGGTACTGGTATAGGGTCACGTACTATACATTAGCTATTAACTCCTGCCTAATTTAGCCCAAAATTCCAGTGTGTAGAGCTTAGTCACCGGTTAGACTTAAATGACGGTTACACATAGAAAGGAATATATTTATATGTAAAATATAGGTTATTGGTGAGCCCGCAAAACCATTTGGATCAGGTGACCCTTGGAGAAGTAATTTAAGGACGGACCATCCAGAAGTAAGTCTAATAATTGTTAGATAATTTGCTTAGTTTTGTCTGGTAGGCTTGAGTCAGCCAAAAGTTAGTAGTTGGCCAAATAAAACTACATTTTGTTCGGACAGCTGGTTCATTTATTACCTGTTTTTGAGCATATATAATATTTGCTATTATTGATATAATCAGTTTGATTAACCAGTTTGGTTGTAGGATTTTGAGTTGCAAAAAGAAATGTTTTAAAGGGATATTAGTGAGGGGAAATCCGTTCCGCTAAGCGATGTGGTCTCACTTAATATCAGTAAACCGAGATGTAATAGTATTATTCACACCAAACTTTATATCCGACTCGAAGTTTATGTTTCCCCTTAAACTCTCAGGTGCTTAAAATTGATGTGAGTAGATTGAGAGTTTGGGTTTATAGGTTTAGTAGGTGGAAGAATAAAGCTTCTGAAGACGAGCAGGAGACTGATGTTAGCTATATTTAGGAGTTGTTAGTTTTATTTCTGATGTGTTGTATTAAGTCAGATACGACTATTTAGTACTCTGGTCAACCAAGAAGGCATCTTCATATGTCGCTTTTGGCGTATTTATGTAATAATTATATTTGATCTAAACCTGGGAAACGATGTAGTATTATGTAAATAGATATGAAACATGTTTTGTGAAATGTAATCTGAAAAGTTGCTTTTGAATCTATGTTTTGTTTCATATTCATGTGCTTCTGATATTATAGATACCATTAACATTACTGTATTTTATCGCCGGAAGCTAATACTATGGACGACTGCAGCATCTGTAGCGCTTAGTTTAGGCCTTAAGATAGGGGATGTTACAACACGGTACTAGGGCACGATTTTTTGAAAAACTTTAAATTAAAATGATTTTTGAAAACATAACCCTAAGGAATTAGAGGTAAGATCAGGGTATGGGATAACGCTATGATAACTTACTTGTGCTTGTTATATATATATATATATATATATATATATATATATATATATATATAAGTATATGCTTTATCTCTATTCTTCGATCTCTATTAGGCTATTCTTCTATATCTTGTGAGACTCGAATGCGGATATGGATGCTAAAGGTGGAAGAGTTAACCTTGGTGGGGGAAGCACCACAACCAATGGAAATGTCGGACATAATACTAAGGAAAATCAAGGTCAGGCAGAAGCTGCAAATGTGGGTGATGGAGTCCCACAAGTTGATATGGGGGCAATGTATCAGTTCTTTATCAACATGATGCTGGTGACATTGATGTTGGAGTAGTTGGAGGAAATGTTGGAGGAGGGAACCAAGAAGCTCCAGTGGTGAATAACTATACTATTTTGAGTACAGATTTTTCTCGACTGAGAGGAAAGCCATTCATTGGTACTGAAGATGCAATCGAAGTAGAGAATTGGTTACTTCATTGCGAAAGGATTTTCGTTGGGCTCAACGATGAGCAGAAAAAGAGACTCGCTTCTAGACAACTTCAAGGAGCAGCATTGTTTTGGTGGAATACTGTGATCGTTGGAGTCAACGAGGAGAATGACTTAGGCTGGGTTCAGGAGGTTCAAGGAAAGGTTTATGTCATAAATTTCTAGGTCCACATTTCTTAGGAAGTTTACCGAGTTGGAGCATGGGGACATTACCGTGCTCGAGTATGCGATGAGGTTTGAGGAGCTAGCAAGATATGGTTATGCTACGATTGATACTATGATTAAGAGGAACGAGAATTTTATGAGTGGGTTGAAGCCTGAGCTTGCTAAGACCATGTTATCGCATATTAGGGATCCAAGTGATATTGTTGTTGAGATTTCCTTGAGGAATGAAGAGATGCAAGCTTTTCTTGAAAGAAATAAGGCCAAAGAGACAGGAAAGGCAGAAGTGGTCTGTTACAAGTGTGACAAGAAGGGACACTATGCCCATGAATGCCGAACGGGCAAAGGAAAGAAAGCTACGGAGAAGAAAGAAGTGATGTGTTTCAACTGTGATCAAGTTGGGCACTATAAGAACCAGTGCAAGGAACCTGCCAAGGATAGGAAAGCAAAGTGTTTGCATTGGAGCCAGCTACCGCGAGGCCAACAGCAGAGGAAAAAAGAAAAGCAATGTTGGGAGGTACGCTTTTGATTCATCGTATGTCAGTTAGCGTTCTGTTTGATAACGGTGCATCACATTCTTTTGTATCTCATTGTTTGGTAAATAAGCTTAACCTAGAACCCACATATTTAGTTATTTCCAAAAGGGTTTCAAATCTGATAGGAGGGTATGCGATACTTGGGATGAAGTGTGACCACCTAGAGTTTGATTTGTTAGGTCATACCTTTGTTTTCAGTTTGCATATGTTTCGCAGGGTTCAGAATTATTTTGGATATGGATTGGTTAAGTAAGTACGATGCTAGGATATTTTTCCATGACAGGAAAATATCACTTAGAAGTCCTGACTAAGTGATCGGATTGTATATACCATAGAAAACCCTAGTTGTGAGGTGGATGCTTTGTTGGGTGTTTTGGGGGTAGAAGACGAGTGGAATCGAGTTTTCATGGTCAGAGAATTCACAGATGTCCTTGAACTCATAATGGGACTAACGTCAGAAAAAGATATTGAGTTTCAGATAGATTTGGTAGTGGGAGTAGAACCAGTGAGCAGACCGCCAAGTAGAATGACATCTATCAAGATGAGGGAGTTGAAGGTGCAGTTGGTGGATTTGGAAGGCAAGAATTTTATTAGGTCAAGTAGTTCTCCATGGGGAGCAGCCACAGTGTTTTCTAAGAAGGCAGACGGATCGTTAAGGTTGTGTATCAATTATCGTAAGTTGAATGAGGAGACGATAAAGAATCGATATTCATTGGCTTGAATTGATGATTTGTTCGATCAGTTAAGGGAGCCAAGGTATTTTCTCTGTTGGATTTAGCGACATCTTTCCATCAGCTTAGAGTAGCGGAGAATAGTATTCCTTCGACGGTGTTTAGAACTAGATATGGATCATTTGAAGTGTTAGTGATGTCGTTCGGACTAACTAATGCGCCAGCATTTTTTATGGATTTAATGAACCAAGTTTTCCGAGTGCAGTTGGATAGGTTCATGTTGGTATCCATAGATGATATTTTGATATATTCTAAAGATGAAGAGAGCATGAAGTTCATCTTAGAGTGGTGCTTGAGACTTGAGGCAGCATCAGCTAAAGGTGAAGTTTTTGAAGTGTCATTTCTAGAAGAAGGAAGTGAAGTTTCTTGGTCATGTAGTCTCAAAGAAGGTTGTATGTAGATCCGACTAAGATCGAGGCGGTGAATAATTGGAAGAGACTCGAGACAGTGACCGAGATAAAGAGTTTTCTTGGATTAACCGGATATTATCGGAAGTTCATTAAGGATTTTTCATGGATAAAGCACCGATGACCAAGCTAATGCGAAATGATGTGAAGTTTGTGTGGACCGATAAGTGTGAGGAAGCATTCCAGAGCTTGAAACACTTATTGACTAATGCATCTGCGTTAGTTGTTTCGGAAAGGAATCAGGACTTAGTAGTATTTACAGATGCTCGTGGAACTGGGTTAAGAGCTGTGTTAATGCAAAGAGGTAAAGTGATTACCTACGCTTCTCGATGGCTTAGACCGCACTAGGTGTTACAGCCGACGCACGATTCGGATGTAGCTACAGTGATTTTAGCGTTAAAGGTGCGGAGACATTACCGTTTGGGAGAAAGATTTGAGTTATATATGGATCATAAGTCATTGAAGTATTTATTCTCTCGGAAGGAACTGAATATGAGACAATACGGGTGCTTAGAATTTTTAGCTGCTTATGACTTTGGAATTGAGTACACGCGAGGAAAAGGTAATAAGGTTGCATATGCACTTAGCAGAAAACATCAGAGTAGTGTTGGAAATGATAGCTGAGTGGAAAGATTTGGAAGCGTTGACGACATGTAGAGTATCGTGAAGATCTAAAGCTAGATCTAGTAAGGAAACTGTATGATGTCTTGTTTAGAAGTCCAAATAGTGATAATTGAAAGGATTGATTCTAAGCAAGGAGAGGATCCAGTGTTAGTTGAACGGATTATAAAGTTAAGAGATGGAACGAAGAGCAATGACTTAAAAGATTTCAATCTTGACCGAAATGGGTGGTTAAGAAAGAAAGGAAGATTGTATATCCCAGTTGCAGGAGACATTAAGAAGGAAGTTTTGGAGGAATGCCATCATTTGAAGTTCGCTATTCATCCAGGAGGAATTAAGATGTATCAAGACGTTAAGAGGAGTTTCTTTTGGGAAGGTATGAAGTGGGATGTAGTCTTATGGGCGAAGCAGTGTTTGAATTGTCAACAGGTAAAAAGTCGAACATCAGAAACCAAGTGGGTTACTTTAGCCTTTAGAGATTCCAGTTTGGAAGTGCGATTCTATTACTATGGATTTTATAGACGGGTTGCCAAGGTCATACAGAGGAAATAAAAGCATATGGGTCATAGTGGATAGGTTGACCAAGAGTGCCCATTTCATTCCAGTCTATTCAACTAGGATAGCACCTGTTTTGGCTAAGTTGTTTATGAAGAATATAGTTAGACTTCATGGAGTTCCTAGTAGTATAGTAAGTTATAGAGATTCCTTATTCATTAGCGAATTCTGAAAGAGTCTATCTGAGATTTAGGTACCAAACTCAAGTTGAGTAACGCTTACCATCCATAGACTGATGGGCAAATGGAAAGAGTTAACAAAGTCTTAAAAGATTTGTTACGAGCTTATGTGTAAGATTTTGGGGGATCATGGGAAGATCATCTACATTTAGTTGATTTTTTGTATAACAACAGTTATCAGGCTAGTATAGGGATGGCACTGTTTTAAGCTTCGTATGAAAGGCCTTGCAAATCTCCCGTTTGTTGGTTAAAGACCAGAGATAGGTTGGTTCTTGGTCCAGGTTTGGTTAGAGATGCTACAGAAAAGATTAAGATCATTCAAGCTTGGATGAAGGAAGCGCGGTCTAGGTAGATGAGTTATGCGGATAAATGATGAAAAGATTTAGAATTCTCGGTTGGAGATAATGTTTTCATTGAGGTGTGACTGATGAAAGGTATAATTAGATTTGGAAAATCCGAAAAGTTAGCATCGAGGTTCGTTGGACCATTTCCTACTGTAGAGAGAATCGAGAAACTCGCATATAGAGTAGAGTTACCGAAAAGTTTGGTAGGAGTCCACGATCTTTTTCATGTTTCTCATCTAAGAAAATGTATTCGAGACCCAGAGTCTACGATAGCACCGACTATGTTAGATGACTTAGTAGTGGAGCTGAATTTGACTATAGTTAGAAAACCAATTGTTATAGTCGTGAGAGGTGAGAAGAAGCTAAAGAGCAAGATAGTCAGATTAGTCAGAGTCCAATCGAGTGACGACGAGAGAGACTGTACTTAGGAAACTGAGAGTAGGTTTTGAGATACATATCCAGACTTGTTTCATGGTATGTTTACCTTCAGGATTAATTTGATGTGTACCTTATCGTAATTCCGAGGACGAAATTTTTTAAGGATGGAAGGCTGTAATACCCTTAATTTTAGATAACATTATTCAAGAGATTTAATTAGCTAAATTAAATAGAATAATGTAAAGATTAAATGGTAAAGGATTGAGATTTGAACAAATAAGGGGTAGCCTTGCCTAGTTAAGTAAAGAATTAAATGGGTTTAAAATGAAATAGGAGAGGGAAATCAAACAAGGGCTATATAGGAATAAGCTACACTCTTATTCCCTAAAACCTTCATACCATAACATTTTTCACGTTCACAGTCTAAAACACTAAACCTAGAGGCCAGCCACCATTAAAGAAGAGTAAGGAGAAGAAAAGATAAATCAAGAGGAAAAGTTTAATTAAAGTTCAATCCAAGATCAAATCTCAACTCCTTAACAATAAAGCTAAAGATGAGTAATGTGTTACATCTCATATTTTGATGTTTTCGATTTCTAAGGTTATACCCGAATGATTTTGCAAAGTATATTGCCATGTTTTGAATGATAATTAGATACATATGCTTGTTGATGAATTATGCTTATTTATATTGATTTTATGACATGTTTTAGGTTGAAAAACCTATCAAATGACATGAAAATGCCTTGCGATTTTAGTACATGGTCAGAAATGATATTTTAGAGATAGGTTTTAAGTTTTATAATTTTCTAAATTAATGTGGATTTATTATTAATTTTCTAATTATGAAAATTGATATTTGGTTTAAATTAATAACAGCAATTTTATATATGTTTGGGTCAGGAATTTAAATACGTTAGAAAACATATTAAAAGTGATTTATGAGAGTTTTATAGAAATTTTCTGTTTATACCCAAATTGGGCACAACACTCTTCGGAAGTGTTTGAAGAGATAAAATGAAGAAAGTAAATGTAAAAAGAGGATTATCTAATAAAAACTCCAAATTATAATTAGAAAGTAGCAGAGAAACACAAGATTTAGAGTGGTTTGGCATGTTGCCTACGTCCACTATGAAATGGTTATTCTTTATTAGATTTGGCTTGCTGGTTACAGCGGATTACAACATAGAATTTCGAGTACAACAGTGAATTTCGAATACAACAATGATTCCGGCAGAGTCTGGACGTCGAGGAGCCAAAAGTCCCTTTTCTGTAGGTTTTTGGCCGCTATTTATAGGCGTAGGCTGTAAATATCTCGCTCAGATCTCGAAAGTTACCTTCTCTCATGTGGGCAGGCCCACGATTGATCCCATGTCATTTGCATTCAGCCGTGATCGATACGAACGAATTTCATATCGATCAAGATTTGGTCCAATCGAGTCGAAATTGAGCATGAACATTCTTTAGGTTGTATGTAAGCTTCTGTGAAAATTTGGTGGCATTTGGACTTGTAGATTATGAGTTATGATCAATGCAAGTTTGGATTTTATGTAGGCTGTTGAATTCGCATCGGTCCCATTTCGTATTGCTCTGTGTCATATCGATCCAAGAACGTGCCAACTTGTTGACGTGGCTCTTGTTTTTAGATCGATCTGAAGTCTATGATGAATCGATCGAGCCTTCCCAATGTTTATGCCTCATTCGTATCGATCTGACTTGGTCTGTACGTACCGATCATAATTGCTCTGTTCGTATCGATCGTAATTACTCTGCTCTGTTTGTATCGATCATAATTGTTATATTCGTATCGATCACTGGCTGATCGATATGAAGTAGCAGCTTTATTTGGTTTTGATGGATACAGAGTGAAGTTGGATGATCGATGCGAACAGGTGGGAGATCATGGATGCGAAGAATACCACTTTCTATAGATATGAACTTATGCTCCATTGATCAATACAAAATCATGTTCATCTTAATGGAGTCGGACCAGATCGATACGAAGGAGGTCTCTTCCTGTTTGCTTGATAGATACGAATAATGACTATCTGATGGATACAAAGTGATTCTCGTTTATATATACGAAACTATGCGATGGATGGATATGAATGGCCGATTGTTGATGGATGTGTAATGCATGGATATGAAATTAGCATGCTTTCCATGAAACTTGATCATCCATAACTCGAGAATACGAACTCCAATCGACTTGAAATTTGAAACACTGGCCTTCATAGCTTTGCTCGTCTCATCTCATCAATTTTATCTCGATCCGGACTCGGATAAAATTTATCGACGTCCATAGTGAGCCTGCATATAACTGGTCTTCAAGATAGACAGTGCTCGGTTTTCAGTCGATTCCTTGGTGTCACAGCTTTGCCAAAAGGCGGGATAACATTTTCCCTCCAAAGTACGTCTTGTATGAACATGATGTGCTTTGAAAATTCGCAATCTTCATTCTGAATAATTTTACCGGACTTGTCTGAATGGTTGTCGTCCTCTCATTGAAAACTATGACTTTTGATTGATCCATTAGAAACATAAATCATGAACTGTCGACTGCCAACTGTTGTACTGTGTACTATTGTAACTGAGTGTTGTATGAGTGTAATATGTTTTTTGTTGTTATAATCGTTATCAGACAAATATTGAATTTCTGTGAATTTAAAAAAATTGGAAGTTAGTCCATTATACATGAGTGTATGTTAGCCCGACTCCCGTTAACGTTCGCATGTTCACGAGTCGTTGTCAGTTTTTCGGTTTTTTTATCAAGTCTCGCATTGATTCTCTCCTGAATCGATGTGAAATTCTAGTTGTAACAACGCTTGATGGTTGTTTTGAAGTGTTCCTTCGTATCGATCCTCTCCTGGATCGATGTAAAAGGTCGAATTTTTTTTCATCATATCGATGGTAATCAATACGAATCAGTTGGTTCTTTAAAACATTTCGTATTGATTAATACGAATTCTGGTGGTCTTCGAGGTGATGGACACTCAATTCGTATCGATGGAGTCAAATAATCTAAACATGGCTTGGTAACGGCATTCATATCGATGGGAACCAATGGATACGAATGGCTGTGGCGTTAGATGGATGAAGGACGGTATGAAGAGGATTTCTTCGCATCGATAGATAAATGATGGATACGAATAGCTATGGCTTCAGGTAGATAGTTAGTGGATACGAATAGCTCTCTTCGTATCGATCAAAGGAGAAACTGTTTCAACCGGTCACAGTAACTGGGAGACAAATCGCCTTTGTTCCCTTGAGTTCGAGTCCATATAAATACATTTCTGACTTAGAAAAACAATTCCACTTGTGTTCATTCTTCTTTCTGCCTTCATATGGATCGGCACAAAAGAGAAACAAGAACCGGCTTCATCCTATAGCATTTAGCACTTATTCTTTTAACTCAAACCATTCGAACTAGGTAATTAACTAGCTAAATCCATCTAAAAATGATGAGGCTTGAAACTTCACGTCATCCCATCCACGATGGTGGTCGATTTCGGTGTCGTCGATGCCGGAATAGGGTTAAAGTGAGGATAATAGAACGGTAATGGCATTTAGCACGTTTGGGGAAGAAGAGGCATAAAGGGATACATGGCTTTAACTTCGTATTGATGAAAGAGAAGAAGGGGCTCGGCCTCGTATCGATCCTGAACATGAGCTTTGTGTTGGTGAACAATCGATCGATGAAATTAACGAACTTCGTGTTGATCTGGAGTGACAGTAGATTGTATCGATCGAAGTCGATCGACACGAAATCGAATGGCCCCCAATGGAAACAAAACCCATAACAAGTTATCAATACGAATTTCATGGTTTTAGATCAGTACGAATTTTGAGGTTTGAGATCGATGCGAAATAAGCAAATGTTTGATCGATACGAAATGAAAACTTCAGACCGATACGAACTTCATTGCAACTCGATTGATGTAAATCCAGTGTGATTTGATCGATATGAAACCAAAAGCATATTGATCGATATGAAATAAGAGCTCTTGATCGATATGAAGTTAAGGCTCTGATCGATACGAACCAAGTGGTCTGAGACCGATACGAAGTTAAGGCTTTGGCGATGAATGATTTGAATGTTTGTCTTCGATGGATACGAACTTCATGCAAACACTTGACTACGATGAGCTTCGGCCTTGCATAATTGGACTTAACACTAAACTTTGTATTTGACTGCCCTTCGAAGCTCGTCGATGGAATTGTAACTTAACAAAATTTTAGCGAACTTCAACTTGGATCGGTCTCTAAAGTCTTGATGGCATGGTTGTGACAGTCAGCGATGACAGTCACTCTAATTGAATTTCGAAGTTTTGTCGTTTAAACACTTACTTTTTATTTTTGCAAATTTTCTTGAATATTACGTAGCACTGCACTGTACAACACATTCACACACTTCACACTGGAGAACACACTGGTTTATTATCATCTAATGATGGTTTTTTATAAGTTGATTAGCTATAGAATCCATAAGTTTTCAACAGCGGCAAACTCATAGTCCATCTACCCCAATAATAGAGTTGCCGGCCATCGCGGCCGAGATTATCGATCCAACTCCGGACGAGCTGCCAGGAGCAACTTTTATTATGAATCCACAAGACTCTATGTCGTCCAATGTCTTTGAAGATATGTTGGGACGAATATGCTTTAGGCACGGTTTCTCAGTAGCCGATGTTTTGTTACTCGTGCCAAGTGATAGACCACATGCTCCCCCAAAGGGGTTTACTGCGTTTAATCGACATTCGTGCACTGTTGGAACACTTCCCCCATTTAACTAGTACATTCGGGAAGTGTGGGCTTTTTTAGAATTGCCCCCTCACAACTACACCCTAATGGATACGCGCTGCTGAGTAGTCTATTCATTATATTTATGGATCACCTTTTCCGAACCCCACCCCGATCGAGATCAGATACTGGTTAAACGTTAAGAGTCAGGGGGATAGTCCTTCGTTCACATTCTGGAGGCAGTCAGGAATTGCTAGATTGTGACCGGTGCCTAGGCCAGACTTAGTTATTTCAAGATAGAGTGGTTCTACGTCCGGCGCCCTCCAAGGTTTTCTGTTCGATGGTTAGTCAGATGTAAGTGCTCCAACTTTTCTGGTAGTTAACAAGATGGTTGCAACTGGCATTGATATTAATACCTGCTTTCTTCTACAGCCGCAATCCCACAACTTGAAGGCGCATATTTGAAAGAAATAGTAAGGGTCCTTCAAGAAGTGCCAAGCGAAATGAGAGATATAGACTCGGCGCTAACAGACAGAAACTTGAGGACCGTTGGGCTAGTTGAACGAAATCAAAGCATTAGACTCGAAGGAACTTTGAGAGCATCCCCGATGGGGCAGGTGAAACACAAAGTGCCTAGGGTCGTAATGGCTGAGAAGGGCGATGAAGAAAGAACGCCCACGAATGATGAATCCGTAGCCGGGCCCTCTAGAAGTTTTCAGGGTTCAGAGGGAAGAAGAAAAGGCAAGGCAGACGCTTATATGCGTCATAAGCCTCTGAGGTAGAAATCCGTAATTGTGTCTTTGCCAGTCTTTGGTGTTAGAATCACGGAGACTCTTCCCCCTCAAGTAGAGATCCCTTCGAAGGACTTGCCGATATCCCAATCCTGGACTATGTGTCCCTTCAACATGACATCAAATTGGAGGAGCTTCAAAGTGTTCTAGACTTAAGCAAGTCTCTTTCCATAAGTGTGGCTGACATTTCCCGTTGGTTGGGGGGTCACATATACATATACGCTTCATAGCACCACACGATTTTGGATCACAAGCTTCTTATTTTAGGAAAATACTAACTCTTTTCTTCTTTATTCTTTATGAACACAATGACTAGAAGAGAATCTATATTGGGAAATTTTGGCTCAACGCGTCAATCATCAAGTTCATATCACGAGTCTCGCAGGAGAGAGGCTGAAAGAGACCGCGATTGCGATTACTCTAGCCAAGATTGTCATGAGAGAGAGAGGGATAGAGATTATAGATATCGATTCTAATCGCGTTCTCCTCCTCGAGCCCCCACACAACCTTCAAGCTATAGAAAACAACCAGTAAAGCCTCCTCTCCATAAACCATCTTTTCATACTTCTAGGCTTGAACCACAACGTCGCAAACATGAGGCTGAAACTCTCACTATAGCTGAACAAGCTATCACTGAGCTCACTGGGGAAGGGGCTATTAGAATTGCTCAGTTGAGGAAAGATTTTCCAAATATATGCTTTGACGGCTTCATCTTCATCCCTCACTTAAAGAGAATTCCTTCGGAAGCAGAAGCCACAATGCATGATTACATTCATGACATCTATACCCAATCAAGGAGTGGGTGAAAGCTGCAGAAAAAGCATCGAAGGTGGCCTTTGAGTGGGAGAATACCATTGAGAAATTAGAAACCAAGCTCACTCAAAAGGACCAGATTATTCAAGTCCTTAACAGCGAAGCCGAGTCTTCTCGAAAATTTGAAATTGAGGCCATCCAAAAGGCTGATGATGCGAACTTGGCAATGAAGAGGATGCAACAAACATATTTTGCTTTGGTGGAGGAGATGGGCCACCGAAACACCTACTGTCACAGCCGAACGGGACACTGCTTTGAAAGAACTTAACGAGCTCAAAGCCAAATTTTCTGAAATCATCAAGGAGAGGGATGATGCAAATAGTGCAGCCTAAGAGGCATGTGAACAGGACGTAGTGCTTCGGGGCGAATGGGATGCGGTTAAGGTCCAGGAGGTGGAGACTGAGGTCGAGGAGAAAGTCCAAACGGCGGAGTCCAGGCTAGAGGCTGACATTGAAGATCTCCTCATTACTTATAATGCTAATGTCTTGAAGCAAAGAAACCTAGTCTGGCTTGATAATTATTTGACACATCTATACAACGCCTGGGGCCGATTAGTAGAAGATGAAAAGGCTATCCATCAGGGTGAATCAGTTGATGAATTTGATCTTGAGAACCGAGTGTTGAACGAAGATGAACGGAAAGTTCTTCATGATGCCATGATTTCATATGAGAAGGAGAATCTTGGCGCTCAACACTCGGAGGTCGGAGAAGGTTCTGGTGTCGAGCACCGCGACACAAGTCCCGAAACTCTTGTACCGGCTCAGCCTGAAACGACTTCTGCGGTTGATTTTGCATATGTTCCTGCTTATAATCCGGATAAGCTGCAGTTATCTCAAGTTAGCGAGCAAATTTCTATAGCCGCTCAGCCGCCAACGAGTCGAACTGAGGAAGGTAATCTGAACATTTCGTATGCTTATTCACGATTGGGAGCTTCACTTGAAATATTTAATAATAGTTTTTCTTTGTCTCTTTCTAGTGATTGGAGCCACATCGGTTGTGCCTCCTGCAACTCAAGAGTTGCATCATGTGCAGGAGGCGATTATTACAGAAGCGACCACGACATCGGCCACTGCACCTACAGAAGATGTACAAGGGAGCACACTTTCATTCGATGAACAGATAATGGAGGAACTTCTCAGTCATCATAGTGACCCCATTGTGGATCTGCCATTTGTCATGAGTGGAAGCACACTTACGACAAGCTCCTCAGGCCCAACCGCAAGCGTTTATGGCGATGCACAAACACTTCATGAGGAAAACATTATAGCCGAGATTAACGTGGAAATGGAAGCAACTGCCCGGACCAGCGGTTTTGGAGGTGGAATGGCGGGTCCTAGTCTAGCCCCATTACAAATGATATCTCCTAGTGCATTGTTGTTGACACCAGCACGCCTATTTCGCCTCTCATAGTCGACTCGACCCCTCCGACTCTGCCTGTTGGAAGTATTCCTATACACTTGAGTTCGGAGGAGGAAATCGATATAATGCCCCCCCCAAATGAGATCAGTCGCCGAAAGGCAAAGGTTCAAAGAGGAAATTTAGTGGCAGCTCTAATGGGTCTATGCCGACGAAGAAACCAAGAAAGAAGAAAGAGTAGATATGCTTCTTTGGCTCATTTTTGAGTAGATAGGAATTTCTTTAGCTTTTGTTGGCCATGTATAGATGCAGGTTCTACCCCTTCTAGTCGGATTTTTGAAAATAACTTGTGCATAAATTCCTTCCATAAATAGTTAAAATGAAATTCAATTTTCTCTTCAACTCAATTATCGTTTTTTTGCCTAAGTGTTCCAGCATTTTAATTCTTGTTCAGTAAACTTGTGAAGTTTCGACCTTTGGATCAGGTTTTGAGTTTATTTGTTAAGTCCTGGAATCACGGCTACGAGTCGTGACCGGACACTAAGCTAAACTCTGATGCTGCACAGCTCAGTCAGTGATTGACACTTAAGTTCTGTCCCCAATTTCAAGGATGAGTTGTAAAGATGGCTAGCGATTGCATTTCACCTCCAATACATCTAGCTTAACGTCGTTGAATTGATGCTGAAACAAGTGAAGGTCTAGTGGTCGAATCACACTTGCTCGCTTATTGATGATCACATCCGCACTCCGGGGATTTGCATTTATGCGTCGGTGGTCGGTCATGCCTGTTTAAGTTTTAAGTATATGTCCACTCTCTGGGAACTTAAGTTATTTTATGGGTGGTCAGTCACACCCGAGTTATGTTTATACTCTGACCACACTCCGGGGACTCAAAGATGCGCTACGAATGATTGATTCGTATCTGATTTGTGTTTAAACTCTAATCCACTCTCTGGGGTTTTAGAGTTAGTCAATGTTTATTCTCCAATCCTCGCTCCCAGGACTTAGAGTTAATTGCGGTCGATACTCCAATTTGCACTCTAGGAATTCAGAGTTAGTCGACGTTTGCACTCCAATTCGCACTACGGGAACCTGAAGTTGACATTCCTATTCGCACTCTGGGTTTCCGGAGTTAATTGATGTTTATACTCTAGTTCGTACTCTAGGAACTTAGAGTTGGTGTTTATACACCAATTCGCACTCTAGGACTTGGAGTTGATGTTTATACTCCAGTTCACACTCTGGGAACTTGGAGTTTGCCGATAGACGGTCAGTCGCGTCTGTTTAGGTGTTTGAATTTCATTTGCACCCCAGGAACGATGGATTTATCAGGATCGTGGATGGTTGATTCACATCCACCCTGAGTTAACAAGTGAGATCGTTAGATGGACGGATCCATCCTACTCGAATTTGGTTCGGATATGAGCGAGGTCGTTAGGTGGATGGATCCACCCTCCTTGACACCGCATTTTTAAATTTATACTCCAGTTCGCACTTTAGGAACCTAGAGTTAGTTAGAGGATTGTCGTGTATCAATCCTATTCAGTCTTTAGTGTGATGGCTTGCCCCCGAGTTCAGGTTTCACTAAGTGAGTGGCCAGTCGTATCACAGTCACTCGCTATTTGAATAAATCCCACCGTATGATGGAACTTATCTCTTCGTGCATCATGAAGGTTGTATGACACATTCAATAAATCATAGCTCTGTTCGAAGAGATTGCACTTTATTGTTGAAATAAGAAAATATGGCAAAGTCAGTTGCCTTATTAAAAATTCAAATTTTGAAATGCAGAAACAAATTGCAGATGAAAAATAGACAAAATAAAAAAAGCCTATCATGTGTGGTAGCGACGAAGACTCTCGTTATTCCAGGCTCTTGGCAAAGTAAGACCGTCAACGGTTGATAACTTAGACGTGCCATCTCCGAGCTTTCGTTCAATCACATACGGCCCTTCCCACGTTGGTTTCATATGCAAAGGAACTGCATAGATTCTTTTGAAGATGAGGTCACCAAGTTTGAAGGTTCAGGGTTGGATCTTGGCATTGTGCAATCGGGCGACTAGAATTCGGTATGCGATTGCCCTCAAGCCAGCCTCTTCTCGCTTCTCATCCAATAAATCTAGGTATTCAACAAGTAATATAGCATTTGTCTTCGAACCATAGTATGTCAAGTGATGAGAAGGTACTTCCATCTCGACTGGAATAACGGCTTCTGATCCATAAGAAAGAGAGAATGGAGTGTGGCCGGTTACGGACTTGTGGGTTGTTCGGTAAGCCCATAAAGCCATAGGAAGTTAATGGACCCATTTGCCCCCAGCCTTTTCTAGTCGTTTCTTCAGAATAGACTATATAACTTTGTTTACAACTTCAACCTGTCCATTCGCTTGAGAGTGTGCAACTGTAGAGAATTTCTTCTGAATCTGGAATCATTGACAGAAATTCTTAAATTCAACACTGTCGAATTGGGTTCCGTTATCAGTGATGATGGTATGTGGGAGACCAAATCGGCAGAAAATGTTGCGGACTACAAAGTTGATCACCTTCTTCGTCATGATTGTAGCAAGGGGTTCAGCTTCAGCCCACTTGTTAAAGTAATCAACTGCGACGATGGCGTACTTCGCACCACCTTTGGCTAGAGGCAAAGAGCCAATAATATCAATGCCCCAGACTGCAAATGACCATACACTGACCATCTTGATTATTTTGGTAGGATGGGTCCTAGGAATCCGAGCGTGTTTTTGACATCTGTCACATTTTCTGTCGTAGTCCAAAGCATCACGGTTGGCCAATAATATCCATATCGAAGTACTTTCTTAGCTAATGCTTGCCCTTCGGTGTGATCGCCCCATTCTCCTTTGTGTACATCATGTAATACTCGTTTAATTTCATTGTAAGTGATATACTGGAGTAAAGAAACAGAGTATCCTCTTCTATACATGACTCCATTCTAAATAGTGAACCGCCAAGCTTTTCGAAGAACTTGTCTTTTTTCACTCCTGCACTCTGGCATTGTTCCATGCCCGAGATAATTTCAGAATGGAGCCATCCATGACTCCATATCGGGAACAACCTCTAACACCCAATTTGTCTCCATCTGGTCGATGCTCGGGGAAGATGACATATCTACGAGAGCAAGTCCCATTTGTTGTGCCTTACCTATGCTGGCTAACTTTGCTAATGAATCAGCTTTCCATACGCTCTCGGGGTATATAGTAGATGGCATAATAATTGAACTGATTTAATATTTCTTGAACCCGAGCTTGGTAAGCAGCCAGTCTTTGGTCCTTGTCCTGGTACTCCCCTCGAACTTAACACACGACCAGTTGCGAATCATAATAAATCTCCATAGCAATGATTTTCAAATCTCGAGCAAGTCTCAATCAGGTAAGCAGGGCTTTATATTCAACTTCGTTGTTGGTTGCATGAAAAACAAACTTCAAAGCATAGCATATAGATCGACCTTCAAGAGTTTTAAGTACAACCTCGGCACTAAGCAACGGTCATTTGATGCACCATTAGTATGCATCTTCCAGATATATTTGGAAGCTTTACTGGTTTCAGACAAGTCCTCTGGGATGTTAAATTCAGCTATGAAATCTGCTAAGACTTGTACTTGAATGGCTCACCTTGGAGTATAGGCAATATCAAACTGACTTAGCTCGATATTCTACTTGAGTAACCTACCAGACGTCTCAGGCCGCGTAAGGACCTGTTGTAACGGATGGTCGATGTAAACGGAAATAGGATGAGCCTGGAAATATGGACGGAGCTTCCTCCAGGCACTAACGAGACAATAAGCCAACTTCTATAGCTTCAGATAGTTTCTCTCAGCTCCGGTTAGTCGTTTTCTAATATAGTGACCGGTTTTTGTACTCGATCTTCCTCTCGAATTAGGGTGGGACTGATTGCGTTTTCTGATACCGCCAAGTAAAGGTACAATCTCTCGTGATCGATAGGCTTTGAAAAAATAGGCGGTGTTGAGAGGTGCTGAAATAGTGCTCGGAATGTGCCCTCACATTCCGTGGTCCATTCAAAATTTTGTTTCCCTTTTCGGATCAAACCGAAGAAGGGAACGCATTTACCAGTGGATTTTGAAATGAATCTGCTCAGTGCTGCTACTTTCCCGTTAAGGCTCTGGACTTGCTTTATAGTTCTTGGAGTCTAAGATTTCTAATCACCCAGATCTTTTCGGGATTGGCTTCGATTCCTCGAGTGTTGACGATAAACCCAAGGAATTTTCTGAATGCGACCCAAAAGTGACATTTCAATGGATTGAGCTTCATTCTCCATGGTTTTCCGAATCTGGTTGGTGAACATTTGATTAACCAATCGTTGGTAAGTTGCATCGGCGTTCTTGAGTCCAAAAGGCATAACTTTGTAGCAATAGAGACCCAGATCGGTCATGACGCTGGTATGCTCCTAATCAGGCAAGTGCATGGGTATCTGGTTGTAGCTGGAATACGCATCCATGAAGGATAGGAGTTCATGTTCAGCCGTTGAATCTACAAACTGATCGATTCGAGGAAGTGGAAAACTGTCTTTTGGGCAAGCTTTATTCAAGTCTGAATAGTCAACACACGTTTTCCATTTCCCATTTGGCTTTCGGACAAGTACAGGGTTGGATACCCATTCCGGGTATAATGCATCTTGAATAAATCCATTTGATTTAAGCTTATCTACCTCTTCCTTAATGGCGGAAGATCTCTTTGGATCCATACCATGCCTTTTTTGTTTGATCAAGATGTGTTGTGGATCAATATTCAATGTGTAGCTCGCAATGTCCAGGGAGATTCCACACATGTCAGAATATGTCCAGAAAAACACGTCGAGGTTTGCCCGAAGAAATTCAACCAATTCCTCTTGCATTTTTTGGCTTAACTGAGATCTAATCTTTATCATTCTAAAATTGTCGCTACTGTCGATCGAGACATCGATCGTCAGTTCGGCCGGAGAAGCTTGACTATCTTTACTTTCATCTTCGCTTTCGTATCTCTCGGGTCAAGATCTCTTTGGAATTGGTTGGGGTGCTTGGGCCTGGGACCAGGCACCAATTGTCAATTTTCAACAAAGCGAATGCAGAGAGATTCCTCTATGCCCTTTCCTTTCTCCTTTCGCTATGCCTCGCGCAGCTCAGCAACATAACAAGCTCTCCCAGCAACCTGATCTTCTTGAATGACCCCAACCCCATGATTGGTGGGGAAATTTAGAGTTAACCACCATGGAGCAATGGCAGCCCTGAACTCAGCTAGGGTCGGTCGGCCTAAGAAAGCATTGTACGGCGAGTCGATGTCCAACACAACAAATTGTAATATCCAGACTCTTCGGCATTTCCTAACTCCGCTAACAATTCCACCACTCCAGTGGGTATGGTTGCACTCCCATTGAAGCCATGAATACGGGACTGGCAAGGCTTCAAATATTTAGCCTCCATCTTCATCTGGTCATAGGCTCGCTTAAACAATATATTCACAGAACTTACACTTTCGACTAAGATCCTCTTCATCCGAGCAGGACCTACCTGAGCTAATATGACAAGTGGATCGATAGTAGGGGCTTCGACCCTATCAGCATCTCTATCTCGGAACACGATGTCATCAACCAGCGTCTTCTGTTGTTTGGTCAGAGCCATATCTTCCAAGCTACCACAACACTCGAAGCTCGCATGCTTAATAGAATGGGCATACGCCTCCATTTCCTTCCAGCTTCGGTCTGTTGGATGAGGACCACCACTAACATTATTTATCACTAACCTCCTGCTAGTATGAGCTAGTTCCTCCTGTCTTGCCTGATTTGGTACATGATTTTGATTTGATGGGCCCGCACCTCCAGATTGTAGCGCCCACACAAACTGCTCTAACTTCCTTTCTCTTATCATCTTTTCAATGATATCCTGCAAGTGATGGCACTTATTCGTGTTATGGTCGTAGCTATCGTGGAAGCTACAAAACTTTCCCGTCTGAATTTGTCTTTAATGATGGTTTTGAGGTAGGTTTCTTATATTGAATGGTATTACAAGTCTCTCCAGTGACGTATTAAAAAGAGTATAATTATCAAACATGGGAGCCCTACGTCACAGACCATGATTCTGATCCTGTTTCTTATTTTGATCTCCGTTACCTCTCTGTTGATTCTGTTTATTTTGAATATTCAATTGCACTTTTCAAGAGCTCTTCCCGGATTGTCTAACAGCTACATTACTCTGAATTCCTTCCATACTAGGACCTGCGACATCCTTTTTTCTAGACTGTTTCACATCCTCCCTTCTCAAGAATTGGGCTGCCTTGGAATAGAAACGGTCCAATGGCATAGGAGGTTTTTCGACCAACCATTTGCCAAATTCAGAATCCAGGTCAATCCCCTTAGTCAGTGCCAAAAGAATAGAGTTATCATTAGAGTTGCTGATCTCAGTGCATGCAGCATGAAATCTCTCTAGATAACACCTAAGTGTCTCTCCAAGAGCTTGAGTGATACTGGACAAAGTGTTAACATCCTTCGGTCTCGTTACATGCATCTGGAACCGCTCAACAAACTTTATCGCCAATTGATCAAAACATGAGATCGATCGTGGTGGCAGATGGATAAACCACATGGTAGTTATGCCCCCAAGAGAGATTGGAAAACTCTGGCATTTAACTGCATCATCAGCTCATGCAGCATTCATCAACCATTCGTACTTTAGAATATGCTGATTAGGATCTGACCTTCCTTCATAGACGGGTAGAGTTAGCATCCTGAATCGCCGAGGTGGTTCAGCATAGAGTATGTCATCAATGAAAGCGGTATGACTCCGGGAGATTCCCCAGTTGTCGTTAGTGAGAACCTGACTTTCACAGATCATTTGACAGATCATTGTTGGCATATTTGGCATCTGGACATTTTGAGCACGTTGGGACAAGATGAGGTTAGGTTCCACAGTGCAAGGCTGGGCCGGACGTGGTCGACGGTCCAAGTCTCGCCTCGTTGGTTCTAAGTCTTCATGGATATATGGTTCGGGAGTATGTTGACGTTGGATCGGATCTGCCTGGTTTCGGGTATCAGCTCCCTGTTCAGTAATAGTGGTGGTAGTGCGGTTGTCTGTAACATGGTATGGAACAGTATCTCCTCAGGAGGAGGGTCCAGTCTGATGGCTGGTTGACGAGCCAACTCTTGGTCGCCCAAGGCTCAGTGCATGCTGATGTTCGGTAGCTTGGGTATAACTCCCATCTAGCCGTAGGCGCATGGATCTATGATGACAGTCCTAAGAAGCTGAACTTTCAGTAGATGAACAGGAAGCATGTTCCCTCCTAGATCTCCTACGTCGATTCAGTTGATTGGTCAACTCTGCATTGGCACGCAGCTGTTGAGTAAGTTGCTGACTGCTCTATGTCAGCTCTTGCAGTAGCATCTGAAACTCTTCCCTGGTGACAGGGCCTTGCAGATCTGATGGTCCGGTAGCATTCTGATCAGTTGGAGGCAGTTGTACGGGATTCTATCTGTCCCGTCCTCCTGGATCTGTAGCTGTAGAAGTAGTCCGTATGTTTATCATGATGAATAGCGAAGCTCTTTTCTAGACTTGATGCAAATCTAAATAGGATGAAAGAACTTTGAACTTGAGATCTAGACCTTCTCCTTAGATTTATGCAATCCGATATCGATAGTAGATCCAACGAGCAGAAGAAAACTGTGTTTTCTCAGTGAAAGCACCAAAGTATTTGTACCAAAATTGGGCACAACACTCTTCGGAAGTGTTTGAAGAGATAAAGTGAAGAAACTAAATGTAAAAGGAGGATTATCTAACAAACACTCCAAATTATAATAAAAAAGTAGCAGAGAAACACAATATTTAGAGTGGTTCGACGTGTTGCCTACGTCCACTATGAAAGGGCTGTTCATTATTAGATTTTGCTTGCTGGTTACAGTGGATTACAACAGAGAATTTCGAGTACAATAGTGAATTTTGAATACAACAATGATTCTGGTAGAGTCTGGACGTCGAGAAGCTAAAAGTCACTTTACTGTAGGTTCTAAGCTGCTATTTATAGGCGTAGGCTGCAAAAATCTCGCTCAGGTCTTGAAAGACCCCTTCTCTCATGTGGGCGGGCCCAAATGATCGTTCCCATGTCATTTGCATTCGGTCTGTGATCGATACGAGCAAATTTCGTATCGATCAAGATTTGGCCCAATTGAGTCGAAATTGAGCATGAACATTCTTTAGGTTGTACGTAAGCTTCTGTGAAAATTTGATGACATTTGGACTTGTAGATTGTGAGTTCTGATTGATGCAAGTTTGGGTTGTATATAGGCTGTTGAATTCGCATCGGTCCCATTTCATATCGTTGTGTTCGTATCGATCCGAGCACGTGCCTGCTTGTTGACTGGCACTTTTTTTTGGATCAATCTGAAGTCTATGCTGAATCGATCGAGTCTTCCCAATGTTTACACCTCGTTCGTATCAATCTGACTAGGTCTGTACGTACCGATCGCAACTGCTTTATTCGTATCGATTTTAATTGCCCTGCTCTGTTCGTATTGATCGTAATTGCTCTATTCGTATCGATCACTGGCCGATCGATACGAAGTAGCGGCTTTGTCTGGTTTTGATGGATACAGAGTGAACTTGGATGATCAATGCGAACAGGCGAGAGATCATGGATGTGAAGAATAATGCTTTCTATGGATACTAACTTGTGCTCCACTGATCGATACAAAATCATATTCATCTTGATGGAGTCAGACCAAATCGATACGAAGAAGGTCTCTTCCTATTTTCTTGATGGATACCAACAATGGCCATCTAATGGATACGAAGTGATGCTCATTGATGGATACAAAACTATGCGATGGATGGATATGAATGGTCGATTATTGATGGATGCGAAGTGCATGGATACGAAAGTAGCATGCTTTCCATAAAACTTGATCATCCATAGCTCGAGCATATGAACTCCAATCGACTTGAAATTTTGAACACTGGCCTTCATAGCTTTGCTCATCTCATCTCATCAATTTTAGCTTGATCTGGACTCAGATAAAATTTGTCGACGTCTATAGTGAGCCTGCGTATAACTGGTCTTCGGGACGGACACTGCTCGTTTTTAAGTCAATTCCTTGGAGTCACGACTTTGCCAAAAGGCGGGATAAAATTTTCCCAAGTTTTTAATAAATATATAAAATTCTTTAAGGTATGGGATTTAAATGTTTTATATGTTTATAAAAGGAGAAAGGGCTATTTGCAAATGATTTAAAATGTTAATCTCTGTAATTCGGCAGCAACTTCAGAAAAGATTTTGAAAAGTTAAGGCAACCAATTATAAGATGACAAATAAGCAGGTTAGTTGAAAAGAACTACCTTTTTAAGTTAAAAATCAGATTTTACAAGATTTCGATGCTTCGACATCTTCAGCAGCCACCTTTCAACTTAGTACCTCGGCCTCCAATATGATCAAAACCAATGCACATGGTATCAAAGACTTGGTACGTAGTGAATTGGACATAGACGAAAGGTATAGGGTCAAAACAAGGGATTCCGAAGGGGTCGAAACCTTTTATGGCTTTTAAAAGGAAGTGCACCTGCTTTGCTTTTGAAAAAAATGGTTTCGAATAAGATAGCTTTCGACATGGTCAATAGTTTTGAAGAAGGAATGCTTTCGAATGAGGTTGTGCCTTTGTTTTAAAGTAAATACTTTCAACAGAGTCGAAACCCTTACTGTCGCCTTTTTCCTCTCGACCCAAGTTGGTTTTGAAAGGGTCCTTTTGTTTTAAAAATCAGAGCCACTTCTCCACTTCTTTCGAAGGGATAAGTATGGACACCATCCGCTTCTCTACTTAGGAAACTGCTTTCGAAAGAGTCACTTTCGACTTGGTTGTTTTACGACCCTTTTTTATATTGTGAAAGTTGAACCCAAAGGTTTCAAAAGGAATGATTTCAAAAGGTTTATCCACATGTTTTAACTTGAACCAAATGCTTTCGAAAGGTTTTTTATAAGTACTATACTTTAATGCTTTCGAAAGGAATGGTTTCCGGTATTTTTAAAAGATTTAACTCGGTATAAATGGAAGGTTTTCAATGTAAAGGCATATTTAAAGGATTTTAAAAGAGGATGTCTAAGGTTCATAAAGCTTTCGAAGGAGGTGTTTTCAATGTTTCCAAAAGGACTACTGTCAATGGTTTCGAAAGATATGTTTGGCCTTTACGCAGGTTATTGAGTAAAGTAGTTTACTTATATCGAAAGTGGTATTTTCAATAGTTTCGAAAGGGGTACTTTCATTGGTTTCGAATAAGATTGTTTAAAGGTTTTAAACAAAGGTTTCGAATGTTTTCATCAATAATGTTTTGAGTAAAGCATATATCATGGTAAATAGATTTGAGTAAAGAAAATAGTTTATTTTCCTTGTATAAGTATGATTTAAAGGGATAAATCATTTTGAGAAGGTTTTCAAGGAAAATTTAATGGGTATTTAACCCTAGGTAAAACGACTTAGATGTTTGTATACCAGATAGGACTGGCATAGGGTCTACCCTATACATTAGCTATTAGCCCCTAGCTAATTTAGTCCAAAATTCAAATGTGTAGGATTAGTCATAGGTAAGACTTAAATGATGGTTATACACAGAAAGGAATATATTTATATGTATAGAGATATGTTATTGGTGAGCCCATAAAATCATTAGGATTGGGTGACCCTTGGAGAAGTAAGTTAAGGAAAGACCATCTAGAAGTATGTCTAACAATTGTTAGATAATTCGTTTAGTTTGTCTGTTAGGCCCGAGTCAGCTAAAGGTTAGTAGTTAGCCAAACAAAACAACATTTAGTTCGTATAGCCGGTTCATTTATTAAATTTTTTTGAGCATATATATTATTTGCTATCATTGATATTATCAGTTTGATTAACCATTTTGGTTGCAGGATTTTAATTTGCAAAATGATATGTTTTAAAGAGATATTAGTGAGGGAAAACTCATTCCGCTAAGCGGCATGGTCTCACTTAATATCAGTAAACGAGATGTAATAGTACTATTCACACCGGGCTTTATATCTGACTCGAAGTTTATGTTTTCCCCTTAAACTCTTGGGTGCTCAAAACTGATGTGAATAGATTGAGATTTTATGTTTATAGGTTTAGCACGTCAATGAATAAAGCTTCCGGAGACGAGAAGGAGGATGATGTTAGCTATATTTAGGAGTTGTTAGTTTTACTTCTGCTTCGTTGTATTAAGTCGGATATGACTATTTAGTACTCTGGTCAACCAAAGGGGCATCTTCATATGTCGATCTTGGCGTATTTGTGTGATAATTATATTTGATCTAAACCTGAAAACAATATAGGATTATGTAATTGGATATGGAACATGTTCTGTGAAATGTAATCAGATAAGTTGTTTATGAATCTGTGTTTTATTTCATATTCATGTGCTTTTGATATTATGGATACCATTAATGTTGCCGTATTTTGTCACTGGAAGTTAATATTATAGATGACCGTAGCATCTATAGCGCTTAGCTTTAAGCCTCAAGATAGGGGATGTTACAACACCTCCTTGGATGATCAGAGTACTAGATAGACATATCAGTCATAAATATATCACAGCAGTACTAAATAGCTCCTACATGGCTAGCTTTTCCTCTTGCATATATTTGAAATCTTATTCGTCCAACCTACTAAACCTGAAAAGTCCTTAACTCTCAATCTACTCAAATCAAATTTTGAGCACCCAAGAGTTTAAGGGGAAAACATAAACTTCGAGTCAAACATAAAGACCTATGTGAATAATACTATTACATTTCGATTTACAGATATTAAGTGAGACCATGCCACTTAGCAAAACGGGTTTTCCCTCACTAATATCCTTTTAAAAGCATATTTTTGCAAATCAAAGTCTTGCAATCAAACTCATTATAATAATTAAAGCAAATACATATATGCAAAAAAATCTTGAAATCAATGGGCTATCTGTTTACACTATAGGTTTATCTGGCTAACTATTAACCATTGCCTGACACGGGCCTAATAGACATAATCAATAATCTAACTTCTGTCAGAAACAATACTGAGGTATCTTCCCTTAACTATCTTCTACTAGGGTAAACTAATCCTAGTGGTTTTGCAGGCTCACCAATAACCTATCATTGCTCTGTATATTCCCTTCTTTGTGTAACATTATTATAGTCTCATCTGTGACAAATCTCTACACACTGGAATTTTGGACCTATATTACCTAGGGGCTATTATCTAAATATAGGGCATAACCTTATACCAGTTCCGTCTAGTCTTCTAATATCTAGTCATAAACTTAGGGTTAGATACCCTATTCAAATTTCATTTTCTATCATATACTTAGGCTTAACTACCCTATTCAAATTTCATTTCCTTGTAAACAATCTTTGCAAATGATTTACCCCTGAAATCATAACTTTATAAAACAAGGAAATCATACTCTTTGTTTTACTCAAAATACTTATGCCATGATATATGCTTTACGTAAAACAATGTTGATGAAATCTAATCAATGAGATTATCTATCCATTCAAAGTAAGTTAAAACCTCTTTTAACTTAGAAAACTTTAGGCCATAAGGACAAAACAATTCATTCAAAGCCATTGTTTAAACCTTAAACGATCCCTTTCAAATTCATTGAAAGTACCCCTTTCACACTAAGTTAAGTGCTTTAACCTTGAAAACACTAGGCCGAAAGGCCAAAACACACATTTCAAATGTATAGAAACTAAAACCTTCGAAATCATTACTTAAACTTTAGACATCCCCTTTTGAAACCATTTAAACTTGGCTTTCAAAAGCATTCGAAACCTTCCTTTCAAAATTCTAAAAACAAACCTTTCAGAACGCTTAAAATATACCTTTTGAAACACTCAAAGCATACCTTTCGAATGCATTGGAAACCTACCCTTTGAAACACTTAAAACATTCCTTTCGAAAGTATTGGGTTCGAGTAAGAGTTTGTGGAAACATAGCTTCAAAACCATTTAAAATAATTCATTTCAAAACACTTGGGTTTAACATATAATATAACTATAGTGTCATAAAGGATAGAGGCAAAAGCATCAATCCCAAGTAAAAGAAAGAGGATGGTTTCGAAACTCACTTTCGAAACCATTGCCTCCAAATCCATTTAAAAGCAGCTATACGACCCTTTCGAAAGCATTGAGAAGGCGGCTTTAAAGTAAAGAGGCGAAAGCCCCTGTTCAAATATATTGCTTTAAGGCTATAAAGAAAAGCGGCCTTAACTAGTTCGAAAGGTTTGATTGCGGCCGCATGGATTTCGATTAGGTTCAAAAGCGGTTATCCTTTTGAAAGCTTCTTCTTATAACAAAGGTAAGTGGCAACTCATTCGTAAGCTCTTTTCTAAAAACAAGCAGGGACTCATTTAAAAACTTTCTTTTAAAAAAAAAGACAAGTTGAAAGCACCCATTCGAAAGCATCTTTAAAAACAAAGATAAGTAGTGGATTTGAAAGCTTATAAGAAAAACTTATACCCCTTCGAAAGCATGGTTTTGACATGGTCCCTTCCACCTTTCTCTAATGCACTACGTATCACTTGCTTGATGTTATGTGCATTGGTTTTGAATTGGCTCATAAGCGGAGGTATGGTGATGAAAGCTAACAGATGGAAGTGGCGAAGTGGTAAATCCAAGAAAAACTGAATTTTAGCCTTTTAAAAAAAAACTTTTCACCTAACTTGCCTTATTTGTCAAAATGTAATTGGGTTTCATTTCCTTATCAAAATCCTTTTCTAAAAGACTGCCTAATTCAAGATTATCAATTAAAACATTTTAACAAATAAGCCCTTCTCCTTGATAAAACATATAAAGCATTTAAGTCCCTTAACTTAAATAATTTTATAATCGTAATAAAATAGGTAGGAAAATTTCCCAAAGATTACCACAATTAACTTTGAATATGTTTTCTAACATATTTAAATTCCAAACCCGAAATGAATATATATAATTGATTTAATTAATTTAAACTCAATAATAAATATTTTCTTTCATGGAAAATTCATAATAAATCCAAAGTAACTTAGTAAATTATGAAAATTGAAACCCACTTCTATAATAATGTTTTTGATCATGTATCAGAAACACAAATCATATGGACTTCATTTAGTAGGTTTTATAATCTAAAACTTATCATAAACCAACATGAAATCATATAAATCTTTAATGAGCATATATATCCATTTAAACAAACATAACATGGCATGTCATTTGCAAAATAATCCAGATCAAACCTTGAAATCGAAATCGAAATCAATATCAAAAGTGGGACGTAAATTAAATTATTCACCTTAATTTGGTATTAAAGAAGGTAGAGATTTTCTCTTTGATTGATTTGCTTAAGCTTTCTACTTGAATCCTAGCTTTTCTTCTTCTTGAATCTTCTTAAAGGTTGCTGGTCGAGCTTGCTTAAGGTTTTAGTTTTGTTTGTGAATGTTGAAATGAATAAGAAATGAATGATAAAAGGGTTTAGGGTATAAGAACAAAGTCTATTCCTATTTTTCCCTTCCCATATTCCTCCTGCTTACTTATTTTTAATTCTCCTTTGCTTATACATTCATTAAGGCACAACCCGTTATTAATTAACAAATATCAATCTCTTAACCATCTATTTATTTCATTTAATTTATCTAATTAAATGTCCTAAATAATGTTAGTCAAAATTAGGGTCATTATAGACTCCCCTCCTTATAGAATTTCGTCCTCGAAATTATGATAAGGTACCCATAACAATCAAACATAAAGGTAAAACATACCATAAAATAAGTCAGGATAAGTATCTTTAATCCTGCTCTTAGTTTCCCAAATAAAGTCTCTCTCATCGTCTCTCCACTGGACTTTGACTAATCTGACTGTCTTATTCTTAGTCTATTCTCATCTCTTACAACTATACGAACTGTTTTTCTAACTATAATCATATCCGATTCCACTACTAGATCATCTAACACAATCGGTATAGTTGTAGTTTCTGGATCTCGAATGCACTTTATTTGATGAGAAATATGGAAAACATTATGGACTTCTGCCAAACTATTCGGCAACTCTACACTATACACGAGTTTTTCGATCCTTTCTATAAGAGGAAGTGGTCCAACGAATCTTAGTACCAATTTTCTTGATTTTTCAAATCTGATTACACCTTTCATTGGTGACACCTTGACGAAGACATGATCTCCAACTGAGACTCTAAGTCTTCCATCTCTTATCAGCATAACTCTTATGCTTAGACTAAACTTCCTTCATCTTAGCTTGAATTAACTCAATCTTTTTTGTAGCTTCCCTAACCAAATGTTGACCAAGAACTAACTTATCCCCGGTCACTAACCAAGAAACGGGAGATTTGAATGGCCTTCCATACAAAGCTTCAAATGGTAACATCCCTATACTAGTCTTATAACTGTTGTTATACGAAAACTCGACTAAGTGTGTATGGTCTCTCCATGATCCAATAAAATCTAGCACGCAAGCTCTTAACAAATCTTCTAAGACTTTGTTAACTCTCTCTGTTTGCCCATCTATCCGTGGATAGTAAGTGGTACTCATCCTAAGCTTGGTACCTAAAGTCTCCTGCAGACTCTTCAAGAATTCGCTAGTGAATAAGAAATCTCTATCACTTACAATACTAGTAGGAATTCCATGTAGTCTATCTATATTCCTCATGAATAACTTAGCTAAATCTGGTGCTGTCATGGTCGACTTAACGGGTATAAAGTGTGCACTCTTAGTCAATCTATCCACTATAACCCATATACTCTCATTTCCTCTATTTGATCTTGGCAACCTGTAACGACCCAGAATTTTAAACGATTTAATTTGGAAATATTTAATTAAATTTAATATTTGAATGATGGTTTGAATTGAATTTCAAATTAGCAGAATAAATTTAGCGATTAAATTATAGAATTTAAATCTATTGAGAGTTGAATAAAAATTTGAATCTTCAATTTTAAGCTGAATAAAAATATTTCAAAGGCTTGTAAAATCCATATTGATAGTACTGAAGATTTTAGAAGCTTCAGAATTTAATTATACAGTTATTTATTCAGTTTTGAAATTAATACGTTTAAATCAATATTCAAAAATAGCCGTCCGAGGCACAGTCTCGGATTTCGACGAAACCAGTTCCATTGGGTCCGTAATATTGAATTATTGCGGGATTTCAAATTTCGTAATTTCCGGAGTTAATATGTGATCACACGAGATGTAAACGCGTTGAAATTTTCAACGAATAAAATTTAAATTTAAATTTAAATATGTCAACGTCAGTACACGTTCTCCTTTCTCACGCCTAAAATCACGCCGATAAATCACGAAATTTATCGTGTAAACCATACTCCTTCACGTTTAAATGTCCCTCTCCCTCTCTCTCAGAAAACAATTCGAATGAAGAAAATAAACCATGCCGAGCTTCTTTGTTAAATTCTCGTTCACATTTTAAATCAACGGCCGAAGTCTACAAATAAAAAAAAAATCACTGAAGCCTTAAATCAAATCGTTCGCGCAAGCATTTGGGGCAGCATCATCAGCGCGCGATGGAGGGAAGTCGCGTGGCACTGGGGATGGCGTGCGCGCGGCACGAGGAGTTGCGACGCGAGGCGTGGGGGTCGATTTGGGGATGGTGGCGATGGATTCGATTGGCGGCGGCGCGCGTGGCAGTCGAGACGCGTGATTCAATTGGCGACGCGTATGGAGGTTGAGCGGCGCGCGCGTAGGAGAGGGGTCGGCGATGAAGTGCGGCCGCGCGTGGGGATGGGTTCTGTTTGGGACGAGGGTGTCGCATTTGGGATTCGCGGCCTGGCTAGGGCTTCACAGCAGATGGCGGCGTCGCCTCGGAGGTGGCGTTCGTGGATGAAGCTCGTCTGGTTTGGGGTTCGGATGAGGAAGCAGTAAAGGTATCTTGTTTACCTTAATTTAATTTAACAAATGAATCTTTTTGTTTTTGTTTTGTTAATGGAAAAAAAAAAGAGGATCTCTATGAAGATTCTCGGATTTATACACACAGTAGGAAAATAAAATAGATAATAGTTTTATTTAATAAAACTTATTTAATTATTTTCACTAAAAAAAAAAAAGTTATTTTATAAAAGTTTAGTTTTGAAAGTTAAAATTTTCAATTTGTATAAAATTTACAATAACAAGTTTTAGTTTAAAAATACATATGTGTGTGTGCATTAAAACTTTTGCAGTAAAATAAAAATCCAGTGAGTTAAATAATTGAAAGAATATATATTTGTAAACTCTCATTAAATTTATGTTTTAGTCTGGGAAAAAAAAAATATTTGTTTTCAAATCCAACAGTAATTTTTTTTATAGTTTATTTGAGAAGTTATTAAACATATATACCCGGCTTTGAAATTTATGATTTGGTCAGAAATTATATATATATATACATATACAGTGAAATTACACTACAATGAATGTATAAATATAAATAAGCAGAAAAATAATTTATAAAAGAAAATTTGTTAGAAATTTAATTTATATAAGGTATAAAACTATTTGTTATTTTAAGTTTAGTTTAAATTTAGATTTTAGTTAAAATAATTTGATTTAAAGAAATTAGTTTAAAGTAAAATTTTAGTTAAAATAAATTATTAAACAAGAAACTGATTTAAATAAAACTATTGATTTATTAAACAATCAAAAATGAAAATTTATTCGATTTATTTCGAATATTAATGAATTGTGTAAATATTTATACAAGGTATAAATGAAGAAAACAAGTTGAATTGGAAGTGGATGGCAAACAAGAATAAAAGGTGAGAACTTCTCACTCAAAAGGAATTTTATTGTTATTTAAATTTTAAATAGTTAGATTTAAAATTTATTGACTGTGTTGATTGAATGCTTGAATGATGATTGTTAAATATATATATATAAATATTGGATGTGAATAGACCCTATACGCCGTTAGTAAGCGGAGGTTATTTAGTACACACATATACCGCGATATTCCACCTCGAAGTGGAATTGGTATTATATTATATATATAGCAATATATATATATTGGCATATGTATATATTGCAGTTGATTGATTTCCCGCATTTTCTTTTAGCGGATGAGACCCTATGCGCCGTTAGTAAGCGGATATATATTTATAAAATCCCATGTACCGCGATATTCCGTCTTGAAACGGAATGGTATTGTGCTAATGTCTGTGGATGCAGGAAAACAGGTTGGAGGGATCCAACTGGATTCCTCACAAATATTTATTTAATTTCATATATTGTGATATTTGATTGTTATCATGGATGATATATGATGTTTGAAAGTTGTGATTGAATATTGATGTGTCGCATCATCGGGTCCAATTTTGAAGTTTAAAAATAACGATTTTTGATTTCTAAAGTGATTCTTGGAAATATACGTTTATATAATATTTTTGGAATTGATTCATCTTAAATAAATAATCGTTATAATTTTAATATTATAAAAATTATGATTTTTGAAAAATACAGTTAAAAGTTGATTTTTGAAAATATGGGATTAGTGATTTTATAAAATAGTTTGAACTAGGACTTCTGAATTTATTATAAGAAGTTTAGAAATAGGATTTATAAAATTTTTATTTTCTAAATCAGAATGATGAAATTATAAAAGAGTTTAAAGATGTTTAAAGTAATAATATGAATTGATTTGTATTAAAAGATTTATAAATTGATATTTATAAATTTAGAATATCTTGAATTATAAAACGAGCTTTTATAAGTGATAGAATGATTTGTAAATGAATTTCATAAATTGGAATTATAGAATTATAACGGTGAAGTTATAAATGGAATTTTATAAACAGTAGGTTTATAAAAATTTGTAAAGTTATTTAAAAGAATGGAATTTGGATAAATAAATGAATCTTATAAGTTATAAGATTTATAAAATTTATGAAGTTTAAAGGAATAATTTTGTAAATAGATAAATTATAAGTATTTGACTTATAATATGAATTTTTAGTATATCATTGTGATATGAATTGAGATAGGTTAACAAAGGAAGTTTATAAAAGGAAGTTGATATAAAATAAATAGAATAGAATTTATAAACGTTGTTTTATAAATTCAAAATGACTTATTTAATAAGTAAATTGATCTAATTTATTTATGGAGATATATTCATGTTTTAAACAGTGAATAATTCCTTAAAATAAAGGCAATAGAAGAAATGAAATTTATTAATAATATATATTCACGTTTTTGTATAGTGAATATTATGTTAAAGAATTATTTGGAATGTGATATTTTAAACAGAATTAAAACGATCTAACGATGTTTTAAAGGTGTTGAGACTCGAAACCATAGATTTCAACATTTATTGTTGAAATAGACGTTTTCGAGAAATAAAAGGAAATGTGGACTATAACACTGTTGTTATAGAAAATGATTTCCGAAAGGAAATGTTTTTGATTAGTATTGGAATTTATATATCTATTTTAATTTCGAATCCCTATACTAGTGATTTTGGGACGTTGTAACGATGTTTTACGCAACATTCGTTTTGGCCCAAATAAATATGTTTAAGAGAATGATTTTCTTAAAGAATGAATTATATACTTAATTCGATTTAAGAAAATTGAATATTTTCCAAGGTTGAAAAAAAAAGATTTGTGAATTACTTATGAATAAATAAGTATGGAAATGTTTTCCAATATGAAGTGAATATTTTGAATTTATCTTTTTGAAGATAAATTGGAAATGAATAATTGAAATCATATATGCATGAATATTTTGAAATATAAATTCATTATGGAATTTATATGTGAAAGTGGAATTTGTGTGAAAATAAATATTGATTTATTTTTGAAGTGTTGAAATTATATATCTTGTAAAGATATTTTGGAATGTAAATAATTTGGAAAATTATTTGGAATCTGGTGATGTATGCATATCAATTGATAGTTCAATAGCCGACTATCAATATTTCCCTTTGAATGGGTATTTGATGTGAATTGTTTGAATTTGAATGCACACTTATTTTTGAATAAGCGCTCACTATTCGGGTTAACCGGGAAAGGACCATGGGGTCGTATAACCCACTCCGAATATGTGATACGTCGTTGTGAATCGCATTTGAAGATAGGTGTTGAAGACCGGATATTTGCGAAAGCGATAGGATGAACTATCGATTGACTCTGCACCGAGTAGCTACGGTATTGAGTTCTCCATATGTGATGGTGAATCCGATCAGGATTGTGAATATCCGGATTGCAAGGACTTCTTTGTAAGTGCCTTCGGTTCTGTTCGATCCCGGAACAGACTTGTATGGATTGTATGCCTGACATTACAAGTTGAGATATAAAGCCGATTTCTTTCAAATATATTTCTGTTGGTGGCGGAGAATTATTCTTTGCTTAACACCCTTCTTTGAGACGTACGAGCTCAAAGGTTATATAGTTGAAGTTATCAGCGATATATTCCCAATTTGGAAATGTGACATGCTGAGTGTTGCTGAAATGATCATTGTGTTGATTATTTGTGATAGGATCGTTTATTTGATCGTCTATCCTTGTGATCATTGTGTTGATCATTTGTTGACCCAAAGCATGGCTTTTGTATAAAGTATGTTTTTGTGGACGTGACTTCGTCGAGCCTCACACCCCGTGAATGGTCAAAACAGGAAAGATGCGGCAAGGTTATGAGGGGTAGCACCCTTTAGGATGTGTCCATTTCCTTCTGGAAAAGGGTGGTATCATGGTATGGAGCCCAGATACTTACTCATGTTGAAAACACTTTATGATTGTGTGAATTGATTACGAGCGCTCGGTGAAAAGGTCCCAAAGGACCGGGGGATGGCATATTCGGTCAGTTGTTACTCAGTTAGGAGTAACCCGGCCTTGTGTTGGTAGAGATCCGGTTTGGTTCTCGGGGATGTCCATCCAGAGGCATTCTCATGTGGCAATGGGAAGTTCCTTGGCCTGATCATTCGTTGGAAATCCAAAGAAACAATACGTGACTTGTACGGTTTTAGTTGTATAACCTGCTATGGAATGTGGCGGTAACCTGCTATTGAACATAGTTAGCTATAGTAGGCATACGATAATGGTCGTATGTTGGCTAAGATTTATATCTTTATTTTCGAAATGATTTTCCTCTACACTATGCACTAGTAATAATATCAAATGTTATTTTAAATGCGTATCAAGCATCTTTGACTATCATAAGGAGAAATCTCCTCCGATTCTGCGTTTGCATTGTGTGTGTGTGCGGGAGGCCTTATGGTAGTCTCATTTTTAAAAGCATTGCGAATTGAGTTTAAAAATATTCCTCTACTTGATTTTAAAGTTAAATAAACTGTTTTGAGTTCTCACACCAGTCACATGACTGACTTGGAGTTTATTGTTTTCCTTCCTAAACTCTGGGTGCCCACCAATTTCCACACGGGCAGTTAAGAGTTAGGTTTATCAGGATATTCTAGATATTCTGGGGTTGCTGGAGGCAAGCTGGATGACATGGCGTATTACTAGTTTATATAGTATTTCTTTTTCCGCTGCACTGTTTATTGTTGTATGTTGTTGTACACTCTGATGATATGATATGATGTAATGAAATATAATGTGATGTAATAACTGATATAGTTCTTTATTTAAAGATTATTCATTTATTATTATATGTTGTTCCGCTGCGAATTGTGAGATTCTATTGTTGTTCTGTTGTTTCCTTTCTGTCCGTTCTATTTTTGAAATTCTTCTATCTTCTATTTTTCAAATTCTCTGTTTTCTTTCTCTGTTTTCTAAAAATTGTCTATCTTCTTTCCTCTCTATTTCCTATCTCTTCTCTCTTCTTTCTTTTTCTTTTCTTAAATTCTTTTTAAAAACCCATAACTATTCGGTTTTTCGGCAACGAAAATCCGTATACGTTACAATTTGGTATCAGAGCTGTTGGTTAAGCGACAACCATGGTTCTGATGGGTATTACTCGTTAGAGATAGAGTCAGCAGTACTCTAGAATGAGTTTTAGTGTAATAATAGATATGAGCGCGTATTTGTTAGTGAATATAAAATTGGTTTATATTATAAAATAATTTTACCCAAAACTATCTTTGGTATAGAAAGAAATGATTTTCTATGAATTATTATAGTATATGGTTGCATGATTGCTAGGAAGTGATAATATTGAATTATTATCATTAATAATGGAAAGAAATAAATGGATTGAATTCAAGTAAATTAACTTGATAATTTATTCATATGTGAAATAATTTCAAATGGAATGAATATGAATATGGAATGTGAATAAAAAAATTGAATTGAGCAATTAAGTAAATTCGAGATGAATTGAAATGAATTAGTGAATGAAACTAATTTAAAATAGTAATATGAATTACTAAATGAAAGTTAATCGATAGAATTCAATATTTAGAATTGAAAATTGAATTCGAGTGAAATTTAAATTGTGAATTGAATTCGAATGAATTTGAAGTCGTGAATTGAATTGAAACGTGAAATTGAATGAAAATTAATATGTAACTTCAATAGTGAAGTAAAAACATATAAAGAAGTGTATATTGGAAATTTTGTAATAAAATTGGCAAAATTGGTTTGAATGTTGGATTTGGATGCTACTACTAGCAGGTTATGCAGATTATACAGGTGTATAAAGGAATTGAGATTTTGATTTCAAAGATAAAATTGAATTGCTCGACAAAAAGGTACGTATTTCAATTTTAATATGAGATTTGATGACTTTCTTCTCTAGCCACTTGGCTTTTCTCTTTTCTTTTTGATTCTGAGGGGCCGTGGTGCCATTTTGTAGTCGTACCGATCGAGCCGCGCAAAGGAAACGCTGGCGAAATTTTTCGAAAATTTAGGGTGTTAGAAAAATTTTGAGAAAAATTTGAAAGTTTGAAATTTGAATTTGAATTTAAACTTAAATTGTTAAGGAAAACAATGTTGTTTGAAACCTATAATTGAAGTTGGAAAGCTAGTTGAAATGATAGTGAATCACTAGTAAAAAGATTTGTTTTAGATAGTTGATAAAACTATTTGAATTGTGAAAAATAATAAAAGGGATAAGGGCATTCTTCTTAACTTGTAATTTCGGGACGAAATTCTTTTAAGGGGGGAAGATTGTAACGACCCAGAATTTTAAACGATTTAATTTGGAAATATTTAATTAAATTTAATATTTGAATGATGGTTTGAATTGAATTTCAAATTATCAGAATAAATTTAGCGATTAAATTATAGAATTTAAATCTATTGAGAGTTGAATAAAAATTTGAATCTTCAATTTTAAGCTGAATAAAAATATTTCAAAGGCTTGTAAAATCCATATTGATAGTACTGAAGATTTTAGAAGCTTCAGAATTTAATTATACAGTTATTTATTCAGTTTTGAAATTAATACGTTTAAATCAATATTCAAAAATAGCCGTCCGAGGCACAGTCTCGGATTTCGACGAAACCAGTTCCATTGGGTCCGTAATATTGAATTATTGCGGGATTTCAAATTTCGTAATTTCCGGAGTTAATATGTGATCACACGAGATGTAAACGCGTTGAAATTTTCAACGAATAAAATTTAAATTTAAATTTAAATATGTCAACGTCAGTACACGTTCTCCTTTCTCACGCCTAAAATCACGCCGATAAATCACGAAATTTATCGTGTAAACCATACTCCTTCACGTTTAAATGTCCCTCTCCCTCTCTCTCAGAAAACAATTCGAATGAAGAAAATAAACCATGCCGAGCTTCTTTGTTAAATTCTCGTTCACATTTTAAATCAACGGCCGAAGTCTACAAATAAAAAAAAAAAAATCACTGAAGCCTTAAATCAAATCGTTCGCGCAAGCATTTGGGGCAGCATCATCAGCGCGCGATGGAGGGAAGTCGCGTGGCACTGGGGATGGCGTGCGCGCGGCACGAGGAGTTGCGACGCGAGGCGTGGGGGTCGATTTGGGGATGGTGGCGATGGATTCGATTGGCGGCGGCGCGCGTGGCAGTCGAGACGCGTGATTCAATTGGCGACGCGTATGGAGGTTGAGCGGCGCGCGCGTAGGAGAGGGGTCGGCGATGAAGTGCGGCCGCGCGTGGGGATGGGTTCTGTTTGGGACGAGGGTGTCGCATTTGGGATTCGCGGCCTGGCTAGGGCTTCACAGCAGATGGCGGCGTCGCCTCGGAGGTGGCGTTCGTGGATGAAGCTCGTCTGGTTTGGGGTTCGGATGAGGAAGCAGTAAAGGTATCTTGTTTACCTTAATTTAATTTAACAAATGAATCTTTTTGTTTTTGTTTTGTTAATGGAAAAAAAAAGAGGATCTCTATGAAGATTCTCGGATTTATACACACAGTAGGAAAATAAAATAGATAATAGTTTTATTTAATAAAACTTATTTAATTATTTTCACTAAAAAAAAAGTTATTTTATAAAAGTTTAGTTTTGAAAGTTAAAATTTTCAATTTGTATAAAATTTACAATAACAAGTTTTAGTTTAAAAATACATATGTGTGTGTGCATTAAAACTTTTGCAGTAAAATAAAAATCCAGTGAGTTAAATAATTGAAAGAATATATATTTGTAAACTCTCATTAAATTTATGTTTTAGTCTGGGAAAAAAAAAATATTTGTTTTCAAATCCAACAGTAATTTTTTTTATAGTTTATTTGAGAAGTTATTAAACATATATACCCGGCTTTGAAATTTATGATTTGGTCAGAAATTATATATATATATACATATACAGTGAAATTACACTACAATGAATGTATAAATATAAATAAGCAGAAAAATAATTTATAAAAGAAAATTTGTTAGAAATTTAATTTATATAAGGTATAAAACTATTTGTTATTTTAAGTTTAGTTTAAATTTAGATTTTAGTTAAAATAATTTGATTTAAAGAAATTAGTTTAAAGTAAAATTTTAGTTAAAATAAATTATTAAACAAGAAACTGATTTAAATAAAACTATTGATTTATTAAACAATCAAAAATGAAAATTTATTCGATTTATTTCGAATATTAATGAATTGTGTAAATATTTATACAAGGTATAAATGAAGAAAACAAGTTGAATTGGAAGTGGATGGCAAACAAGAATAAAAGGTGAGAACTTCTCACTCAAAAGGAATTTTATTGTTATTTAAATTTTAAATAGTTAGATTTAAAATTTATTGACTGTGTTGATTGAATGCTTGAATGATGATTGTTAAATATATATATATAAATATTGGATGTGAATAGACCCTATACGCCGTTAGTAAGCGGAGGTTATTTAGTACACACATATACCGCGATATTCCACCTCGAAGTGGAATTGGTATTATATTATATATATAGCAATATATATATATTGGCATATGTATATATTGCAGTTGATTGATTTCCCGCATTTTCTTTTAGCGGATGAGACCCTATGCGCCGTTAGTAAGCGGATATATATTTATAAAATCCCATGTACCGCGATATTCCGTCTTGAAACGGAATGGTATTGTGCTAATGTCTGTGGATGCAGGAAAACAGGTTGGAGGGATCCAACTGGATTCCTCACAAATATTTATTTAATTTCATATATTGTGATATTTGATTGTTATCATGGATGATATATGATGTTTGAAAGTTGTGATTGAATATTGATGTGTCGCATCATCGGGTCCAATTTTGAAGTTTAAAAATAACGATTTTTGATTTCTAAAGTGATTCTTGGAAATATACGTTTATATAATATTTTTGGAATTGATTCATCTTAAATAAATAATCGTTATAATTTTAATATTATAAAAATTATGATTTTTGAAAAATACAGTTAAAAGTTGATTTTTGAAAATATGGGATTAGTGATTTTATAAAATAGTTTGAACTAGGACTTCTGAATTTATTATAAGAAGTTTAGAAATAGGATTTATAAAATTTTTATTTTCTAAATCAGAATGATGAAATTATAAAAGAGTTTAAAGATGTTTAAAGTAATAATATGAATTGATTTGTATTAAAAGATTTATAAATTGATATTTATAAATTTAGAATATCTTGAATTATAAAACGAGCTTTTATAAGTGATAGAATGATTTGTAAATGAATTTCATAAATTGGAATTATAGAATTATAACGGTGAAGTTATAAATGGAATTTTATAAACAGTAGGTTTATAAAAATTTGTAAAGTTATTTAAAAGAATGGAATTTGGATAAATAAATGAATCTTATAAGTTATAAGATTTATAAAATTTATGAAGTTTAAAGGAATAATTTTGTAAATAGATAAATTATAAGTATTTGACTTATAATATGAATTTTTAGTATATCATTGTGATATGAATTGAGATAGGTTAACAAAGGAAGTTTATAAAAGGAAGTTGATATAAAATAAATAGAATAGAATTTATAAACGTTGTTTTATAAATTCAAAATGACTTATTTAATAAGTAAATTGATCTAATTTATTTATGGAGATATATTCATGTTTTAAACAGTGAATAATTCCTTAAAATAAAGGCAATAGAAGAAATGAAATTTATTAATAATATATATTCACGTTTTTGTATAGTGAATATTATGTTAAAGAATTATTTGGAATGTGATATTTTAAACAGAATTAAAACGATCTAACGATGTTTTAAAGGTGTTGAGACTCGAAACCATAGATTTCAACATTTATTGTTGAAATAGACGTTTTCGAGAAATAAAAGGAAATGTGGACTATAACACTGTTGTTATAGAAAATGATTTCCGAAAGGAAATGTTTTTGATTAGTATTGGAATTTATATATCTATTTTAATTTCGAATCCCTATACTAGTGATTTTGGGACGTTGTAACGATGTTTTACGCAACATTCGTTTTGGCCCAAATAAATATGTTTAAGAGAATGATTTTCTTAAAGAATGAATTATATACTTAATTCGATTTAAGAAAATTGAATATTTTCCAAGGTTGAAAAAAAAAGATTTGTGAATTACTTATGAATAAATAAGTATGGAAATGTTTTCCAATATGAAGTGAATATTTTGAATTTATCTTTTTGAAGATAAATTGGAAATGAATAATTGAAATCATATATGCATGAATATTTTGAAATATAAATTCATTATGGAATTTATATGTGAAAGTGGAATTTGTGTGAAAATAAATATTGATTTATTTTTGAAGTGTTGAAATTATATATCTTGTAAAGATATTTTGGAATGTAAATAATTTGGAAAATTATTTGGAATCTGGTGATGTATGCATATCAATTGATAGTTCAATAGCCGACTATCAATATTTCCCTTTGAATGGGTATTTGATGTGAATTGTTTGAATTTGAATGCACACTTATTTTTGAATAAGCGCTCACTATTCGGGTTAACCGGGAAAGGACCATGGGGTCGTATAACCCACTCCGAATATGTGATACGTCGTTGTGAATCGCATTTGAAGATAGGTGTTGAAGACCGGATATTTGCGAAAGCGATAGGATGAACTATCGATTGACTCTGCACCGAGTAGCTACGGTATTGAGTTCTCCATATGTGATGGTGAATCCGATCAGGATTGTGAATATCCGGATTGCAAGGACTTCTTTGTAAGTGCCTTCGGTTCTGTTCGATCCCGGAACAGACTTGTATGGATTGTATGCCTGACATTACAAGTTGAGATATAAAGCCGATTTCTTTCAAATATATTTCTGTTGGTGGCGGAGAATTATTCTTTGCTTAACACCCTTCTTTGAGACGTACGAGCTCAAAGGTTATATAGTTGAAGTTATCAGCGATATATTCCCAATTTGGAAATGTGACATGCTGAGTGTTGCTGAAATGATCATTGTGTTGATTATTTGTGATAGGATCGTTTATTTGATCGTCTATCCTTGTGATCATTGTGTTGATCATTTGTTGACCCAAAGCATGGCTTTTGTATAAAGTATGTTTTTGTGGACGTGACTTCGTCGAGCCTCACACCCCGTGAATGGTCAAAACAGGAAAGATGCGGCAAGGTTATGAGGGGTAGCACCCTTTAGGATGTGTCCATTTCCTTCTGGAAAAGGGTGGTATCATGGTATGGAGCCCAGATACTTACTCATGTTGAAAACACTTTATGATTGTGTGAATTGATTACGAGCGCTCGGTGAAAAGGTCCCAAAGGACCGGGGGATGGCATATTCGGTCAGTTGTTACTCAGTTAGGAGTAACCCGGCCTTGTGTTGGTAGAGATCCGGTTTGGTTCTCGGGGATGTCCATCCAGAGGCATTCTCATGTGGCAATGGGAAGTTCCTTGGCCTGATCATTCGTTGGAAATCCAAAGAAACAATACGTGACTTGTACGGTTTTAGTTGTATAACCTGCTATGGAATGTGGCGGTAACCTGCTATTGAACATAGTTAGCTATAGTAGGCATACGATAATGGTCGTATGTTGGCTAAGATTTATATCTTTATTTTCGAAATGATTTTCCTCTACACTATGCACTAGTAATAATATCAAATGTTATTTTAAATGCGTATCAAGCATCTTTGACTATCATAAGGAGAAATCTCCTCCGATTCTGCGTTTGCATTGTGTGTGTGTGCGGGAGGCCTTATGGTAGTCTCATTTTTAAAAGCATTGCGAATTGAGTTTAAAAATATTCCTCTACTTGATTTTAAAGTTAAATAAACTGTTTTGAGTTCTCACACCAGTCACATGACTGACTTGGAGTTTATTGTTTTCCTTCCTAAACTCTGGGTGCCCACCAATTTCCACACGGGCAGTTAAGAGTTAGGTTTATCAGGATATTCTGGATATTCTGGGGTTGCTGGAGGCAAGCTGGATGACATGGCGTATTACTAGTTTATATAGTATTTCTTTTTCCGCTGCACTGTTTATTGTTGTATGTTGTTGTACACTCTGATGATATGATATGATGTAATGAAATATAATGTGATGTAATAACTGATATAGTTCTTTATTTAAAGATTATTCATTTATTATTATATGTTGTTCCGCTGCGAATTGTGAGATTCTATTGTTGTTCTGTTGTTTCCTTTCTGTCCGTTCTATTTTTGAAATTCTTCTATCTTCTATTTTTCAAATTCTCTGTTTTCTTTCTCTGTTTTCTAAAAATTGTCTATCTTCTTTCCTCTCTATTTCCTATCTCTTCTCTCTTCTTTCTTTTTCTTTTCTTAAATTCTTTTTAAAAACCCATAACTATTCGGTTTTTCGGCAACGAAAATCTGTATACGTTACACAACCCTTTTATGAAATCCATTGAGATAGAATCTCATTTTCAGACTGGAATATCTAAAGGCTGAAGTAACCCAGTCGGTTTCTGATGTTTGGCTTTTACCTGTTGACACTTTGAACACTGCCTTACCCGTAAACCTACATCTCTTTTCATACCTTTCCAGAAGAAACTCCTTTTCATATCATGATACATCTTAGTTCCTCTCGGATGAATAGTGAACTTCAAACGATGCCATTCTCTAAGAACTTCTTTCCTAATGTTTTCCACGTTCAGAACACATAGACTTTCTTTCTTCCTTAACCACCCATTTTAGTCAAGACCGAAATCTTTAAATTCATCGCTCTCTATTTCATTTCTTAACTTTCTGATTCGTTCAGCTAGTAATGGATCCTCTCCTTGCTTAGAAGCAATCCTTTAGATCATCACTAGTTAAACTTCTAAACCTGACAACATAGTAGTTTCTTGACTAGAACTACTCTTAGATCTCTATTGTAATCCACATGTAATCAATGCTTCTAAATCTTTCCACTCAGTTATCGTTGCCAATACTGCATTCTGATGTTTTCTGCTAAGTGTATATGCAACCTTATTTCATTTTCCTCATGTGTACTCAATACCAAAGTCATAAGCGGCTAAAATCTCTAACCACCTCTGTTGTCTCATATTCAACTCCTTTTGAGAGAATACATAGCTCAGTGACTTATGATCCGTATACAACTCGAATATTTCTCCCAAAAGGTAATGTCTCCACACCTTCAATGCGAAAATTACTGCAGTTAATTCCAAATCATGAATTGGATATCCAACTTCATGCGGTCTGAGCTGTCGAGAAGCATAGGCGATCATTTTACCTCTTTGCATTAACACAGCTCCTAATCATGTTCCATATGTGTCTGTGTACACCACTAAGTTCCGATTCCCCTCTGCAACAACTAACACAAGTGAATTAGTCAATAAGTGTTTCAGTTTCAGGAATGCCTCATCACACTTATCAGTCTATACATACTTCACATCCTTTTGCGTTAGCTTAGTCATCGGTGCTGCTACCCACAAAAAATCCTTAATGAATCTTCGATGGTAACCAGCTAATCCAACAAAACTCTTTATCTCATCCACTATCTCGCATCTATTCCAGTTATTCACTACTTCGATCTTAGCTGGATCTGCTAACAACCCTTTCTCTGAGACTACATGACTAAGAAACTTCACTTTCTTCTTCCAAAAGTGACATTTCGACAATTTCACTTTTAATTGATGCTTCCTCAACATCTCAAGCACCACTATAAGATGAACTTCATGCTCTCTTTTATCCTTGGAGTATATCAAAATGCCGTCTATGAATACTAACATAAATCTATCCAGATGTTCCTGGAAGATTATATTCATCAAGTTCACGAAGAATGTTGGCGCATTAGTTAGTCCGAACGGCATTACTAATCATTTGTACGATCCATATCTGGTCTTAAACGCCGTCAAAGGAATACTATCCTTTATTACTCTAAGCTGATGGAACCCTATTGCCAAATCCAAATAGGAAAATACTTTGGCTCCACTCAACTGATTAAACAAATCGTCAAATCTAGGTAATAGATATCGATTCTTTATCGTCTTCTCATTCAACTTACGATAATCGATACATAACCTCAATGATCCGTCCAGTTTCTTTGCAAATACTATGGTTGCTCCCCAAGGCGAATTGCTTGGTCTGATAAAATTCTTACCTTCCAAATCCACCACTGCAACTTTAACTTCTTCATCTCGGTATGTGTCATTCTGCTTGGCGGTCTACTCACCAGTTCTGCTTCTCGTACTAAATCTATCTACTCAATGAATCATTTCGGCGGTAGTCATATCATGGCATTAACCTCAAAACTAGGGTTTTCTAAGGAGTATATAATCTGATCACTACAATCAGGATGTCTAAGTGATATTTTCCTATCATGGAAAATAACCCAGCATCATATTTACTAAAACTAATTCATACCAAAAACTATTTTGAACCCCACGAAATCAAACACATGACAACTGCAAGCAAATACATGACCTAACAATTCAAACTCTAAGTGGTCACACTTCATCCCAAGTGTCACATACCCTCCTACCGGATTCGCAACCCTTAAGGAAGTAACTAGGTATGAGGGTTCTAGGTTAACTATTAACCATTGGCTGACTCAGGCCTACCACACATAATAAATAATCTAACTTCTATTAGACACAATACTAGGCTATCTGCCCTTGACTATCTTCTTCTAGGGTGAACTGATCCTAATGGTTTTATGAGCTCACCAATAACCTATATATTCCCTTCTGTGTGTAATATTATTTTAGCGACATCTATGACAAAACTCTACACACTAGAATTTTGAACTTATATTAGCTAAGGCTATTAACTAAAGTATAGGGAACGACCCTACACCAGTCCCATCTAGTCTTCTAATATTCGAGTCATAAACTTAAGGTTAGCTACCCTATACAAATTTCATTTCCTACGACATATTTAGGGTTAACTACCCTATTCAAATGTCATTTACTTGTAAACAATCTTTGCAAATGATTTACCCCTGAAATCATAACTTTATAAGACAAGAAAATCATACTCTTTGTTTTACTCAAAATACTTATGTCATGATATATGCTTTACACAAAACAATGTTGATGAAATCTAATCAATGGGACTATCTTTCCCTTCAAAGTAAGTTAAAACCTCCTTTTAACTTATAAAACTTTAGGCTATAAGGCCAAAACAATGCTTTTGAAACCTTTGTTTAAACCTTAAAATATCTCTCCCGAATTCATTGAAAGTACCCCTTTCACACTAAGTTAAGCACTTTAGCCTTGAAAACACTAGGCCGAAAGGCCAAAACATACGTTTCGAATGTATTGAAAGTAGACCTTTTGAAATCATTACTTAAACCTTAGACATCCCCTTTTGAAACCATTTAAACTTGGCTTTTAAAAGCATTGGAAACCTTCTTTCAAAATTCTAAAAGAACCTTTCGGAACGCTTAAAATATACCTTTCAAAACACACAAAGTATACCTTTCGAATGCACTGGAATCCTTCCCTTCGAAACACTTAAAACGTTCCTTTTGAAAGTATTATGTTTAAGTAAGAGTTTGTGGAAACATAGCATCAAAACCATTTGAAATCATTCATTTCGAAACATTTGGGTTTAACATATAATATAACTGTAGGGTCATAAAGGACAGAGGCAAAAGCATTAATCCTAAGTAAAAGAAAGAGGATAGTTTCGAAACCCACTTTCGAACCATTGCCTCCAAAACCATTTAAAAGTAGCTATATGACCCTTTCGAAAGCTTTGAGAAGGCGGCTTCAAAGTAAAGATGCGGAAACCCCTTTTCAAATACATTACTTTAAGGCTATAAAGAAAAGTGGCCTTAACTAGTTCGAAAGGTGGGTTTCGATTAGGTTTAAAGCGGCTATCCTTTTGAATGCTTCTTCTTAAAACAAAGGTAAGCGAAAACTCATTCAAAAGCTCTTTGCTAAAAACAAAGGAAAGTGGCAACTCATTTGAAAGCTTTCTTTTAAAAACAAAGACAAGTTGGAAGCACCCCTTCGAAAGCATCTTTAAAAACAAAGATAGGTAGTAGATTCGAAAGCTTATAAGAAAAACTTCTACCCTTTAGAAAGCATGGTTTCGACACGGTCCCTTTCTTCTTTCTCCATTGCACTACATATAAATTGATTGATACCATGTGCATTGGTTTCGAATGGGTTCATAAGCGGAGGTATGGTGATGAAAGCTAATAGATGGAAGTGAAGAAGTGGTAAATCCAAGAAAAATTGAGTTTTAGCCTTTCAAATATGTAATTGGTTGCCATTTCAATTAAAATCCTTTTCTAAAAGGCTGTCGAATTCTAGATTATCAATTAAAACATTTTAACAAATAAGCCATTCTCCTTGATAAAACATATAAAGCATTTAAGTCCCTTAACTTAAATAATTTACCATAATAAAATATTTAGGAAAATTCCCCAAAAATCACCATAATTAACTTTTAATATGTTTTCTAACATGTTTAAATTCCAGACCCGAAATGAATAAATATGATTGCCTTAGTTAATTTAAACTCAATATGAACTATTTTCTCTCACATAAAATTTGTAATAGATCCATGGTAACTTAGAAACTTATGAATCTTGAAACCCACTTTTAAAATAATTTTTTTGATCATATATCAAAAATGCAAATCATATGGACTTTATTTAATAGGTTTTCTAATCTAAAACTTATAATAAAATCTATATGAAGCCATATATAAACCATCAACGAGCATATATATCCATTTAAATAACCATAACATGGCATGTCATTTGCTTGGATCAAACCTTGAAACGAAATTAATATCAAAAGTGAGACGTAAATCAAATTATTCGCCTTAGCTCGGTGTTAAGAAGGTTGAGATTTTCTCTTTGTTGCTTAAGCTTTCTACTTGAATCCTAACTTTTCTTCTTCTTGAATCTTTCTAATGGTGGCCACTCGAGCTAGCTTAAGGTTTTAGTTTTGTTTGTGAATATTGAACTGAATAAGAAATGAATGATAGAAGGGTTTAGGGTATAAGAACAAAGGCTATTCATATTTTTCCCTTACCATATTCCTCCTACTTACTTATTTTTAATTCTCTTTTGCTTATACATTCATTAAGGCACGGTCCATTATTGATTAACAAATCTCAATCCCTTTAGCATTTACATTATTTTATTTTATTTATCTAATTAAATGTGCTAAATAATGTTAGTCAAAATTAGGGTCATTATACATAATTAACAAAATTAGGGTAAAGACCTAATTTTAAGGCAAAAGTGCTCAATATAAGTTAGATATAAATTGTAGTCACCAAACATGGACAACATAAATCATGATCTTATTTGGTTTTATAATGTAATATTAAAAAATATTTTCTTTTCCTACATAAATGATGTTAGAATGGAAATAATTGAATTTTAAATATTTGGTTTTATATCTAATGAAGCTTTTCCACCTCCGCTATTTTTCAATTTATCTTTGCTTTGTCCCCGCTATAACTTTTTGCACCTCTGCCACTATAGAATCACTAAGCGCTTTAATTGCACGGCTTCATATAACAAAAAATTTCCAACTAAGTTTTCTATTTTCATAGAATATGCTAAGAGATTTGGGACAAGCTTGCTTTGTGGTTTCCAGATATCATATACGGAAGGAGAGGAATAAAATGAACTTCGGTGATATGTTAAGAGAAATAAACTTGAAGTTTACAAATTTAGTAAAGGAAAATGTAATTATTTTAATGGGTTAGTGAAAGAAGAGCATATACACACAACAAATTTTGTACTTCGAGCACTATTTTTCTTTGGTTTAAGCTATGGGATGTATCCATGTCCATGTTTATTGCTTGAAGGCTTAGATGAAGACAATATGCTATCTAAATTTTCTTTACCTTTATTAAATTTAACGGGCAGTTTTCATTTTATCAATGTCCTTATTGTAGATAAGAATAACATTGTCTAGAGATGTAATTTACTACTTATACAAATCATTTCAGATTTCATTAAAAGATTCTATATTTTTAAAGATTCTTTTTCACTGTCAGGTTTTAAAAAAAATCCAGTTTTCAATCCTTCTTATTATTAACTCTACTGAGTCTTTCAATCTAATCTACTAGACATTGCTTTTTTCGATTAACATCTCATTATACTTTTTTAATCTATCGGCTTTTGGTAAATTATTTTTATATTACTTTATAAGTAGTTTATAATCTTTATACATGAAATTCAAAACATTTACAATCTCTTCATTAGAGTTCCATATCTAATCATCATCTGTCATGAAGCAACGTTGGCATTCTAGCTCACATTCACTTGATGATGTGCTTGAATCTTTCAACACGCCGTTAAAAGATAGTGGCCATTTTTCATTCTCATGATTTTTTTTTACTTTGTACCTGCACTTTATATAACAAAAGATTTCCAACCAATTTTTTTAATTTCATAGTACTAACTTAATATGCTTAGAGATTTGGAACGAGCTCGCTTTGTGGTTTCAAGATATCATATATGGAAGGGGAGGAATAAAATGATCTTCAATGACATGTTAAGAGATATAAACTTGAAGTTTACAAATCAATTAAAGGAAGATGTTAATATCTTTATAGGTTAGTGAAAGAAGACCGCGCGCACATAACAAGTTTAGTACTATAAGCACCATTTTTCTTTGGTTTAGCATTTGGCGTGTATCCAAGTCTATGTTTGTTACTTAAACGTTTAGATGAATACAATATGTTATCTAAATTTTCTTTACCCTTATTAAATTTAACAGCATCGATTTTGTTTCTCATAGGGGTAATGCGATTGGTTAAGACATGTGGGGCTCATATTTAAGATCGAAGGTTAGATCATGGGAAAACACATTCTTATAGGAATTACCATGTAACGGCCTGATATTTTCAACCATTCGCATCCACACATGCCGAATTTGAATTGCTCAAAATACCAGATTGTTAATTTATATTTGGCAAAACTCAGCATATACAGTAAATAAATAAATAACAAAATCACATACATAGAGTAATATACAATAATGCAATGGAAACAAAAGAATAGTAGTTCATAAAGCCACTATATATATATATATATATATATATATAACAGAGTTAAATCAGATACAACAAAAGTCTCAAATACAATAGTCAAATACAAGGTCAGATTACATCATTGGAATCAACTGAATAACTGAAATCAGAAACGATAGATCGATCTACAAGCGATGCTCTAACTCCAAAGATGAGTCTCGAATACTAGTACACTCAGTCTGACCCGAGCGTAAAGCAAAACACAAAACACTCGAGTCAGGATTAACATTCTTATATTAATAAATCCAACTCAAGTGAAATAACAACTGAAATACAAGTAACTCAAACCTTTGGGATAACCATCCTCTAAGGATCCGTTAAACTATCTACCATGTTGTAATATACGCTATTATAATAATGTCTACAGTAAAGTACACTATTTAAAAATAGCGTTAAGGAATCAAATTTTCCACCTTAATACATTTTATAGTGCCAATAGTCTATACAGCACCGTAATACCTTCAGATCGGGAGGCTACCAGAGGATACTCCATAGGTACGACACAAATCAAACTCGCATAAGGCGCGCTAGGGTAGGTGACACAGCACAACTAGGCAATGCCATAGTAGATATACCAATTGCACTTTCGGGCTTGTGGTAACGTATAGCAGCCGCTACCGTTCACCTCGAGCCACACTCCTAAATTAAAAAAATTAAAAAGTGGCCATCAAATCAATCACAAAGTCAGAATATAATATCGAAGGAGTGTGTCCGATCGAAGGAGCTACCTCACTTGGCCCATTGATTGCTCATGTTTTAGCCACCTTATGCCAACCCACGGGAGTCGGGTCCACGTATATACCTCAATAGAACGTCGCCACCATCCTACTTCATTCTGGAATCTCCACCGTGTACACAGTTGTTAAAGTGGTTGTCGGAGTTGGCAGAGAGTATGAAAACTTCCGGTCTCGGTCTCTTTAACAACCAAATGTTATTATAACACCGTGGTCATTTCAAAATAGTTTATACTTCAAAACCAAAATATCATTTCCCTTTCAAAACTATATTAATACGATATCATTTCCATTTCAAAACCAAGTACGATATCATTTCCATTTCAAATATATATTCATTTCCAAAAATCATATCACTTCAAAGTTATAACGCTTCGAAACCAAAACACTTAAAATTATAACACTTTGGAAATCATAATTTAGAAATCATAATACTTCCCACTTACCCGGTTTAGATATTAAAATAGTATATATAATAAATAATTTATAAAGTAAAATAGTTAATGTAAAATAGATATAAGTTAAAATAGTTTATATTAAAATAGTATATATGAAAATAATTTATAAAGTAAAATATATAAATAGTTTTGAATATAATTTAAAAATACTTTACATAACAAAATAACTTCCTAAAATTTCACAAATCAATTTCAAATCAACTCGCATTCCAAAATTCAAATTTAATCAAATCTCAAATCATAAATTTCAATTCAATTCAGTTTTTCAATAAGCCATTTCCAATTATATCGATTTCAAATGCAGATTGAACCACAATTTCAATATTTTCAAAGCTTTAAATATTCAAACATTTCAAAACCAGATTTGATAATTCCATATATATATATATATCAAATTCACTTTACTATTATTTAGTTTTGAAATATTTACTTAATAAATACAATATCCTTTAAATAAAACCCTAAATTACAAATAAACTAAATATTTCCTTCAATTTATGTAAACTTGAAATATTCGTTTAAATCACCTTAACCAAAATCAGGTTATAAAATTATATCCTTTAAAATCTCAAATTCAATAAGTTCCAAATCGATTTAGTTGAATAAAATTCTTAATTAAATACAATTTCAAATAAACTCAAATTTTATCTTTCCAACCTTAACTTATAAAATCATTATAAAAATCTATATTTGAAAATATAATTTTAAACAAATACTCAAACATATTATATATACAAATTAAATCAAACTTATTTTAAAATAAAACAAATTTATACATATTTTAAAATAGTAAAATTGTAAGTAAATTTTTAAAATTTAAAATTTCAAAACCAACTTATAATTTTAAAATTTCCAAAACATATAAATTAAAATCAAGAATTTGAAATTTATAAATACACACATATATATAATATCTTAAAAATCAATGTTTATTAAAACCATATATTTCTTTCCAAAACTATAGAAATCATTTCAAAATATTTATATATATAGACCTACGGTGTTTGTATATAATTTTCTATCGTATGGTCAAGTGATACGGATATTTATCATTTCAATCCACATATAAATATGGGTATATATCATTTCAACCCGCAATCTCAAATTCAATTCAATGAAAATCGCTTGGGTTTATCATTTCAACCCATAATAATTTTCTCCTATTCTACAGATCCTTCGGGTATGTATCATTTCAACCCATAGTGAATTCTATACTAAAAGGGAACTTGCAGAGTGATAACAGATATGATAATAATGTAACAGGCACATATCATCAATATAAATAACAGATAATGGTGTCAGATGTCACAGGTAAACAGATACAGATAATATCATATGCATAGTAATGTGAATAACTAATAGCAGCATATTTCAATTGTCGTTTCAATTGAAATCAAATTTAATAAATATAAGAGCATTAATCGTGAGTGATTTCTCTCCTTTCGAGGCTAGAGAAGGTTGATACACAACAACCTATGAATTGGATAACTATCTAGAAAATCGAATGATCCAAACAACATCCAAAGTGAAGCAAGCTGAAATTGTTTTTGCCGGACAAAGCTGATAGATAGGAATCGATAAGAAAATCAATCAGTTTGATATAAACAAAGAATATATATATTATATTTGTTATTTAAATTTCCTTACTATCGATATTTTAATTTAAGACTGATATTCAAATAAAATATTCACATAGTTCGAAACTGGCATTAAATTTGTAACACATACTAAAACAAAACATCATCATATTATATTGAAAAATCAATACTTGAATTTAAACACATATACATTTTTCACAGTATTACATCCTTACATACACGAAACACGTATAAAACTATATAAATACTTCTCTGACAACTTTCCAAAAGCAAGCCAAACTTTATGTTTTTTATATGAAATTATATAGCATTCTGTAGCTATATATATAGCACTAACTTATAATGTATAAGTTGACCTATAACAAAATACACACACATATATATATATACACACACACCGTACACTATATATAATCTAATGTGCAACTACACATATAACCGTACATACATATTGTATTTTTTATTTATAATACACATAAATCAAAATTCAAAATATCAATATGCAAAGAAATTTCAAAAAAATGCTTAAATTAACACTTGTAAAAATAATATTTGTATAAAGTCAAACGGAAAGCTTTGCAAAAGCAATGACTGCAATCAAGATTAAATTAATAGTAACATATAATATATATATATATATATAATACTAGCATACCTTATATATATACACCTTATATTCCATACTTCATATATATTTGAAAGCATAATCGATAATATGGTTTATAACATACGAAGTATATTTTATAAAACAACAGACGGAATATATGTATTATAAACTAACTCATATATAACATTTACACTAATATATATAAATAGATTTTCTTTTTTAATATACACTGATAAAAATATTTTTGAAACACACATATATATAACTATATATATGCCTTACGCGAAATAAGCACTCAGCCAAGGTAGGCTGAATAACAGAAGGGGAGGCTCGGCCTGGTGCTGGCCATTGGCTAAGCAGAGAAGCTCGAACGATGATGATGGAACATGGAGGAGGCATGTGTAGCAGCTGCTTTGGTGGGCGGGCTCTTGGTGTGGTATGTTGGGCATAGGTGATAAGGTGAGGAGTTGGAAGGCAGGGTGCTTCGGGCATGGGTTGTATGGTGAGCATGGGTGGTCGGGCGAGAGGGGAAGGTGCATGCTGAGTGGGTATGTGGACGGTGGAAATGGTGGTTCAAAGAACGTGGGCAGGAGAAATGAGCAGGCGGTAAAAGCTTCTCTTTGTTTTCAAACAAAATAGAAAGGTGAACGAAAACAAAAATGAAACAACATAAATTTCGAACCCGAAGTATGTGAAAGTCGGTGAATATTAAAACTTATGGCTATTGAGTTACCAGATGGAAAGTTGAATGGACTAGGAATTCAAATGGTCACAAAAACCAAAAGTCACAAACGGTACCGATACGGTTACCGTTTTCACGGATTCCGCTACGTATCGGATTTCAAAACATGGAATTGAATATACCGCAGAGATCAGCACGACGAGATGATCAAAACAGTATACGGATATTAGTGGTACGATTATTCGATTAAAAGTCGATAATCGGTACCGAAAATGCTGTTAAAACATCAGAATTAAGATAGATGGAGCAATAGCAGTTCAAATTTGAGAAAACAAAAGATGACGTCTCACTAAGAAGATGATTTACAAATTTTCTATACAAAAATATTCAGGTTTGGGAAACATTTTATTATCATCAATTTTTAACAGATATAAATTGAAGTAAAATTACACAAGAAAATAAACTTTCATATTTTCAGATGAAATTTTACCATTTGCTATGTTTAAATAGACGTATTCCAAATATCAAGTTTATATTTCAAAATTTTATTATTTAAAATTTCATAAAAATTCAGTTAACTAAATTAAGAAACCACTAAAATTTACGGGTCCTTACACTCTTCCCCACTCAGAACTTTTCGTCCCCGAAAAGGAAGGTGGTAGGAAAAAATAAACAAGCAGAAAGAAAAATAGATTGGAAAACAAAATAAAACAATTTAGTTTAAACCATATAAATTTCAATTTTAATTAATTACTATTCAACAATTGATTTTAAATTCAAGGTATTTCATTAAGTTGATGTGTTTTCAATTTATATTAATATTTGTTACAAAAAATTTCTTTCAAAACAAAATTTATTATATTTTTTTATCTCGTTTATTAGATCCATTTGATTTTACTTAAGTAAATTTTCCTATAACTTAATCTTAACTATTCCTACTTTCTATTTATTTATTCATTATCTAATATTCAATTTGTCTCGGTTAACCACTTTCTATAATCATAGTTTGAATAGTCATTTGTTATAGTCATAATTTATTCAACAAATTTAATCTTTCTTTATTCCAAATAATTATTAAATTTATTCCACTTAATATATCTTATCACATATATTAGTATACCTGTACTTATTATAACTACTCAAATTTATTTAAAATTCCCTTTAACATCATTTCACATTGTAAATTATTCAACTACCTATTCAACTTCTGAATGATTTAGGTAAGTTATATTGGGATGTAATTGAATATCATACAAGTAAAATTTCTAATTTAATTATTTCAAATTTAAATATTCATTCAAAATTTTGGCTTTATTTTGAAATCATCCCTTAACAAAAATTTAAGAATTAAATTTCCGTTTAACTTCGAATAGTTTAGAGCTAAATATATATATATATATATATAATATCAAATCAAATTCATAATCATATACACATATATATTATAATTCAAATCATACTTAAGAAATTCAAATCAAATTCGTTTTTCAAAGCAAAGTGTAGCATAGCTACAGAATGGTCTCTCCACTCTGAAACTCGAAAATGAATGTCGATGATGCTGCCGTCATCACCGAAATTATTTTTTAGCGACAATGTGGGAGAGTACCGATTTAAAACTTTCAAAATTCTTTGGAAATGATTTTCTATTTGAAAATACTTTATATAATATACCCCTTTAAAACTTTAAAAACAAAATTTGAAATCACCGGAAATTAAATTCTCAAATCTAAATTTACATTCATTTCAAATTCTAAATCGATTTATAAACCATGTTTAATAATTCATTTATTTATATATTGGAAAAATCAATACTTTACAAAACAATAGATGAAAATCAAATATTATCATTTATAATAACCAATTTACTTGACTATTAAATCTCATAAAATTATACTTATATAATATATAATATAATCATACCAAATTATTTCATGTACCAAATTTGAAAACAATATTGTGTCGGTTTGCTCTCTTCAAGTGTTTTGGAAATCCTATCCATAGCGTTGATCAAACGAATCGATCGAAAATCCAAATCAACATAACAACTCAAACAACACAATATATAAAATATTTTATATTAATTACAAATACACTTCCTCGCCTGATGATTCATAAATGGATTTCAAAGAAAAGATAAGGATTAAAATTCAAGGGGACCTTAATCAAAGCAAATTCTAACTGGAAGATAATCTCGATAGGGAGATGAATAGATTACAAAGAAGGAAAGAACGAATAGACTAATATTAATCACGGGCAACCTTAACCGAGTTAATCGTGGCTTCAAGAATATGATTGCTGTAGAATTCTGAGGGAAATCGACAATCGATCGCAAGAGATAGAATTCAGGCATAGCAGGAGATAGATAACATTGTAAACCGAGGATACAAAAATCTTCGGTGAATCAATGCTTGTTGTAAAGGAGTTTCACCCCTTTACAATCATTTAGTGAAGCTATGGGATACTCCTAAATCAAGAAGAATTTGGATGTGGGAAGACAAGAGTGGATTTCAGAACGAATAGGGGAGTTCAAAAATTCAAAGGAAACCGAATCAAAGAGGAAGGACATACAGCAAATAAATAAATCACGGAATCACAGGCACAGAGTAATATACAATAATGCAGCGGAAACAAAAGAATAGTGATTCATGAAGCTACTATATATAACAGAGTTAAATAAGATATAACAAAAGTCTCAAATACAATAGTCAAATACAAGGTCAGGTTACATCACTGGAATAAACTGAATAACCGAAAGCAGAAAACGATAGATGGATCTCTAAGCGAAGCTCCAACTCCAAAGGTGAGTCTCTAATACTGGTACACTCAGTCTGACTGGAGCGTAAAGAAAAACACAAAACACTCGAGTCAGGATTAACATTCTTATATCAATAAATCCAACTTAAATGAAATAACAATTGAAATATAAGTAACTCAAACGATGTTTGGGATAACCATACTCTAAGGATCCGTTAAACTATCTACTATGTAGTAATATACGCTATTATAATAATGTCTATAGTAAAGTATACTATTTAAAAATAGCATTAAGGCTTTACATTTTCCACCTTAACACATTTTATAATGCCAATAGTCTATACAGCACCGTAATACCTCCAGATCGGGAGGCTACCAGAGGATACTCCATAGGTACGACATAAATCAAACTCATATAAGGCGCGCTAAGGTAGGTGACACGACACAACTAGGCAATACCAGCACTAGTACAAAAAGTGCATATTGCTTCGCCTCATTTGCATCAGTTGAAGTAAAAACTGATGCAAATAGAACTATTTGCATCAGTTCTATCTTAATAACCGATGCAATTAGTACGTGAAAAGCAATAGGTGATAAAAAATTAAATTTGCATCAGTTGTCACCAACAACCGATGCAATTGGTACGTGCAAATAGTTTTAGTCGCATCGGTTTTAAATTCAATCGATGCAACTACATTAGTTTACATTCATTTTCCATTGGTTTGCTACTCCAACTTTCATCTTCCCTCCCCTTTAACTTTTCATTTCCTGCTTATCTTTCATTTCTCCCTCCACTTCCCCCGTAACCCGTTAAGAAGTTTATATTTGTTCAATTGAACGACTTCAAATCAAATTCGTCTGTGAATTTTAACTTCAAGCCAAATTAGCAGTTCCTCTCCAAATCGAAATCCTAAAAAAAGAATAGAAAGTCATGAATTTCTCATCTCCTGAAAATTCCGAAACCGAAATCGACGTGCTAATTTCTGAAACGGCAGATCTAATCGCCCTCGAACAGATCGCAGCTATCAACACAGCTCACCTCTCCGACTCTCCTCTACCCTCAAATCTCGAATCCCGTTTCCAAAAACTCAAGTATTTACCCTTAGCTCAACCCGAGCCATTACCAATCAGCCCTAAATCGCTTCGAAAGTCCATCTCCTTTCCCCTACAGAACGAGAAAGGGAACGATGCGATACTTCGAGAATCGGAAGATGAAATTTCGAGACATGACTTCTCCAATTCTAAGCATTCCCCTTCACCAACTAAGACGGTTTGTTGTTTTGGGTTTTCTTTGAAGAAAAATGAGAGGGGGGATAAAGGTGTGAGATTTGTAGACGATGAGATGCTAAAGGAGATGCGGAGCCCTTCGTATATGAAGAAACAGAGAAAGGGTTTGAAGAAAATGTGGAAAGAGCAGGAGAAGATTGAGGAGGAAACGGGTAAAATGGTCGATTTGGTTAAGCAGGTTTCTGCGAAAATTAATGATGTTGTATTGGATGAGTTGATGAAAGAAGAGCTCAAGTAAGAATCATTTTGAAATTAGCTAATATTTGATATAGCATGTTTGAATTTTTATAGTTGTGTTAGTTCTAATTCTTACTGCATTTGTGAAGTTGTTTTAGTAATGATGATGATGATGTACTCCACTGCGAAATTTGTATACTGCATTACTTTACTGTATATGTGAGCTTAAATAGGAACTTTACCGATACATTGTTTGGATATTAAAATCAATACCTCTTGCGATACTTGGTTTATAATATATCAGTGTTTAGTGATACGTTGTTTTAGTCTATTCAATTTTATTTTCCTTGTGCTGAAAGAATTTTTCTTAATCTAAACTGAATACATGTTAGATCATGAGCTATGTATGATAAACTATACAAATTAATTACGTAAAGTGTTGTTTTTGACATTATTTGTTAGTTTCTTCTTAAAAGATATATTTCTTACTGCTGTAGAAAATTACATTCAACCATTAAACAGTATTATTATGATGGTAGTAAGATCTCTAGAAAATTTATTTTGGAATATGCGCTTCTATAAAATATAAAACTATTCAAATACTCGGCTAATAAATATTATGATCATTCCAGTTTCATGTTTATCATAATTTGAATGCTATTTTGTTCTGAGATAAATATTTATCAGCATGGCAAGTTGAATGCTATTTTGTTCACAAAGAAGGCTACATGCTATAACTGCACTTTACTTATTTGGCTACTAGTTTAATGCTATTATGTTCATAAAAAAGGCTACATCCTGATTACTTGTCTAACCAATTTGACATTAACGACAAAATGAGAGCTATTCTTATTGACTGGCTCGTAGAGGTGAATAATAGTTACATTCGTTTTATTTTCAAATAAGAAGTAATATCTACTGTGACATGTGAAAATAATTTGAAAATGAAACAAAGTGCAGGTTCACTACAAGTTTGAACTGATGGAGGAAACACTGTACCTTACTGTAAACATAATAGATAGATTTCTATCATGGCAAGCAGTTGTTAGGAAGAAGCTTCAATTAGTAGGAGTTACTGCCATGCTTCTTGCTTGCAAATATGAAGAAGTATCGGTTCCAGTAGTCGATGACTTAGTTACCATATCCGATCGTGCATATACACGAAAAGAAGTGCTTGACATGGAAAAATTGATAGTGAAAACTTTGCAATTCAACATGTCTGTGCCGACCCCGTTTGTATTCTTAAGAAGTTTCCTTAAGGTAGCTGGTTCTAAAAAGAAGGTTTGCAGTTGACCTTACAACTAGAATACATATACATTATGACATTGAAACTAAAGAAGTGTATTTATGATTCATAATGTGTAGCTGGAGCTGCTTTCATCCTTCATTATAGAGCTGAGTCTTGTTGAGTATCAAATGCTTGAGTTTCAACCTTCATTGCTGGTTGCCGCCGCCATATACACTGCTCAATGCAGTCTTAAAGGATTCAAGTTTTGGACAAGGACTTGTGAGCAGTACACCTTGTGTACTGAAGATCAGCTTCTGTAAGTTATATTTTAGTAAAAAGATAAACAAATCTGACAGTTGGTTTTTGACTTAAAAGTTCTGTATTGTATAGGGAATGCTTGAAGATGATGGTGGGATTTCATAGAAATGCAGGATCAGGAAAATTAACGGGGGTGCATAGAAAATACAGCACTTCAAAATTTGGTTTTGCAGGGAAGTCGTATCCAGCACTTTTCTTGTTGGATAACAGACTTTGAACATCACATATTTTTACAGCACACTTTGCTAGAAGGAGTTTCTGTGGAGGGGGTTAGATGTGGTAATAGTTGTTATGCAAGTAATGGTTTTACAGCTTGAAGTAAATGTGAAGTAAATGTGAAGTATATGACTGTGCACGTATAAAGTTGACAGATGAGAGGCACTAGCTAGTTGCAGTAACGTGAAGTGCTTTTGGGTAAAGTGGAATGTCAAATGGATGTAGAGGTGAAATGGGATGGTTTGGTTTGAAGTAGTGCACAGTTGTATGCAGTGATATGGGGTAAAGTTGCAGTAATGTGAAGTTGACATGATGATGGGGAGGTATGTATGCACTGGAAATTTGGTCAATTTGAATGAGATATGCAGTGACTGTTGATGGCAATGGGATATTTGTTAATAGAGGAAGGATGGGTGATGGCACTGTGCACTGATATGTTGTATGGCAGGCATTGTTGTCTTGTTGATATGGCTGTTTGGTTTGGCAAGTTGAGTGAACTGCAGTGTGATGCTTGTGAAGGCGGGGTATGTTTGAGGCAAGGGGGTGTTGCAGTTGTCTGATTATGTACCGTGGAATTTATTTATGTTTTTCATTATTTTGTAGAATTATTAAATCTGATTATGTATTTGCCATCAAATTTAATTTTGAATGATTGTAATATTGCATGCAATAATTGTTTGTTATAATCAATAATATATATATAGTCTATTTGAGTACTCTAATAATGGTTTCTGAGAATGGTTTTTTTGTATCAGGTATAAATAGCTGATGCAATAGAGGGATTAGTTTGCATCGGTTGTTATCAAAAACCGATGCAATAGAGGGATTATTTTGCATCGGTTTTCAACAACCGATGCAACATGGGGGCTGTGTCCAAGCAACCAACCATGATATTTTGCATCAGTTGTTAGTAACAACCGATGCAAAAAGGATCTTTTTGCATCGGTTTCAGAACTGATGCAAAAGTGTTAAGCCTGCTGCATCGGTTGCATATGCATCGGTTGTTGAACTGATGCAAAAGGGGAGTAAACAACCGATGCAAATGACCTGTTTTGTAGTAGTGCAGGGTAGATATACCAGTTGCACTTCCGGTTTGGTGGTAATGCATAGCAGCCACTACCGCCCATCTCGAGCCATACTCTCAATCAAAAAAATCAAAAGTGGCCAACAAATCAATCACAAAGTCAGAATACACTACCGAAGGAGTGTGTCCGATCGGAGGAGCTATCTCACTTGGCCCGTCGATTGCTCCTGTTTTAGACACCTTATGCCAACTCATGGGAGTCAGGTCCATGTATATTCCTCAAGAACGTCGCCATCATCTTACTTCATTTTGGAATATCCACCACATACACGGTTCTTAAAGTGGTTTTCGGAGTTGGCAGAGAGTATGACAACTTCTGATCCCTTTCTCTTTAACAACAAAACGTTATTATAACACCGTGGTCATTTCAAAATAGTTTATACTTCAAAACCAAAATATCATTGTCATTTCAAAACCATATCAATACGATATCATTTCCATTTCAAAACCAAATACGATATCATTTCCATTTCAAATATATATTCATTTCCAAAAATCATATCACTTCAATGTTGTAACGATTCGAAACCAAAACACTTGAAATTATAACATTTTGGAAATCATAGTTTAGAAATCATAATACTTCTCACTTAACCAGTTTAGATATTAAAATAGTATACATGATAAAGTAGTTTATAAAGTAAAATAGGTTATATAAAATAGATATAAGTTAAAATAGTTTATATTAGAATAGTTTATATTAAAATAGTTTATATGAAAATAATTTATAAAGTAAAATATATAAATAGTTTTAAATATAATTTAAAAATACTTTACATAATAAAATAACTTCCTATAATTTCAAAAATCAATTTCAAATCAACTCGCATTCCAAAATTCAAATTTAATCAAGTCTCAAATCATAAATTTCAATTCAATTTGGTTTCTCAATAAACCATTTTCAATTATATCAATTTCAAATACAGATTGAACCACAAAATAAATCATTTCAATTTCAATATTTTCAAAGCTTCAAATATTCAAACATTTCAAAACCAGATTTGATAATTCCATATATATATATATATCAAATTCACTTTATTATTATTTAGTTTTGAAATATTTACTTAATAAATCCAATATCCTTTAAATAAAACCCCAAATTACAAATAAACTAAATATTTCCTTCAATTTATTTAAACTTGAAATATTCATTTAAATCACCTTAACCAAAATCAAGTTATAAAATCATATCCTTTAAAATCTCAAATTCAATAAGTTCCAAATCGATTTAATTGAATAAAATTCTTAATTAAATACAATTTCAAATATATTCAAATTTTATCTTTCCAACCTTAACTTATAAAATTATTATAAAAATCTATATTTGAGAATATAATTTTAAATAAAGACTTAAATATATTGTATATATAAATTAAATCAAACTTATTTTAAAATAAAACAAATTTATACATATTTTAAAATAGTAAAATTATAAGTAAATTTTTAAAATTTAAAATTTCAAAGCCAACTTATAATTTTAAAATTTCCAAAACATATAAATTAAAATCAAGAATTTAAACTTTATGAAATACGTGTATATATATATATATAATATCTTAAAAATTAATATTTATTAAAATCGTATATTTCTTTCCAAAACTATAGAATCATTTCAGAATATTTATATACATAGATCAAGATTTCTGTATACAATTTCCTATCTGGTCAAGTGATACGGATATTTATCATTTCAATCCGCAATTTAAATATAAATATGTGTATATATCGTTTCAATCCGCAATCCCAAATTCAATTCAATGAAAATCGCTTGGGTTTATCATTTCAACCCATAACGATTTTCTCCTATTCTACAGATCGTAGGGGTATGTACCATTTCAACCCACAGTGAATTCTATACTAACAGGGAACTTGCAAAGTGATAACAGATATGATAATAATGTAACAGGCATATATCATCCTTATAAATAATAGATAATGGTTTCAGTTGTCACAAGTGAACAGATAGAGATAATATCATATGGATAGCAATGTAAATAACTAACATCGGCATATTTCAATTGTCGTTTCAGTTGAAATCAAATTTAATAAATATAAGAACATTAATCGTGAGTGATTGCTCACCCTTCGAGGCTAGAGAAGTTTGATACACAACAAGTTATGAATTGGGTAACAATCTAGACAATCGAATAATCCAAACAACAATCTCAAAGTGAAGTAAGCCGAAAGAGGATTTGCCGGACAAAGCTGATAGATAGGAATCGATAAGAAAATCAATCAGTTTGATATAAACAAAGAATATATATATATTTGTTATTTAAATTTCCTTACTATCAATATTTTAATGTAAGACAAATATTCAAATAAAACCTTTACATAGTTCGAAACAGGTATTAAATTTGAAACACATACTAAAACAAAACATCATCATATAATATTGAAAAATCAATACTTGAATTTAAACACATATACATTTTTTATAGTATTACATCCTTATATACACGAAACACGTATAAAACTATATAAATACTTCTCTGACAACTTTCCAAAAGGAAGCCAAACTTTTATGTTTTTTATATGAAATTATATAGCATTCTGTAGCTAAATATATATCAGTAACTTATAATGTATAGGATGTGAAATGACCCGACTTCCTATCTCCAGGAAGACGCATCGCTAATGAAGAAAGGGATGGAAGAAGAAAAGAAAGAGAAAGAAGAAACACAACAACATCAGATAACTCACAGCGGAACGAATGAAATATAATATATCACATAAATTATTACATGGTATCATATTACATCAGAGTACACAACCTATACAACAGATATTAGACAGTTATAAACATTTGTCTAACTATACAACTCACAATACACAAGAAACAGATACCAAACAAACACAGCGGAACCATAATATATCTACACGTGGAAGCCTCCTGCTCCATATCTCCTCTAGAATTCGTCAACCAAACCTGAATCACTTGACTACTCATACATAATATGAGTACCCAAGAGTTTAATAAAACAGAAAATAAACACTCGGGTCAGACAGGGGTCTGGTGTGAGTAAACGGGTTAAAATTGCTTAACTTTAGAAAATCCTTTGAAAAGAAAAGGTATCACGTAAGACTTCTCACACATAAACATGGAAAAGTTTTTACCTTACGCTAACCAAAACATTTGATAGGAAATCCAGTGATATTATAATAGTGTCTAGGGTTTTCAAAATAAAATACAGAAATAGCTGGAATGCCTACATCTCACGTTCCAACATAGTTGGGAACAATCAAAACCGTACAGGCACTTATTGGATTTTGGATTCCATCAATGGCAGGGCTACTGGGGTGCCGCCCATCACAGTACATGGTCTAGATCACCGTACCGAGGAGCACGCCCACTCCCCTGCAACACAAGGCCAGAACCATCCCTTACTGGAGTCCCGAACCAGACCACCCCGTGGTTGGTGCGACCAACCACACACTAAGCCAAAATAGAAAGGGACCTCTAGACAGGGGTAAATCTCACTCTCCAGTGGAGGCTACCCACGAAGCCTTGCTGCACCTCCCCTATTTTAGCCATTCCTGGTTGATGAGGCTTGAGGCTGCGATTACCTTTATAGAACACATTTATCTTAGAATGCTCATCGTCCACTTGACGATGTTCTGAAAGCATTCAATCCATACAAGTTCGTTCCGGGTTCAAACGAACCGAAGGCACTATCTCGTTGCACTCATTTTGGAGTCACCCTCAGAGTCAATGACCATAACCCTTGCACTCTGAATCACCATCTCGAACCTATAAGTACTATTCCGTCAAACTCATTACGGAATCACCCACAGAGTTATACTGACGTATAGTCCTTACACCTCGAGTCTTCACAAAGCTTCACTTGGATTCACGACCTAACGTTTAATTGGAATCGATGTGGTTTTCGGATATCCAAATATGGAAACCCGATCCCGGTCTCACCAAAACCAAACGCCATTTTAATGTCCAAGTTGTTCTTAAAGGTTTAAACAATTAAACTTATATCTAGGATGATATAAACAGATAGATGAATTACATTATCACAATAGATAATTCATAACACTATTCATCTCACAAAGCAGCATATCACATATCATAGATATCCAAATCATCCAGTATCAACCAATATCAATCACCCAATATCAATCACTCAATATTGATCATCCAATATCAATCAATCAACCAACCAATATTAATAAATCATCCAAAGCAGAATTGATTAACTCTTAATCAATTGGATTACCTAAATCCTTCTTTATTTATTTATTCCAAATAAATTAATCGTCTCTTAATGATCTTCTTTAATTAATCTTCCTTGATTAATTATCTTTTAATTATATTCAAGTAATTATCCTTAACCATATACAGTAATTAACCTTTAATTACTATCATTAATTACAATAATTAATGATCCTACATTTACTTCCATTACTTAATCAATTATAATTAATTACATTAAACTTTGATTAATTAAAATTAATTAATCACACTTAAATTAATTACTTTTATTAATCAATCTTGATTAATATCATTAATTAACTAATGATCCTTATTAATTAATAATTCCTTTAATTAATTAAATAATTAAATTGTAATTAATCATCTCATTAATCATAAACAGTAATTAACAATTTGTAATTACTTATCTTAATTAATTAACTTCTTAATTAATTATATTAAACCCTTTGATTAATTATTCTAATTAATCTTTAATTACTTCATTAAGTAATAATTAATCAATTAAATTAATAAATAAGTCCTTAATTAATTACTTTATTAATTAATTAAACTTTTAATTAATTACCCTTAGTAATTAATCTTAAATTAATCTCATTCTTAAATTAATTAATCACATTAATTAATTAACTAAATTAATTTAGTAATTAACTCTTAATTACTTACATAAGTAATTATCCCTAATTACTTCGTTAATAAATCTTGATTACTCTCTTAATTAATTACCTAACAAGTAATCAATTCCATCATTAAACAATCCTTAATACTTTAATTAATTAATTTCTCCATAATTAATTAACTTCAACAATTATATTAATCAATCCTTAGATTAATAACATCAAGAGATTACCCATTAATCACTTCAATTAATTGCACCCATGAGTAATTTCCATTAATTACTTCCATAAGTAATTACCATTCTAAATTACATTCAATAATTAACCAATAATTACTTCATTAAGTAATTACACTTAATTAATCCATAATTAAGTGATTATTTAAAATTAAATAAACAATTAACTAATTATTTAAAATTAATTAATTAATTAATTAATTAACTTCTTATATTTAAATAATTCTTGATTAATTAAGAAAACATTATTCTTAATTAAACTCACTTATTAACAAATCATATTTAATTAAGTATTCTTAAGTTCGTATCCAAATAACTTAACCTTGGTTATCTTCATAATTAAATTATTTGAAATTAAATAACTTAAACAACTTATTCTCTTTGGTTTACTAAATTATAACAATAACTTATTTGAAAATAAGTCGTTTAGAAATCAAATTTGAAATTCAAAAATACTTTAATTATCTGACTCAAACTTATTCATTTTAAATAACATTTAAAAACATAAGTTCTTAATCATTACTTTTTTAAATCTTGCTTAAAACTTTGATTTAATAATTAATCTCAAAATATTCCCTATTAAATTTAAAATTCAAAATTAAATGAAGTTAAATTCTTACAAAAGAAATCATCTTTAAACAATTTAAATTTGAATTAAATCCAATACAATTTTTTTAAAGTTTGATTAATTTTATTACAAACACAAGTTTTTAACTTCGAATGTTTTCTTTTATAGAACTTGTTTTATAGCTTATACTTGATTTATATTAATTCAAACTCAAGTTTAAATCTGTAAACTTTAACATTACCCAGAACAACCAGAAAGCAACACCCAAAAAAACCCGAGCAAAACAATGAATCTGCTTGTGCCTAACCCGAAGCAACCAGATACCCTTCCCACTTCGAGTCCAACCCGAGCATAACACGAGAATTTCCCGAGAAAAGCCTTTCTTCCCCCAACTCACTAACGTTCCAGCTGATACGACAACACGCGTGCACGTGTCCCACTGTCGCCGGCCTTTGGCGAGCGTCGCGACCATCGACGTCGGTCGCAATATCACATGCGACCCCAAAAACAAACCCGGAATCACCAAATACCAATCGAATCAAAATTTCGTACTCAAGCACGAAAACTGCAGAAACACGAGCACAAATCCAAACCCACCGCCGACCATCACGGCAACGATGCTCCTTGCCAACCTCTCCATCGAAACGCCACGTCACAAGCTCCATTTTCCCCCATGTGCGAACACCTCCGATCCTTCGTTCGCGACGTAATCATCTCAACAGTAAAGCCAAATAAAAAGCAAGCTTAAACCCTAATTTAATCTAATTCGAACAAATTGAACATTGGAAAAATTCCCTTGCATTTTTCCCTTAATCTATAACATACATGCAAGCTTCCACCCAAGTATCAGATCAAATTATTGAGCATATCATCGGCAGTTCACAAAAATCCCTAAAACATTCAAACCGAAAGTCCACACTAATTACACAATTAAAAAATACAAATTGCATATCTAAATTCATGATTTATCATCACGATTACATGCATGTAATTCAATTTAAAATTTAAGATGGTTGATTTTTACCTAAAATTAAACAGAAAGCTTTGCAAAAGCAACGACTGCAATCAAGATTAAATTAATAGTAACATATAATATATATATAATACTAGCATACCTTATGTATACCTTATATTCCATACTTCATATATATTTGAAAGCACAATCGATAATATGGTTTATAACATTGGAAGTATATTTTATAAAACAACAGACAGAACGTATGTATTATAAACTAACTCATATATAACATTTATACTAATATATATAAACAGATTTTCTTTTTTAATATACACTGATAAACAAAATTCTGAAACACACACATATATATATAACTATGTATATATATACCTTACGCAAAATAAGCACTCAGCCAAGGTAGGCTGAATGACAGTAGGGGAGGCTCAGCCTGGGTGCTGGCCATTGGCTAAGCAGAGAAGCTCGGACGATGATGATGGAACGGGGAGGAGGCATGTGTAACTACTGCTTTGGTGGGCGGGCTCTTGGTATGGTAGGTGGGCGCAGGTGATAGGGTGAGGAGTTGGAAGGCAGGGTGCTTCAGCTATGGGTTGTACGGTGAGCATGGGAGGTCGGGTAAGAGGGGAAGGTGCATGCTGAGTGGGTATGTGGACGATGGAAATGGTGGTTCGAAGAACGTGGGCAGGAGAAATGAACAGGCAGTAAAAGCTTCTCTTTTTTTTCAAACAAAATAGAAAGGTGAACGAAAACAAAAATGAAACAACATAAATTTTGAACCCGAAGTATGTGAAAATCGGTGAATAATAAAACTTTTGGCTATTGAGTTACTCGATGGAAAGTTGAATGGACTTGGAATTCAAAAGTCACAAAAACCAAAAGTCACAAACAGTATCGATACGGTTACCATTTTCACGGATGTCACTACGTATCGGATTTCAAAACACAGAATTGAATATACCGTAGAGATCAGCACGACGAGAAGATCAAAACAGCATGCGGATATTAATGGTATGATTATCCGATCAGAAGCTGATAATCGGTACCGAAAATGCTGCTAAAGCATAAGAATTAAGATAGATGGAGCAATATCAGTTAAATTTTAAGAAAACGAAAGATGAAGTTTCACTCAGAAGATGATTTATAGATTTTCTATATAAAAATATCCAGGTTCAGAAAACATTCTATTATCATCAATTTTTAATTGATATAAATTAAAGTATAATTACACAAGAAAATAAATTTCCATATTTTCAGACGAAAATTTACCATTTTCTATGTTTAAATAGACATATTCCAAATACCAAGTTTATATTTCAAAATTTTATTATTTAAAATTTAAAATAATTCAGTTGATTAAATTAATGAACCACTAAAATTTACGGGTCGTTACATATCAAGTTTAAAAAAAGAATTGCACACAAAGGACAAAAATAATGCTAAAGTGCTAAAGTTGTAGGTTCAAAAATTAAGGAATGAAATTGGACAAAAGAAAAAAGTGATAATGTGCAAATAAATGTGGATCATTTTTTGCAATTATTCTATGGAATGCTCTTTATATTTTCTCATATTTTTGTTACCTTTTGTTTTTTTATGTATATCACTTTAGGTTAATCGGTGTAATTTTTCAATTAGCGATAAAATTTACCTATTTCAAAAAATTCACAGTCGAATATTCTGTAAAAAGAATTTTGATAATGAAATTTTGAATGAATAAAAGATGCGACTTAAAAATATTCATTAAGAGTTTTATATATGTATTCACTATGTTCATTTAATTTATCAGTTTTAAACACAATTACTTTATGTACATGTGGAAAAAGTTATATTAGAAAATAAAACAAAACAAAAAAGGTACTAAAACATAACATAAAAATAGATAAAACAAAGCATAACATAAAATAAAACACTATATTAAATAAAATTGTAACACGTTATATTTCGTAAAATATGATGTAAAATAATAACAGATGGCATTGAATAAATACTACATAGAATAAAATAATATATTGAATAAAAAACATTAATTACTTCATTATGTCCTTTTATAGTCTTTTAATGCTACCATTCCTTATTTAATTTTGTTTGATCATTAATGCCGCAATGGATGTATTTGTAAATAGTATGAATTCAACCCTATTGTAGCATTTAGATTTTGAGTCTTGAGGTGATCATATTGGTTTTGAATTGATTTTTGATTTTGAATTTGATTTTCAAATTATGCATAATTATGCTGTTAATTTTCTAGGTTCATAATGGCAGTCAAATAGAGTGAAAGCTAAATGAATTGTCAAAGTAAATGAAAAAAAGGTTTAGATTAGTGAATATAGAAAATAAGGATTTTTTTACTAGAAATCATTATCTTAATTCGAGCAGTTAAATTTACCAATTCATCCAATTCTTCTGTTACATAGCAGTTCCCTACTGCTTTGTTCCTGTCTTAAATTTTCCAACTCAAAATACTTATGCCATGATATATGGCGGTTAAATTTACCAAATATAGCAATTGAATATACAAGATATAGATTTTCTAGTTTCTTAGCAGATAAATAGATATAGAAAAAATGGTGTCTCCTGTTGCCTTGTTCCCGTCTTCTTCTTCCTCATTCTTGCCTTTTTTACCAATCATCCAATTATTTCCCTTATTGTACTCGCGATGTCGCTTTAAGTCATACATATGCTTAGGTGGTCAAAGATCTCAATTTTTCTTCTCCACGATCTTCTTATCGAAAGCCAATTTCTAAGAATTGGGTTGAAACCAGAAGGAGTAGGAGAATTTGCTTCCGTTGTGAAGACTTTATTCATTTGGAAAAAGATTGTCGCGATCCTATAAGGTGTTTTGGGTGCGGTTCCTTTGGTCATAAGAGAGTCGAGTGTTCGGCGAAATTCGCTCCAACCTCTGACAAGTGTAAGAATCCTTCTTTATTTGATCATGGGTTTCTTTTTATTTTGAAATGTATAAAACTCAAGCGAATTTTTATAGGCTACTTATGGATTCAGAGGAAAGATGGTATCCAATATTTGAAAGATTTGTTCATTCACTTTGATGCGATCAATGTGTTAGCATTGTAAAGATTATAGAAAGAAAATTGGGTATCCTGAGGAGTATTTTGGAAAATCTGATTATTCTTTGGATGGTGTTGGTTCGGCTGTAGACATGGAAGTAGTTTCTAATGTGAGGAATGATAATTCGAGCAGTTTTAAGGTGGTTAACGAAGCTTCTATTATTGCTAGTTCAATTCGAATGGAGGAATTTGAGTTCTTTGATCCATTTCTCTTAGACCCTGATATCATGCACTATAGTTTGAATTCTTATTCTCTGAAAATAATTAATACTATACCTAATTGTAAGAATGCAAATCTTTTTGAATGGGGTTCTGATTTTAATGTTCAGCTAAATGTATCGAGCAATGAATTTGTCGATGTTAATCATAAAAGAACCAAAACAAAATTTCATGAAATTGGGTGCTTTGAGTTAAGCATTGCTAATATTTTTGATTGTCGGTAAAGTTTCAATAGAGAATATATGTAAAAATTAAAAGAAGATAATATTGTCTTATATTGATTGTATACTCTCTGAAATACAATTTGATATACGAAATTCTGAGGCTATATAAAAGCACATTTTGTTATAGCAGAGCATAAGATATATATAGGCTAAAATATGGGCTTGTAACAATATGGCCCAAAAAAGTGTTTTCAGCAATTAAAGAATAAGTGGCCAGGATGCAATCAGACGATCTCAATGGATGCGATGGCTTACTTAAAGAGATAAAAGAGTGCTATGGCATTACTATCTTCACTTATTTCCCCCCTTCGAACCCCAACCTGATTTCTAGGGTTAGAGTTCATGAGGCAAAGTCACTCAATTCTCTGATTAGATTGACGCAGTCCACAAAATTCCTGCTGCTCCTCCAATTTATGCCCTTCTGATGTCTGATTCGGGTTGTTCGCTTAAGTCTCTTGTCTGAGTAGTTGCGATTTGAGTCGGGACTGATTTGAGTCGAGAGCAAGTTGATTTCTCAGATGTTCTTTCTTCTTCCGCCCTCCAATTTGGAGAAAATCTTCCTTATTGAGCTCGTGATATGGCTGAATCTCAGTTACTCCCAACTCTAACCTGAACTTCTCGAAGTTCCTTTTTGACAATGATTTGGTGAGTGTGTCGGCCTTCTAGTAGGTGGCAGGTATATGATTTGCTTGTAAATTTCCTTTAATGACTTGATCTCGAACAAAGTGTAGATCTATCTCAATATGTTTGTAGCTAGAGTGTAGTATAAGATTAGCTATCATATAGACAGCACTTTGATTGTCACACCACTGTGTTAGCTTGAAGTCTGATTTCAAATTTAATTCATCCAAAATTGACCGTAACCACATTATTTCGGCTGTGGCACTGACCACACTCCTATACTCTGCTTCTGTACTAGATCTTGAGATAGTTGATTATTATTTTTAGCACCATGATATCAAGTTTTTACCAATTAATATGCATTATTCAGTGACTGATTTTCTGTCATCTAAATCTATGGCCCGGTCAACGTCTGCATATCCAGTTAAATTAAGATTTTTGCAAGCTTTAAGAGATAAGCCATGATTTATTGTTCCCTTTAAGTATCTGAGAATCTTCTTGACTTCCTTCCAGTGTTGGTCCAGTGGATTCTGCATAAATTGAGAAAGTTTGTTAACATTGAATGCAATATCAGGTCGTGTTATAGTAGCATATTGTAATGCTCCTATAACACTTCTATATTGTTTAGTATTATTTTGACTTCTCCACTGTTTTTTGATAAACTATGATTGCTTATCATTGGTAATGGCATGGGTTTTGCATCTTCCATTTTTGTTTTAGCCAGCAGTTATGCTATGTATTTCCTCTGACACAATGTTATCTTAGAATTTGTTGTTCTATGAACTTCAATTCCCAGGAAGTAATTGAGGTCTCCAAAATCTTTGATTGAAAATTGCTTGTCCAGATAGCAGATAATTTGATTGATTTCATCTTGATTGTTACCTGTAATTATAAGATCATCAACATAGATTAGAATGTAAAAAATTGATAATTGGCTGGCTTTAATGAACAATGAAGTATCTGATTTGATAGATTGATATCCCTTTGATATTAAAGTTGATTTCAGTCTGTCAAACCATACTCTTGGTGCTTGTTTGAGGCCATATATTGCCTTATTTAATTTGCACACAAGGTTTGCATTTTGTTCATAGCCAGGTGGTTGCATCATACAGATCTCTTCTTCTAATATGCCATTTAGAAAGGCATTATTGACATCCAGTTGTCTTATTCTCCAACCTTTGTGTAGTGCAACGGTGAGAATGAGCCTTATTGAAGAGGGTTTGAATACTGGAGAAAAGTTTCAGTAAAGTCAAGCCCATACTGCTGGGTATAACCCTTGGTAACAAGTCTTGCCTTATATTTATTGATAGTCCCATCAGGATTTCTTTTTATCTTGTATGTCCATCTACATCCAACAATATTTTTATGTGCTGGTGGACGTACAAGATCCCATGTCTTGTTCTTTGTAAGAGCATTATACTCTACATCCATTGCTGCTCTCCAGTTTTTGTGCTTTGCAGCTTGCTCATAGCTTAATGGTTCATCAAGGCTTGTGTTGGCAATGTATACTTTTGGTTTAAAGATTCCACTTTTAGCTCTAGTGATCATGGGATGACTTGATTTGACTGGGGAATCAGTGTGAGGTAAGCTGTCAGTATTGCCATAACTGGAATTGTCAATTGAATCAGTTTGTTGATCTCGAGTTCCATGACTTTCTTCATTTGTTGAAAGTGCAGGTGATTGACTGGCATGACTGGGATCATCGATCCAATCAGAATTTTGTTGAACAAAGACTACATGATGAGTTTGATGATTTCCAATAGTCCTCTTACCTCTGTTTGATTCTCGTTCTCAGGATATATAGGTAGTTCAGGTATTGATACACTTGGATTATATACCTTGCTTGTTGTTTTCACTTCTGAATTTCTAAAAGGGAATTCATTTTCATTAAATACAACATGTCTGCTAATAAAAAGTTTTCCACTATTATCTAGACATTTGTAACCTTTTTGATTTATGGCATACCCAAGAAATGTACATGGCTTTGATCTAAAGTTTAGTTTATTGTTGTTATAAGGCCTTAAGTATGGAAAGCATAAGAACCTAAAGGTTTTTAAACTATAATAATCTGGCTTCACCCCTTGTAATTTTTCTATGGGTGTTATACCTTCTAAAATTTTGGTTGGCAGTCTATTAATAAGATAGACTGCAGTACTGAAAGCTTCAGGCCAAAATTTTAAAGGTAAGTTTGCATGAGCTAATAAGCTAAGCCCTTTTTCAACTATGTGCCTATGCTTTCTTTCAACTAAGCCATTCTGTTCAGATGTATATGGACATGTGGTTCTATGAATTATTCCCTTATTGCTAAAGTAATCCTTAAGGGTTTTGTACTCTGTTCCACCATCTGATTGCAAAATTTTAACATGTGAACTAAGTTGTTTTTCAACCATGGTAATAAAATTCAATACAACTTTGTGTGTATCAGATTTATTTTTTAAGAAATATATCCAAGTGTATCTTGTATAAGCATCTACAAAGGATATATAGTATTTATAACCATAATCTGAATATGTTGATGTTGGTCCCCAAAGATCAGTAGCAACAAGTTCTAGAGGCTTGGAATATTTGGTTAAGGAGTCATCAAATGGCAATTTGTGACTCTTACCCATTTGACAGTGTGTGCATATGTAAGGAAGAGAAACATCATCACAAGATATACAATTTTCAGTAAGAACTTGTTTAACAATTTTAGCACTAGGATGACCAAGTTTGCGATGCCAAAGATCAAATATACTATTGTAGTTTTTCATTTCACACTGATTACAACAGTTTTACACCTTTATAGAATTTGTACAGTTGACAGATTTAAATCTATATAACCACTTCTCAGCATCACCCTGCAATAAAACATCTTTAGTTAGTATATCTCTAACAAGACAATCTTAGGATAAAATTCGAAGTAAACTTTATTGTCATTAGAAAATTGAGATACACTAATAAGATTCTTTTTAACCTTTATAACTCTTAATAAGTTATGTAGGAATAATTGTTTCTTTCCTCTAATAGAAGCACTTCCTACATGAGAAATTTTGATACACTTACCGTTGCCCATGAAAATAGACCGTTTACCTCTATACTCCTTGTTGCCAAGATTTAAATTTTCTAAGTTGTTAGTTATATGATTAGTTGCCCCTGAGTCAGGATACCAGTACTCATCATGCACATGTTCTGATTGGCCATTTTCACTTAAGCAGTGATCTTTGTTCTCTGCTTGACTGATGGAGCTTGCTTGAGCCACATTAAAACTATGATTATCATTTCTTGGATTGTTGTTATTTCTGATTTGAATACCTAAAATAGCATTTTACAGCTGTATGCCCAATTTCACGGATTTGACATCTTGGTCTGTTATTATTGTTGTACCCACCCCTTCCCCTTGATCTATTGGAGTATCCTCCTCTCTGTGACTGTTTATCACTTTTGTTGTTCTTTTGATTCTTGTTTCTTGTATTGGTGGTATAATTGATAGTAGACTCAGATTCTTGGGGTCTTTTATTGTCTATCCTGGCCTCATGAGCCTGTAGGATAGAGTGAACATCATCCACTGATGGTAAGATCTTATGAGATGATATAATTGCCACCACAGCTTCATATTCATCACTCAAACCATTTAATATGGTTAAGATCTGTTCGAAATCTGATACTTTATGGCCTACAGCCTCGAGCAGGTCACAAATTGTCTTGATTTTGTATAGATATTCTCTCATAGAACAATTTTCCTTTCGATGTTTTGAAGCTATCTCTTGTGATACATAACTTTTGCTGCTGATTGAGTATTGAAAACATTTTCAATGGTTGACCAAATTTCACAAGCAGATTTACACCCAATAACATGTGATAGGAGGTTGGTGTTTATAGACGATAATAGCCAGGAGCATATTAGTCTATCTTGCCTGTGATGTTTGACATATTCTTCATTGCTAACTATCTTATATTCTAGAACAGTGATGAATTTTGGTGGAGTTGGTATTGTGCCAAGAAGAAAACCTTTAAGGCCATAACCCTGCATAGTAGTTTTAATCTATGGTTTCCACAACAGATAATTATTCTCATCAAGATGCACTGTAATAAGTTAACTCTGTGGGCTTGTGATAGATTTGATTAGCTTTGCTGTTGCACCAGATTGCTGCTCTGAAATAACATTATCATATGTTGTTGAATGATCATCAGTCATGATGAAACAGTCTCTGACTAAACTAAGAGGAAGGCTTCAGATATGGTTCTTGAACAAGAAAATCCTCAAGAAGATGATGAATAACAGGTATGATGAAGCTAGATCCAAATGATGAGTGTTATCTGATGGATCTTGGCATGGCACTAATCTTGTTTTCAAGTTTGCTGTGATGATTTTCTGATTTCTTGAATCTGGTTTCTGTTGCTTTCTTGATCAAGTTGTCTTTAATGAAAATCTGAGTGCAGCCAGTGTATAGCTCGGCAAAGCACTAGATTTGAGAAGATAAACTTATCTTACCCAAATAATGATTATACAATCTGATGGGTAAAGAATGACTCTCCAAATGATGAAGAATCTCTGATGGAGAAACTTTGATATCTCTCTTATGACTTTCTTTGATATTGTGTTGTTAAGCATGCAGCTCCGATACCAAGTAAAGTTTCAACAGAGAATATATGTAAAAATTAAAATAAGATGAATATTGTCTTATATTGATTATATACTCTCTGAAATACAATTTGATATACAAAATTCCAAGGCTATATAAAAGTACATTTTGTTACAGCAGAGCATAAGATATATATAGGCTGAAATATGGGCTTGTAACAATATGGCCCAAAAAAGTGTTTTCAGCAATTAAAGAATAAGTGGCCAAGATGCAATCAGACGATCTCAATGGATGCGATAGCTTCCTTCCAGAGATAAAAGAGTGCTACGGCATTACTGTCTTCATTTATTTTTGTCTAAAGTCAATGGAAGAAATAGGAAAGAATTCTGATTGGATTGAAGATGCAGATGTGAATATCAATGTAATGTTGTGTATATTGTTGATCCTTCATCTATATATAAAAGCAGAATTGATAATCAAATTCAAGAATGCTCTGTTGCTTCTGACAGTCAGCTCGACAAAGTTATGGTTAGTGATGTTAGCGTGGTGGTTGATTATAGAGTAGGAAGTAATGATAATAAGTAGATATTGGATGCTCATGTCTCAAATGATAGGACTGCTTCATGTGGCTGTTTGGATAATGTCAGAGTGCACCGTATTAATAGTGATTTCTATAATGATGCTCATAAGGCTAGTATTTCTATTAATGTTGATATGCACATGGTATATGATGATTTATCAAACTGCTTGGTTAACTATGGTGATATGGTAGGAGATTTAAAAGTGCGACAAAGAATAGGTTGTTTAACACTGATGTATTGCTAGATGGGGTCAATTTGCTTGAGGGTAATGATGTTGTTACTAGTGATAACCATTTAAGTGTTGAGGTTGGGTTTCTTGATGATGAGGACGTGAGAAGATTGTCAGTCTCTGGTTATATGGAGTTCCAGTCAGAGGTTGTGGGGTTTCTATATGGCGATGTTCATCAGGTTATCAATATTGATAACTTTATTGATATGGTTGGCAAAGTTGATCACAATGCTAAAGTTGATTTCAAGGAAAATAATGATATATATATATATATGCTAAGTCGAATTATGGTGTTCTTGATGACATGAATGTAAGAAAGCTATCTGGTGCTGGTGTTGGAGAGTCTCGGTCGGAGGTAGTCGGGTTTCAGATTGATGATGGTAATCTTAACAAGGCTGGTGGCAATTTGTTGACAATGGATAGTTTAGTTTTTAACTCTGGTGTGAAACAGTTCATAGATAGAGAAGAATTAAGTGCTAGTATAGTCGCGGGTAGCAGTTTTATTTCTGGCATGGATGTTTCAGCTAGTGGCATGGTTTTGGATGATGTACTACAATGCGTAGCATGTGTATCAACAGCAGGTGGTAGTAATTGTTTTGTAAATTGAAAAACTTCATCTCTATCTTCATCGACTAAGAAAGGTAGGTGTAGGAAATCAGTTGCTATCAATGGTGTTGTTCGTCGTAGTGCTAGGGTCTATAACATTCATTCTTTGTTTATGGGTGAGTCTCCTGATTCGAGTGCTATGAATGGCATTTCGAATTAGGCTCATGTATGGTTTCTATTTTAGGCAACATTTATTCTTTTTATGCTCTAGGTAGTCTACCCACTAGTGAGTTACGTCAGTTAGCTAGAGCAACTGCTTTTGTTTTTATAGATGATGAGCTAGGTACTGCATACATTAGGAGTAGGGAAGTAGAGAGGATTAGATAGAACATCTGGATTATGAGGATTATTAGTTGGAATATTAAGGGTCTGCATGTTTTAAATAAATGTGATAAAATTAAAGCATTTTTTAAATATTATTTCGTTGATATTGCCCTTTTACAGAAAATAAAAGTATACTGTCCCGATATTCGTTTTATAGAAGATTAGGCGATTATTATTTAGACATTGGGACTGTTTACCTTCTATTGAAGCTTCTGGGGGTTTACTTATAGGTTGGCATGATAATTCATTTAAACTTCTTCAAACTGTGACTAAGTAACACTCTTTACATATTATTCTCATTAACCTTGGAGATAACACTTTATGAAATATTTCTAATGTTTATGGACCAAACTCAAAAATATGTCGTAGAGTTCTATGGAATGAATGTTTGGAATTTAGATCATTAGCTCCCGGATCTTGGATTATGGGTGGTGACTTCAATGTTAAGCGTTTTTTAGGGGAATGTTCACCCCGGAAAAGGGGTTTCTCTTCTATGGAAGAATTTGACCGATTTATTATTAATACTAATTTAATTGAATTACCACTTACCAATAGAGAATTCATTTGGAGTAATACTAGAGAGTCCCCTTCTATGGCCCTTCTAGATAGATTATTCATCAGTGACGAAATTTAGGATAAATTTCCTATTTGTGGAGTCTTTGGTTTACCATATACATATTCTGATCATTGCCCTATCATTCTTATGTGTGATAATCATAAATTGTTGATAAAGCTTTTAAATTTGAAAATATGTGGTTATTATAATCTAATTTCTCTAATCTAATTATAAAAATGGATTTCAATTAATTTTTATAATGAGGGAATTAGGGAAAACGATAAACTTTGGAAAAAATTAAGCTAACGGACACTAAGTTTCATTTTTAGGCTGAAGGACAAATGCTTCAACTTTTACACTATACAAAATGCTAGTTATATCTAGCATTATATTTAGTTTTACACTATACAAAATGCTACTTAAAACTAGCATTCTCCTTCAGCCTAAAAAACAAACTTGTTATCCTTCAGCCAAACTTTTTCCTAAGTTTGTCCTTGTCCCTATTTTTCTATTTTATAATATCAAAAATGGATAAGTCTGCAAAAAAATTTGTTTTAAAACTTAGGGGTCTTAGGAATTATCTTAAAAATTGAAGTAAGAATGTTTTTGGCAGTATTAAAATTAAAAAAATTGCTTTCTAAAATGCTTAATATTAACAAGATAGAGGAAACTGGACAACTAAATATTGGAGAGCGTAATGTTCTCGCTAATCTAAAAGAACTCAGTTCAATTTTAGAAAAAAAAGAGGTAATGTGGAAACAGAGATTGAGAATTCAATGGATTAATGAAGGTAGTAATAATAATATAATTTTTTTTCATAATATGGCTAATGGTAGAAAACGTAGCAACACGATAAATTCTATTTTTGTGAATAATGAATTGGTTGATCAAAGGGATCTAAATAAGGCATTTATTGATTATTATAGAGATTTTTGGCAATAAGAATAAGCATAGGATAAACGTTAGATGGAATGAACTTTATCCTATTGAATCTAGAATTAACCTTACTGACTTTGATAATCCTTTTTCTAAAGAGGAGATTTTGAAGGTTATTAACGACATGCCTAGTGATAAAGCTCCGGGTCCCGATGGGTTTCCTATTTTATTTTACAAATTATTTTGGGATTTTTAAAGTTTGATTTAATTAGCATGTTTAATGAATTTTATAATGGGAAACTGTAATTAGGTAGATTTACTTTTGCAAACGTCATTCTATTACATAAAAAAATTGGTGCTAATAATTTAAAAGATTTTAGACCAATTTATCAATTGTTCTATTAAAATTATCTCAAAAGTCTTAGCTAATAGACTTAGCACAAGAATGAATGATCTAATTGATTGTTCTCAAACTGCTTTCATTAAGGGTAGAAATATCATAGATGGATTGGTTATTGTTCAAGAATACATTAATCATCGTTGTAAAAATAACATCATATGTGCACTTCTAAAACTGGACTTTGTGAAAGCTTTTGACTTGGTAGATTGGGATTTTCTTATTGATATGTTACTGGCTAGAGGTTTTAGTCACAAATGGATTGGATGGATTATGAATTTTCCTAAAACTGGTAATTCTAGTATAATGGTTAATGGTATTTTAGGAAATAAAATTCAATCTAAACGTGGCTTAAGGCAGGGTGATCCTTTATCGCCTCTTTTATTTAACTTAGCTGCTGATATTTTCGCTATGATTATTAAAAAAATGGTTGGAAATGGTTCTTTAGGGAGCGTTGGTAGTGAGATCTCACGCAATGGTCTCTCTATTCTTCAATTTGAGAATGATACCTTATTATTTACTTCTTATTTGCCTAATCATGTCATTACCCTTAAATTCATTTTATACAGCTTTGAACTTCTTTCAGGGCTCAAAATTTAATTTCGTTAAAAGTTTGTTTTAGTATTAAATGATGTTGATAAGGTTGAAGATTTAGTTGCTAATACGCTTAATTGTAAAACTATGAATTTCCCTTTTGATTATCTTGGTTTTTTTATTATATCAAGTAAACTTAAGCATAATGACTAGCTAATTATAACATATAAAATTAAAAATAGAATTTCTAATTGGAATGGGAGGTTTTTATGAAAAATAGGTAGATTAGTTCTCATCGATTCTATTTTATCTGCTCTTTCAATCTATTGGATGTCTATGCATCTTTTCCTATATTGGAAGATTAATAGATAAAAGTAGAAGAGATTTCTTATGGAGTGGCGATAATCCTAATAGTAGTCTAAAATGTTTAGTTAATTAGGAAATAGTTTGTAAATCGAAAAAGGAAGATGGTTTAGGAGTTATCAATTTACGTAGCATGAATTTATCTTTATTGGGGAAGTGGCTATGAAAATTTAAGGATATAAACGATAATCCTATTTGGAAAGAAATTATTTCTAGACATTATTATAATGGTAGTAACAATTTATACCAAATTACACCTTAAGTTACTAATAAATTTTATAATTTTTGGAAATCGATTTTAAAAGTCATGAGATTTTTAACCTTGGTACTAATACGATTGTTCATTCAGGAAATAATACTTCTTTTTGGCATGACCATTGGATATTTGTCATTCCTCTCAGGGTTGAATCTAAAGAACTTTTTGAAATTTGTAACTCTAAGAATGATTTAATTTTAGACGTACTTTCTCCGAGTAATGATCCCCCTTGGAACTTTAGTTTTAGTAGAATCTTAAAAGGTACAACTCTTAGACAACTTTCTTTATTATGTGCAAGATTGAGTTTATATGATATTGATAACAAAAATGATATTATTAACCGGGAATGTGACAAAAGTAAGAAATTCACTTCTAATTCTTTATATAAATTTCTTAATTTTCAGGCGTTACTAATAACTCTTTTAACCTTATTTGGAAAGTAAACGCTCCGCCTAAAATTAAGATTCATAGGTGCTTAATCATGCATGGGAAACTAAATACCATTGAATTTTTTGAAAATAAATAATATGAAAATTGATAATAAATGTGCTTTTTGTAAATTATATTAAAGATATTAGTCACATATAAGATTATATGGATACTTGCTATTCTTAATATTACTCTTAAAATCTTTAACTTTATTCTTACAACTAAAGTTATTGATTGTGACTTATACTGGAATAATTTAAGATTTAAGTTTAAAAAGGGTAATAGGTTTTTACTAGATGCTTTATTCATTATAATATATTGGTACATTTTTGGTTTGAGAGAAACCAGAGACTTTTTAATAATAATAGTCACATTAATAGATTGATAATTACAATATCATCATTTTGTTTCAATTGATCTAAAATCCTAAATACGAATTACTAAAAATAATCATTTCAAAGAATATCTTAATAAGGTTAGAAATAACATTGAGTTATTTAAGCAAAAAAATAATATTTTTAACATTAATAATTATATCATTAACATTTTCTCAAATTTGACTGATGATTTTACTGATTATCATAATGTTCTTTTGAATAAAGGAGCATAATGATAATTTTTTAAATTTATAGTTTGTAGGTTTTATCTTCATATTTTATTAATTTTTATGCTTTTTTTATTTCAAAATCACTATTTCATATCTTTAGAGTAAGTTAAGATGTTGCATAATGAGTTTTGATTTTTTTTTTTTAGTTTATCTCTTATTTTAGTTTCTTTATTGTCTTATAATTTTAACATTAGTTTTATTACTTTTACTTCATTAATACATACATGTGTATATAAATTTCATTTATATACATATATGTGTATTATTCTTATAATTTTTCATAGTTCCATCTACAAATAAAGGTTTAGGCCAAAATTGGCGCTAGATTGCTATTTGTAGGTTTTTGAGGTTGTTGTCGCCCGGATTGCAGTTAAGCGTTCGTTCTAAATCTTCCACGTTGGTAGTGAGGCATTCTTTTTGGATTATCCGCGTTTGCAGTGAGACATTCTTTCTTTGGTGGAGCTACTTGTTGATCTCATTTGTGCACTTGATCGCACCAGGGATCATCCGCGTTTGTAGTGAGACGTTTATTCTGGATTATCTGCATATGCAGCTTGGCTTTCTTTCTAATTCATCCGCGTTTGCAATGAGGCGTTTATTCTCTGGTGGAGCTGCTTGTAAACTTCTTTTGTTGATCTCGTTTGGATACTTCTAACACTTCATTACTGAGTGGTGGCCTTACCGGAGTTCGATATTGATGTGTGATGGGCGGTGGCCTTGCCGAAGCTCATTCAAAAAGTTACCTAAGTTTGTTTTCTTTATTTTTTCTGTATTATGACTTGTCACCTGCCGAACATGTTGGCAGCTCCTTTGTTATTGGTGATATATGTGTGTGTGTGTGTGTATGTGTGTGTGTACATGTGTGCTCTCCTCTACTTTAGAGGATCCCACATTTCTCTCAAAAAGATGTGCAGAAGAAACACCTAAATGGTCAACAAACAAATCAATACTAATTAAAAGTCAAGAGGAGGTAGAGAGCCTCCTTCCAATGACCCGAAATTTCACCATTTTGAGTTGGGAATATTTAATTAATTTTAAATATTAAAATAATAGATTATGTAATTAAAATAAAACTCTTTTAAATAGTAAATTATGATGGTGAAATATTTTTTTTCAAATTTATTTAGAAAAATATATAGTTCGAAGAAAAATAAAAAATGTGACTAGAATTTGTTTTTTGAATTATCGACTTTTCATCAGCTAAAATTTATAGGTAACATTGTGAACACTTTTGTATAAATATACGCATTTACAAATTAGTTAGGATATATATGTGGATGTGTATTTGTATATGTATATACATACTTAAGCTTGTAAAATAAGATGTGTGTTAAAAATTAAAATAAAATATAAAGATGCCTTAGGAAACATTTATAAACATTAAGTATAAGTTTTTAAATGCATGTTAGCTAACAAGGTAAGGGGGGACAAGGATGATGTTGTGGCAAGTGGGTGTGGGGGTAAAGGACAAGGCTGTTTTAGTAATTTACTTTATTTTCATGCTTATAAATACCCCTTTCACTTCTTCAATTTCATATCTTTTCCATCTATCATATCTTTCTCATTTCTTAAACAAATAGAGGATTTCTTTATTTCAAACTGTGTAAAATTTCAGTGGCAACAACTTTCATGTCTACCACTTCTTCAAAATATGAAATTAGCCACATCCAAATCTCATTTCTTTCCAGAGTATTTTTAGACCCATATTTTCAAGTCCAAAAATACCTCTTCTTTAGACATATAAAATAAATTCAAATTGAATGATTCTTTTATTAAAATTGTAGAGAAAATAATTTTCAAGAAATTTCTCTTTGGAAACTTTTTCAAATTCCATGAGCAACATGTCCAATAATCAGTTGGAAGATGATCCATTTTCGGGTTTGATTTTTGTGAATTCGATGATAATCCGAAGTCCTTCAGCTTTCAAGGCCGAGCTCCACCACCCTTGGGCCATGTGCACCATACCTTGGCCGAACCCACTTGAAGCTTTAAGGACACCAAATCTTCATTTTTCAAAGCATATAGAATGAATCTAGGTTCTACTCTAGTTCTAGTGGAAGTTTGGATGGTTTTTGGTGAGTAATTTTTGTTTTAAATTAAAAGTTTTTAACTTTAATATGTTGGATAAATTTGTGCATGATATGTTTTTGAATTGTTGGATTATCCCGTGATTGATTATATATGTATAAGTTGTATATGATTGGAAGCTAGACTTGAAATGAAGTCTAAATATAAGTGTTGGTTGTAAAGTCATGAACTTTGTTTATGGATATGATGTTGAATGTGTAAATGATGGATATAGAATTCTAGGTCATGAAAGTTGACAATTTTGCTATGTTAAATATGACTTGAGATCCTTTGGAAAAATGATGTTTTATTAGTTTTATTTACGAAAAGTTTTCAAAATTTAATTTTGTTTTCTTGTTTTCCAAATCCTTTTCTTCTATTTTATAATGGAACAAAGTTAAAGTAAAGGAGTTCAGAATATGATAACTGAGAAATTAACCTTAAATTACTACATCCGTAGCGATAGTCGTTATGAATGCAGTTCGGGAAAAATCAACATTTTCAATAAAGGTGTTTTTCACATAATTGATTCTGAAATCATTTTCAAAATATTAATTAATTATAAAGGTTAATTATGTTTTAATTAAGTACGATTTTAAAATTTAATTAATTTATTTATTAGTTAAGAATAATTAGCAGTTAATTAGTAATTAAGTTAAGTAATTATAAGTTAATTATAATTATTTAAACATTTAAAAGTTAATTATTACTTAATTAATTATTATTTTAATTAATTTTTAATGATTAACTAATTATTTATTTTAAAAGGGTTTAAAATTATTAATTCATTTATAATCAAGTTAAGATTTAATTAAAACTTAATTATGATTTAATTATTTTAAATGAAGATTTAATTTATTATATAAGTTTTACTGAAGGAATATTTAATTAATAAACTGAGATCAATTAATATTTAATTATTAATTATAGGTTTAAATTATCATTTAATAATTAATAAATATTAATTAGGGTTAAACTATTTATTTAATATTTAATTATTGTGTAATTATTAATTAAAGGTTTGATAATTTTTAAATGTTATTTAATTATTAAATAAGGTTTTAGAAGTTTAGACCACCTTATTTTTAAAGATCGGTTTTGTTTTCAAGAAGCAACTTTCTTTTAAAGGAAGATTTTGATCCAAGGGATTTCTTGTCATTATCCTTAAGTAAACCCAATGACATCTGTTTAGCAGAATAAATCATTATTCTGCTAATTAATTTGTATTTAACATCTGTTTGGTAGAATAAATCACCTTTTTACTATAGTTCACCAAGTAGATTATGTTGACATCTATTAGGCAAAACAAAAACCCATTTTATCATTATATTAACTTAAACATACGTTTAGCAGAACAAATCCCCATCTACTATTTTTTCAACTTGGACATTTACTTATATGATTGATTGTTATTCGTTGATTCCCTTATACATATCTGCTTGTTATGTAAGTATCCATGTTATAACTTGAAAAGTAAACTTGGTAAAATGAGAACCATTGTGGTCACTAAGCTTCTTTTTGATTTTTAAGGTCAATCATACTTTTAATAATGGTTTCAAGTTAAGTAATGATTTTACAAAGGTGTTTTAAATAATCATTTTGTTTATCAAAAGGAATTTATTAATGGAGTTTCGTTTTAATTAAGGAATATTTATAAGAAAATTTTATAAATGATTTTAGATATTTATAAAGGAAGTTTTATAAATAATTTTGGAGATTTATAAAGAGATATATAAATGGTTTTGATATTTATAAAATAGTTTTGTAAATTTAACTTGGTGATTTATAAAGAGTTTGGTAAGTTGGTTTGGAATTTACGTAAAGGAGATTCATAAATAAAAGAGATTTATTAAGAGAATTTATGGACAGAAATTTATAAAAGAATTTGAGATTGGATTTCCTTTAAATGACCTTCTTTATTTTGGTGGTATGGACATTCGTTTCACACTTAACACCGAAGGAATATTGTTTGTGGTTTTCTATCTATAATTTAAATAGCATTTTGTTTTGATCCATTGATACGACTTGGAAATGAGAAATCTTTCACAAATGTTTTGCGAATATACTTATGTCAGTGAGATAAATATATGAATGTTTTTTATAAACACTTTTGAAAAGAGTATTAATAAATGAAAGATTTAGTCTAAGGCTTAGTAGTTCATATGGGTAATTAAATCTCTAAATTTTTTGTTGTTTGTTTATTTGATAGTTAAATAACTGACTATCAAATTTGACCAAAATATAACTTCGAAAATATCCAAGAGAAACACATGGTTATAATGCACAATCATCTTCGATGTTGTTGTACTATGCATATAAATCTCATTTTGTTCTCCTAGGACAAATGATAGGGAGATCCATCCATTTGAACGATTAGGAGGCGATCCCTGCACCTATGTAATGTCTAATTATTTCCAAAAGAACCTAGGTTGAGTTTACCGAAACTATCGAATGTTGTTTCGAAGAGATCGGGATCGGATAAGTATAAATTATCTGAAAACCACTTCGATCCAACTCAAGCATTTCGAACTAAAGATATCTTGAAGATAATTGAAGATTGAGCTTTTTAAGCGCAAGGGCTATTTTCTACTAATTATAATGGTGATTCCAAAATGGATATAGTAGAGGTAGTGCCTTCATTTTCATTCAGTCCTAGAACAAACTTGTGTGGATGAATGTTGGCATTGCATTTCTGCCTGGAGGGCAGTGTTAGCATTCTAAAATGGTCTACTAAGAAGAAGGTAAATCGTTACCTGAAGCCTCACACCACGGTAATGGCTAAAACATGGTAGATACAGCATGGCAATATGGGTCGCTCCTATTAGGGTGTGCCATCACCTTTCTAGATTATCATATTATGGATCAGGTTATGTATGTGGGCTCTCTATAAAGGTTGGGAACAACCAGGGTGATGATATATTCGGTACTATCCATGTTCATGGGTAGACCGGTTCTGTGTTGGAAGAGTAGACCAAGTTCATGGTCCGACTCTGGTACATTTTATCTGGAGGTGTACCACTTTCGAAAGGTAGCCCCTTACCTTGCCATTTGTTGGAACTCATTCTCTAATACTTGCCTCTACGGTTTTGATTGTAGAGCATAGTATGATAGAATTTAATAGTGTAACAATATCGATTATGATTAATATGTATTTATATCCTATATATTATGATAACATCAGAGGATTCTATATAAAAAAGTTTTAGTTATCGTAAGGTGAAAACTCATCCGTGTTTATATGTGGCGTGGTCTTACGAAATACCTTTGATTTTAGAAGGGTAATATAAGTTATAATAAAGTTTCTTGTGATTTGAGTTTCTTACTATGATTTTACCAGACTGACCCAGGCGTTGCTTTTCTATAATGCTCGGGTCAGCCTGAGCATATTTTCCCGATTTAACTGGAACTTTTGGAGCTTTCAGGAGACGAGCTGGATTTTCCAAGACGTATTCACGTATCTTTTATCTTCCATTATGTTTGTTTATTTTTGTTTGTCTGTATATATCAGCAATTGTAAGAACATGTTGTTATAACTGTTCAGGCTGATAATAGGTTAGAGTGCTCTGACGTTGTATGTATATTAAGGTTCTTTCTTCTTGTAAAGACTTGATTTATGTATTATATGTTACTCATCACGTTTTTGTGAAATTCTATTCTATCTTATTTACTCTTCACCCCAATTGGCCTATCTTTTAAACACTTAGATGATCGGTGCATGAATGCCGAAGATGTATTAAGTGTCATCTTTAGATGTAAGAAAGGCAGATCGTTGCACATGGAATCGGAGCTTAGGTTGAGCGAACACCTAGGCTTTGGTGGGGAAACTCCTTTGAAATAGGTTAAGTGAGACCCTAGAATGAGTTTGAGTGTATATATTGAGTGCATATTTGTTAGTGCTATAAAAAAAATTATATTGTGTTGATTTATCGGTTGAGTGGTTTATGAATTCTGGTCAAGACATGGGGGCCTCACGGTGTCGATAGGGGTTTCTAAACACTTAAACTAGGCAAATCAATGTAGTATTGTTTTAAGTTGATAAATGAAATAATGTTACCTAGGAATATATTTCATATATAAAGAAATAATTTTCAAAAATTAAGTATAGTTATTACTGATGTGGTAGGAGTTGATTATTTAATTATTATCATATAAGGTTTGATTAGTCATGCTCGTCCAATTTTGAGCGTTGACTATTATCTGATTTATTGGTAATTTTCCTTTTTCCATCATAGGTTGGGTAGATAGAATTTGTGGAAACACTGAAACGTCTTGTGAATTAAGTTTCACGGTTTGACTATAAGGTGTTCGTTGATGATGTTCGGTTAAAAGAATTGGATTTTAATAAAAGGGTGTTTATTAAAAACAAAGGAAATATATTTTAAAAATGAATAGTTGAGGAAAGATTTTATATACGGTGATTTATAAATCAAAATTATAAAATATATTTTGAAAATAAGACGAAATTTCAAAGAATTTAAATTCCAATGGCTTTGATAAAGTTTTCAAATGATTCTTGGAAGGGTAGTAGAATTTTTTTTCTTCAAACTACTTTAGGGTATAAATATTTTGAAAAAAGAATTTAAGGGTAAGATTTTCTTTGGACCATTCGGGGAATGAGTCTCGATCTATTTTGTGATGATCTCAATAATCTTCTAAGTGATAATTTAATGTTCGCTTAGGTGAATATGATAGTGCACTAGGTAAATTATTCTTTTTGTTATTGTACGATCGAAACGAGTTCGAATCCGAATGAAACCAAAGTAAGTGGATAACAAGTATTTTATTAATAAAATTATTTGCGAGGAAATATATACACATAGCATTGTTTTAAAATTGGATTTGAAAGAAGAAGAATTTTTTTAATTAACTAGTTTGAGCGACTCAAAAGTGACTAAAAATGGGCAGGGGATGTGTTCGGATGGTAAACACTTCTCTTGAGTATTACTTTTCTTGGTAAGGGGATATATGATGCTATTAGTAGTGCTAGTTCCTTGATATCATTTTGGAGTTACTCAGGCTATATGTATATTTTCTAAGGGTGTAAAGTTTCATTACAAAATGTCTTTTTGAAATAAAACTCAGGTATTTGGCTCCTGAATTTTTAATAAGGTTTTTGATTGAAGAGTGGATAAACCAATGAAGTTAAAATTAAAATTAATATAATAATAAGGTTTAATAAACTTGGTATTATTAAAACGTGTATTTTGATTTTAGCATCTAAGAAGTGAAAAATTATTTGATGTTATTAGGCCAACTAATTAACATCTTTACCTTAAAGGTGTCTTAGAAAAAGTAGATTCTAGAACGAAGTTTGGATACCAGCATCCTACTCTTCTTAGCTAATTATCAGGCCAAATAGGTAAAGAAGTTGTATTGGTCGACTCAATTTTGAGTCCAAATTATTTTGGGCATGCATCTGAATAGTTAAAAATGAATGGAATTAGAAATTAGATGTTTTGTATATACTCCTAGGATGTAAACAAGTATGATACAAATCAACAAATTAAAATGATTTTATGAAAAGGTTTCATAAATGAGTTGTATCTTCTAAAAATGTTTGAACCTAAGTTGGAATTATTTTGAAATGTTTTCTTAAATATTTTGGGAAGTGTAGAAAATAGTTGGTTAATAAGAAACAATAAGATAAGTACGTAAGTTGCATGTAGATCCTTTCCCTTTCTCATATAGTTATAGATTCAAGATTCGAGTACATGACTTGAGGTGTTTCACACCGTTTCGAATTAGGATCTATCACTTGATTTTTGACGATGAATACTTGGTGAGGGTTCTTAATTTAGAACCAAAATTTTATATCATATTATATGGCTATGTAATTAGAATAAAGGTTGCTGATTAAGAAGCCTAATCAGAGTCCGCACCAGGAAGTTTGGTGAGCGATACTAGTTTGGAAGTAAAGTTATTATTCGAGTGAATGATCGAATTAGATTTTGCATAAGGATGATCTATGCATCATACGGGCTAATGATTAGTGTTAGGTGTTTCTGGGTTTAGGGCTGTGGTAAAATTTTGAGGTCGAAATTCTTTTAAGGGAGAGAGAGTGTAACGACCCAAAATCTCACCATTTTGATTTAGGAATACTTAACTAATTTTAAATATTCAAATAATATTTTTTATAGTTAAAATAAAACTTTTTAAATAGCAAATTATGGCGGTGAAATTGTTTTTTCAAAATCTTTTTACAAAAGTATATGGTTCGAAGAAAAATCGAAAATGTGACCGGAATTCATTTTCCGAATTTGACTTGTCGTTGGCTAAAAGTTATAGGAAACATTGTGAACACTTTTGTATAGATATACACATTTAAAAATTAGTTTGGATATATATATATATATGTATGTATGTATGTATCTGTGTGTATTTTGTATCTATGTGTATTTGTATATGTATATACATACTTAAGTATGTAAAGTAAGATATGTTGTTACAAATTAAAATAAAATATAAAGATACCTTAGGAAACACGTATAAACATTAAGTACAAGTGTTTAAATGCATGTTGGCTAAGCATGGTAAGGAGGAGAGGGTGGTGATGTGGCAAGTGGATGTGGAGGGTAAAGGACAAGGCTGTTTAGTAAATTACTTTTCTTGCTTATAAATACCTCTTTCACTTCTTCAATTTCACCTCTTATCCTTCTATCATATCCTTCTCATGTCTTATCCAAATGGAGGTTTTATTTTTTTTCAAACTGTAGCAAATTCTAGTGCAACTTTCATATTATCACCTCTTCAAATTTTGAGCTTATCCATGTCCAAATCTCATTTCTTTGCAGATTATTTTCGGACCCAAATTTTCAAGTCCGAAAATACCTCTTCTTCTTTTAACCATATCTCCATAAAATCAAACTCAAACTGAGTGATTGTTTTTTAAAATTGTAGAGAAAAGAATTTCCAAGAATTTTCTATTTGGAAACTTTTTCAAATTCCATGAGTAACTTGTCCAAAAACCTATTGCAAGATGACCTATTTTCTGGTTTGATTTTTGTGAATTCGATGATAATCCGAAGTCCCCCTACCTTTCAAGGCCGAGCATCACCACCCTTAGGCCATGTGCACCATACCTTGGTCGAACCCACTTAAGGCCTTAAGGACACCAAATCTTCATTTTTCAAAGCATATAGCATGGATCTAGGCTCTATTCTAGTTCTAGTGGAAGTTTGGATGGTTTTGGTGAGTAAATTTTTGTTTTAAATTAAAAAAATTTAACTTGAATATGTTGGATAAATTTGTTCATGATATGTGTTTGAATTGTCGGATTATTGGGTGATTGGTTATATATGTATGTTATTGAATGTGATTGGAAGTTGGACTTGAAATGAAGTCTAAATATAAGTGTTGGTTGTAAAGTTGTGAAATTTGTTTATGGATACGATGTTCATGAATGTGTAAATGATGGATATGGAATTGTAGGTTATGAAAGTTGATAATTTTTGTATGTTAAATAGGACTTGAGATCCTTTGGAAAAAATGGTGTTTTATTAGTTTAATTTACGAAAAGTTTTCATCGTTTTAATTTTTTTCAAAACTGTTTCTTATGTTTTATAATGGAACAAAGTTAAAGTAAAGGAGTTTGGAAGATAATAACTTAGAAATTAACCTTAAGTTACTACATCCGTAGCGATAGTCGCTATGAATGCAATTTGGGAAAAATCAATATTTTAGACAAAGGTGTTTTTCACATAATTGATTTTGAAATTAACCTTCAAAATATTAATTAATTTTAAAGGTTAATTATGTTTTAATTAAGCATGATTTTAAAATTAAATTAATTTATTTATTTATTAAGAATAATTAGAAGTTATTAGTAATTAAGTTAAGTAATTAGTAATTAAGTATTAATTAAGTAAGTTAATTATAATTACTTAAAAGTTAATTATTATTTAATTAATTATTTAGGGATTTATTATTGTTTTAATTAATTTTTAAAGATTTACTAATTATTTATTTTAAAATGGTTTAAAATTATTAATTCATTTCTAACAAGTTAAATTTAAGTTAAGTTTTAATTAAAACTTAATTATGATTTAATTATTTTAAATGAAGGTTTAATTTATTACTTAAGTTTTACTTAAGGAATATTTAATTAATAAATTGAGATCAATTAATATATAAAGGTTTAATCGATTAATATTTGATTATTAATTAAGGTTTAAATTATTATTTAATAATTAATTAAAGATTAATTAGGGTTTAATTATTTATTTAATATATAATTATTGTTTAATTAATAATTAAAGGTTTAATTATTTTTAGATAAAAAGTCTAAACGTTTTTAACTGTTAAATAAAGTTTTAGAAGTTTAGACCACCTTATTTTTAAAGATCGGTTTTGTTTTCAAGAAGCAACTTTCTTTTAAAGGAAGATTTTAATCCAAGGGATTTCTTTATCGACTATCCTTAAAGTAAATCTAATTGAATATGAAACCCAATTACATCTGTTTAGCAGAATAAATCGATGTTCTACTAATTAACTTGTATTTGACATCTGTTTGATAGAATAAATCACCATTCTATCATAAATCATCAAGTAGATTATGTTGACGGATATTAGGCAAAATATAAACCCATTTTGTCATTATATTAACTTAAACATGTGTTTAGCAGAACAGATCACCGTTTTCTATTTTGTCAACTTGGACATTTACTTATATGGTTGATTGTTATTAACTGATTCCCTTATACATATCTACTTGTTATGTAAATGTCCATGTTATAACTTGAAAAGTAAACTTGGTTAAATGAGAACCATTGTGATCACTAAGCTTCTTTCTGATTTTTAAGGTCAATCATACTTTTAACAATGGTTTAAAATTAAGTGAAGATTTTAGTAAAGGGGTTTTAATAATCTTTTTGTTTATTAAAAGGCTTTATTAAAAGAGTTTTGTTTTAAATAAGGAATATTTATAAGAAAGTTTTATAAATGATTTTGGATAGTTATAAAGAAAGTTTTATAAATAATTTTGGAGATTTATAAAGAGATATATAATTGGTTTTTATATTTATAAAAGAGTTTTATAAATTTAACTTGGTGATTTATAAAGAGTTTTGTAAATGAGTTTGGAAGTTAAGAAAAGGAGATTCATAAATAAAAGAGATTTATTAAGAGGATTTATAGAAGTAAATTTATAAAAGAATTTAGGAGTGGGTTTTCTTTAACTGACCTTCTTAATTCTGGTGGTATGGACATTCATTCCACACTTAACACCGAAGGAATATTGTTTGAAGTTATCTTTACCTCTAATTTAAATAAAATTTTGTTTTGATCCTTTGATATGATTTGGAAATGAAAATTCTTTCACAAATGTTTTGTGAGTATACTTATGTCAGTGAGATAAGTATGTGAATGTTTCTGATAAACACTTTTGAAAAGAGTTTTAATAAATGAAAGATTTAGTTTGAGGGTTAGTGGTTGCTATGGGTAATTAAATCTCTAAATTTGTTGTTGTTTGTTTATTTGATAGTTAAATAACCAACTATCAAATATAGACCAAAATGTAACTCCATAAATATCTAAGAGAAACACGTGAGTTATATGGCACAGAAATCTTCGATGATGTTGTACTATGCATATAAATCTTGTTTTGTTCTCCTAGGACAAATGATAGGGGGATCTGTCCACTTAAACGGTTGGGGGTGATCTCTACTCCTACGTATTGTCTGATTATTTCCTAAAGAACCAGGGTTGAGTTTACCGAATCTATCTAATGTTGTTTTGAGGAGACCGGGATCGAATAAGTATAAATTATTCGAAAACCACTTCGATCCAACTCAAGCATTTCGAACTGAAGATATCCTGAAGATGATTGAAGACGGAGCTTTTCAAGTGCAAGGGCTACTTGCCACTGATCTAAGGGTGATTCCAAAATCAATGTAGTAGAGGTAGTGCCTTCGGTTTCATTCAATCCCAGAATGAACTTGTATGGATGACTGTTGGCATTGCATTTTTGCCAGGAGGGTATTGTTAGCATTCTAAGATGGTCTGCTAAGAAGAAGGTAAATCATTACCTCAAGCTCACACCCTGGTAATAGCTATAACATGGCAGATGTAGCAGGTCTATGTGGATCTCTCCCATTAGGGTGTGTCATTACCTTTCTAGATTACCATATTATGGATTTAGCTGTGCGTGAGGGCTCTCTATAAAGGTTGGGAACAACCGAGGTGATGACATATTTGGTACTACCAAGTTCAGGGATAGGTCGGTTCTGTGTTGGCATGGGTAGACCAACTTTAGGGTCTGACTTCGGTACATTTTATCTAAAGGTGTAGCATTTTTGGAAGGTAGTCCCTTACCTTTCCATTTGTTGAAACCTATTCTCCAGTATGTGCCTTTATAGTTTTGATTGTAGAGTCTAGTATGCTGGAATTTAATAATGTAATAATTTCGGCTATGATTAATATGTATTTGTATCTTCGACATTAATCAAAGGATTCTATATAGAAATGTTTTGGTTATCGTAAGTAAAAATCCGTTAGTGTTTATATGCGGAGTGGTCTTACGAGATACCATTGATTTTAAAGGGTTTTATAAGTTATAATAAAGTTCCTTGTGATTTGAGTTTCTCACGCTAGTTTTACCAGACTGACCTAGGCATTATTTTCCTATAATGCTCGGGTCAGCCGAGCATATTTTCCAGATTTAGCTGGATCTTTTAGATCTTTCAGTAGACGAGCTGGATTTTCTAGATGTATTCACGTATCATTTATCTTCCGTTGTATTTGTTTGTTTTTATCTGTCTGTATATATCATCAATTGTAAGAACATGTTGTTATAACTGTTTAGGCTAAAAATAGGTTAGAGTGCTCTGATGTTGTATGCATATTACAGTTCTTTCTTCCTGTAAAGACTTGATTTATATATTATATGTTACTTTTCACGTTTTTATGAGATTATGTTCTGTCTTCTTTTATTTTCATCACAAATGACCTATCTTTCGGACATTTAAATGATCGGTACATGAATATCGAGGATGTATTAAGTGTCGTCTTTAGGTGTAAGAAATGCAAATTGTTACACTCATAGTCGGCCAACATGCCAGCCCATTAGCATGGCAAAAAGCATCAAACAATCCAACTAATATCAATTCATAATTACATGCTTATCCTTAAAACATAGCAAAACAACATCAAATGCAATACTAATGTACTAACAATTATCAAATGCAGCATTGTTTACAAGGGATTTCGAGGGTACTAGTTTTTATTATTAACAAGGTCGACTTTAAAAGGTTTTACGATCGGTTTTATAATATAAGAAATTATGATTGAAGGTGCTTTTTTCAGTTTCGAAGACTAATCTAAAATTTTAATTTTTCTCAAAAAATCTAAATTGAAAACATGTTTTAAGATTAGTTATACAAAATAACAGTTAAATGAAAATTTTGATTACAAAAATTGAAATTTAAAATTCATAATGAACTTTATTTTGAATGAAGATCCGATAAATGGAATTTTCAATGAAAACATTAAACATAAAGGTGAAAAGGATTGAGATAAGATGACCACTGGGTCAAGCGACAAGTTGTAACATTCATGTTTAAAAATGAGTTTTAAGCATGTGTAAAAATTTGGACAAAAATGATATTATAAGGAATTGCGTTGAATTATGATGTTAGAAAGCTTTTTGATTAGAAGCTTCAATAAGGTCTATATATTGAATTAAATAACTTTAATGATGTATCTATACACCTTTTGAATTCTGGATAGAGGTTAATAAGGACTCTTGTGATGTCAAATTAAGTAGGATCTGGTAACTGATCATTGCTAGCTTGAAATTTTTGTCATATACGAGATAGTATGAAGTTAAGTGTAGTCAAGATGGAACACACACACCAAACTAGTTTTATAAGTTGCAAAAGTAAGTTAGTTATGAAGTAAGTGATGATGGATGTGAAAGTATACAAGTTGCTATAATGCTAGATTAAAGATGTAGCTTGTAAATGAAGATGGTGCATGAATGAAATCAATATAGGCATTGTCACAATCACAATACATCAGAAAATTTGCCATTTGATTTAGTATGAATTGCTTGAAATGATGAACAAGGAAGTTGAATTAGAGATGAACACAAATCTATGAAATCATGAATATGAAATAGAAACAAACTGAAGTGATGTATGGCCTGAAATGAGTTCATATTAAAGCATTTAAAACACCCTAAAACAGAAATGAAGAAGCTCGAAAAATCCAACGTCGAAGGAGATGTGTCGCCTGCCTATGTCAGGGGTTTGCTACCCCTTCGAGTTAGATGTCTGAATTCTATCAGGGGCAGTGGACCCCTAGTAGCAGCCTGGTGCTCCAATTCGATCATGTTTTGCTTGTTTTCTTCTTCTTCTTCGATATTGTGATCTCTTGGCATAAACTTTGGTAATGATATGAAATTTATTTGACTTCATTTGAAACTATTTTTATTTCAAAGAAGGAATCTAAAGGGAGTGGCAGTAGGAAATCAGACATTAGAAACTTAAACTAGATGTCTAAATTCTTAATTAGATGTCTGATTTTTTGAGTCAAACGTCCAAATGATAATTTAGACATTTGAATGAACCTTTCGATGTAAAAATATATGTTAATATTATAATCTAATTGAATTCGAATTTCTATTAAATAAAAGAAACAAATGTGTTTAAACTGAAATTGAATTCAAACCCTACTTGATTAAGGATTTACCTATATGAGCAAAGCTTGTTATGAAGTGAATGCTTTTTTGAATTTGATTGCAAGTTGTGTTATCTTTAAATATCCAAGTTGATACTATATGATGAATTTTTACGTGTCGTGTTTATAAAGATCTATTTCGTGCATTGATGCTATAGTAAGATGATGTGCATACATGACCTTTATTTGATGAAAATGGAATAAACGTCATTTGCAAATAATTGACACTAGAAGACGTTAAAAATCACGTATTCTGAAAGATTTAAATTGAATATTTTAACGAGAATGACATAAGAGTTATGACTTTTAGATGCTAGTATACATCCTAGCAGACTGATTCAAGGATCACAACCCGAATAGTGACGACCTTATCCCTCATCATTGGGCCCAAACAATCTGTTGCATTGACATTTGCTGAAATTTGAAAATTTTTAGAAGCATAGTGCAAATAAAGAGAAATTGCACTGGAAACTGGATAGGATTATCATAACACCCTTAATTTTAGTTTAACATTATTTAGGAAATTTAATTGAATAGATTAAATAGAATAATGTAGTGGAACATGAGGATGATATTTGATAATTAATTGGTTTATGTGTTAACTAATCAACTAAGTAATATTGTTTAAACTTAGTTTAACGAGGAATAAATGAGAAGAGTAAAATAGGAATAGATCTATCTTTTATCCCTTAAACCTTCACCCTCTCATTCATTCTCATTTTACATCCAAAAACAATCACCAATAAGAAATAGGCTCGGCCATTAATCAAGGTAGAAGGAAGTGGAAATCAAAGGGGATTTAGAAGATAAAGCTTAGGGGAATTAAACTCCATCAAGTCTTAACTCCAACATCTAAATTAAGATAAATATTAAGTGAACCATTTCTTTTATCTTTGTGTTGAATTCGGCTACGGGTAATACCCGAATTTATTTTGATTGTTTTGCCTTACTATGGATGCATGATCATTGTTGGATAGAATAATGATTTATGGGAATATTTATGAAATTATTTGAATATAATCTAAGAGTAAAACCTAAGTTTTTAATCTCCAATCAATTTGATTTTCTGATATGTTGAGTAAAATAATATTTTGGAGATGATTTTCTAATTTCATAATTTTCCAAGCTAAGATAAATGTTTTACGAATTTCCTAGGAGGAGATAGCTTTCATTTTAGGTTTTAATTATTAAAAATAATTAATTAATTAATTTGGTCCCAAAATTTTGATAGATGAAAGAATATGTTAATTTTGAATTTCAGTGATTTTTGAGGATTTTCCCAAATGTTTATGAATTATTATGAATTTATTATGCTAGAAATGAATTTAAATTAAATAATTAATCAAGAATATTAATTAATTAAAATTGATATAGGTTGTGGGAAAGTAAAACTGATCGTGGTAGTTTTCTTAAAAGAAAATGGGTAAAGTTTTTTTTAATTAATAGAAATTTGACAAGGAATTAGAGTTGGTGTAAAGGTATTTCTTTATATAGAAATAAAACAGTTTTTATGGTACTTGTAATAATGCCATGCCGCATATATCAATGCCGAAGCCAAAACAGTGCTACAGTTATGAGTGTCGATGTTGATATGGAGGGAAGCCTATGATAAATAATTAAGTAGTTATGGAACGATTCTTACCATGTCGACGTGAACCATGTTGGTATCCTATTAAAGGCGACATAACAATCTCATAATTCATCCAGCACCATCTCGACCTCCTTTGTCTTTGTTTTGAAATCTAAGATATACGGCATTGATGCCGCATGTCTTAGTGCTGCACATCAACGCCGCATGACAATGCCGCATGTTTTCACCATAGTTTTAAATGACGTCGCATACCACTATTTTTGTTCCAACTATATTAAGGCGGCGATGCCGCATGTTTTCCATATCGATGTCATAGCTTAAGACAAGGAAGCCGCAAGCAATATTTTCAATATTAACTATTTTACGGCGATGTTGCTGTTACTACTTGGTTTCGGAATAAAGGAAATTTATATCATGGGTTGTCAATGTCGACACCCTATGTGTTACGGTACAGAGTCGAAGTACTATGTTCAATGCATAGAGCCAAAGTACTATGTTTTACGGTATAAAACCGAAGTACTATGTTTCACGGCATAAAGCCGAAGCACTATGTTTTACGGCATAGAGCCGAAGTACTATGTTTTTCAAAAATATTGTATTAATGCGACAAATGACTGTTTTCGACCATAATGCCAAGCGACATTAATGCCGCTACTTTTTATTTCAATGCAATCGCTGCTTTTTATTTCAATGCAACGAGGCTTTTTTTATGCAAACTAAAAGTAAGTTTTAAAGGAGAGATAACCTACGTTATTAAGAAGGTCGTCAACCTTCTAATTTTGACAGTTATCCACGTGATTTATAAAATCATGTTTCTGTTTTCTAATCTTGGATGAGGTTCGATATTGTATAGTGTGGCGTGAATGCCGCATACTGTATTAACGATGGTAAGCCGTGAGTTTTATTTGACATTGTTTATTGGGGATACCGATGTAGATTAACTTCGACGTGCTATATGCTTTAGAAATTTGACATTATTCATTGGGGATACCAATGTATATCATATTGATATCATTGTTTTATGAATCTACATTAATCATTGGGGATACAATGTATTTCACTTTAAAATTTTGACATAGATCATCGGGGATACCAATGTATATTAGTTTGAGAGGTATAAGTTTAAAGGGCATATAACCTAATTGGGTACACCAATAGACATAGGGCAAATATTTGGGCTAAACATGAATTAAATGGATAGTTGATGGGTTCGTAGTTATCATATGAAAATTATGGGATATGTGATGGATAGTCTACATCATGCCGAAGATGGATAGTCTCTATATGATTAATGAAAGGTTCATAGTCATCCCAGGAAAGCTATGAGGTGTGGGATGGATAGTCCACATCATTTTAAATAAATGAAATAAGTGAGATGGATAGTCCACATAACTTTGATAATAAAACCATGCATGATAGGCAGTCCACGTTGGAGGGGATAGAAAATCCATTAAAATATTTGTGTGAGATGGGTAGTCTGCATAAGTATAAGAAGGATAGTCAGATGAAATTAAGACAGATAGGCTAATAAACTAGGATGGATAATCCAGGGTATGTTTGCACAATTACATAGATTATGTTAATATGTTCCAACCATTGTGGATGCTGGAACGCAGTATATAGTTAATGTGTTCGGTTAAGATACTAGTGAGGGAAAAACTCGTTCCGCTCAAACGTGTGGTCCCACTAAATATCTATTTTGGTTCAAGATGGTATGTTATTATTCACACCGGACTATTTGTCTAATCCGAAGTTTTTTTTTCCGCTTAAACTCTCGGGTACTCATTTGAGTAGGTCGGGAGTAAGGGTTTCCAGATTTTTAATAAGACGAATAAGCTTCAAAAGACATGCATGAGGCAATCTAGCTATTAAGGAGTTATTATCTAATCCGTTGTGTTGTTTTATTTTGTCCATATGGATGTAATTACAAGTTATGTAACTGTCAACTGTTAGACTCTGATCAACCAAGTGGCGTCTTCATATATCACTCTTGGAGTATTTTGTAATAATTATATTTTATCTGAATGTGGGATTGCAAATGGGATTATGTAATGAATATGAAATGTTATTTATGAAAATGAAATGTGAAAACTTGCTATTAAAATGTGTTTAAAAATATTCATGTGCTTATGATTATTGATATGACTAACATATCCGCATTTTGTCATCGAAAATTAATACTATGGATGATTGCACCATCAGTAGCATTTAGTTTTCGGTCCCAAAGTAGGGGACGTTACATCTATCACACATGCAAGATATATTACACTTTTGATGCTAGGAGGGCAGGTGCAATTAAGAGGTCCTATAACGTGCACTCACATCTGGTCGAAAGTAGTGGGTGAAAGAGACCATAAGGGCTTGCCAAGACATATAGTCTAGTAGATGGTAAATCCATAGGAGAGGTTTGCTAACGTGAAATCCTACTGGGATTTATAGTAGGGAGTATGATTTAGCACTCCCATAAATACAAAGTAGAAAATGTCGACCCAAAAAATGAATGATTTAAACAGTGACTTGAAATTATACAACACAATGTAATTCATATATACATATGGATAAGATATGATACTCTAGTTGATTAGAGTTGCAGCTGTATACTATATTATAATGCCATGGCATGTGTATTATAATCATTTTATTGAAATGGATTGGGAGGGAAATTTGTATGGTGTGAGTGAGACTGTGTGTAACTGTTATAACACCTAAAATCTGACATGCTACTTTAACTTGTCTTTGTTTTTCGACTATACTCACAACTAGATTTGTAGCATGGCTTGGGGTTTTGTTTTGTGACATCCTCTCGGGTTAAACTGAAATTTGTTGTTTCAAGATGATTACTCTAACACACATTACCGTTACCACTTTGGAGCATGTAATAGATGAGATTACCCATAGTGTATCATTTGTCACCTTTACACTTGTTCTAGAGGATCTATCCTGCACTATACAACTTGATTTGCATTGCTCTATTAGGGTTTGGAATGGGGACTTCGCCGAGCTATATTGGGAGTTAGTTGGGTTAGAGTAGTTTTCCATGTATCATTGTATATATGTATGACTCAGTAGTCCGACGTTGTTTTGATTAGTACAAATTTTTGTTAAGGTGGTTTTGCTTATGTAGACGGTGTGATGTTTTGATACGCTTGTGTATATATTTCAGTTTGACACACACACACCCACACACACACACACAAATATATATATATATATATATATATATATATATATATATATATTCCACCATGTTATGAGACCTTTATTTACGAGTTTTTAATATGTGATCTATACAAATTCTTGAACTTGTATATATTGTCCTCTATCGAGACGGGATGCATATTATTTCAGATGTGTTCAGGAGTTGTAACATATTCATGTTGATCCAAAGTAGTGTATACGAGAGATCGTTCCTTTCGAGTCCTTTGATCCAGGCTATATGATAGCGATTTCACTCCATGATAATATGCTCACTGGAATAGAGTGTCACATAAATGGTATGGCGTTATAGGCTGAGGTTCTAATGGTCATGGGTTTGACCCCCTTAGACATCAAATTGAATGTTATGCTTTAATGAATACCACTCTTATTATTGAAAAAAACTCTGATTCTTTTGGAATGCCTAAAACATTGTTTTAAAATAGGGTAAAGTTGGATTTTTTTAAAACTACATTAAAACATGGCAGCAACATCAAAATTACACCATAACAATTTGAAAATGGAACTCTTATAAAGCATCTTATTTATGTTTCAAAACAAAGTTGTCTCTTCTAAAAACAAGTTTTTTAATAAAGAAAATGTTTTCAAGCTTTAACATGTTTACAGAGAACTCTGCAAATATCTACATAGAGATCTGCAAATATTTGAAGTTTTCGGATTGCAAACATTTGCATTTTTACAGATAAATAGTTTTGATTATAGAAAGATGCTAATAAAGTTTAGGTATAATTTTAGGAAGAAAATCTTTTTATAACAAAATTAAAAATAGAAATGTAATACAAAACATGTTTTTAAAAAGAGCTTTTCGTATATGAAACTTGGGAGCCAGGAGGCATTTAAATTTCCACATTTTGAAAATATCCAAAATCAAGTTTTAAAAAATTCGCTATGGTGGTTTTCATAATATTTGCCAACTGAATTCACATTTGAAATACTCTAGGGTTTGTTAGAAACATAAAAATGCAGGGGTTCTGTGTAAAACAACTAATCATTGTTTCAAAACGCTGAAGATCACCCTGCTATCCTACTGCAACTTTTATCAAATCCTAGGTCATTGTAATTCTCATTCGAGCTGATATAGCAGTGGTATAATCTTGTCTCTTTGATTTTGAACTCTTTAACTTCTTCCCCTTATTTTGTGTCATATTTGCTTGTAGGGTTTTGGGTACATTCGATTTATTGGGTTTTTTAATTTAGGAACATTTTGATTTATTATTGAGTTTTTCTATGTTGATTATGTGTTTATGACTTGTAAATGTTGTCTGTTAATTAGTTTATGAGTTTGAAGATTCTTGATATATTGATCTTTTGAAGAAGTTAGACATCTACTTGTGAAATTTTGGTGTGAAAATGATGTGTGACAAGTGCGTGAGTATTTTTGATCCAAAAGTGTGGGGTACAATATATGTATGTTGACAAGTGATTTTATTTATATAGCATGTGATAAGTTAGCTACAGAGCCATAATACCATGGAAAAGCTAGTTTAGCATAATATATCTTTTTGATAGGAAGTTTCTAACCGCACAAAGAAACCTAAGTATCCTCTAAAACAAAACAAAAAACAAAAAAGGGAAACTACTTGGATATAACCCACCGTGAATAAGAACATATGGTAATTTTTTAATTCAAAGCTATAGAAATGTTTGATAAAACAGTAGGGAAATTGTAGCAAATTCAATTGCAGTTCAGAAACAAAAGTTGATATTCCTTTGTAGTACTTCCAAGGTTGTAGCAAGTTTCATCATCAACCACAAATGATATATTTCGATGTTAAGACATATAAAGAGCCAACTTGTTGGCATGATATTGATATATGCATGTGGTTTGAATTATTTCATATGATATTCTTTTAATATTTGAATTTATAAGTAGGTTTGGGCTAAACTACAATGAACGTGCTAATTTTGATAAGGTAAAAATTTCTTCGTAGAACATTAACCTACACATTTACAAATTATATTTCGCGTATATGTTAGAACTAAATTGAAGGCGTTAAATTTAGTTGGACAATCATATATAATTATTTTAATACTATTATAGAATAACACTTTACTGCTTAAAAACCTTTTCATTACAGCTTCCTTCACTTTTGCTAGTTAAAATGTTAGTTATAGCTAGCGACAAATTTAAGTTCTGACAACAAAGTAGATACATGGCTAGTAGACTAATATATCTAATATTGATTTATTTCTCACACCTACCTACCGGTGCTTGAATAGATTATCACAGGTACTGTTAACCCATAGGGAATTCATAATTGCTTAACCATTTAATGATACAATTCATTTATCTCTTTGTCGAGGTAGAGACATCAACCTATGCTTTAATGGTTTCATAGTCATTTCATTAGAATCAACTAAATTTAACGAGCATAGATTTTTAGCATTATTTTTGACGATATCATCTTAATGCTAGTACTAGTGATTTTAATATGAGATTCAAATCTTAAATCATAAATTTTGAAATTTGAATTGAACGGGATTTGAATTGTGAATCATAAATCCGAGTGGGAATCAAATTATAACTTTAAAAATAGAATATACTTATTTGTGAAATTCTACATTCTTTTTTAGTTAATGAAATAACATTTGTAAAAATAAAGTGTACTTATTAATGAAAATTCTACACTCATTTTTTGCATTATGAAAGAAGAACTTAAACATATTTGGTTGTCATTAGAAATTGGATATACGGTCCATAATTACATAAATACAAAGTCAAATCACTTAGCCATATAAAAATTTAACTAAAATATTTAATGTAATGTTATATATCTATAATTAAGTATGTTACAACAATATGTGCACTAAATATATAAATACTTCATAAATGCTGATGTTATATAAAACTTCCTAATCATTAATCATCCAAACTAAAGGGAGTAGCTATTAACTTATGAAGGGTTAAACAATAAGAAGACAGGCTTTGGAAGTTATCAAAAACATGAAAGTGCTGGATCTAGCTATTCGGCAATGATTGAAATGGGTAAATTCCAAAAAATTCCTTAATTGGATCTTAATGTCTTAATGAAATCTAATATTTAACATTAGATCCAATATGGTTGTTTCCTAACAAAGTCATATTTATTTATCATTTCATTTTATTTATTCAATATGTAATAATTAAAATAATTTCAATTTTTTAGCGCATCCTGAAGAAAAAATAGCATCTTCCTCGTTTTCACGCTTTCCTTCTTCTTTCTCAAATTCTTCTAATCCTGTCCTCCTATTCGTTTCTAATCCTTTCTTAAATTTATCCGTTCCAAATTCTAGCAAAATTCGTTATCGATCGTACACCCAGGTTATGGAAGAATCGAAGGTTTTGTTTCCTCAGATCCTCAATCAAAAAAAATCTTTTAAGAAATATATAGATAACAGAAAAGAGAAGAGAATCTATTTTCAGTGTGGGGGTTACTATCATCTAGCTAGAGATTGTCGGCATCCTATTTGATGTTTTAGTTATGGATTGTTCGGGCATAGAAAAGATAGATGTTTGAGGAATTTTGATTCAGACTATAGCGCAAAGAAGAGTATTTCAATTACTGATCCTGGGTTTTTCTTTGTGCTAAAGTGTATGAAATTAAATAGAATCTAACTTGATCATTTGTGGTTGCAAAGGTATGAAGGAATTGAACTAGGAATATATATTACACATTTCAATGTGATTAATGTTGTGAACATAGGTCGAAATTTTAAAGATAAATTTGGGGATCTTGGAGTGGTTGCAGATAGTGATGGTCTTGTCAAGGATAATATTCTCATCCCTGATTTGAGTGGTGTTGCTTCGAGTAGTCATACATTTGATTTTGATGCTTCGATCGTTCTAGATGAAGCTAACATCACGGTGTTAAAGGAGAATTATTTTCCTAATCCAGTATTATTAAATCCAGCATTTGAGAAATGTAGATCGATTTTTCATCCTCGAGAAATTGGTATCACAATGTTAGATGCAGGATATGCAAATCAGGTGCAAGAAACTAATGAAGGTTTTGTTTGGAAAAAGCAGAAATTTTATAGTAAAATCTTTCAAAAAGGCGAAGTTTCAGATTTCTACTTCAAACTTTTTTGATTGTTTAAAGTACTTGGATGTTATAGGCGATAATTCTAGTCTGTTTCAGGAAATGGTGGTTGATTGTGGGGTTGAGGACTGTTGTTCAAATGATAACAGGGTGGTTGAGAAAGGTTGTGGGGATGTTGTCATACCTGATGAGGCTATTGGAGATGTACGTTGTGATACTGCCATTGTACACAGTTGCTTGGTGAAGGAAGTGGTTGGTAGGGTAGATTATAGGATTATTGATTATTGTAATAAATTTGATGGAAAATCCGTTAATGTGTGCAAATTTTCTCAAATTAATGTATGTTGAGATATTTCATATGTGCATAGTCCCGCCTATATCTGTGCAATGATACAAAGGGTAGATGAGAATGATTGTGGGGATGCTGTCATTCTTGATGAGGCAGATGGGAGCTCTACAGTGTGATAATGAAGATAAATTAGTTTTAGGTGGCGACAATCAATTACAGGAGATTGATCAAGATTTTGATAATGCTGCTCAAGTTTTGTGATTACCACTTAATCTGATTAGATGGTCTAAATGGTTTGGAAAATAATGTTTTGAATTCAAAGAGGTATCAAGCGATGGATTGCACAGTTATAGAGAAATAAAAGGCTATTGATGTAATGGAAAATTCTGTGGGTTTGGCTATTTCCCGTGTTGATATTGTCAACGTGCATGGGAATATAGTGCACGAAGATGACATAGTTGATTTTGTTAACATGATAATGGCAGTAGGAGATATATAAAGTACGAAGTGATATAAAGAATGTGCATAGAAAAGTAAATAAGACACATGCAACTAATTCAATGTAGTGTAACAAAAATTAGTTGATGGTGTGATAAATTTAGTGGAATTAAGGTATCACGAAAAAAAAATAAGAGGTAAGGCAGAGGTTGTTATGGAAAATATGGTCAGTGGGGAAGTTGATATGAAGGAGGTAAGGTAATGTGTTAATGGCTGGGGTTATGTGCATAATGATGATCATATACAACATGTATCAGCCTTAAGTTTGATACTTAATGATATTATGGAGTTAGAAACAACAGAAAATTTAAGTAAAGAAAAAGTGATGTATGATCGGATATTTGAAATCAGTTGCTTAAAAGAAAAACGGTAGTGAAATTTATTTTTACATTGAACCTATAAAGTTCATTTTATATTGTTGTCTTGCATCTTTAAGAGGCTCTATTCGTGTTTGTGACACTGCTTATAGCAAAAGAAAGATTCGTAATTGTAATACAATTAGAAGAAGCTCCAGACTTCAGAAGCTTAAGGCATTTGCTGGAAATGGTATCTGCTGTGGGAAGTAGAAAAAATGAGAATCAAGTATGAATTAGCAGTATATGAGTCAAACTGAAATTCAGTATGCGTGTTTTGTGAAGTTGAAGTAAGAAGTAGTAATTGGTTGATGTAGAAATGTGGGTACAATTTGACACAAACGTAGTAACAATGCTTCAGTATGCAGTAATCATTGTTGTAGTAGTATATATTTGGAAAGAAGATGCATTGCGATTCAAGTGGAAATCGCAAGGCAAATGTAAATATTAAGTTTCTGTGGGAGGTTGAGGCAATGCATAGCGAATGTTATTTGGGTTTATGTAGGATTTATTGTGGTATCATTGCTTCAATAGTAAATGAGGGTGAAATTGTTGTAGTGATGAATTGATGGTGTTTTAGTTAAGGACAATAGAGATATAGTATGATAAAGTGGTGATATTTCAATCACAATGGAAGCACTGATCTATGTCCTGGAATGAGTTAAGGTGGAGTATATTGATTCAAAGTATGGAGGATGGTGGCTACAGGGTAATGCTGACACATGGATGATGGAGGATGGAGTTAAGGCATGACAGTCTGGATGTTTTATTGTTATATTGTATAGAGCTTAGTTTATAGAGTTGGGGGGTTGTTTTACTATTATATTTCTTGTACGGGGTGGGTAATGCTACCTGTCAGACATGTTTATAGCTATATTTTCTAGTGTAGAATAAAAACATTAATGCCCTCTTCTTTAACATAGGATCTCTCATTTATCTATAAAAAAGAATTAAATATAAAATGTATCGTTATATATACATGTGTGTGTCTATATATACATATTCATACATCTGTGAGATGAAATGTATATGTGATATCTACAATATCAAACAAAAGCACCATCAAATATATAAATGTATAGATATGATATTTATATTTACCATATATGTGTGTGTATGTATGTATGTATGTATATATGTATGTATCAAATTTGAATCTAAAATAAATTATCTAATTCTGACTTTGGTAAACAAAAATTCAAATTCAAATTTAGGTCGAAGATATTAATTCAAAGTTGTAAAATATCTTATATTTGACTTCGTACTATTATTATAAAATAAATATATTGATTTAATTATAATGCCACTGAAAAATAATTTTTTGAATTAATTTAAAAAGAAAATATTTGTATTTAAATTGAGTATAATAAATAGGGGGAATTAATTTAAAGGACAAAGATTTGTATATTTTTTGCCTCAAGGACACGACCTCAATATTTTTACCATAAGGACAAACATTCTTCTAAAAATTATTCATAAGGACAAATATTTTCCAAAATTATTCATAAGGACAACAAAACTGCTACCGAGCTAAAACTGATACCTAAAAACTGCCACCGATAACTACAAACTGATACCTAAAAACTGCTATCAATAACTAAAAACTGATACCTGCTGAAAGTTGTCCTTCGGGACAAAATATTGAAGATCTGTCCTTGAGGCTAAAAAGCTGTGAAATTTTGTCCTTGACAATAATTTCCTGTAATAAATATTATAAAAAATTATGTGTGTGTATTACTTTCGGTAAAAAAATAACAAAATGCCGAAAATTATTTAATAAATAAATACACACACTAACATATAATTTAAAAATACCCTTTTCATTATATTATAAAGTATCTATAAATATCTTTCGGCCTAATCGTTTTTTAATTGCAGTGAGCAGTTTGATTTTAATTGCCATATATATTATTTTAATTCTAGTTTGATATAAATGTATATTAAAATTTAAATGATTTTCATTAATAATTAATAATTTAAAATTAGTAAAAATATATATTTTAAATCCAAAAATTATTTTACATACTTTAGAACGATTATATGGTCGAAACAAAAATATATACATATATATTTTATTTATATTATTATGTTAAAATGAATAAATGCATTTAACTTACAATTATATTAATTTATTGAATTATAAAGTATGGCAATCAATGTACATATAAATTATTCTAAGTAGCATACAATAATAATACATATGTAAGTTAGAATTTACCCGGTTGAGATGCGGTCGATTGTGAAAGTCTTATAGATCTCTTAGATCCATACCCAAAGTTGTTGGTTTCGATGTATCACCACTTGAGTTGAGTTTTTTGACGTTTCAAGGCTGAATGGAGATTGACTATGATGAGGGAGGAGAGATGTAAATGGAGCCCAATGATGGGAGAAAGCAGGAACCAAAACAATTTAGGTTTGAGTTGCTTATATAAAGAAACAAGTGGAAAATATCATACACTATTCTCTCTTGCTAAGTCCCACTCCTAAGACCTCTTCTTTATCCCCTTACGGTCCCTTAATGGACAAATAAACTACAATACCCAATTGCAATTAATTCAATTTAAACCTAAATTAAATGCACATCTATATCGTATATTGATGTGTACATCTATAACTTATATATATATATATATATATATATATATATATTATTGTTAGCACCCAGAATATTTCTAAAGACTACTACATTTACTAAATACACCCCAAACATAAGATATAAATTTATAAATATTATAAACTAATTAAATAGTAGTGTTTCAAATCCTAAACAAATTCAATCATGCGACTCACAAGCGTGAATTTAGTCATCAATTAATAACTGGATAATTCAAATTTTAACATTCCGTGGTTATCCAATAACTATGAGTATGTAACCCTTTGTGCCCCAGTAGTCATGATTAACGCACCGCCCAACATTTGGAGAGCGATACAAACTCCGGTCTCAGTGGATGTATCTATGTTTTTTCTCGAAACACTCGACCGGAGATATTTAAAACAAAATGTTATTTTGTATTGTGATTTATCACTCATGATTGCAACTACTTGCAATTACAATCACATAACAATTTATTCAAGGGCCTTTCTATTTATATATTTTTAAGTAATTACTTTATATCACAATATAACAAATCATATAAAAGAAATCAAACACCTTTTACTTTGAGTGAGATTTATTACAGAGTTAGATAATTTATAATAAATTGCATAATTACAGAGTTAGATAATCTACCTATGGTGTCAAGATAAATCCCTCGAGGTCTCGGTTAACTTAGTGTAAGGGAAAAACTTCAGTTCCCACTTTTGTCACTTCGATCATCCAAAGCCATCGTCGGTTTTCTTTTTTCCTTTGTATTTTATATATCTTGCCTTAGATGGTCCTCTATCCTCCACGGTGTTAACTTTACCGCTATCGGCTTCTGTGTCCACATGGCATAAATATCTCTCACCTTGATAGTAAAAATCTACGAGATCCACTGGTGGATCTCTTTCCAATGCTTTCTTAAAATCAATTTTATTAGCGACTCTAGAAACTGTCGCCATCACTACTGTTATACACGTTCTTACCATGAACTACAATAAAGGGAAATGGGCAGTACTTGAAGTCATAGAAGCTACCCTCATGTCAAGAAGACTAGAGGGAAAGATAAAGGAAGCGAATCAATTGAATTCGTACTAAATAGGGAACCAGCTTGAAGTCACAACAACTAACCCGACCCAAACCCTATAACCAAGGGAACCACGACAAGGGATAAATACTGAACGCATCAGGAAATAGGGGCAGGTCATCGTGGCTCTATCAAATATCAATGACAAAAGGTGAAATATTACACTGTGGCGCAGGAAGCAATACCTGATATACTAAGTTGACTGTACCTCTAAGGCTCACACTTTGCCAACACCTACAGGAACAGGTCTGCACTAGCATATACATATGGCAATCTAAGAAGCACCGCATGGGTCGAAAGCACTGCAAAGGGGCTATATAGGGCCATTCGGGATATGCCTTAACGTAGAACCATACTTACAGGTAAACGACAAATGTGAAGCTCTCTCTCATCAGCAATCCAAACATATTTTCAAAGAGGGCAACTCAAGCCGCACCCAACTCAAACCACAAATAGCCCCAAGCACATTTCAAGCATATACCAAGTCAACTCTTAGAGTATAATGGGAAATGCTACTCCATTCTGACCCGACATAATGTCAAGTCAAGAAAAGACGGCAAAGGTATTAGCAGTACAACCTGAACACCAGGCAATATTCACCACTGCACCTCTTCATATGCATCAACAACATATTCGAAGCATTAGAATGGTCCCCTACCATTCCTCTTAAGAAATTTGTCATTTCAAGGGAGAGGAGACCAATCCATATAGGCTAGGTCTTCCCGCCTAATTTTTCAGACATCCCGCTTTGAATTTCCAAATCCCGCCGATGTCATGGTTTCTTGCCAAAACCCCATCATCAATCCAGGCATAACGAATAGGCATTGCAAATGATGACAAGTGACAAAATCTGAAGGCGAGGATTGAAGAAAAAAGATTAAAGGCGATCGCAACAACCAACAATGTACTTTTCATACTAGAAAAGGAAATACTAGAGGACGAAGAATGGCATCTTTTTCTTCAGCTTCTTCTTCTTCCCAAAAAGGAAATTTTGATATTTGAATATTGTATACTTCTAGACAATTGCAACCATCTGTACTAAAAAATAGAAAATAAATAGTGGATTATTCCATGGATGTTGGATTAACAATAATCTGAACTCCATAAAAATTTCTGTATCCTTTCCTTTTATTATTCCGTTATTTGATTTTGGATTGCCATACATCCATAAAACCATTTTTATATTTCAACAAATAGTTAGAGCGCGTGTACTTGGTTAGTAAGCACTCAACAACATAGTCACTTCTTAAAGGCAGATTTAACAAAGAATAAATTTGATGATTCCTATTCGTGGAAGCAATTAACAACTAGATTGCTCCATGATCCAGTTGAGTGTGGTGAAGCCAAAAAACTTCACTAACATTTTTGGTACTAGAAGGAGGGCTCGAACCTCCGTTCCTCTGATCTTCCGTACCTCCATTCACTTTTTTGATCTCTGAAAAATCTGCTTAAGCTCCCGTAGACCCTTTCGAATTCTCATTTCGATTCCTCAGCAAATAAGGGAACTAGCAAATCAAAGAATTACAGGAGACACCAATTTAAGATGATGCATTCCGAACAACTAACCGTCGCTGCCCATAATCCATCACCTCGCTTAGTTGTTCCATGTTTCATGCAGTAGATAAATAGTCATGGTACTCTCGAAAATAAGAATGGTGAAATTGGACTGCCAGTAGCACTTGGATCAACTGCTACTTGATAGACTGACTCAATTCACTCTCAAGGACAGCGGTGCTGCTGCTTTTTCCAATAAAGAAATGCCTAGAGTATTTCTAGACATGAAGGTTCCTACTAATCAAAAAGAAGAAAGTGAATAAGTAGTGAAGGTCCATCAACCCAAACCACTCTACATGTCCTTAAGATAATACTGGTACGAGGAAGGAATAACTTTGTGTAGGGTAAGCCCTAAGCTAGTTTAAAATATTCATCTTCCTTAATTATCGCCTCTGCTTCCATGATCATCCCACCATATTGTGCATCCTGCTTAGAAAATAGGAAATTTGGTTGCTATGCCTTCAACACCAATCCCCTTCCAAATAATGCACTAGGTAAAAGTGGGCAAGGCGCACCTTGGTTTGATGAATCCCAAACCAGCAAGGTATCAAAACCAGAGAGCAAACCAAACTTGAGGACCGCACTAGGGACATCAGATTTCATTCAGAGTGGCTTATATTTAGAAAGAAAATGTGTGTGTGTATGTATCGATGTACTAAACCGGTCATAGGGATACTAGACAGTCCGAAGCAGTATAAAATTATCTATATTATTTGTATTTGAAAATTTTAAATACACCTTCACAGTTCATTGCCAATATTCACCGATTAAGCGTAATGCGAGGTCGGTAGATAAAAACGACACTCTCAATAATGGAAACGGTGAAACTGGCCCTTCACACTTGGACTTGCATCAACGCAAATCTGGCTCTTTAGCAAAAAACCTGCACTGGACGGGATAATAGACATCCCTACCACAGTATTAATATTTCCATGGTAGTGATCATATCATAGCCAAACCGGTCGTAGGAATATCAGACAGCCTGAACCAATATAAAAAACCTCTATGTTAGCTAATTCAGCATACAACACTGGACGTATGGATATTACACAACCATAACTAGTACAAAAAAAACCATGCGCATGCAACAAAGGTTGTATACACGACCTAACTTCTTAGTCAAATCCTCTGTTAGTCCTCCCCAAATAGCGGGGGAGACTATGCCAAGCGCACGAAAAAATTACTCTTCATAGCTCACGGCCTTTGATCCATGGACCACCTAGAACGACAACAACAATCTAAGATATTAGAATGGTGAGGCTAGAGAAGAATTTGTTTCAGCATATGTATTGCATTATGCTCTCAAACAGGAGTGTAGGACCAGACAAGCAGCTAAGGACATTACGCTCCCAAACAAGGGGGAGGTCACACCAAGTATATAACCAAGGACATTACGCCTCCAGAGAAAGGGGACAGGTCATACCAAGCTTTCAACCAGGTCAGCACAAGATGCTACATCAAGACACGTGGTCAGGTCAAGACTATGACCTATTAGTCATGACCAGGGGCATATGCTACTCCGGGAGCTTATCCTAAGCATGGCAAGAAAGCATAATATACAGAATGTACCAAAAGCTATTAATCAGGTACAAATCCAAATGCTACTCAAAGCTTGCCATGTATATATCAAAAGACTGGGTTATCAATGCTTAGTTATGATCATTACATACCTACCAAAAATATTGACATCTATTTTACATTATGCACGTAATGTACAAAAAATTACATTCTGGGTCATTTTACAAACTAACACCCCTTGATGAAAAACTAAGTTACAAATCTGTTTCAAAACCAGAAGACGAACTGGGTCCAACCGCTCCATGTCGATGTGACCAGTGGGAATACGACGATGTAAGCTAAGACGAACCATCTGCTAAATGAAAAGCAATAAATTAGTTTTCCAGTTTAGTAATCACGACTAATGATCTAGTATGGGTAGCACTACCGTGAGTAGAGCCACGGTAAGAAACACGGGGATCAAAAGTAGCACCGCCCAAATGCTTCCGTAATCTAGAGATCTGTACTCATAATTGGCCTGATTATATAAGAAGGACAAATTGAGTCCAAGCCATAAATGTTTAAAAGCGTCAATTACGCGTTGCCGGCCAATTTCCACTATTGTTGTCTTCACCTTCCCTTTTTGAAGCTCTTCCAATAAAGACGCCTTGTCCATTCCACCTTGAGAAACTACGATGGAATCTAACCTGACCTCACACTCTAAATCGAATATCTTATTTTCTAAGGCATTTACCCACCTTTAAGTCGCTTTTCTAGTTTTCTTCGTCTCATCTAAGAGATGCTCCCTTGTCTTATTAGTATTCCTATAAAGGGGACTAAAGAGCCCATCCTCGGTAGAACAAAAGGGTGAAACTTGAGTACCCAGTGTCCCCAATTCTCCGTTATAATAATTCTACAACTCTTTAATCCCGACTTCATAATGAGTCTTCACGTCATGCTTCCATTTGAGGACCATATCTGGGTCAGTCCATATGGACGCATGGAATGACATCTGATCCGAGTGAGGCACGTGCAACAGAAGTCATTTGAGGATCCTCTTCTGTGCTAATGCATTGTGCCATTTATCCATCTCCACGATCCTTCTCTTTAACTTTTTAATTTCATCCTCATATACAGCCTCGTATACTCTTAGCATACTCTGAGTAGAGCTGAATCTAACCTCTTTTGGAGGATGGCTGTTTCTAAACCCTGATCAAGAAAAGCCAGTCGGAAAATTAAATAAATCCACACACATCAAAGTAAAATAATAATATAAATAAGAAAAATGAGACTGCAAAAAATTCGCAAATTTTGTAATGAAGTAATAGTCAACAAGGAAACTTTTGAATCATGTCAAGTGCTAAAAAAATGTTTTCCTTATCCCGAAGTCTTAAAAGTAGAATACTAAGATAATATCTAAGGGACATTAGGAAGAGGTAGAGCAGTGCTACCAAGAAATGTCCTACGAGGGTCATAACGTGCTCTTGTCCACTGATCCATAGGTTGGTCAACTGTCACTTCAAAATCATGCTTGTCATTTAGAAAATTTTGGACCAATGTGGGCTAGAAAAAGTCCGGGACGTCTCAGGATCATTGTAGTAATACCTCTTCCCTCTTAATTTTGACTTTCTCTTGCTTAAGCTTATTCGAGTAAGAAGCAATCCTACCTCGGGAAACATGCAATAAGTCCTCAAGCTTACATATCTTTAACACTACCTCTCCTCCTTGTGTCTTAAGGTCTCGATTAGTTGAGACCTTGTTTTATGGTTTGACTAGAAAATTCACCAAATAGTCCATGGGAAATAGTTTTCCATCCATCATTATGAGGGTGAGAGGTCCCAAATCCTATAGGAAAAGTAGGGAAGGTATCTGAGGGAGATCGAGAAATCACCCTCCTATATTCAATGACTTCTTTCACACTGAGCAATCTAGTGATTTCTACAGACATTTCCTTCACCTGCTTCTTATATTGCTCAATTTCCTTTCTTTAAACAATGTCATATAATTTTTCACCCTCTTCTAAGGTTTGCTCTATTTCTTCAAACTTTGATGCAGCATCCCCCAACCAACGTGGCCAAGGTAAGAATATATGAATGAGGGAAAAGTTGAATTGGAGCAACATCTTAGGAAGCAATCCATTAATGGATAGTCAAATGCATAGAAAGATACAAACCACAATGAAAATGTTTGGGAGTAATGGAGATATATCCCTCCAGCGGTGTATTAATGCATTCAAGAGATTCAGGAATCCTAACCGCACAGCCAAAAAATCCAAACTGTTATGGACGCCAATAGCCTCTTCCAATCGGGTGATCTCAAAAGGAAGAAGCGTAGATGAAGGCTAGTAGGAATCTATATCAAAATTCTAAAGATTACTTCTAAAAAGGATCGAACAAGAACCAAAACAGTTTCTCTTACTCATAACCTACCGAAGACACTCCCAAATTTGGTAATTAACCTAATATCAGTTCTTTTCATACAGAAGGATAAAAGGAAATGTGGGAAAAATAAAGAAAGAATATACGTATCTCAATTTGAATAATGGCCGCACGATTGAAGTGATCAAATATTTTTATGAAATGTGGATTTTGCTGCTAAACTAATGAGTGCAAAGATTTACATAAATCCACATAGAGAAATGAAAAGCCAGATTGAACAGTTGTTTGAAGATGGTCCGGTAACAGAATGACATGTGTGCAAGAGCATTAAATGCAACTACGGCCAAAAAGACATTTTTCTAGCACCGAAAAGATAGACCAGAAAGAACTAACTAGACATATAGACCGGGCGTTTAAGATAACAACTCTACCCCAACCTACGGTCATCGCAGACTTAGGTACAAGTGTTATACCTATTCTTACAACGAACAATGACGAAGGGAAATTGGTAGTCCTTGAAGTCAGAAAAGCTACCCTCATGTCAAGAAGACTAGAGGAAAAGAAGTGAATTAATTAAATTCGTACTTAACAGGGAACTAGCTAGAAGTCACAACACCTAGCCCGACCCAAGCCTTACAACCAATGGAACAGTGGCAAGAGACAAATACTGCACGTATCATGAAACATAGGCAGGTCATAGTGACTATTTCAAAAATCAAAGGCAAAAGGTGAAATACTCCACTGAGGCGTAGGAAGCAATACATGATATATTGAACTCATCATACCTCTAAGGCTCATATTTTTTCAATACCAACAGGAACAGGTCCGCGCCAGCATACACCGGGGGCAACCTAGGCAGCTCCATACAGGGTCAAAAGCACTCCAAATGTGCTATATACATGGCCGCTCTGGATATGCTTCAACGTCGAATCATACTTGCAGGTAAATGACAAATGTGAAGCTCTCTCTCATTGGAAATCAAGCATACTTGCAAAGAGAGCAACTCAAGCTGCACCCAACTCAAATCACAAATAGCCTCAACACATTCCAGACATATGCCAAGTCAACTCTCAAATTATAATGAGAAATGCTACTCCATTATGATCCGACATGATGTCAAGTCAAGCAAAGACGGTAAAGGTATTAGCAGTACAACCTGAACGCAAGGCACTATTCGCCACTACACCAATTCATATGCATCAACAACATATTCGAAGCATCAGGGCAGTCCCCTACACTTCCTTTTAAGACATTTGCGATTTCGAGAGAAAGGAGACCAACCAATACAGGCATGGGCTTCCCGCCATTTTTTTCAAACTTCTCGCTTCAAATTTCCAAGATCCCACTAATGTCATGGTTTTCCATCAAAAAATCATCACCAATCAAGGTACAACGAATTGGCATTGCAGATAAATGACAAGTGGCAAATCCGAGATCAGAGATTGAAGAAAAAAGATCAAAGGGGGCCACGACAACTTGAAATGCACTTTTCATACTATAAAAGGAAACTTTAGAGGACAAAATAGGTGATCTATTTCTTATCAAAAAAGAAAATCTGAGATTTGAATATTTTATGGTTCTGGACGATTGTAATCATCTGTACCAAAAAAATAGAAAATAAATAGTAGATTATCCTATGGATGTAGGATTAACAATAATCCAAACCATGCAAAAAAAATCGTGTCCTTTATTTTTATTGTTCCGTCATCTAATTTTGGATTACAATTCATTTATAAAACCATCTTGATATTTCAACAAATAGTTGGAGCGCATATACCAAACTATATAAGCGTTCAATAATATAGTCACTTTTCAAAGGCAGATTTAACACCGATTAAATTTGTTGATTCCAATTCATAGAAGCAATTAATGACTAGATTGCTCGACGATCTAGTTGAGTGTGGTGAAGCCAAAAAACTTCACTAACAAGTACTATCGATGAGCATGGTTTCTGAAATGCAGCGATGATGCATTAGATCTAATCAAATAATTTTGTAAAGCTCATTCTCTCTCTGCTTTATACTTGAAAATGTGAAAACATTCCTTGGTCAAACTATATGAACTCTGAATTGGCTCATAAACTTTTTCACTAAAAAAATAAAAAGGAAGAAAGAGGAAAAAATAAAATAAAAAGGAAAAGTAAAATAAAAGATAAGTAAAAGGAAAAAAAAAGGTGAAGAAATATATATAAGAGAAAGAAAGAGGAGAAAAAATGGAACTAATATATATATATATATATGAAAATTCATGTCTTCTTTTGTTTGGAATTTATTTAAATCCGTAAATTCAAAGTAATGACATTTTATAAATAAATGGTGAATTAATTATATTATTATTGTCAATGTTAGAGCGTTAAATTTTAAATTAACTAGTGATAATTATTGTATAATTCCTTTAATTTGTAATAAGTTTTGGGTTAAAAATATATATGTACTCGGTAAACTAGGGTTTTTGAAATTCGGAGGTGGATGGTTTGATATTGTTATAGATCGTTATTTTGGTTAACAATCTATACCTGGCCTAAATTCTATTGGATATTTACTCTCAAATTTATCCTTGTCTGTGCCAACAATGGTCAGACAAATTAAAATAATGAGATTAAAGTAATGATATGTTTTATTTGATATAAGAATCGGTAATAAATTCCCGTAATTGAATATTTTCACCATAAGTGATAAATTGTTTATTTTAAACAATTACTTCCTTTAAATTTATTTTTTGGGTTTGAAGAAACCGAGATCGGGTATTTGTGTATCCGAAACCGCTTCAATTCAATAATCACTCCAGACTTTATGGTTTTGATTATAGAAATGGCAGGGATTGGGTTAAGCCTACAAATTTAACTATTTTAAATAAGTAGCTGTACTTGGACATCACTATGATATTAATGGGTTTCTGTTAAAAGCATTTGGTTATAATCAGATAAAAAATTCCATGTGTTGTACGAGTTACCTTGGTTCCAAAGAAGTTTTATAACTTAAGTATTCCAAGTTAAATGGTTTACTCATGCTGGTTTCCAGCCTGACTCGGGTGTTACTTTATTGTAATGCTCGGGTCAGACCGAGTATTACAGTTTTTCATGTTAGGACATTTGGAGCTCGGAAGACGAGCTGGATGGCGGAGACGTATTGATTAGATTCCGTTGTGAATCATAGATTGCATATGCAGTAGCTGAGGACAAGTTATTATAACTGTCTAGATTTGTTGTACTCTGATATCTTGTATATATATTGACAGTTACAGCTTTTCTTGTATAAATGCTATGCGATTGTGAGATTCTGTGTTGTTGCTTTCTGTTCTTATTCTATCTCCCTTTCTTATTATCCTTGATAGCTGGTATTTCTGGCACTCGATTGCTCGACATTCTATGTAGTGAACGTATTAGTGTCGATTTTCGGGGTCGAAAATCTTTGGGCCATTACACTTGGTATCAGAGCAGAAGGTTAAGCGAGAACCTTGGCTCTGGTGGGGATTACTCATTAGAGATAGGGTCAGTAGTACCCTAGAATGAGTTAAGAGAATTATATGAGGGCGTACTTGTTATTTTCTTATACAATGATTTTAAAACGATTTTTAAAAGTGATTTTTATGTAAGGTTATATTGTGATATATATATATATATAAAAGAAATAATCCTTTCTGAAGTATTATAGTATATTAAGGAAATTGGTTGTTGTTTTTAAAATTAAATAAGATTATAAAATTTAAGTGGCAATTTATATAGCCAAATGGAAATTTGGATAAGAATGAACTATACAAATAAGTTAAGCTAAAATATAGATTCAAACCTGAATTTAAAACCTGAAAAAAAATCAAAAGAATTTTCAAAGTATTTGAAATAAGTTACCTTGATTGTATTTTTCCAATGAATTATGATATATGGTGTGTTTGATTTCCAGATATGATAACATTGGTTATTATCATAAATTGGGTATTGTATCATAATAAAGGATGTTTATTATGGAAAACAATGATGGAACAGAGTGAAAAATTTAGGGAAGTGAAATCTTATAAGCATGATTACAAATGTGACATATGAAATTAAAATGGATTTGAATTGTGAAGTTTTGAATTTAGACCCGGAGAAATTTGGAACTATTTCAAAGTGTAAAGGAAATAATAAAGGATATTATTTAGAATATTTTTGAGTATAGAGATCTTGTTTTAAAAAAAAACAAGAGTGGTTTGAAGATGAATTTTTTTGTATTTAAAACCAAGAATGGTTTAAAATTTAAAGTGTGATCAATATGAAAAGGATAAATACATACATACATATATATATATATAGATATATATGATTTCAAAGTTGATTTGAAATAAATAACTGAGTGTTTAAGTTCTGGAACCTCCTTGGAATGAGATGTATAACCCAAAGAGGAATAAGTTTTTGAACTCATAAGTGAGAAGGGGTATTAATAAGAATTTAAATTTGGGATGAAAAATTAAATTGAGAAGTCTAAATGGATTAAAAAAATTGGAAATTTAACTTAAGGAAAATTAAATAAGTTTTGAGCATATAGTCTGAAATGGGAAGTTTCAAGGTGAAATTGAAAAAAAAATAACTTAGGGAAGTTAAATGGATAAAATTGAAAAGAGAGGTGCTCCAAAAGAGGGGCATGGAATTGATAGGAGATTATGTATGGATAATTTCAAACAGCTTTTGAAATAAAAACGGGTTTTGAATTTTGGAAATTGGTAATGAATGCTATTGATTTGTGCTGTAGATAATTTGGATGCTTATTTACCTTTAACATATCCTGTTATCATCCTGTTTGTTATTGACGGTATATATAAAACTATAAATTGGGCTATTTCGAGTAAATTAAGAAGTGGATTGAAATGATATACATCCATTCCTAAAATTAAATAAAAGTAAAACTTTATCTTGAAATTTATTTAAATAATTTTGATTCTTTGAAATAAAAATGGATTTATGGAAATGGAATTATTTTTGAACTTAAGTTTAAAATGATAGATTGAACCGGTCAATTGAAATTGTTTAAGAATTAGGTTTCAAAGTTGAGGTTAAAATTGGGTAATAAATTGGATTCTGAAGATTAAATTGTTTAAAAAGATTTAAAAGATTAAATTGTTTAAAAAGATTTAAACTCTCACTCGAACCTTGAAATAAGTTTGAGTAAAGTAATTTAAAATGAATATTTGAATTTGGATTCAGAATTAAATTATTAAAGACTTGGGTTGTTAAATAAAGTATTAAGGGTTAATTGGATTTAACTGAATAAATCGATATTTGAAAACCGAACTCAAATTTATATAAATCGAGATGGTTTAAAATTTGAGAATAAAATTGGAATTAATTCAAATTTGAAGTTGAATTGAATTAATTGGAATAGTAATCGAAGTTGAATTAGCTCGAATTCGAATAGGGATCTAGATCGAATCAACTTAAAAGGAAGTGGAAATTGAAATTGATTCGTATTGGAGATTGGAAAATGTAACAAGCCGATATTTTCAACCATTCGCATCCACACATGTCGGACTTGATTGCTCAAAATACCGCGTTGTAGATAAAATTTGGCAAATCTCAGAATATATAGTAAATAAATAGTCACAGATCACAGACACAGAGTAAATAATAATGCAGCGGAAGTAAAAGGGACAGTAGTTCATGAAGCTACTATATAAAAATAAGATACATCAGAGTTAAAAAAGTACAGCAGAAGAGTAACAAGATACATCATGTACAAATCATAATAAATCACTGAAATCACTAAATACTGAAAGCAGAATATATGGCTAGATCTTCAAGAAAAGCTCCAACTCCGAAGGTGAGTCTTGAATGCTGAATCAATCAATCTGACTCGAGCGTAAAGCAAAACACTAAACACTCGAGTCATGACATAAATACTTATGAACTGTAAATCAACTCAAGTGAACAGTAACAAAATGCATCAGTAACTCAAAGGATGCTTGGCATCGCCCATCCTCTAAGGATCCGTTAAACTATTTACTATATAGTGATATTGCGCTATTATAATAATGTCAACAGTAAAATAAACTTACTTTAAAATAGCTTTCCAGGCTTACCCATATCACCCTTCACACATAATAGTCCTAGTAGTCCATCCAATATCATGATATCTCCATATCAGGAGACTATCAGAGGATACCACACGGGCTATGGGAGAAAAACAAACTCGTAGTAATGGCTCGGTATAATAGGTGACACGGCACACAAGGCAATGCCAGGGTAGATATACCAATTACGCACACGGGCAGGTGGTAACGCAGCAGCCACATACGCCCACCTCGGAACACACTCCCAATCAAAATCGGAGGGTGGCCATCTAATCAATCACAAGTAAGAGTACAGTATCGAAGGAATGTGTCCGATCGGAAGAATGACCTCACTTGGCCCGAGATCACTCCTATTTTAGCCACCTTATGCCAACTCACGGGAGCTGGGTCCACGTAATATACCTCAAGAACGACGTCACCATCCTACTTCATTCTGGAATCTCCACCGCGTATACAGTTGTTAAAGTGGTTTTCGGAGTTGGGAGAAAGTATGACAACTTTCGATCCCGGTCTCTTTAACAACCAAACGTTATTATAACGCCATGGTCATTTCAAAATATTTTATACTTCAAAAATAAAATCATTTCATTTCAAGAATATATTCCTTTCAAAATAGTTTATATTTCGAAAGCAAACCATTTTTATTTCAAAAATATATTCAAATCAAAATAGTTTAAACTTCAAAACCAAAACCATTTTTATTTCAAAGCTATATCCAAATCAATACGACATCATTTCCATTCAAACATATATTCACCTTTCAAAAGTCATAATACCTTCAAAGTTATAACCCTTTCTAAACCAAAATACTTGAAATCATTACACTTTGAAATCATAACGTTCCGAAATCATACATTTGAAATCATGGAATATTCATTTAATTCTTTACATTTTACAAATTTATTCAATTGCCAAAATTTCAAATTTCCAATTTAATTCAATTCAAAAGAATCGGTTTCAATTCAGTTTTTCAACAAAACTTTTCAAAGTTATAAATTTCAAATATAGGTTTGATCTACAAAATAAACCATCCAATTTTAATATATTTCCAAACTTTAATATGCCACATTTCAAAACTAAACTTTATAATTTCATATATTCATATCTCAAAATCTAATTTCATTATTATTTAGTTTTGAAATATTCATTTCGTAAATCCAATATTATTTAAATAAACTTAAATTACAATTAAACCAAATATCTTTTCATACAAATATAAACTTCAAATATTCATTTATCAAAATTAAATATCATTCCAAATTCACATTCATTATCAAAATAAAGATTATATCATTCAAAACCATTTCGAAATCATTAAAATATCATATCCTTCAAGACCTCATTATCAAATCATTATTTGAATTCAATTTCAAATATTCAAATTTAAATATCATTGAAAATCAAATATGTCATTCGTTTATTATTTCAATATCATTACAAAAATACATTTCAAAATTCCATTCAAAAATTCATTTATCTCATTACATTTCATTCCATTTAACACATAACCAAGTTAACCTTATTTAAATTCAAATTCTATTTAAATTCCTTAAAATTCATATTTAAATATTAAGTTATATTCAAAACTCCAAAAATTTCACAAATAATAAATTTCAGAATTTAAATCATTTAACACTTTAAAATATAACTCAAATAGTGTTAAAATCTATAATATTTCAAAACATTGTCAAATTATAGCAACGGCGGCATTTATAAAATGCTATCGTAGATTATAGTTCCAAAATTATTTAGTTTAGGAACAACGGCATTTAAAAATGCCGTAATAGATATTTAGTTATTTCAAACATAGTTAAATTCAAAAACAACAGCATTTTAAAAATGTTGTCATAAAACTATAGATTTTAGAGATGCTGTAAATAAAATTACAGATTTTATTATAACTTTTCAGAAACAATAAAACTTCAATTCTAGCATATTTTAAACCTATAAATCATATTTTAAGGCTCTAAACTTTCACATTGAAATCAATTTAACATATGATTTATCACAATAAAGTTTTTAAAATCAAATATTCAATTTAAAAACTCAATTCATTGATCAAGTCAAAATTCATAGTTTATTAACTTATAAATTTAATAAAAATTAATATTTCATTTAAAGTATCATTTTAAACTTTAAATTAAATTTCCATTATTTATTTACATTTTAAAAATAAATTTAAAGTAAAAATTCACATTTACTTCAAATTTACATACTTAAATTCACAAATTCAAAACTAAATATTTAGCCTTCTCAAAACCATAGAATATATATTTTTAAATCAAAATTGTGACGCCCCACCTCTATACCCACACTAGCCAAGAACATTACGGTGTAGTGCTGTCAACTAGCATGGAGAATAAGGCTGTTGAGGAGCGACCATCCATGTAATTGCTTATCACACGGTGGCTATGAATAACCTTCGGAAACAAACATAGAAATAATCATAACACAAATCAGTCACAGACATCCATATCACAAGGACGGAAGAAGATATGAATATATAACTAACACATGAAAGTGTACATCAGAGAAGTGGTCAGTAAGATCCACAATAATACAAAAGAATAGCAACACGTGCTATACAAAAGAATACAACTATGAGTCTATATCTCAAGTGTATACAACAAAAACTGCTAATCTAAACACTTAGCCAAAAGTCAGAGTGATGAATCCCTGGGAAGAAGTCAAGCAGAAGCACCTGTAACATCTCGGTCTGACCCGAGTATTATTTAAGAAAATAATAAACGGATCAGTCTAGCTATAAATATCAGATGACATGATATAACATAAAAGATATGGCATAAACAAAAAATATCCATGATGACATACCACTATAAGTATGTAAATAATGATCAAAAGAAGATCAATCAATAAGAGATAATCAATATCACAAGAATCTTCTCAAAGATTCGGAAAGGGCATCATACCCCAAACTTGTACTCATGACAAGTCAATGACATAAATTCTAGAAATCAATGCAAGAAGTCCAGAAATCATAGAAAAGAGAAAGAGAAAGAGGCCTATCACATGACGGTCCGAAGACCAAGGGGAGCTACCCCACATGCGTGAATGGAATCACACAGATTAAGGTCCAGACTAACCCAAAAGCAAAAAGGTATGCGTGAGTGGAATCACACAAGTGGTGTCTAGTCTAACCTCGCAACAAGAGACATCGCACCGTTGCTAGTCTAAATCATCGGAATGATCGTCATGATCAACGAGAAGTGTCAATTACACTAAGCTAGTAAATATAGAAGTTTAGCTTCATGTCCCATAACCACTTTCTTAACTTAAATATTTACGAACAAACTGTAAATCTTCACTAATAAAATTGTCACAAGAGGTTCAATCGAACAAGTCCAAGAATTAACCGACGAAGTGAACGCAAGCGTTTCATACCACTTGTTTTACTAAGTCGTTTAATTAGATTTCTCATCCGAGTGAGGTAAAGGTTTGTATATACTAATAGATTGGAAAACGGTTTAAGAAAAGAGCTTTGTTATTAAAAATAGAGTTGAAATTGTTTGTTAAAAGAGTTTTGATATTTACTACTAGTATTGAAACCTTTATATTATAAAGTGACAAAACACAGAAGAAATTGTAGAAACAATCAGTCACAAAAATCGCATACGGAGATGTGAATAAAATCCAAGGAAATCAGCTCAATGTTTTTCAGATAAGATCCCCTACGGAGGGGGGGTCCAGGGGGGTGGCAACCCCCCAAGGTGGGGGTGCGGGGGCAACGCCACCGCTTACGGGGTTCGACCTGCCCGGTCAGGTCGCGGGGGTCCAGGGGGCTGCGCCCCATCCAAAACGGTACGACCTAGTGAAGACAAAATGAGGTCTAACGACCTAAGAGGAATAGGGTCGAGCGACCTAATGGTTGCGACCTAGGGGCCAAACGACCTAGTGGTGTTCGCGACCTAACGATGACTCGCGACCCAACATGGCCGACCTAACAGAGGTTGCGACCTAACAGAGCAACAGGACGAGCGACTTAACAAAGTGGCCGAGCGACCTAACTAGAGCAAGCGACCTAACTGGATAAGGGCCGAGCGACCTAACATTCGAACGACCTACGACCTAAAACGTCGCGACCTAGCGACCTAAGGGGATAAGGGCCGAGCGACCTAACATTCGAACGACCTACGACCTAAAACGTCGCGACCTAGCGACCTAAGCTCAATACGAGCTACGAGCTAGCGACCTACGACCTATGGTCAAATACGAAAAATCTGAAGGCCGTGACTTTTCCATGCGCGCGAGCTAATGATTCCGAGCGACCTAACCTGGGCAGAGCGACCTAAGCTCAGGAAATTCACCAAACAACTAAAAATTGGAGTTTTTCGCCAATCCAATCCAAACCAAATGCAAATGTGCATGCAAAAGTGATAGGGAATCATTCCCAACAGTCCAATATGATTATAGGCTAGAATTGTGAGATAAAAATCTCACCTTTGCACTAAAATTTATGAAGATGAAGCTTGAAAGCAAGGAGAAGCAATCCAAAGCTTGAATCAAATATCTTCTACTTGAATTTGGAGTTGAATGTTGGATTTGCAATTGAATTTGTGCTTGGAGTTTTAATTTCCCATTCTCTTCACCATTAATGCCAAAGCTTGAGTTAGTTAGGAAATTTATGAAGAGTGAGGAGAAGGGGGTTGGAACTTGGGCTTAATAGGCTAAACTAACCCAAAGTCCAAAGCGGGAAAAGTTAGTGAAATTCCACTAACTCCAAACCTATCAGTGTTTATACTTAAAAAGGTTGTAAAAAGCATTTCGAACTCAATGGAAATGGTCTCGAGTCCTAATTTGACCGTTTGCAAAAAGTAGCTTTTCGGACCAATATCCGATTAACGACAAAATATTTAAATAAAATATTTAAATATAAAATCGATAAATATGTGGGTTGTTACAAAAATTTATATTTTAAAAATACATATCTTAAGAAAAAAACCATTTAAAAATATACCACGGGGTCTGTATATAATTTTCTAACCTAGATCAAGTGATACGGATATATATCATTTCAATCCGCAATTTAAAAAGAAAACCCGGGTTCTATCATTTCAAACCCGCAATCCCATGTAAATAAAAATAAATAAAAATCGCTCAGGCCTATCATTTCAGCCGATAACGATTTTTCCTATTCTAATGTCTGTTCAGGTATGTATCATTTCAACCCATAGTGATTCTATTCTAACAGGGAACTTGCAGTGTGAACATATACATATACAACATAAACAATGTCAATATCACAATATAATGTCAAATATCAGATGTCAGGTGATAATTATCAGAGTTTACATGGTAATGACATGGAATAACATAACATATAATCATCATTAACTTGCATAACATTTTAATTACTAAACACTTGTCATCCATTTACTATTTCATAAGTAGAAATGTCGGAGTGAGAAAGACTCACTTTTTCAAGCTGAAGACCACTACGACACACAAAACGATTCCAAAGGCACGACAAGCACGATGCAACACGACTACGGATTCAAGTGAGTGAAGAGAGCCAAAGTGATTTATCTTGTACATAGCAAACAAAACAAGATATTGCAACATGAATTTTCAACACAAAACAACATTGAGGCTGATTGAAACAAAAGCAACAATGGACAAGATGATTTTACCATGCCTCAATCACTTCAATGCTTGACCTAAGGGACTCTTTAGCTCAGCCATATGACCATGCTAGGCTCAGGTATAACATCAAAAATGCATGGCAACACAAGTGTTTGGAGAGGAGGAGCTACAACATAGGTTAAACAAAGGAACAAGGCAAAAAGAGGTAGGTTTGGTGCACCATGTTTGGCTCGACCTAGGGTCAATTGGGCTCGTCTCAAGCTTGCTTCAGATCTGGTCAGTACTAGAGTGATGGTTAGAGGTAAGGTCACTAGGTGGTGGTGAAGCTAGGGTGGTGACCAAGGTGATATGTGAAGGTGGTGGTGAAACTAGGCTCGTCTAGGCATGATTTCAAGGCATTTGTGCAAAGTTTTGTGGTATTGGCTCAATATAAAGGCATGGTCAGATCTGGACAAGGGAAAGGGAGATGATGGCTGAGGTGGCTGGAGATGGGGAAGAGAATGGTGGAGAGTCCGAGCTAAGCTAGAGGAAGGGGAAGGAAAAAATGCAAATGAAAAGAGGAGAAAAGTGGAAAAGATGCCATTAGAAATTTTTGTCTTGTTTTTTTTTTCTTTTTTCTTTCCATGGTCGTGAGTTTGAGGATGAGGATGAGAAAGATTTTTCACGTGAACCTGAAGGAGAATACATGGCAAATGAAAAAAATATGGATGGCTAAAGCATGAAGTGAAGAGGCAATAGCAAATGAAAGGACAAGATCATTTGAAAAGTCACTATGAAAAGCTTTTGTCTCTTTGTTTTCTTATTTCTTTTAAATTAAAAATAACTAAATAAATTTCAGTAAAAAAATAAAAACTGAGCAAAATAAAATGAGAAAGAAAAAAAATATAATTTAAGGAAAAATAGAAAATAATTAAGAAATATCTAATATATTGAAACTAGCATTTAAAAATTGCAAAAAAAATACAATTAACATTTGAAAATTATAAATACACTTTTAAAAATGTTTTAAATATAAAATAGTACATAACATGTCATATTACACATATTAGAACATGTTTTGACAAATAAAAATATTATCTATATAAATTAAAATAAACAATTTTGATAAATAAATCAATTTTACACACAATATTGAAAAAAACGTAACTTTCACAATATAAATCAGATTTAAACGAAACGTGTGAGGACCCGCCCTTCTACTACCAGAAAGACGTATCATCATTAAGAAAGAAAGGGATAGAAATAGAAAAGAAAGAGAAAGAAAGAGCAACAACATCAGAATCTCACAGCGGAACAGAACAAAATATAATATATCACATAACTATTACATAGTTTTACATATATCAGAGTTATAGAATATCAATACACCTGAAAGTTATTCATACATCGATCACTATATACATCGGAGATACAGTACACATCAACTAACACAGCGGAACTAGATAGATAGCTACATACGTTTGGAAACTCTAGCTCCAATGCTCCTCCGGAAATCAAAGTTCAAAACCTATCACTTGGCTACTCATAAAAATTTGAGTACCCAAGAGTTTATGAAAAACAAAATATAAACTCCGGGTCAGACATGGGTCTGGTATGAGTAAACGGTTTAAATTGTTTAACTTTGAAAAACATTTGAAAATAAAGGTATCACGTAAGACTCCCCACAAATAAATACGGGTAAGTTTTTACCTTACGCTAACCAAAACATTTCATAGGAAATCCAGTGATATTATAATAGTGTATAGGGTTTTCAAGTAAATAAAAAATAGCGAAATTGTTACATCTATTAAATTCCAGCTACTAGCCACAAAAGTGGGTAATACAAATCAAAACCATAGGGTTTCGTAGGGAAAATGGATTTCCAACTATGGCAGGGCTACTGGGGTACCGCCCGTCACAGTACGGGGCCTAGATCACCGTACCGAAGATCACTCCCGACCCCCTACAACACAAGGCCGGAACCATTCCTTACTGAACAGTCCCGAACAAGATAAACCCCGCGGTTGTAGCTAGCAACTGCCCACACAGCCGAAATAAAAGGGACATCTAGACAGGGGAAATATCTTATCCTGCTTGGGCATGACCCACCTAACCTTGCTGCATCTCCCCTGTTTTAGCCATTCCCGGTTGATGAGACTTAAGGCTGCGATTACCTTTACAGAACATATTTTCTTAGAATGCTCATCGTCCGCCTGACGATGTGCTGAAAGCATTCAATCCATACAAGTTCGTTCCGGATTCGAACGAAACCTAAGGCATTGTCTCGTCACACTCATTTTGGAAACACCCTCAGAGTCAACGACGATAGCCCTTGCATTCTGAAAAACACCATCTCGATCTTCATTTCAGAATTCACGACCTAACGTTTAAATTGGATCGATGTGGTTTTCGGAATATCAATTGGATACCCGATCCCGGTCTCATCGAAATCCAAACGCCATTTTAAAGGCCAAGTTGTCTAATTAACTTAAACAGTTTAAATAATTTAAATTCAACAATTGAATTAACATAGCATTTATCACAGATGAATTATACACAATTATACAGATATATCACAGCATATCACAGAGCATCATAGAATATTATTAAATAAATATCACAATCAGATATTCTACACAACAATTCATAAGTAATTATCTGAAATTCTCATTTGTAATTAATTCAATTTAATATTAATTACTTGAGAGTTAATCACTTAATTAATAAATTATTATCAATTGATTTCTTATTCCATTTCAAATCATTTAATTAACCATTTCTTAATGAACTATTATATCTTAATTACTTAATTATTTTATTTCACACCATTTAATTAATTACTTCTTAGTCAAGTTATTTAACTTTAATTAACCATTCCTCAATCATTAATCAATAACCTTAATTGTTATTTAATAAACTTAATTACCCATTTATTAATTACTAATTTCTAAATTAATCATTATTAATTCTTAATTAAATCACTTGATTTATTAACTGTTAACCATTCATAAATTAACTTAAATAGTTGATTACAAATTCATTTATTAATTATAATCCATCACTAATTATAATCAAAATTTATTATTCTTAATTACTTTCTGAAAATAATCAATTTATATTAATTATTCAGCTTAATTGACATTTTAAAAGAAATCTTCTTTAGTTTTTGAAATCAATTTATCTCTAATTACAAATTTATATGTTAATACGTTTTTATACTTATCTTATATTAATTACTTAATTAGAATAATAATTAAGAGCTTGAAACAATTTAAAGCAATAATTAACCTGTACCTAAATTTAAACTTAACTGTTTACTTAACCTTACTATAAAATACAATACTGCTGATAGAAGAAAAACCCCAGACTCCCCTGACAAAGCTCGAGAGCTACTTCGAGTACTTCAGGCATTTTCCGGAGTCTCCCCCCCCCCCCCGTACGCTCTCCTTCTTCTTCTTCTCTTTTATTTATTTATTTATTTTCCAGCAAGTTTTGTTTAAACTTAGATATAAATTAAACACCAGGTTCATTCTCACGTTTCAAACTCGACCTCAACCCGAAGCATTCAATCCCCAGACTCGTGCACTACTCGAGAATACCCACTGACACAACGCAAACTCCTTCCTCCACGCCGTACACGTGCACGGCGGCACAACTCAACTCCGGTGAACACCAACATCACAGGAGAACCACAAACCTACCCTAGATTCGAAATCCAAACACCAATCGCTTATAAAAATTTGAATACGAAGATTTGCCTACAGCTCCAAAAACCTGTGAACTCAACCAGCAACAAAAACCCCTCGCGATCGCCGTAGAGATCACCAGAGACGCCCAAAATTTACCCACACCACGACAACACGTCAAGCTTCCATCCTCCTGATTCGCGTGAAGCTATCACGTGTAGGCGACGAATTCATTACATTTACATATATGTACAGAACTCCAACTATAACCCTAATACGACCTCGTACTCAAATTTCACACGATAGAAAAATAAATTCGCATTTTTCTCAGGATCACGGTAGTTATTACTACCTTCAAACCAAGTTTCAACATTTTTAATTGGTTTGATTTTCTGAAATTAGAGAGAATGTAATTTTTGTTCACAAACAAACCGCTTTAAGGATTCAAAGCTAAAAAGCTTCATTTTTGTTTTAAAAATCATGATTTTCTGCAAGGATTTAAGATATGGTCTTGAATTAATATTTTGCAAAAATTAATTTCATCAAGTTATCATTTGATACCTGTAAAAAAAAATTTCAGTAATTATATTTTACAACAAAGTTTAATCGGTTTTTAGAAATCAAAATTTAAGTTTAAAAACCTTATTTTAGATGAAAAGCTTTAAGCTTTATATTAATCTGAAGAGAGTAATTGAATTTGGAAGAAAATACTCAACCTGTATCAATCAACAGAGATGAACAGAGCATCACAAGCATATATTCAAACTGAAGCATATATTATCCAGATTATCAATAAATCTCGAACTATTTTTAAATAAACTTAAAGCTTAAGAATTTCTTGTTTACTCACCAAAATCACTTTGAACAGAGAACAAACTGTTGAAACAGAAAGCAAAGATTGATGAAGCAACTGCAGATTTGAATTCTTCAAAACTTTTCTTGTTTTGCTGTTGAACTTGATTGAGTTTACAAAGACAAGATGTTATTATTTTCTTTTCCTTTTCTCAGGTTTACTTCTTAAGTTTGTAAACGAACCAATTAGGATGTTGTTTATAAAGAAATGGTTTGAATAGTTGTAGGTTGTACCTAGACAGCCTTATATTTTTGACCAGGTTGATTTTGTAATTAACTTCCTGCAATATAACATGATTTTGCAATTTCGGCTAGACATGTTTTTATGCTGAGATGATAGCAATTAATACTTTGGTTCCTAACTTAGTTTACATAATATAATTATGGTCGGCTGCTTAAAGATATTTGTATGTAAGATATGTACTTTAGCAGGTAGGCTTATGGCTTGTATAGGAAGACATGTTGTTGTGTATAAAGATTTTGTTGTATGAAAAGTACATTTGCAGATAGATATTTAGTTTTTGAGTGTGAAGCTTTGTTTATGAAGATATTTATTGTTTTTGTATAAGCACTTGTCTTATATTATGTTATACTTGTTTTTATTTCATTTTATACTTTGAGTTTGGATTACATGTGAAGATATTGTATATAAAAGAACAGTTTTATTAATTGCTTGCTTGAATAACTCATATGATTGTGTTTGGTCTTACATTACATTTGGTTTTATTTTACTGATATACTTTGTTCTTGTTTTATCTTATACTTGTGTTTTATTTTTAGCTTTATACACTTAGCAGATTTACATTAAAGATATTTGTTCTAACTTGAAAAATTCATGTGGTTTAGTTACTTATATTTATATTTCATATTTAACTATCAATATTTAAATGATATTCATTTGCTTACTTATTCATATTTGTATTTTATATTTTGATTATCAATATTTACATTATATTCTTAAGTTTTACTTATATTTAATATTTATATTTTATATTGATAAATTTTGATTTTATTTGAACATTATCATTCACATCAATGTATTTATTTATCACATGTTAATAAGACAAAGTATTGTAATCCCATCATATAAGACAGATTTTATTTTAATTGAATTATATAAGAAAAATTTTATTGTAAACATTGTTGGGATTTATTTTAAGTTCCCAAAGCAAATCTCTTTTTTTTTTAAATACATTTTATATAAATAAATGGCAGTATTTCCAAATCACATTCATTTTAATATGATCAGTATACATTTTATTTAATTAGATTAAATATTTATTAAAATAAACGGGGCCAAAATCCAGGGTCGTTACATTCCTTTCCCCTTAAAAGAATTTCGTCCCCGAAATTTATAACAAAGATAATTTAAAAGCTGTTATACCAACCATTCAAACATAAATATCATTCATGCATTAGCAAACAACCAAACAATCTATCCCAACAAACATCACTAGCTATCTGAACATGAATCCGGATAAGTTTTTCTAAAATTATCCAGAGTTGTCTCTCGATGATCAACAATCCAAACCGGATTCCTAACCACTGTCGAATTCGACTCAACTTCCAAGTCTTCCTAAACTATTGGTTCAACAACTAATGATGAATCATGAACAAATTCCCTTAGATGAGATATATGGAATACACAATGAATTCCAGATATCCACTCTGGCAATTTAATTCTGAAAGCTACAGTACCAACTCTTTCCAAATTTTATTGACTTCTTTATAGAATTTCAATATCTATTCAATCAAGCCCGTACGATTTACATATAACATTTGTACGCAATATAAAATTCGATCGCTCGCTCGATCACACAATTTCACTTCCGAACTAGTATCGTCCACCCGCCTTCCTAGTGTGGACTCAGATCTTGTTTCTTGATCAGAAACTGTCATTCTTCTTGCATAGCCACAACTATGGTAGAGAATTTCCAGAACCAATCAAAATCCATATCCATAGTTCGTCGTCGTAAATCGAGTGAAAAATCCTAACTCGGATCGATATAACTATGTCGAAATTCTGTGCTCGAATCTGAATCAAATTGTTATGCGAATAAAATAATATACGTTCATCCTACGTATTTATATCCATTGATTATCAACTATATCAATTTTCTTTTATTCACATTATTCTGATTTCTATCCAATTGGAATAATTTTCTCAATATCAAATTTAGTTAAGAAATTCATCACTCATTTCCTAAGTTTAATATAAGCATATATATACTCTTATATTATTCCTTTACCACATTAGCCTTTATATCTTCTTGTTTTAAATCTGAATTTCCAATTTCATGTGAATTCAATTTATCTTCAATTCTGAATATTGAATTTTATTAACTATCTTCCATTTATAATTGATTCCTATCATTATTTTTAAATTAGTTTTATCCACCAATTTTTTTTCAACCTTTAATTTGAAATCGTTTTGTTGTTAATTAATTTTTTTTTTTAGTTTCCAAAATTTTGAAAAGTTTTGGCAGTCTCCTTTTGTTTAGCATTACATATTTTCATAAGCACATATGTGAGGTTTCAACACTTATTACAATTTACTTCCAACCAATTCTCAAACCATTCCCTTTAGTTTAAGTGATTTACAACTTGCATGCTTAAGCAAAACAAATCATATTCATTCTAATTGATTTCAAAGTCATCCTATTTTGCTTCTAATCATTCATAGAATTTTATCTAATCTCATTTACTTCGAATGACCCATTTTCATATGCAATTCGACAATATCATTGTGAATAAATAATTACTTAAGCTTTATAACAATTTTAAATTTATTCCAACTCAATTTACACTTGATTCCATTCCAACTAATTTATTCACAATCATTTCATTGCATTTTCTTTAATTTCAAAAGTTTTAATTCCAAATCATTTTATTAAACTTGACCACCAATATTTTAAATAACCATCTTACAATTTACTTAGGTCATTTATTTTCTTCAATCTGTTCCACTCCAATAATCGAAATTTATTCTATTCCACCAACTTCCATTTAAATCTTTGATTTGATTTTCCTCTAATCAAACCCCAACTATTTACTAATTTATTTGATTAGTTTATTCTTTTATCCATTCTTAAATTTATATTAACTATTCATTATTGAATTTATAATAAAGTCATTCAATTTATGCTTGAATTAGGTTTGTTCACACCAATTCTATTTTAATTCAAATCAATACTTACTTATTTACTTAAGAATTTTATTCCATTCAATATTATTTGTAACTTGATTGAATTCATTTACATTCAGTTTTATTCCAACTCAACTTCAGTTAAATCTAGCTACTTACCCTTCTTTAAAATTTATTTCTCAATATATGAGCTCAAAACTTATTTATTTACTTAAAAGCTTATATTGCTCATTTGAGTCATTTCATCTTATAACCACGATTTCAGATTATATATAACTCCTACTACCTTAAGGTATAAATTTTCATTTCACCATTACAATCATTTTACCTTCAAATTTTGTATCCAATTAAGTTCAATTTAAATTTAACTTATCTCATGTTAAACTCCAATATATTTTCTTTATTTTCATCTACTTAGGTTAAATTTTAATTCCCGGATTAAAATTCCCAATTTCTTCTTATTAATACCAACTTTACTTTATAAGTCCCATAGTTTATTCATTTAAACTTTTCACATTATTAAATAGAATTTCTTAGAATTCAATTGCCCGGTTTTCATTTCCAAAACCATTTTGAAATGATAACTACACATACCCACTTGGTATATCAAATCAAATTTCCAAATTCCAAACACTTGTTTTCACCAAAACAAAATTTTCCTTTGAAATTTTTAAAACAACTTGTATACCGAACAACCCCAAACAATATCATGACCAACTATCCTGGTAGCAATCCATCACTTTAGAAACTCGAAAATAAATACTGATGATGTGACCATCATCATCAGGACTATTTTCCAGCGACTGAAGTGAGTTCAGTGCTTCCTTACTTCCCCAATTTCCTCCCGCAACAATTTTCATTCAACAATATTTTCCAAAACAATATTCCAATATTGCCTTCCAATCTTTGGAAAAAACATTTCAAACATTCCCAAATCCCTTTGTTTAAATTTATTTTAAACCCTTTTAAATTCCCGGGACTTAAATTCTAGTTTAATCTAATTTTAGTTATATTCCTTTTTTTTTAAATCATACTTAAACACTTTTATTTGGTTATAAACCACTCAAATTTTGAATTTTTATTCAATTATAGTATTAACAACCAAACATCCAAATATATATATATATATATATATAATAATTTCAGAAAAATACTTCTTTTATGTCAACATATAATTTTGGGTAAAATTATTTCATTTATCCTACTTTAAAAATAATACTGTGTCGGTTTACCTTATTTAAGAGTTTAGAAATCCCTATCGATGAAATGGCGTCCCACACATCGACCAGAATCCATAAACATTCAACAGATAAGTCAACGCAATGTAAAAACAATTTTATATTCACTAAAAATACGCGCTCATATCTATTAATACACTCAAACTCATTTTAGAGTTCTACAAACTCTATTCTATGAGTAGTTCCTACCAGAGCCAAGGTTATCACCAACCTATGCTCTGATACCAACTGTGACGACCCGCCCTTCTACTACCAGAAAGACGTATCATCATTAAGAAAGAAAGGGATAGAAATAGAAAAGAAAGAGAAAGAAAGAACAACAACATCAGAATCTCACAGCGGAACGGAACAAAATATAATATATCACATAACTATTACATAGTTTTACATATATCAGAGTTATAGAATATCAATACACCTAACAGTTATTCATACATCGATCACTACATACATCAAAGATACAGTACACATCAACTAACACAGCGGAACTAGACAGATAGCTACATACGTATGGAAACTCCAGCTCCAATGCTCCTCCAGAAATCAAAGTTCAAAACCTATCACTTGGCTACTCATAAAAATTTGAGTACCCAAGAGTTTATGAAAAACAAAATGTAAACTCCGGGTCAGACATGGGTCTGGTATGAGTAAACGGTTTAAATTGTTTAACTTTGAAAAACATTTGAAAATAAAGGTATCACGTAAGACTCCCTACAAATAAATACGGGTAAGTTTTTACCTTACGCTAACCAAAACATTTCATAGGAAATCCAGTGATATTATAATAGTGTCTAGGGTTTTCAAGTAAATAAAAAATAGCCGAAATTGTTACATCTATTAAATTCCAGCTACTAGCCACAAAAGTAGGTAATACAAATCAAAACCATAGGGTCTCGTAGGGAAAATGGATTTCCTACAATGGCAGGGCTACTGGGGTACCGTCCGTCACAGTACGGGGCCTAGATCACCGTACCGAGGATCACTCCTGACCCCCTACAACACAAGGCCGGAACCATTCCTTACTGAACAGTCCCGAATAAGATAAACCCCACGGTTGTAGCTAGCAACCGCCTACACAGCCGAAATAAAAGGGACATCTAGACAGGGGAAATATCTTGTTCTGCTTGGGCATGACCCACCTAACCTTGCTGCATCTCCCCTGTTTTAGCCATTCCCGGTTGATGAGGCTTGAGGCTGCGATTACCTTTACAGAACATATTTTCTTAGAATGCTCATCGTCCGCCTGACGATGTGCTGAAAGCATTCAATCCATACAAGTTCGTTCTGGGTTCGAACGAAACCTAAGGCATTGTCTCGTCACACTCATTTTGGAATCACTCTCAGAGTCAACGACGATAACCCTTGCATTCTGAAAAACACCATCTTGATCTTCATTTCAGAATTCACGACCTAACGTTTAAATTGGATCGATGTGGTTTTCGGAATAACAATTGGATACCCGATCCCGAACTCATCGAAATCCAAACGCCATTTTAAAGGCCAAGTTGTCTAATTAACTTAAACAGTTTAAATAATTTAAATTCAACAATTGAATTAACATAGCATTTATCACAGATGAATTATACACAATTATACAGATATATCACAGCATATCACAGAGCATCACAGAATATTATCAAATAAATATCACAATCAGATATTCTACCCAACAATTCATAAGTAATTATCTGAAATTCTCATTTGTAATTAATTTAATTTAATATTAATTGCTTGAGAGTTAATCACTTAATTAATAAATTATTATCAATTAATTTCTTATTCCATTTCAAATCATTTAATTAACCATTTCTTAATGAACTATTATATCTTAATTACTTAATTATTTTATTTCACACCATTTAATTAATTACTTCTTAATCAAGTTATTTAACTTTAATTAACCATTCCTCAATCATTAATCAATAACCTTAATTGTTATTTAATAAACTTAATTACCCATTTATTAATTACTAATTTCTAAATTAATCATTATTAATTCTTAATTAAATCACTTGATTTATTAACTGTTAACCATTCATAAATTAACTTAAATAGTTGATTACAAATTCATTTATTAATTATAATCCATCACTAATTATAATCAAAATTTGTTATTCTTAATTACTTTCTGAAAATAATCAATTTATATTAATTATTCAGCTTAATTGACATTTTAAAAGAAATCTTCTTTAGTTTTTGAAATCAATTTATTTCTAATTACAAACTTATATGTTAATACGCTTTTATACTTATCTTATATTGATTACTTAATTAGAATAATAATTAAGAGCTTGAAACAATTTAGAGCAATAATTAACCTGTACCTAAATTTAAACTTAACTGTTTACTTAACCTTACTATAAAATACAATACTGCTGATAGAAGAAAAACCCCAGACTCCCCTGACAAAGCTCGAGAGCAACTTTGAGTACTTCAGGCATTTTCCCGAGTCTCCCTCCCCCCCCCTTACGCTCTCCTTCTTCTTCTTCTCTTTTTTTTATTTATTTATTTTCCAGCAAGTTTTGTTTAAACTTAGATATAAATTAAACATCAGGTTCATTCTCACGTTTCAAACTCGACCTCAACCCGAAGCATTCAATCCCCAGACTCGTGCACTACTCGAGAATACCCACTGACACAACGCAAACTCCTTCCTCCACGCCGTACACGTGCACGGCGGCACAACTCAACTCCGGTGAACACCAACATCACAGGCGAACCACAAACCTACCCTAGATTCGAAATCCAAACACCAATCGCTTATAAAAATTCGAATACGAAGATTTGCCTACAGCTCCAAAAACTTGTGAACTCAACCAACAACAAAAACCCCTCGCGATCGCCGTAGAGATCACCAGAGACGCCCAAAATTTACCCACACCACGACAACACGTCTAGCTTCCATCCTACTGATTCGCGTGAAGCTCGATCACGTGTAGGCGACGAATTCATTGCATTTACAGATATGTACAGAACTCCAACTATAACCCTAATACGACCTCGTACTCAAATTTCACACGATAGAAAAATAAATTTGCATTTTTCTCAGGATCACGGTAGTTATTACTACCTTCAAACCAAGTTTCAACATTTTTAATTGGTCTGATTTTCTGAAATTAGAGAGAATGTAATTTTTGTTCACAAACAAACCGCTTTAAGGATTCAAAGCTAAAAAGCTTCATTTTTGTTTTAAAAATCATGATTTTCTGCAAGGATTTAAGATATGGTCTTGAATTAATATTTTGCAAAAATTAATTTCATCAAGTTATCATTTGATACCTGTAAAACAAAATTTCAGTAATTATATTTTACAACAAAGTTTAATCGGCTTTTAGAAATCAAAATTTAAGTTTAAACACCTTGTTTTAGATGAAAAGCTTTAAGCTTTATATTAATCTGAAGAGAGTAATTGAATTGGAAGAAAATACACAACCTGTATCAATCAACAGAGATGAACAGAGCATCACAAGCATATATTCAAACTGAAGCATATATTATCCAGATTATCAATAAATCTCAAACTATTTTTAAATAAACTTAAAGCTTAAGAATTTCTTGTTTACTCACCAAAATCACTTTGAACAGAGAACAAACTGTTGAAAAAGAAAGCAAAGATTGATGAAGCAACTGCAGATTTGAATTCTTGAAAACTTTTCTTGTTTTGCTGTTGAACTTGATTGAGTTTACAAAGACAAGATGTTATTATTTTCTTTTCCTTTTCTCAGGTTTACTTCTTAAGTTTGTAAACGAACCAATTAGGTTGTTGTATATATAGAAATGGTTTGAACAGCTGTAGGTTGTATCTAGACAGCCTTATATTTTTGACCAGGTTGATTTTGTAATTAACTTCCTGCAATATAACATGATTTTGCAATTTCGGCTGGACATGTTTTTATGCTGAGATGATAGCAATTAATACTTTGGTTCCTAACTTAGTTTACATAATATAATTATGGTCGGCTGCTTAAAGATATTTGTATGTAAGATATGTACTTTAGCAGGTAGGCTTATGGCTTGTATAGGAAGACATGTTGTTGTGTATAAATATTTTGTTGTATGAAAAGTACATTTGCAGATAGATATTTAGTTTTTGAGTGTGAAGCTTTGTTTATGAAGATATTTATTGTTTTTGTATAAACACTTGTCTTATATTATGTTATACTTGTTTTTACTTCATTTTATACTTTGAGTTTGGATTACATGTGAAGATATTGTATATAAAAGAACGGTTTTATTAATTGCTTGCTTGAATAACTCATATGATTGTGTTTGGTCTTACATTACATTTGGTTTTATTTTACTGATATACTTTGTTCTTGTTTTATCTTATACTTGTGTTTTATTTTTAGCTTTATACACTTAGCAGATTGACATTAAATATATTTGTTCTAACTTGAAAAATTCATGTGGTTTAGTTACTTATATTTATATTTCATATTTAACTATCAATATTTAAATGATATTCATTTGCTTACTTATTCATATTTGTATTTTATATTTTGATTATCAATATTTACATTATATTCTTAAGTTTTACTTATATTTAATATTTATATTTTATATTGATAAATTTTGATTTTATTTGAACATTATCATTCACATCAATGTATTTATTTATCACATGTTAATAAGACAAAGTATTGTAATCCCATCATATAAGACAGATTTTATTTTAATTGAATTATATAAGAAATTTTTTATTGTAAACATTGTTGGGATTTATTTTAAGTTCCCAAATCAAATCTCTTTTTTTTAAAATACAATTTATATAAATAAATGGCAGTATTTCCAAATCACATTCATTTTAATATGATCAGTATACATTTTATTTAATTAGATTAAATATTTATTAAAATAAACGGGGACAAAATCCAGGGTCGTTACAAAACGAAAAGCAGCATTCTTGAAATTTTATTTATTTTCGTAATAAAAGATAAAATTCAAAAATTCAAAATTTTAAATTTTAAATTTAAAAGTCAAAGTTTGACCATTTTGACCAAAATTCACTTTTTTGTAAAATATTCAATATATTCAGGTTTGAAATTATAATTCACATACAAATCAAAATTAATATTTAAAATAACAAAATTATTCATTTTAATAAATAAAATAAAGTTTTATCCATAAATAAAATAAAGTATTTTTACATCAGGAATTCAATAACTAAAGTATACAATTAAAATAATCACAAAATACATGGTTGTTACAGAAATTGAACCAGTTTGATTCTGCAACCATTTTCAAATAAATTATTTAATATGAACTGTCTTAAATCTATCTTCTCAAATATTCAAACTATTTGGATTGTCCAAGCTATCTACTATACAAACCCTTCTTTTAATACCCAAACTATCTTATACTTACTATTTAACTATTTTACAACTATTTAAATATTTTACAACTATTTAACTATTTTAAATTTTTTAAGCTATTTTCTAAATTCAAATCGGTCAGAGTGGAAATTACTTATATTTAAATCATGGATTTAAATACCAATTAGGACAAAATTAAAGTAATAATCCAAATGGAAATTGAAGCAAAAATTTGAAATTGGAAACGAAATCGGATATTGAAGAAGAAATGATTTTGAAGTGAAATAATATATTTTGAGAAAAATATGATGATTTAAAACAAAAGATTGGATAGTATTATAACTGAAACACACTTTATAAGAAGAAGTAATGTTACAAATGACTTCGTAAAGGAAATCGAACTGGAAATCAAGATTTGGTATTAATGAGATTATAACCAGAAGGAAAGATCTTTGAAAGGTATTTGAAATATAAAGTGGAATTTATATAAGTATGGGATGATCCGAAAATTATTCAAGTTGAAAGAGTAATCTTATATATATATATATATATATATATATATATATATATATATAAATGTAAGAATGATTTTATGAGAATAAAACTGGAAGGGTTTTGGAACCCATTGATTTTGAAAGGCTTTTGTTTTGGCAAAAAGCTAAATTTGAGAATTTGGAAAGCCAAGTTTGAGAATTATCGATTTTGAAGATATCGATTTTGTGTAAATGAGATTTATATGTGATACATATAAAAAGAATGATTTGGAAGGTAATATATGTGTATAGTATGAAATGTTTTGAGAATGCACTAGGGAAAAAGGTGCTCCCATTTAGAGTTGAAACTTATAGTAGGAGATCCACTGGGTGGTTCTGCCTTGAGCCCTAAGGAGGGTTCTAAATTTTGATCCCAAAGCTCATCCGGACAAAACTGTAATTCTTATGGATTGTGGTTGGGGTAGCGTATTTCAAGGGCGTTGATGCCTACAGGTACATTGGGGTTATGATGTGACGACAAAGTAATTCTGGTGTAACTGCGATCTACTGTGTTCCATAGCGTAAGTCGAGTAGCAGTGATTGCCTACAATCTACGTTTGATTTTGCTAGGATAGCGACCTAACATCGATAGATTGCGATCTATGTAGTTCCATAGTGAAATTCGTGTGGCGCTGAGTGCCTACAGTCTACATTGGGTTTCACTGGGATAGTGATGCAACCTTTGCATAGTCTGCGATCTATGTGGTGAAGTTTCATTTGGCAGCGAAATTCGAGGAAACCGATGCCTACAGTTACATGGTTTTTGCTGCGATAGCAACTTAACCCTGGGTGTAGCTGCGATCTATTGCAGTTTCCATGGAGAAAGCGAGGGGTGTGGATGCCTACAGTTTTCTATGGATTTCGCCAGGATGGCGACACAATCATCGTGCTAACTGCAATCCATGGGAGGGGGTGAAGATTTGTAATGACCCAATATTTTCAACCATTCGCATCCGCACATGTCGGACTTGAATTGCTCAAAATACCGCGTTGTAAATAAAATTTGGCAAATCTCAGAATATACGGTAAATAAAAATCACAGAACACAGACACAGAGTAAGAAATAATGCAGCGGAAATAAAAGAGATAGTAGTTCATGAAGCTACTATATAAAAATAAGATACATCAGAGTTAAACAAGATACAACAGAAGAGTAACAAGATACATCAGGTATAAATCAGAATACATCACTGAAATCACTGGATACAAAAAGCAAAATAGATGGCTAGATCTTCAAGGAAAGCTCCAGCTCCAAAGGTGAATCTTGAATGCTAACTCACTCAATCTGACTCGAGCGTAAAGCATAACACAAAACACTCGAGTCAGGACATAAATACTTATGAACTGTAAGTCAACTCAAGTGAACAGTAACAAAAATGCATCAGTAACTTAAAGGATGCTTGGGATCGCCCATCCTTTAAGGATCCGTTAAACTATTTACTATGTAGTAATATTGCGCTATTATAATAATGTCTACAGTAAAATAAACATACTTTTAAATAGCGTTCCGGGCTACCCATATCACCCTTCACACATAATAGTCCCAGTAGTCCATCCAATATCATGCCATCTCCACTCCGGGTGACTGTCAGAGAATACCACACGGGCTACGGGAGAAAAACAAACTCGTAGTAAAGGCTCGGTATGGTAGGTGACACGGCACACAAGGCAATGCCAGGGTAGATATACCAATTACGCACACGGGCTGGTGGTAACGCAGCAGCCACATACGCCCACCTCGGAACACACTCCCATATCAAAATCGGAGGATGGCCATCTAATCAATCACCAGTAAGAATATAGTATCGAAGGAATGTGTCCGATAGGAGGAATGACCTCACTTGGCCCGAGATCGCTCCTGTTTTAGCCACCTTATGCCAACTCACGGGAGTTGGGTCCACGTAATATACCTCAAGAACGTCGCCACCATCCTACTTCATTCTGGAATCTCCACCACGTACACGGTTGTTAAAGTGGTTTTCGGAGTTGGCAGAGAGTATGACAACTTCCGATCCCGGTCTCTTTAACAACCAAACGATATTATAACGCCGTGGTCATTTCAAAATAGTTTATACTTTAAAAAGATCAAATCATTTCATTTCAAACTATATTTCTTTCAAAATAGTTTATACTTCGAAACCAAAATCATTTTTATTTCAAAACTATTTATTCAATCAAAATAGTTTATACTTCAAAACCAAAAACATTTCAAACATATATTCATTTCAAAATCATAATATTTTCAAAGTATAACTCTTTCGAAACCAAAAATACTTGAAACAATTACACTTTGAAAATCATAACATTTCAAAATCATACATTTGAAATCATCGGATATTCATTTAATTCTTTACATTTTACAATTCATTCAATTAATCCCAAAATTTTCAATTTCCAACTTAATTCAATTCAAACCATCAGTTTCAATTAAATTTCCCAATAACCATTTCAAATCATATCAATTTCAAATATAGATTTGATCCACAAATTAAACTATTCAATTTTTAATAAATTTCAAAGCTTTAATATCCCGCATTTCAAAACTAAATTTTATAATTTCATATATCTCAAATCTAGTTTCATTATTACTTAGTTTTGAAATTTTCATTTCATAAATCCAATACTATTTAAATAAACTCAATTATAACTAAACCAAATATCTTTTCATACAAATATAAACTTCAAATATTCCTTTATCAAATAAAGCAAAATCAAATATCATTCAACATTCACATTCTTTATTAAAATAAAGATCAAATCAGTTCCACACCATTACAAAATCATTAAAATATTGCATCCTTTCAAAACATCATAATCAAATCATTATTTGAATTCAAATCCAAATATTCAAAGTTAAATATCATTTAAAAATCAATATGTCATTCATTTATTATTTCAAACATCATTACCAAAAATACATTCCAAAATTCCATTCAAAAATTCATTTATTATATTACATTTCATTCCGTTTAACACATAACCAACTAAACTTTATTTAAATTCAAATTCAATTTAAATTCCTTAAAAATTCAAATTTAAATATTCAAAACTTCTAAAATTTCACAGATAATCCATTTCAAAAGTTAAATTATTTAACATTTTAAAATATACCCCAAACAGTGTTAAAATCTATAGCATTTCAAAACATTGTCAAATTATAGCAACGACAGCATTTATAAAGTGCTATCGTAGCTTATATTTTCCAAAATGGTTTATTTCAAGAATAGCGACATTTATAAAATGTTGTAATAGATATTTAGTTATTTCAAACTTTGTTAGATTCAAAACAATAGCATTAAAATGCTGTCAAAAGACTAAAGCATTTTGAAAATGCTATAAAATTCCAGGTTTCATTTTAGCTTTTCAAAAATAATAATAAAACTCCAAATTTTTATTATTACAACTTAAAAATCATATTTCTAGACTTCGAAATTTCACATTTAAAATCATTTTAACATATGATTTAACACAATAAAATTTTAAGATCGAATATTCAATTTTGCAAACTCCATTCATTTATTAAGTCAAAATTCACTGTTTATTAATTTATAAATTTAATAAACTTAAAATTTTACTTCAAATATAATTTTAAAACTTTAAATTTAATTTCCATTATTTATTTACATTTTAAAATAAAATTTAAAGTCTAAAATCTCAATTATTTCACATTTACGTACTCAAATTCACAATTTCAAGACTTAATATTTAATTTTCTTAAAACCATAAAATATATATTTTTAAATCAAAATTTCATACTTTTAAAAATACATATTTTAATAAATATCATTTAAAAATATACCATGGGGTCTGTATATAATTTTCTAACCTAGGTCAAGTGATACGGATATATATCATTTCAATCCGCAGTTTACAAAGAAAACCCGGGTTCTATCATTTCAAACCCGCTTCCCAAGTCAAATAAAATACAATAAAAATCGCTCAGGCCTATCATTTCAGCCCATAACAATTTTTCCCTAATCTAAAGTCCGTTTGGGTATGTATCATTTCAACCCATAGTGATTCTATTCTAACAGGGAACTTGCAGTGTGAATATATGCATAAACAATATAAACAATGTCTGTGTCACAATATAATGTCATATATCACATGTCAGGTGATAATTAATAGTTTTAACATGGTAATAACATGGCATAATACATCATATGATCATCATTAACTTGCATAAACATTTTATATTACTAAACACTTGTCATCAATTCACTATTTCATAAGTATAAATGTCAGAGTGAGAAAGACTCACCTTTCACGAAGCTAGAGACAAACAACACACACAAGATCAATTCCAAAGGCATGACAAGCACGATTTGATTTGAATTGATGGAGACCCTTGTAAACAACACAAAATATAACATACAGAAGCACAAACATAGATATCGACATACAAATGTAATCAACAACTTTAGTTTGCAGAACAGTTGCAAAACAAGAGAGATGACCAAACCTTAGAAGCAAACGACTTGCACACGACAACATAAGCTTGTCACATGATCAAATGGGCTTGCTCTCATCATACTAGGCTCAGCCTAGATGCCAACATGGCTCAGGTTTGGGTCAATATGGGTTCATATGACTCGGCCTAACTCGGATATGAAGGAGTGGAAGTTGTGACATGAGAAATACAAAAGTCAAGGCAATTAAGTGGATTTTTGGTGCAACTATAGGTTCGGCCTACCATGGCTTGGGCTTGGCCATGCAAGGGTATGGTCAGGTGGTGGATGGAGTGGCGGCCAGAGGTGGTGGAGGGACTGGTGGTGGCGGCCATGGAGGTGGTTTAGGTTAAAAATGAAGGCTATGGCCTTAAGGGTTTGGCTAGGCTAGTTTGGTGGAACTTTTGTGCAAATTTTGTGGTGCAACATCAACGGATGGTCATGGCTACTGTCTTGGTCAGAGGAGAGGCTTATGAGCTGCTGGAGATGATGGTGGAGAGGATGGTAGTGGTGGTGGTAGAGGCTAGGCCAAGCAAAACACAAGAAGGATCAATGCAAAAATCAATAGGAAAATCATAAAAACAAGAAGAAAGATGATAGAATTTACCAAATTTTTGTAAAACAAATGCCATGAGTTTTTTTCTCAAGAAAGATGATAGAATTTTCGTGAGAAAGAGTGAGGAATGTGGCTGAAAGATGGAGTAGGGTACGGCTAAAGCATTGATGAATGGAGTTTGGAAAGTGAAAGGTCGGAATGCAAAAGGACTAAGCATACAAAAGATCTCAAACTCTTCATATATTCATTATTTATTTTTAAATTTTTATATAACTGAAAAACATATATAAATTCAGTTAAAATACGAAAATATGGTAAATAAACAAAAATAAATTAATTAATTATTAATTATATATAGTTTAATTAAATAAAACAGCAAAATTTGCAACTAGTCTTGAAAATATGAAAAATAAGTGCAATGAACTTGGGAAAATTTTTATGTACTTAAAAATATTTATAAATAAAGATAAGAACACAAAATAAAAAGTAAATCACAAAAATAAATAAATAAATTTTAATTTAAATATAGTTTAGATGAAGAAAATAGCAGAAAAAGGAAAACAGCCTTTTAAAAATAGGAAATCATCATAGTAAATTTTAGAAAAATTCTATTATCATTTCAAAAATATTTAAAAGTCTAAATATACATAATATAACACATTAAAACATATTAAAATAAAATATGACAAAGAAAAATAAAATTTATACAATTTAAAATAACAAAATTGCAAAATAAACAATTTATACTCAAAATTGAAATGTACATATCTTTTGCAGTTTAACTCCGTTTTCCACGAAACAAAAGGAAATGTTCAAGTTATTAAATCTATTTTCATAATAAATGATAAAATTTAAAATTTCAAACTTTTAAATTTTTAAGTTAAAAGTCAAAGTTTGACTATTTTGACCAAAATCAACATTTTTTGGAAATATTCAATTTATGCATGTTTGAAATTCTAATCCACATCAAAATCAACATTTATATTTCAATTAACAAAATATATTAATTTTAATAAATAAAATAAAGTTTTTAAATTAGGAATTTAAATTAAAATAATTAAAATATACAATTACAATAATCAGAAAATACAGGGTTGTTACACTCTCCCCCACTCAAAACCTTTCGTCCCCGAAAAGGAATGAGGTACGGGAAAGCGCAGAAAAAGATTGAATGAAATAGTATTAAGACAAGATGACAAGAAGATTAAAATTATGCCTGATAATTGTTGCTATAGGTAAGTTTAACAATGTGGAGATGATCTTTCCAAGATCTTCCAGAATCAAGAACACAAGCATGAAAAGAATCTTTTAGAATCTGATTCACCCTTCCCGTTTGACCGACGGTCTGTGGATGGCAAGCGGTGCTTAGATTCAAAGATGAGTGCCAAAGATTATTAAAGATTTTAGAAAGATTTCTAAACAGACTGGTATATGCAATAGCCTCCCATTCTGTAGCAAGATAAGGGAAATTAGGACAACCAAAAGATAGGTTGAAAAACAAAATAAAATAATAAATTTAAAACCATAAAATTTCAACTTAAACTGAAAATTAATTTTACATAAGTCAAATAAATCTTAAGCATCTCTAATTTCATTATCTTATCGTCCAATTATCTTAAATTAACAAATCCCTAAAATCATGTATTTGAAAAATCTTTGATTATACTCAAAATGTACCAAATAAAATTTAATTCTTCTTCACTACTAATTAAAATTAAATTTATTCATCTCAATATATTTTATCACCTATGTTAAATATACTCACACTCATTGCAACTGCCTTAAATTTATTCTTAGTTCCTTTATCATCATTTTATATTGTAAATTATTCCATTACCCTTTTTCTTTATTTACCTCTGTTAATCCTTTTATAACTAAAATTTAAGTATATAACATTTATAATAACCACTCAAATTTTATTTATAAAATCTTTTTTTTTAATATTATATATTATCCAATTACATATTCAACTTTTGAAAATTAAGGTAAGTTATATTGGAATGAAATTGTGTGTTATACAAATAAAACGTTCAAATTCAATTATCTCAAGTTTGAATCATTTATCCAAATTTTTAAATAATTTTTTTTTCTTAATTGAAATTATTCTTTAAGATAGAATTTAAGAATTAAATTTCCGTTTCCATTCAAACCATTTAGAGATAACTAATAATATATACATAATATGTCAAATCAAATTTCAATCATATATCTATATATATTAAAATCAAGTCATATTTTAGAAATTCAAATCAATTAAATTCCTAAAACGAAGCTGTAGTAAGACTACAGAACTGTCTCTTCACTTCAAAACTCGAAAATGAATGTCGATGATGCTGTAGTCATCACCGAAATTATTTTCCAGCGACAAAGAGAAGAGCACTAAATTTAAATTTAAAATTCTTTGGAAACAAATTTCTATTCGAAAATACTTTAAATAATATATCCTTTAAAACTTTAAACACAAAGTTTGAAATCCATCGGAAATTAAATTCTCAAATTCTTGTTTTACATTCATTTTAAATTTCCAAATAAATTTATAACCATGTTTTATAGTTCAATTAGATATATGAAACAATAGAAAATGATATATAAAATCAAATATTATTTCTTAACAACCAATTCAAATAAAATCCAGATAAAGATTTATAATATAGTTACAAAATTTATTTCACAAAATTTATTTCATTACTAAATTTTAAAAACATACTGTGTCAGTTCGCTCTGTTCAAGTGTTTTGGAAATCTTATCGATGGCGTTGATCAGACGAATCGATTAGAAACCCAAATCAACATCAACAACTCAAACAACACAATATATAAAACATTTTAAATATTAGTTTACAAATACACTTCAAGAATAATTTGAAGATAAGTTGGAAACACAGATGAGATGATTAAATAACAGAATAGGGAGATGGATGAATTTATATAAATCGCGGGCAACCTTAACCGGGTCAACCGTGACTTAAAGAATAAGATCGATGTGGATTTCTTGGGTAAATCGACATTCGATCTCAAGATGTAGAGTTCGAAGTTATAAGAGATACTAGCATCTAAACCGAGGATATAGAATCTCTGGTGAATCGATGTTGTTGTAAAGGAGTTTTCCCCCATTACAAATAAATTTGAGGTTGGCGAGACCGCCGACTCATTATGAAGATCTTTTGAAGTGGAGTTATGGGATACTTCAGAAACAAAAGAAGATAAATAGTGAGGGACACGAATGGATTTTGGAACCACAGGGAATGTTCCAAAATTCAAAGGAATCGAGTCAAAAAGGAAGAGATTTAAACTCGAATGAAAGTGATTCTGTAAATACATTTACCCTATATACTGAGTTTTGCCTAGAGCTACCAAAGCTTTGATACCAACTGTAACGACCCAATATTTTCAACCATTCGCATCCGCACATGTCGGACTTGAATTGCTCAAAATACCGCGTTGTAAATAAAATTTGGCAAATCTCAGAATATACGGTAAATAAAAATCACAGAACACAGACACAGAGTAAGAAATAATGCAGCGGAAATAAAAGAGATAGTAGTTCATGAAGCTACTATATAAAAATAAGATACATCAGAGTTAAACAAGATACAACAGAAGAGTAACAAGATACATCAGGTATAAATCAGAATACATCACTGAAATCACTGGATACAAAAAGCAAAATAGATGGCTAGATCTTCAAGGAAAGCTCCAGCTCCAAAGGTGAATCTTGAATGCTAACTCACTCAATCTGACTCGAGCGTAAAGCATAACACAAAACACTCGAGTCAGGACATAAATACTTATGAACTGTAAATCAACTCAAGTGAACAGCAACAAAAATGCATCAGTAACTTAAAGGATGCTTGGGATCGCCCATCCTTTAAGGATCTGTTAAACTATTTACTATGTAGTAATATTGCGCTATTATAATAATGTCTACAGTAAAATAAACATACTTTTAAATAGCGTTCCGGGCTACCCATATCACCCTTCACACATAATAGTCCCAGTAGTCCATCCAATATCATGCCATCTCCACTCCGGGTGACTTTCAGAGAATACCACACGGGCTACGGGAGAAAAACAAACTCGTAGTAAAGGCTCGGTATGGTAGGTGACACGGCACACAAGGCAATGCCAGGGTAGATATACCAATTACGCACACGGGCTGGTGGTAACGCAGCAGCCACATACGCCCACCTCGGAACACACTCCCATATCAAAATCGGAGGATGGCCATCTAATCAATCACCAGTAAGAGTATAGTATCGAAGGAATGTGTCCGATAGGAGGAATGACCTCACTTGGCCCGAGATCGCTCATGTTTTAGCCACCTTATGCCAACTCACGGGAGTTGGGTCCACGTAATATACCTCAAGAACGTCGCCACCATCCTACTTCATTCTGGAATCTCCACCGCGCACACGGTTGTTAAAGTGGTTTTCGGAGTTGGCAGAGAGTATGACAACTTCCGATCCCGGTCTCTTTAACAACCAAACGATATTATAACGCCGTGGTCATTTCAAAATAGTTTATACTTTAAAAAGATCAAATCATTTCATTTCAAACTATATTTCTTTCAAAATAGTTTATACTTCGAAACCAAAACCTTTTTTATTTCAAAACTATTTATTCAATCAAAATAGTTTATACTTCAAAACCAAAAACATTTCAAACATATATTCATTTCAAAATCATAATATTTTCAAAGTATAACTCTTTCGAAACCAAAAATACTTGAAACAATTACACTTTGAAAATCATAGCATTTCAAAATCATACATTTGAAATCATCGGATATTCATTTAATTCTTTACATTTTACAATTCATTCAATTAATCCCAAATTTTCAATTTCCAACTTAATTCAATTCAAACCATCAGTTTCAATTAAATTTCCCAATAACCATTTCAAATCATATCAATTTCAAATATAGATTTGATCCACAAATTAAACTATTCAATTTTTAATAAATTTCAAAGCTTTAATATCCCGCATTTCAAAACTAAATTTTATAATTTCATATATCTCAAATCTAGTTTCATTATTACTTAGTTTTGAAATATTCATTTCATAAATCCAATACTATTTAAATAAACTCAATTATAATTAAACCAAATATCTTTTCATACAAATATAAACTTCAAATATTCCTTTATCAAATAAAGCAAAATCAAATATCATTCAACATTCACATTCTTTATTAAAATAAAGATCAAATCAGTTCCACACCATTTCAAAATCATTAAAATATTACATCCTTTCAAAACTTCATAATCAAATCATTATTTGAATTCAAATCCAAATATTCAAAGTTAAATATCATTTAAAAATCAATATGTCATTCATTTATTATTTCAAACATCATTACCAAAAATACATTCCAAAATTCCATTCAAAAATTCATTTATTATATTACATTTCATTCCGTTTAACACAGAACCAACTAAACTTTATTTAAATTCAAATTCAATTTAAATTCCTTAAAAATTCAAATTTAAATATTCAAAACTTCTAAAATTTCACAGATAATCCATTTCAAAAGTTAAATTATTTAACACTTTAAAATATAGCCCAAACAGTGTTAAAATCTATAACATTTCAAAACATTGTCAAATTATAGTAACGACAGCATTTATAAAGTGCTATCGTAGCTTATATTTTCCAAAATGGTTTATTTCAAGAATAGCGACATTTATAAAATATTGTAATAGATATTTAGTTATTTCAAACGTTGTTAGATTCAAAACAATAGCATTAAAATGCTGTCAAAAGACTAAAGCATTTTGAAAATGCTATAAAATTCCAGGTTTCATTTTAGCTTTTCAAAAATAATAATAAAACTCTAAATTTTTATTATTACAACTTAAAAATCATATTTCTAGACTTCAAAATTTCACATTTAAAATCATTTTAACATATGATTTAACACAATAAAATTTTAAGATCGAATATTCAATTTTGCAAACTCCATTCATTTATTAAGTCAAAATTCACTGTTTATTAATTTATAAATTTAATAAACTTAAAATTCTACTTCAAATATAATTTTAAAACTTTAAATTTAATTTCCATTATTTATTTACATTTTAAAATAAAATTTAAAGTCTAAAATCTCAATTATTTCACATTTACGTACTCAAATTCACAATTTCAAGACTTAATATTTAATTTTCTTAAAACCATAAAATATATATTTTTAAATCAAAATTTCATACTTTTAAAAATACATATTTTAATAAATATCATTTAAAAATATACCACGGGGTCTGTATATAATTTTCTAACTTAGGTCAAGTGATACGGATATATATCATTTCAATCCGCAGTTTACAAAGAAAACCCGGGTTCTATCATTTCAAACCCGCAATCCCAAGTCAAATAAAATACAATAAAAATCGCTCAGGCCTATCATTTCAGCCCATAACGATTTTTCCCTAATCTAAAGTCCGTTTGGGTATGTATCATTTCAACCCATAGTGATTCTATTCTAACAGGGAACTTGCAGTGTGAATATATGCATAAATAATATAAACAATGTCTGTGTCACAATATAATGTCATATATCACATGTCAGGTGATAATTAATAGTTTTAACATGGTAATAACATGGCATAATACATCATATGATCATCATTAACTTGCATAAACATTTTATATTACTAAACACTTGTCATCAATTCACTATTTCATAAGTATAAATGTCAGAGTGAGAAAGACTCACCTTTTACGAAGCTAGAGACAAACAACACACACAAGAGCAATTCCAAAGGCACGACAAACACGATTTGATTTGAATTGATGGAGACCCTTGTAAACAACACAAAATATAACATACATAAGCACAAACATAGATATCGACATACAAATGTAATCAACAACTTTAGTTTGCAGAACAGTTGCAAAACAAGAGAGATGACCAAACCTTAGAAGCAAACGACTTGCACACGACAACATAAGCTTGTCACATGATCAAATGGGCTTGCTCTCATCATACTAGGCTCAGCCTAGATGCCAACATGGCTCAGGTTTGGGTCAATATGGGTTCATATGGCTCGGCCTAACTTGGATATGAAGGAGTGGAAGTTGTGACACGAGAAATACAAAAGTCAAGGCAATTAAGTGGATTTTTGGTGCAACTATAGGTTCGGCCTACCATGGCTTGGGCTTGGCCATGCAAGGGGATGGTCAGGTGGTGGATGGAGTGGCGGCCAGAGGTGGTGGAGGGACTGGTGGTGGCGGCCATGGAGGTGGTTTAGGTTAAAAATGAAGGCTATGGCCTTAAGGGTTTGGCTAGGCTAGTTTGGTGGAACTTTTGTGCAAATTTTGTGGTGCAACATCAACGGATGGTCATGGCTACTGTCTTGGTCAGAGGAGAGGCTTATGAGCTGCTAGAAATTATGGTGGAGAGGATGGTAGTGGTGGTGGTAGAGGCTAGGCCAAGCAAAACACAAGAAGGATCAATGCAAAAATCAATAGGAAAATCATAAAAACAAGAAGAAAGATGATAGAATTTACCAAATTTTTGTAAAACAAATGGCCATGAGTTTTTTTCTCAAGAAAGATGATAGAATTTTCGTGAGAAAGAGTGAGGAATGTGGCTGAAAGATGGAGTAGGGTACGGCTAAAGCATTGATGAATGGAGTTTGGAAAGTGAAAGGTCGGAATGCAAAAGGACTAAGCATACAAAAGATCTCAAACTCTTCATATATTCATTATTTCTTTTTAAATTTTTATATAACTGAAAAACATATATAAATTCAGTTAAAATACGAAAATATGGTAAATAAACTAAAATAAATTAATTAATTATTAATTATATATAGTTTAATTAAATAAAACAGCAAAATTTGCAACTAGTCTTGAAAATATGAAAAATAAGTGCAATGAACTTGGGAAAATTTTTATGTACTTAAAAATATTTATAAATAAAGATAAGAACACAAAATAAAAAGGAAATCAAAAAATAAATAAATAAATTTTAATTTAAATATAGTTTAGATGAAGAAAATAGCAGAAAAAGGAAAACAGCCTTTTAAAAATAGGAAATCATCATAGTAAATTTTAGAAAAATTCTATTATCATTTCAAAAATATTTAAAAGTATAAATATACATAATATAACATATTAAAACATATTAAAATAAAATATGACAAAGAAAAATAAAATTTATACAATTTAAAATAACAAAAATGCAAAATAAACAATTTATACTCAAAATTGAAATGTACATATCTTTTGCAGTTTAACTCTGTTTTCCACGAAACAAAAAGCAATGTTCAAGTTATTAAATCTATTTTCATAATAAAAGATAAAATTTAAAATTTCAAACTTTTAAATTTTTAAGTTAAAAGTCAAAATTTGACTATTTTGACCAAAATCAACATTTTCTGGAAATATTCAATTTATGCATGTTTGAAATTCTAATCCACATCAAAATCAACATTTATATTTCAATTAACAAAATATATTAATTTTAATAAATAAAATAAAGTTTTTAAATTAGGAATTTAAATTAAAATAATTAAAATATACAATTACAATAATCAGAAAATACAGGGTTGTTACAAGATTTCTATATTATTCTCGCAAAAGTTTTTCCAAGTATTTTCACTGGATGTTAAAAATGGGTCTACTTAGTACTTATAGATTTTCAGTCGTGCGCCTAATCAACGTATGACTGAATTTCTGTGAGAACAAGGATGAACTTGTTTGGACATCGAGTTATAAAAAGTATTTTTATAAAACTAATTTGGTAATATTATGTAGTTTTTAAAAGCGTTTCAAGATTTTAAAATAAAAAGAGTAAGGAAGTTAAAAAGTTTAAAGAATGATGTAACTAATAATATACGTAAAAATTAAAAAAATTCGCTTCGTTCCTTTTCGAGGACGAAAAGTTCTAAAGGGGGAAGGAATATAGCGACCTAGATTTTCTGATGTCTAGTATTGGGTAAGTAATTGATTTTTGAAATATTGATTTTTACAAGCCGAATGATAATTTTTCTGATGTTTAAAATATCTAGATATATAAATTGGTTAAAAACTATATTAAAACATTGAATTATAAATATCTGGATGTGATAAATTTTATAGAAGAATATATAAACTCCACCATTTAAATTCAAGGCAAAATATCCATAAGTGTATATACATAAATATATACGAGCTTTATGATGTTTAAATATATATATATATATATATATATATATATATATATATCATTCTAGATATACATGGTTATGAAAATATAATATATGGAAATAAACATTTATAAAAAATATGTATAAACACAAGATAATAAAATAAGCACGATAATGTATATATATGCATATCTATATACATATGTATGGTAAAAATAGTGTACTTGAACATACATAGAAATATATATGGTAAGAGTTTTAGGATGGTAAACACATGCAAATAAATGTGTATGTGCCAATGACACATAAAATGGTAAATAGGTAAAGCAAGAATGTATCTTTGCATATGTATGCATAGTTACATAAAGACGTATATATAAGTGTGTATGGTGAAATAATAGATACACACACACACCCCTATAAGAAGGCATATGTACATGCATAAGGAGACATAATGATGAAAATACATATAGTCAAGCATAAAAAAATCAAATCACCCTAGAATATATATAATCACTTTATAAAGTCAAATCAAGGCAAAAATCAAAACCTTTTCATATGAAATCAAATCAAAATAAAAAGAAAAGCAAGAATGGGAAGCCTGTACACACATAAAGTTTCAGCCTTGCATATATATGAAAACCCATGTCTTCTTTTTTTTCTGAAATTTAAATCTGTAAATTCAAAGTGATGACATTTTATAAGTAAATGAGGAATTAATTATATTATTATTGTATTATTTGACTCGATATTGGTATAAATTAACAATGTTAGAGCGTTAAAATTTTAAATTAAATAGTGATAATTATTGTATAATTCCTTTAGTTTGAAATAAGTTTTGGGTTAAAAATATATATGTACTCGGTAAATTAAAGTTTATGAAATTCGGATGTGGATGGTTTGATATTGTTATAGATTCGTTATTTTGATTAACAATTTATACCTGGGCTAAATTGTATTGGATATTTACTCTCGAATTTATCCTTATCTGTGCCAACAATGGTCAGACAAATAAAAATAATGAGATTAAAGTAAATGATATGTTCTATTTGATATAAGAATCGGTAATAAATTCCAATGATTGAATATTTTCACCATAAGTGATAAATTGTTTATTTTAAATTATTTACTTCCTTTAAATTTATTTTTTGGGTTTCAAGAAACCAGGATCGGGCATTTGTGTATGCGGAACCGCTTCAATTCATTAATCACTCCAGACTTTATTTTTTTTGATTATAGAATAGGCGGGGATTGGGTTAAGCCCACAAAATTAACTATTTTAAATAAGTAACTGGACACCACTATGATATTAATGGGTTTTTGTTAAAAGCATTTGGTTATATTCAGATAAAAATTCCATGTGTTGTATGAGTTACCTTGATTCCAAAGAAGTTTTATAACTTAAGTATTCCAAGTTAAATGGTTTACTCATGCTGGTTTGCAGCCTGACTCGGGTGTTACTTTATTGTAATACTCGGGTCAAACCGAGTATTACAGTTTTTCAGGTTAGGACGTTTGGAGCTCAGAAGACGAGCTGGATGGCAGAGACGTATTGATTAAATTCCACTGTGAATCATGGACTGTATAGGCAGTAGTTGAGGACAAGTTATTATAATTGTCCAGGTTTGTTGTACTATGATATCTTGTATATATATTGACAGTTACATCTTTTCTTGTATAAATATTTTATATTATATTTTGTTCTGCTGCAATTGTGAGATTATGTGTTGTTGCTTTATGTTCTTATTCTATCTGTCTTTCTTCTTAGCCCTAACAGCCTGGTATTTCCGGCACTAGATTGCTCGGTACTCTATGCAGTGAACGTATTAGTGTCGATCTTCGGGGTCAAAAATCTTCGGGCCGTTATAGGTACACATGCTGATGATGGACCAATTATCTAATTGGCGAAACCACATGTCAGCCAAAATCAGTCAAGTACTATGGGAGCATCGTCCCATCACCTCCTACGAAGCTGCTAACACTCTCGTAAGTTGGATGTATATCATTAAGTGAACAATAGGATACGTCCTTCTATCTTACGACTTCAAAGTAGGTAACTTGAAATCAAGTGGATTCCTTGCGTATCAGGTATTTGGGGGTGAAATGGTTTATATTCACGTCCCCCAAACTTCGATCCATAGCTTCACCTCGAAGTACACGTCTTACCATCTCAGCTAATTGATCATTTAGATTTAGTTGAAATCTCTACGCACGCCTTTGATTCAAATCTTCTTCGTGCTCTCGTTCTTGTGGGGAACTTCTGCTTCTAATCCTTGCAGTTGCAAGTTTGCAGTTTGATTTAGATTTCAAGGCTCGATATCATCCATTTGACGTGCCTTTCCATGCTTGACCATACTCCAATGTCCAAACATGTCACTATCGACTGGTATGGACCTCTTGGTACCGACTTGTTGGCGTGCTAGGGGATGGTTCTAGATTGTTTCGCTTCATTTCCTTGTCTATCTGTTCTGCCTTCTAGCATTTGGTTCTGATTTTCTACAACTCCAACCGCACTTTATTATTCCATCCTTTAGAAGAATCCATTCATCATATTTTCTTATCGAGGTATCGGTCTCTATTGTAAACTTGTCATATCCTTTCAATTTCATCTCTAGTCACATAGATAAAATGTGGATTCAAACTAGTGGGCACCTCTTGCCTGCCCCATGCTCTGGTTGACTCGGCCCAACAATTTTGTATTATGCCTCTTCATCTTCTCCAATATAAGATCTAAGTTCATCTCAGTGGAAACACTAAAAATGTTGTCCAAAAGATCAGTACAAGGCCTTGATATACTAGAAAACGAATCAAACAAATATTAAAATGAAGAAATGGAACGAAAAAGAGACATAAGATTTTTACAATGGTCTAGTAAAATTTTTTGGTCTACGTCCAATCAATTGATTTTCTTTACGAGTTCTTTTAGAAATACAATCAAATTTGAGAATATATCTCCGTTTTCTCAAACTGCTTCGGCAAAGATGAAGACCGAGATCGTGATGTCGAACCTGAGATAATACCGACTCAATCTTAATACTTTCTGTTAAGGGGCTTTGCATTTCAAATCTCTATTTTTGATGTTGTTACAAAAAAAGTCCATATAGCATTGAATATGTAATTGGATCTCAAATTTTTAAAATAACAAAACGCAAACTAGTTGAAAATTGCAAGTTAACTTGAACTTTTTAAAAAGTTTTTCAAAAATTGAAAAATCAAATTTCTTTATTAATAAATAATAACAATAATTGCTATCTAGGTATAATTTTAATAGATAATTCCAGCTTTTTCCCATTATTGAATTTTATAGAATTTGTTTTTCTTCAAAAACTGCCATGCTGCTTGTAATTTTATCAAAAAATACAAGTTACCGTGTAGTTTTTTCTTTAAAGATTAGCCTAAACACAATAGCTCCGCTTTACCTGTAGCAGCGTCAAAAACAGAACCAGGGCCCGTAACTTTTCAACTATTCTGTCAGTCATCTTCCTCCCTGAAGCTTAGGGTTTCTAAAAAATTAAGGTTTGCTGCTGCTTCTTCTTCCTATTCCCGTTTTTCTCTCTCTCTGTTTTTTTTTTCTTTTTTCTTTTTTGCTGAATCGAGATCGCGATATCGGACTATATCTCTTTTGATTTTGTTTCAGTTCGATGTTTAAATTAAAATCGCGATTCATTATTGGACTCCAATATTTTCGTTCTGAATTTCGCACATTTTACACGGGTTGCGATCCAATTTAACTCTTGAATCGGGAAGGCTGCGATTCCTTCCACATCGCGCGTTGGAACGTACGATCTCGCGATTTTTGCAATCACTGGGTAGTACAAGTGAAGGGTCATGTGATTTCAAATTGAAATGTACTTACAAGTCTAGTTGCCTCGTCACATTCGATGTATAAACCTTGGGCAAATCTGCACATATTCGCTCAGCCGATAGTAGTTGAAGTTCAAAAGTGTGACCTATGTTTACCGATTATCCATTTGAGATGACATTTGCTGGAAATCCTGAGCAAGCTAGAAGTTTTTCCCCCTAAAATATTGAGTCCTCGATACAGATATTTCCCCTAAAATATCGAGTCCTCGATACAGATATGCTACATGCTTTATTTCATATGTATGCTCAACTGTATAATAATGCAATTGGTTTATCTTTAGAGAGATTTTGTTCCACATTTCTGAAATTTAAATTAATAACTTTTAGTAACCTTCGCTCATCCTATAAATGAAGTTCCTCTTTTTTTTAAAAGACCAAAACACACTTCAATTGATCTTCTTCATTTCAACTCATTCCACTTCTTATTTTTGGTAAGCTACGAACTTCGAAAAAGATTGAGAATAATTTGATTGAACTGAACTGTAATATAAAGTAGTTTGCATTATTCATATTTGACTTGCATTATAATAAATCAACTTGCATTGTATTAAATGGCTTCCCTTGTATTCATAAATAGTTGACAAGCACCATTGTTCCAATGGTTAAGCACTTCGACTTTGGTGCGAGAAGTCACAGGTTGTCACAGGTTCGAAACTTGCGTAGCGTGATTCTAACATATATTGACATGTAGTATGTAGCATGTTGTATACTACCTAAGATTTGTAGTACTAACATATACTATCATCTAAGTATCCAATTTCAAAAAAGAAAAATATTGAACCGAATCCTTTAATACACATGTTTTTATCTCATTAACTGGATCCGTCCTCAAAAAATAAATTGACGAAGCTTCGGCACATGTTCCGCCTACAACAAATCAACGATGGCAAACATTCCAATTTCAAATCATTAAAAGTAACCATATCCTATGCACATGTATCATCTACGAAAAAACCGACCATCGACAACTAAACTTACTAGAAGCTAATTTCTTCAACAATGTCTTCAATATTGGAACAAACAACTTTACAATGAATAACAAATTTCAGTTCTAAACTCAGTAAAACTTACGACGAAATGCAAATTTAGAATGTTCTAAGCTTCACCTATAAACTCAAACAAATTCAAAGCTCCAACAATGGCCAAATTGAGTTATTATTCGAAATTTCACTTCTGACCTCTTTGACATAAGAAAACGAGATATCTTTTTTTGAGCAAATTAGATTGCAATTCATATTTTTTTAAAAGGTGATTCAGAATAGCAATATGGGATTACAACGCAGAACTCTTCAGTTTATGCTGATTCATTAGTCTCAAATTTAAATCGATTGATTTATACGCATTCAAACGCGATGACTTGACCAACTCCTGAAAACAATCTGTGGTCTCACATTGGATTGAGAGGTGGATACGAGAATAAAAAGTATATGATAAGATTGATCTGTAAATTAGATTCCTATTAGGGGGATGGGTTTACACTATAAAAAGGGAAGCGACTTTTAGTAGATTTTAAAGAGGAGGCGGTAAGTAATAATGTAATATCTACTTATCCTTATGTTGAAATATAATCCAACGCGTCAATGGTTTTAGAGAATCGCAATAAATTTACCAAACACCGGTCTTCAATATTGGCGCTTATAATCTCCACCCCTAATGCTCGTAGCGTTAAGTGTCATTTTATTTCCAAACGTGCTAATGAATCTAGTTGTCTTGCTTCATTTCAGTGTATAAAGTATAAACATTGCAGACATCTACTTGCATCTTTTCTGCAGACAGTGCCCGAATTTCAATAGTAGGGGCCAATTTACTGATCATCCATTCAGCATGACATTTGCTTGAAAACTTGAGCAAACTACGCGTTTGTTTCCTTGAAACTCCAAGTCCACTATCCATATATTATGCATGTTTCTTTCCTCAAAAGCTTCATTTACATATGTAACTATACTTAGCCATGATTTTCGTGCTAACTAATGATTGGCACATTCTATTTGAAACCACCCACCCCCACCCCCCCCCCCCCCCAAAAAAAAAAAAAAAAAAAAACTCTTTTCACCCTCACCAAAAATAAAAAAATTCGCTGTCTTCAAAAACATAGCTGTACACGGCGCTATAACAGTTGGCACCAAAACAACGGCCCGTTTTGTCTTCTCCATGCTTATAAAAATACACGTTATTGCTTCGGTTTTATTATAAACCACCGATGTTATATCTAGTCGATCTGAATCATATGTCACACAACATAATTGATACATGATACTGTGACAGTTGCCACCAAAAAAACTAACATGTTTTTGTTTTGTTCTCCACGTGAAAAATATGCATTAGTGCTCCTTTTTGTTACAAGCTAATCTGATGTTGCATCTAGTTGACCCGAATCATAAGTCAGGCATGCATAATTTTTCATTGTTTTTGTTGATGGTTGGAACATAATATTCAGTAGATTTATGCCTTTTTATCATAGTTGCATACATAAGTTGGTCTTTTTCTTCTATAAAAGCAACGCAAATTTGCATTGTCCTAACATCTAATTTCTTCCCCTGCAACCGTGACAACACATATGATCTGAAAACTGCTAGGTTGTTCCCAAAATTCTTTTTGATAGTTACACACACACAAAAAAGTCAAACCACGTTGATTGAGTTATAGGAATCTTCTGATAATTGGATTTATAGGGGAAATATATGGCTGACATGGATATTGAGATTCATCGCATTGAGATAGAGGCATATGGTGCTGTTTTAAAAGCCTTCATCGCTCAATCGGAGGACCTCTCATGGGTATTTTTATTTTATTCCTTAATTTCATCTTGGCTTCAAATGGATTATAATAAACCCGAGGTCTGTCTGACAACTACTTATTTTAAATTTTCTTAAATTGAGTTTTGAACAGTAACTTTTAAGCAGATTTAATTGCATAGTTGCTTGTCCAATTTTTTAACTTGTAAGCTATTTGCGCTACCTCCTTATATAAAGTTTCCAAACACCAAACTCGATATAGGTAGTTTTGACTACGAGTTGTTAAACATGCTTCTAGCATTCTCACTTATGTACACATTATGATTTTTGGAATCTTATAACTTATCATGCCTTGCACATATTGAACTTATTTATTTGGTGTAACATGTTTTTTCCATAATCCGTAACCATAAACTTTATTACAGGCTAAGGAGGGACTCATTACTGAGTTAAGGAAGGAGCTTAGGGTTTCTGATACAGAACATAGGGAAATTCTTGGAAAAGTTCATTTGGATGATAAAGTCAAGTCAATAAGGTGATTTAGCATTTAATTTCTGTTTCCAGCCTTAATATTTTTTTTTTTGCTCGAGCGTGGTTCTGGTTTTTGTTATTATGAATGGCCATCTTCATCTTTAAGTATATGTATTATTGAGTTCAAAATTTGTCATTATTCTTGTTTTTTAATGTAAGAATCCAATGTATAGCAGTAAATAACAACTAGGTCTGTCACGGATACTTTCGGATGTGGATGGTGCCGCATCCGCATCCGAAATCATTTTCGGATATCGAATATCCGCGGACACGGACGGATACGGACGGATATCGGATAATTATACTACCCGCTAACGACTGATAAATCAAGAAATATAAATGGAAAATTTTAGTTTAACATAAACATTTTTCAATCCCACTGACTATAAAGTATTAAAAATAAACAAATATAATAATAATAAATAGTTTTGAGCAGTTAATATGCATTTAGTGTGTATGACATAAACTTCTACGTTAATAAAACCATAAATAAATATATTTCAATGTACTAAAATGCACATAATTTAAAATATAATCTTGAAAAATACCGGACGGATAATTTTCGGATGCGGATGTTTTCATAGCCGCATCCGTTTTTCCAGATATTTGATATTTATTCACTTTTCGGATGCGGATGCAGATGCAAACGGATTTTGGATTTTTCGGGTGTCCATTGATAACCCTAACAACAACATTCTTTCTCTTGGTCTTTTTTTTTGGTATGACATTTACAGACTTTAATTATTATAAGCAGGGAACGTCGCAATAGTTATACCGATCAGCATTTAAAAGCAACGAATCCTTCTCTTTCTTACCCATCACTTGTCAGTTGTGAATCTAACAAAAGGCAAAAAGTCGCAACACCTTTACCCTCCTCCCCTATGTACCATTTACGTGCTCCGCCTTCTTCAGTACCTGTGCCAATGCCCATGTCATCCTCCCCTAAGCATGTTACATGCACTCAACCTTCTTCAGCACCTGCCCGAATGAATGTTTCATGCTCTAAACATCCGCTACGAGCTCAGCCTTCATCCATACCAGTGGCAATACCTTTGTCATTCTCCAAACATCTGCCACATGGTCAACCTAAAGCATCAGTCATGCCTTCTCCACTTACCGTAAGTGCATTTAGTTCAAAATGCATTTCTTACCTTTTTATGCTCTATTTTATGTATTTACTTTAATACACCAATAATCATCTTGTATAAACTTGCGCCGAGGGAGAATTTATACTGATTTGTTTTACTGCCTTGTTCATGTAGAATATATACACTCTGTCTAGAGGAGAGAAATATTGGAAAAACATTGCAAACACACATCTGCTAATTTTGTATCTTTGTCGTAGCACATCTTTTTGATTGTTATGTGACTAATACCCGGGAACTTGTCGTGATTGATACATGCATATGACCACAAATATGCTGTGGATATGTTGATAAAAAATTGTTATATTTACACAAAGCTTTATGAGATTCTTGCAGAAAATCTATTTGCACTAATTTTGCTGTCAGAGACTCGGATTAGGAGCTGAGTTTGCATGGTCACTTTGAATCAACCTCAAACTAGATAATTGTGTTTTCATCCCCATGACCAGCTATTTGAACAGTATGTTATAACTAGAAGATCAGATTAAGGCATGCGGAAAAAAACACTTAAACACGTTGTTTGTTTTAGTTTATATTGCAAGATGGATCATTAACAACCCATTCCATCTAATATACACAACTTCACATACTGTTGCATTTTCTTCTTTTTTTTACCTTGTGATTTTCTGGTTCATCTTGCTGAATATCATTTCATGATGAAACACACATGTGGCGAACATCTTGCTCATTCATTATCTTTCATTTCCATATTGCATGGTTCTACAACAAACCATTGAAGCAAACATCTAGGTTAAACATGTTTAACTGTCACAAACTCTATAAGTACGGCGGTGGGCCAATGTTTGGTAAACTTTTTACAAAAGTAAACCAAAATGCATAGTCAAAAAATTCTGATTGTTTCTGGTATGTGACGATGTGGATGAAGATGTTATGTATCTGCTTGACTCCACTCTGTCACGCCCTAGATTATATGTCTCAATGTTGCCTGTTTTTTTTTTAACTTCAATATGGCAGCAATGACTAGGCCTGTTAAGATATGTTGTGTTCTAACTTACCGTTGCCACACATTATTTAGTAATGTTGGTTAAACATGCATGTGACCAGGTTCAATCTAGAGAGAGCCAGGTGAATAATGAAACAGCTATCTTCAGCCAACATACACATTCTCAGTCGCATATGGTTCCTCTTTCTCAAGGCAAACAAATAATAAGTTCCAGCAGATTACGAGCGCCTGCAAAACCACAAGCACCTAAGAAGGATTATATCAATTCTGGTTCTGAAGTCTTGAAAGTTGTTTCTGACATTATTGAGATCCGTGACACTGATAAGCTCATTAAAGAGGTGAATTATTGAAGAAATAGCAGGTTTCGTTAATATAATTTTGACCAATGCTATCCATTGCCTTATGTAGGTTCAAAAGATTTGTGGAGTACAACCTAACCATAGTCAACTGACAAGAGCAACATTAGTCCTTAGAGTGAGTTGCTACTATCTCAAAACAGTTGAATCGAATTAATACTTGTAGTTTATATACACACTTAAATCTCCTAATCGTGTTACTAATGTCCATTTCCATAATAGGAGCATGAAAGGGCCCTTATGGAGGCGATCCGGAAAATTGCTGCTATATCAGACAATGGTAAGTTTAATTTATAACATATTCAAACAAAAAAAAACACGTTTCTCTAATATTCAAAATAAATAAAATCATTTCGCAGTTTTATTTATCCTTGCTTTTGAATATCAGATAATACCCCGCTAGGCATACAAAATCAGAAAGAAGAATGCAATGAAGCACAACAGATGGACATTGAAGGATTCTATTATGATAACAATTATAATGGCAATTACAAGCTGAATCATTCAGGAAGAAGTGCAGTTGAACCTTATGCTGTTTTTAATGGTGAAGCGTTTGCGAACACTTGCTATGCTTCTATCATTTGAACTCCTAGAACAACGATTTGTAATCTGTCTTAGTGTTTTGTCTAACTTTTGAAAGTCTGAATGCAAAAGAGTGGTCTAGATATATGCCTTTTGCCAATTGAAAGATAAAAAGAAAAACAATTAAATGGATGCTATTAGCTTCTTCGATAGGGAATTTTTTTACATTTGTTAATCGTTTTGTAAATATTTTCTCAGACTAAGAGATGTTTCATTTTTACATGTCCCTATATATGTTCTTGGCTTATGAATATTCTTACCGTGCAGAGTTGTTTGTTATTAGATTTTCAGTGCAAGTTAACTGTTTTGTGTTGTTTCATAATTTATTTTTGTGGGTACTGCTAGCTTATATAGCAAGCAGTAATTGAGAAGACAGAAAGTAAGATGTTTGTTTCATAATTTAAAGTGGGACGGTACAAAAGAAAGGTGATAAAACTGCACCAGCCGGGAATCGAACCCGGGTCTGTACCGTGGCAGGGTACTATTCTACCACTAGACCACTGGTGCTGAATGGAAAAGGTTCATTTTTATTTTTTAAAACAAAACTATGTTAACTATAAACCCCACGATATCCGCTTTTCACCAATGCTAAACGTAGTGTATCAGTTAAGCCCGTATCGATTAGATAAAATGTCATAGGCATCTAAAGTCAAATTAGCACTTTGTTATTTTTTGTCTTCGAAGGTTCAGTAGGATATATTTGAATCAATGGATGAAGAGACAGAGGATAAAGTTTCTCAGCCACCGGTATTTTAATCCTAATTTTCTTCTTAGATTTTACCCTAATCGCTGTCGATGCTGTATTTTTGTTACGCAATTTACCAAACAGAAGAGCATAGTAAATAGTTACGTTCTGCTTGATTTTTAACTTTTAACTTTTAATTTTGGACATTTTTATGTTTAATACTTAAATGCTTTTAGTACAGATAGGAAAGTAGATGACGGTTTGTATTGGTGTTCTAAGAAGTAATTTTGGCAAATAAAAGATATCCAAAGAGTATATAACTTGTTATAAGAAGTAATTTTGAACAACTGTTCGCTTGAACTTAACAGTTGTTCAAAACTACTGACTTGTTATAAGAAGTTGTTGTCAAACAGGCTCTAGACAGAGCAATGCCAAGTATATAGCACTACCTTCTTGGTTTTAATCGATTTCGTTTATTCAAATCAATAAGATACGTGACCCATTTTATTCATTTGGATCCACACCAGAATGCCCTAAAAAGGACAATGCATTATACTTGCAGACTATAACATAATAAAATGTTGGACGATCAATAGTCAGCTGCAATCGAGATGAATGAAATGAAGTGCAATTTTAGATTGATTATGTTAGCAAAAAAAGTTAGGAAGTCAGCATTGCTTTATATTAGGGCTGTTATGGTAATGGTTACCGTTACCCTTTCACAAATACCGTTACCGTACCATTTTTACTGGTAAACGAAAATAGCTTACCGTTACCGATAGGCTGGTATACCGAAGACTGGTATACCGATAATCTGGTAATCGTTACACTGGTAATGGTAAATTACCGTTTTCCTAAAAAAAGTTAGTAACATAACACGTATTCATACCATAACGGCGCTTTCATTATACAAATTATAGTGTTACTTAATAAAAGACATAAATAAGAAAGAAGTTAAGTGTATTTAACATTATTTCACCTGATTAATAAACTAAATTTAATCATTTGTTGGTCCTAAATGCCTATAATAAAGCATGTTACATGAATATTCATGTATTATAAATTGACTGGTAAAATTACTGTTACTGCTGGTATTGAAGAAATGTTACCGATGATTTACCGTAGAAAATGGTAAATTTACCATTACCATACCGATTAAACTGGTATACCGATTTCATTCGAAAATGGTAACCGGTTGGCTGGTAATGGTATGGTAATGGTAAATTTACCGTTACCATAACAGCCCTACTTTATATAGAGTATTATCATTCAAATTCCGATGTTTTCGGCTTCCATTTCATCAGTTTACACCAAAATAGCTTCCCAACTGGAGCAACAAAAGATATTGTTTTGTGTTACTCCCAAACAAAATATCAAAACACTATTATGCTAACTTATTTTCAATCTTGGACATTATGTGATGGTCGACAATGACAGGGTTTGAGATATCTGTATTCTTCACTGGTTGGGATGCTCTATGGACTCTACAAATCCAACATTCTTTTTCTTCTAGAATTGTACTTTGATTTGATGACAAATTGTTTTATAGAGCCATATGAATATTTATGATTTTCCTACGAAAGGCATCATATATGAATGCATGTGTTTCTTGCCTAAGACAATATGATGATTATGGTAACTCAATGTCAATAACAAAGCAATGGTGATAAAATGAAAAAGTTTATTTACATATGCTCTGCTCTGAAGTCAAAACCCCTAATATAACCAAGGATGTCCTTCTAATCTTTTATATTAACGCCGAACTTTCATTTATTGAGGTAGTCTTCAATATCCATTGTTCTAATCAAGGCGGTGAAACCAACTGCACGAGCGCTCACACTGTGCAAGAATCTGAGAGATGTCATGCAGGAAACCAATATTTTCCTGAACTAACCAACTAATTAATTAATTCAAGAGGTTGTGTTTTAAGACTTTAATCAATGAAAATACCTTTGTTACAGAGATGCACATATTATCGAAGTACGTGGCATTTTAGTTATAGGAAAACCAATTTTATTTGTCCAACCTAAGAGCAAAGTTGATTTCATGGATGGGGAATGATGTATTATCTATACAAGGGAACATGCAGCAGAATCACGAGTATTTATTTATTTTGAGAAAGTCGAATATTGGTAATAATAATGAATTGTTACATAGATTGTGATTTTCAATTCAATCAACTTGTTTAAACTTTAAAATCTTACAAGTTTTTGCAAATGTCAAGATAGGAAGTTATCATCAAGATTCAAGTTATTACAATTTTGATCATCTTAGCTTTCGGATTCTATCTATTAAGCCAAAGCTTGTAGTAGCTGTTTTATTCCAATTTCTTTATGTTTTTATTGGCAGTTTCTAGAAGTATATTGTAGCAGCTCAGGTAAAACTAGACGCTTTGCTGCTGGAACTGAATCAGGATATGCATTATACATTATAAATAAGAAACTAGATACGCAAGCTCCTCAAGCTTTTCTTATTGAAGCTTTTAAAGAAGGCGAAGAGCCTGTAAGTTTTGGTCCAAATGCTATCCTTATAAGTTATGGCAAAGACTGGAAATTGCAAACTGTTACTGAAAAAGGTACCTTCTCTACACTTAAGAGGAAATGCTATGGTATTTCCATCAATTCTATTTGTCGATAATCCATTCCTGATATTTTTACTTGTTCTGAACTCAGGATTTGAAGAAGCAAAATCAATGTGGCATGATCCTAGGAGATTTTCCAGTACTATGGTAAGTTAGCTTTACTATCTTCTTTATTATATTTTATGTGGAAACATGAAAACCACGGTTAATAATGTTACAAAATAGTTAAGTAATTCCCTCACAAGATGCAAATTTAGCACTGTAATTTAGTTTAAGGTATATATACTATAAGTTTTAATTAATAAAATTTCGCTTTCCTCCAGAATAAAGCAAACAGTTATTTACACATATGCATTTTGATATTTTTTATGTATTTATTATGGCTTAGCTTTAAAGTAATGATTATCAAAATATTTTAAGCAAATAAATGGCAAAATTACTTGAAAATGTCTTGTGTATATGGGCATGCTGTATCTCCTATTCACTTTTCTAAGTCAGGTTGGTCTACAGTCTACGCTTTTTACTGTCTTTTGTTTTGAAAGCAGTAATCACATATAAGGCCCTATGTGGTTGCATTCCGGTACTAGTGCCATGTATTATAATTTCCAAATCTAAAATGTATTATATCTTCTAGATATTCCAATCGCTTGTAATTAGATCTGTCAATGGTATATGTTTTGGCTCGAGCCCGCCCGAACCCACCTTGTTAATACGTGTATGGGTATAGCTTCAACTACCAAAGCCCGAACCCAGAATCTATCTGATTATTATTAGGACGGGTATGGTTTTATCGCTATCCGGTCCGGTTTAGGACCGACCTAATTAATATGTGTACATTGTAAAAAAAAAAACGAGTGTACGTATTATTTGTGCACCGTTCATTTGTCTAGATGTAGAACTTTTTGCATGCTTTTGTTTGAGAACCTGATTTTACCACTGCACAATTTGTTTGTAATCTTTGTTTATGTAATTTTAAAAAGTTGCAAGTTAAGATGGATGATTATGATTTTAATATTTTAGGTCGATTATGCAGACGTGTTACCCAATGGGTTTAAAAAGCTCGACGGGCCGGGATTGAGTTTTAATTTTAGTGAATGGACTTGGGTCTGGGTTCTAAGCTATCCAGACCGAATCCGGCCCATTGATAGACTTGCTCGTAATATGAATAAGGTTTAGTTATTACTTTATTTGGTTTAATCATCATGTTATAAAATCTTTTAAAAGGAAACAAGAATAAATGATAAATGTAGGGGAGATGTGAACGTTACGAAGAATGATTAAAAATACGAGAAAATGTAGAGTTAAAAAATAAAATTGAGAAAGGAAAAGAGAATCTAAATGACTTATATCAATGAGAAAATTAAAGAAAACAAAATTAGCTATATATGGACCCATATACAAAGAAAACTAAAAGATGCACCAGTGACGAGACGAGTTAGATTGAAGCAAAATAAACAAGACAAAGTAGTAGTAATGATAAAACAAAATTTTAATCCGGCTAAAGATATGATTCAAGACAGAACACTATGAAAACGGTAAGCCATGATACTGACAATCTTTTGGGAAAAAAAGAGAAGAGACAATTGATGAATGTATGTCATAAAATCATACTCTTTTAGTAAAATTTCAATTCATTAATTTAGAAATCATCTGGAGCTCCATCGCAAAGCGGATCTACAAATAAGTCAAGATCAACTATTAGCTACATGTATATTGCAAAGATACTACTTGCGGCTGTCTTCCTTTTCCTGCTCGGAGGAATGCTTACTTTTTTCTTGGAGAATCTTCCTGCACTAATTGAGCTAGTAAGCTCCCCTTTTTAAGTAATTTTATCATTCTATGCAATTCAATTGTTGATTTAATTTCCTAGCAACATCAGCCTGTAGCATCCCCATCATATAAGGGACATTGTGAATACTGATATATATTACAAGCAGATATACCTTGGTGTTAACTGTTAATAAATCAAACTTTTGTGTTTACTGGATTTATACTAATCTTGCAATTCTTGCTTGTCAATAAGTAAACATTGCTATTTGGTTAAACAATTGCCTCATTGTGAGTCCATACTCTCACATAAACTTCCTACACTTCTTGTGCTGCCAACTGATGATCTACTACGCATTGAAATTTCCCATATAGTATCAAGCATAGGCTGCCACGTGTGCGGCTGTGACCACACCATTTTTCCTTGTGGAAGCTCTGTACCAGACCCGGTTTTACCATCCAATACCAAACCCGTCTTTACCGGGTTATTGGACCCAGCTTTATTTGCAACCGCATTGAGTTGGGTTACAAGAGAAACCAAATTGGTAGGCGATGAGTCTGACCTAAAAACAGAATGGGGTAAGAGGAAGTAAACCCGACCCGGTTCTAACGGGTCGTTGGGTCTAATCGGTTGGGAGCCAGGTGAGAGTAGATGGGCAGCCGTGCAGAGCACGTGCTTTGTCTGTTTTCCTGTGATTTGTAGAGCGGTGATTGGACGGGAGAAGTCTTCTATGTAGCCGTTGACATGGATTACACGGACGCCGTTGAACGGTTGGGATGAATCGAAGTATGATGAGAAGAGGCAGCCCATTATCGAAATTCAGAAGTGTGCATGCATGCATATAATAGATTTACATTTTCTGCAATGAGTACATGTTCTATTTATAGAAATGTTGTGTATTTTGTGCTGGATCTTTGTGCATGTATCCTCTTCCGACCTTGCGGCGTTATCTATGAAAGTTTTGTTTAGAAGTTGCAAAAAAGACAAACTTTGTAGCCTGCAATCTGTGTAAAATGTTGTGTTTTTGTTGGGTCTGTTATTCTGTCTTACTAGCACTGCATATCTTAGATGCAACCTATGCGTAGATAACGAAGCCAGTAGCTTTCACTTTAGGCATGGCTCTTACATTGAACTTGCCAAGATTCTACATTATTTAATGATCTTATAAGCTTGTCTAGTTTATGCTTAACACGTGGAGCTATATCGAACAGAGTTTGATAATAACTCATTCAACAATGGCAAATGTGAATTCAAGATGCAAACAAGGGAAAAAGAGAGAAACCTGAAACAGAACATGAAAACCGATGGACAAATATATCTTTAACACGCATCATCCAAAAATCAATAGCAAACCTTTGTAACCATAAAATAATAAAAATGGTGAGAATAACCTCTCAAATTTACAAGGTTCTCACTGAATAAATTACAAATCATGCACGTATAATAATTCATTCAAATTGCAGTGAAGTTGGAAAAGATATGCATTAAATTATCAAGAGCTTCAGGATAAAATTTCCTTGCAAATAAATAGCATGGTCTTTTCGTTCCATTCCACAAGCATGGACTCTTCATCACTTCTCTCTGAGAAATCATAACAAACAAAGGTTACTCATATTGCAATTTGTGGCAGATATCTTTAAATATCACTTTATTATTATTGAAACATGTTAGTTTTCACACAAAAAGCTAAACGGATCAAATTGCATAGGCGGTAATAATTATATCGAAAAATACTGGGCGATTGAAATACCTTGGCATTACTTGTGACATGTACACTCACATCCATAGACTGCAGATAAAAACAAATAAAATAAATCAGTGCAATGACATAAATTACATAGGTTTTCAGCAACAGGAAAAAGAATAAAAAAAACTTGGATGGCAGAGGACATACAGTAATGTTTTTAAAGAGCTCAAAGGTAACGTCTTGAGCTCTGTATGCTTTAGGATGCCATTTTCCTTCAGACCAATCCACATGAGTAATCGACCAGTTTGCAATTCCACCAGGATCAATCATCTACAGAGTAAAAGTCGATCGATGTCCATGTAATAAATTGATAGCTATGTTTGAAAGCTAACATGTAGCATACAATCTAGATGGCATGGTTAAGTAGAATGCGTGAAGAAGTTTTATGTTTAAAAGTTTATATTGACATAGTGGCTTCTAACAATGCGAAAACTAAGCATGAAGATATAGTACACAAGTATGTAATAATAGCGTAATTTAAGACAAGCTGCGTTCTACTTACATTGAAAAGGGTGGGTAGATAGTGTTCATCGGCATAGCAATTGCGACGGCCTTCCATGCCTGGCTGTAAAATATTAACTGACGTTAATCAGCTAAAGAATCAAATAACACAGCATATAACATTTAGTTATTTGTTGTTGTAGGAAACTAACTGTGTGTTGCACCTTATGAACTTGTACAAATTTAACAACCAGTCAAAGGCAAGTGTTCTGATATTTTGTGTTAATACTACAAGCAAAATGATGCAACTGTCGGTAAAGAAGTTACACCATACGATAATGTGAAAACAATGAGTGATTTGCAAAAGAATGACGTCCTTTAGATTTTCCCAAATTCAAAGGTCTAGATAGGTAAATTTTGAGTAAATAACAATTTCCATCATTTTTTTGGGATTATTTCCTAGTTTAGGCTACTTTGAGCCAAAACTTTGTAAAACGTATGAATTACTTCTAACTCCCACATAATAAAAAAAGAGTGAAAGATCTCTAAATGAAAACAATCATATTTGACCACTGTATATTGCTAACATCAGGAAATAGAACAACTGCGAATTTCGAGTAACAGGCCAAGCTACTAAAGTAGTGATAAATCCTGAACAATAACGCAAATAGGCCTGATTTGAAACTAATTACAAACTCAGATATGTTTCTGTCACATAGGCAAAAATGTGGTCGGTTAATTTTTAACTGGCGCTGTCCTAAAAAGCACAAATCAACTTTATTAACAAAAAAGGCGATGACACTATCTCAAATCGCTCCATCACATTTTTTCCCGCATTCCTAAATTTAAAAGAAAAACAGAAATCCTCTTTTTTCCTCAATTGATAATCAATTAACATAATTTGACATCGACTTGCTTGAGGGATTAGCAACTATGTAATTTCTTTAAACTAAAGATCCAGGTAGCTGGAATTTATAGACAAGCAAACCACATAATTCTGATGGTCTTCAAATGAGTTTGTGCATCTAGGCTCAATGGTATCAATGATCCATGGAATGTGTCATATTATGTGATAGTGCACTGCATTAACTCTGTGCAGCTATTCTTTCTCAAACACACGATGATTTGACACTGATAATATGGGCCTAATTAACAATCAAATCAGCTCATAGTAGAATATGACTATAATGACAAACAGCTTGCAACAATGGTTAACATAACATACATAAGATTCAAACAATAACGACCGCAACCTGATGAATTGAAGTTAGTACGAAGTCTGAATACAAGTTTACCTTGCAATACTGTTTGAACTTTGTGTAATACAAATGGTCGGCCGTGATTAGCAATGCATGCTGCCTTTTGACTGAAAACCACTGGAATAAAGAAAAAGAAAACACGAAGTCAAAATGCACCAACCATTTTTAAAAGAAAACCAACTGCAATTATTGTAACAACAGCATATCGTAAAATCACCATTATACTTGATAAAAAAGAACGGCCAATGAAAAACGAGACAAAATTGAAACTGTTGCAAGTCTTTTGAGATAAAAGATTCAACTTTTATCTGTCACTTTTGGTGTAAAGGAACCATGATTTATTCCTTGATATAAGTGTTGGTGTTTTACGTTTTTTCCCCCAATCTGACATACTACCTGTGCACATTTAAGTTACTTAGAAACCAATCAAATAACAGTGATGTCCACATTACTCTTTATCAGTGAGGTCCTAATTTAAATCAAATCCCAAAAATATATAGAACTCTAAATATAAAAAATTCACATTACAAAATCAGAACGTTCGCTATGGATCCATCTCAGCAATCATCAATTCTACCTTATACCAAATTTCAATTTACTTGCTTACCAATAATGAGATCTACACCCCCACAACTCCCCCCCCCCCCCCCCACACACACACACACACAAAAAAAACCCAAAAAAAGAAATAAAAAAAATCCAGTCAGATGTTTGCTAACAACGTACTTACTTTATATTACTGTGCTTCAGTAAATCAATAACCTAAGAAGTTCTCTTTATTATGAATATTAAAGAATACTTCAAGCACATCATGGTTTCGGAGAAGTAAATATTCTGAGATCCAAACAAGAATGATGATGCATACCTGTGCCCCTTTCCTCCAATCTTTTTCCTCAATCTCAGGTAACATATGCTCTGAATACCTACCACTACCATGTGGACCAGGATCCAAAAAACTGATAAACAATGCAACCGGTTCAAAGAAACATCACCGAAACTCATTTTAGTATAGAATATTGAATTGCTGCAATTTACCTGTCAATGAAGCTAATATTTGTTTCCATAAGGTAGCTATACACATAGTCAAAATTATGCAGTGGCACACAACTGTAAGCAAAGACGATGAAAAACTGTTAGGGTAAAGATCAAATTAAAGTAGCAATAAATAAGCAGGTGATGCGGTTCAAAATAATCACCTGTCAGACAATAATATAAAATGTTCATTATCAATGTTTTCAAGAGCATTTGCCAAAAGTCTTCTCTCTGCATCTACCATTGATATTTTTCCCCATGATACCTGCATGTGGGTAAAATTAAATAAAGCGTGTGTTTTAGTGATCCACATCCCTCAATGAGGTAAAGTTTTGAGTTTCAAACATTTTATTTCGCACAAGTTAAATAGTATATACATTGCTATATTTCATATCTAATTATTATATTAAATATTTCACATTATAGAACATGGAGATATAAAACCTAAGCAATAACATAGAACTAATCAAGCCAACAAGAGAGGTGTCTGTACAACTATTTTTTACCCTATTCTTTGTAATGCTTCATTGGCAGTTTGCTGAAACTCTACCTCGTCAAACTGATTTGAAGAAGTTAGCAGGAATATAAATGCCAATGAGCAATTAGATGATAGAGTAAGCATACAAGTATATATTCTAAACTGATAGCATTACATTCTGCATTTACTTGTATTAATAACCTAAAAATAAAATAAAAAACATAGAAAAAAGATGTGTAAGAGAGATACACTCTTCCCGATTGGTAGAAAATTACCAACATCAAAAAGACTTAATTTTTACAGAAGTATGCATTAAAAGACTAAATTCTTATGGAAGTATGCATTACATTCTTACGGAAATCTAATAAATCAACATCAAAAATAAATTATGTAAGAGAAATGCAAACATGTGCCCGTTAGGTAGATGATAACATTGACTAATTATTCATGATAGCTTTTGGATTATGCTTCTTTTTTTGTTTATCAGCATGACAGTATATTTTGACATAAACCCGCTAATTGGGATATAAAAGAAATAAAGAATGCTAGCAAAACTTTTCAGGAATGAGAGGAGATACACTCTTCTCGATTGGTTGAAACTTGGTACAAGTTTAAAAATATATAAATTGATTAAAGTAATTATATCAACCTATCATGAAGAGTGTATGAACTCACAATCCATAAGGTGTACGAGCTTAGCGTAGCTCTAAAAGAAATTGAATGGAAGAAAAATAAAAAGAATTTTACGGTTGTTAAAAGACAATGAATTAAAGAAATTGAAGCTGAAAAGGTGCAATCACCTTGTCGCTTCGTATATCTTGCCCGATGAATATAGAGCTCTCGTGAGCTGGCTTGGTTTTCGATGCATGCACATATATAGAGTATCTCCCTTCATGCCCCTAGAGAATGAACAAATAACAACGAATAATTAAGCTGGACGTACTGCTCAATTATAATAGAGGAAACAAAAGGTTAACTTTAGCTTTAAGTAGATAAAACCATATTACGACAGCACAAACTAACCCTGTTGGATCATGATAATTCTTAAAAATGTTTTACGGGACCATTTATCTTTTCAGTAAAAATAAAAGGAGGGAGGGAATTTCATGTGCAACTATAGATGTTTTTATCCATGCAAAGTTCCCGTTTATCGTGAGCCAAGCAAAGTCAATGCTTTGCAATTAAGCAGTCCAAATTTCACATATTATTGAGTGGAGTATTTTCATGACCAATGTTGTCGACAAATTCAAGATCTCCATCATTTCCTTACAAATGTCTAGAATTGATACATGAATGCATACCGATAAAAATTCTACTGTTTTATATAATTGACAACACAATACCCATATGATCTTTTCATTAACTGTTAAAGTTAATATTTAGAATTGGCGGAATGTGCTTTATAAGTAAATGCTTCTGGTCTCAAACATTTCAGAGTGTCGATATGTATAAGTATGGAAACTTATCCTTGTCATGCCTTATAACTGAAAACGACTGCTATGGATGCAACAAGAAACACTCTGAACTTGCATGATAAGCGTTAAAAGAAATATATAATCTTCAACCAAAAAAAGGGACCCAAAAATATATTTTTCTACCACTGCATCAGCGATAATAACAACAAATTCATACATGATATAACATGTCATCGTAATAGATTTTTATAGTACCATGAAGAATTTCTCCCATAGTTTTTCAAAGGGCAATGAACCAGGTGTCAAGAACATGAAAGCAATTTTAGGATTCTTAGTCTGGAAAGTCGGCATAGATAGAATCTCTTTAGCAACAACACGAGCAGCAAGCTCACCATCAGTGTATTCTTTGACTGGTTCAGGAGGAAGCCAAACCTCAATTCGACTGCAAACACTGGATGTCAGGAAGTAGCAAGCTGAAAGTCTTTGTGGTGGGTTAACATACACCCCAATCAGTGAAACACAAATCAAGCAAATCAAGACAATTATCCATAAAGGTCTTTTTGATGGGGGTCTCTGGCTGTGGCGCGGAGTAGATGCTTTAGATGACTTCATTTATATGTCAAAATCGTATGTCCATTCCTCATTGATGCATCAAATGTTAGTTAAAAATATGGCTCAACATTTTGCCTTCCTTGTCATATACACGGAAAATCTGAAATAACCAACATAGCATCCATTTAATATGCATCTAATGCTATTGCATAAAGCTTTATCGTTCAGTTATTTATCAAAACAAAAATACAAGTACTGCATTAAGAATTAGGACGCTCAATCTTGTGCAAAAGAAAAAATAAAATAAAAATCAATGGATACCTCTACTTATCCAAATTCCATTCCAATCTTTTTTCTTCTTCTTACCTTTTTCTCGTCAGTTTAGCAGAACTGTAAAAATATCAAATGCGTATCCTTTTTGCATAACCCATTACTTGCTGACACTTTCAATGTTCAATGAATCTTTTATTGGCAAGTCAAAATGTTTTCTGCCCATACACCAAAATAAACATCAATCTATCACTTAAAAATTTCACCGAACTAGTTTATTTTGGAAAGCTTAAAGAACCTCAATCTAACATACATCAATCAAAACTAAGGTAACTCGATTTTGCCGCATCAGAAGTCTATTTTTCAGTTAAAATTCACAATTCATATTGCAAAGAGCATATAGGGGGTTGGAAGGAAGGGTTTCAAAAATACAGCATAATTTTGCATTAACTAGCCTTTGACTATTCAGTTAGAAGCTATTATTGAAAGTTGAAGTAAAATGGAAGTTATGAGTGTAAGAACAAAAAAAATAAAATAAAAAGAATATTAGCTTAAAAGATAAAAAGATTACCTTTCTCTAGATTGAGAACGAAAAAAATGGCGAAGATTGAGGGCGGAAAGAAGGAAGGGAGAGAGATCTGAGTTGAATATTATGTTTGTAGCAACATCTTCCCTGAGCGGTTGAGGACCAATGAGGTGATAAACGGCTGACTTTTATATTTTTCATTAAGTTTAGAACATTTTCATTTCGTTTATGTTTTCGATAGCATTTCAAAGATACTCTTCAATTTTGAAACATATTGTCAACGATCCTTTTTGTCCATGTAGGAAATTGAAAGACAACAACAAAGCCCCTTCTAAATTCTCTTCCAAAATTGGTAGTATCAAGTTAATTTTCATAACTTACTAAGTGAGCTAAGTTTGTACTTTCTACCACTAAATGTTAGAAACTATAAAACTTAGTGTTATTATTGCCATACCACCATATAAAGCTAAAAGTATTAAGTTTTGCACTTTGTGATACTACATCAAGGTATTAAGTAAGTGTAAATTGTGATGCTTTTGACAGTATATATTAGTGTTAATACAATCACACAATGATGCACAATCGACCGTTTTAATGTTGAATAATATTTGAAGAATAACATATATTTACTGTAACTTTTTATTAATTTAAAATTAAACAAACACTAGCATTATATGACAAATAATTTCTTAAAATACAATAAGAAAATATTAAATAATCGTGATGACAATATTTGCTTTTATGTAGGATAAGTAAATTCAAAATGTTTTATGATTTGCTTGGAATATGATCTAATCAAAGAAACTGACCATTTTAGTGTATTTGTGAAGCATCAAACACAAATAAATAATAATGTGTGTGTGTTTGTTGGATATCTTTGTGGTCTTCATCTTTATAATGTGATTCATCAAAAGTCCACCAAATTGGATATGCTTTTATAATTTCTTTAATGTTGTAATATACATTAATAATAGGGATGAATATGTTAAATATGAAAGGGCATTATCGTAATCTGCACTGCATAAGGAGTCTATAGATATGGAGCTTGATTGTATTGTAAGATCTATCTCAATTCAATAAAATTGTTCTCTCTCTAATGGTCTCTATTCTCTTTATTTCGTAACACGTTATCAGCACGAACTTTCTATATACTGCATTCTCAATATTCTGCATAGGAATGCGAATCAATTATTGTTCTCAACCTGTTCACCTTCAAACTTTCCAACTTCTCAACAAGTAATTATATATTAATTACTCTGACTGTTCCACTTCTGACCATTCCAATTCTAAGGCTATTCATATTCAAAATCCTATTATATATTGGAGCAAACGAGTCTTTTATAACATATCTATATACTATCTATTTTTTATTTCCTTTAAAACAGCAAGCAGGTAAAAGAATTGTTCTTTCATTTCTTTATAAACTCGTTACTTTTCCTCTCTACAAAAAGGTAATTGTCAATATCATTTTTTTTTTGATAAAGCCGTCTAGTTTGGGGTTCGCTTCTATATTTTTCATGCTTTTTCTTGTATCACTCTTATTTTAATTCTTTGGCTTCTAAATTCAATATTTCTTTTTTTCTTTGCGGATCTATTGCCAAATAAAATTCAAAAGTTTGCAATGGAATATACGCAAAAGCTAACTTTCCTTTCTTATATAATAAACACATGAAAGTTGCAAAATCCAAATGTTTGGTTTTGTTGATACATTTTTTTGGGGTACAGTTGTTTGATACCATGAATGAAGACTTTCCATTTTTTTATTTTTATTTTTTTACTTTTTAGCTAGAAACAAACAAATAGTGAATGCTGTTGTGGCGAATATTTTCACCTTATGCGATTTATTTTATGAACAGTTCACAAAATGGCAAATATCGCCAAGCTTGAATTTAAAGCTTTGGATATATCTGGAGACAACTACTTATCATGGATACTGGATGCTGAGATTCATTTGCAATCTCAATGCTTAGAAAATGCCATTAAAAATGGCAATACTATGTCCCAGCAGGACAAGGCAAAGGCTCTAATCTTTTTAATACGCCATATCCATGACGATCTAAAAACAGAATATTTGACTGAAAAAGACCCTCTCCACTTATGGAACTCCCTGAAGGAGCGTTATAACCACCAGAAGACGGTCATACTTCCAAACACTAGGCAAGAGTGGTTGAACCCGAGGTTTCAGGACTTTAAGTCTGTAAGAGAATATAATTCTGCAATGTTTAGAATCACTTCTAAACTGAAATTATGTGGAGAAAAGGTGGATGACGCACAAATGCTTGAAAAAACTTTCTCAACATTTCATGCCTCGAATATACTCATGCAGCAGCAATATCGAGAGCGTCATTATACAAAATATTCTGAACTCATAGAATGCTTACTAATTGCTGAACAAAATAATGAATTGCTTATAAAAAATCACTCCTCAAGACCAACTAGTTCGACTGCATTACCTGAAGTTAATGCTAATTTTTCCCACTCTAGAAGGGTAGGGGTCGATGTCGAGGTAGATGACATGGTCGTGGATGTGGATATAACTCTAGCAGATGAGGTTATGGTGGTTTTAAAGGTAACAAAACTACCAACTTTAAAAAGCAACAAAAGAAAATTGAGCCTGTAAAAAACAATGATTCGGCTTCAGAAAATAAAAGGCACTATGAGGAAGTTTGTTATAGATGTGGACGATCTGGTCACTGGTCACGTATATGTAGATCATCAAAGAAAACAGTTGAAGAATATCGTCGCTCGAAGAATATTGAGGCAAATAATGCCGAAAAGTTACCTGAAAACACTAACCTGAAGTTAGATGATTTCTTCGAAGATGACAATGGAAATTTCATTAATGATGAAAATCTAAGTGCAATGATCAACGATATGACTGAGTTGATCAATTAGAAATATCTTGAAGTTTGTTATGTGGTTTTCGTTTTATTTCATTATCTTGCATCAATAAATCAGTTTGAAGTTTGTGTTCGTTTACTTGTATTTCCCTTTGCAGTACTAGTTAAAAATAATGTGTAACGTGGATGTTGTTTTTAATCAGTAGCCTATTTTAATCATATTACTTTGTTTGTTTACATTACATTTATTTATGCATACAAATTTTTAACGATTGACTAATTATTGCCTTTAATTCTTAAGGTATGGAACGCCATTTGGGTGATGATATATGCTTACTAGATAGTGCAACTACTCATACAATTTTGAAAAACCAGAAGTTTTTCTCTAAACTATCTGAAAATTTCTCAGCTAAAGTCTCCACTATAGGTGGATCTGCTAATATAATTGACGGGTCCGGAAGAGCCCATATAATATTACAAAATGGTACGCATATCTTTATTCAGAATGCATTATACTCAAGCAACTCTAAAAGAAATTTGCTGAGTTTCAAAGATATAAGAATGAATGGATATCATATTGAAACTATAAATGAAAACAACAAAGAATATCTTTGTATTATTTCTAGAATTGAAAGCCAGAAGCTTGTCCTAGAAAGATTTGGTACAATTTCAACTGGTTTATATTTTACAAAAATTGGCATAGTTGAATCTCACTCTATAAACATGAGCCAGAAGCTCACAAATACAAAGACATTGATTCTTTGGCATGATCGCTTTGGTCACTCTGGATCAACTATGATGCGTAAAATTGCCAAAAACTCAAATGGACATGATTTATCAAACCAAATTAATTTACCAAGTGATTACTTATGTACCCCATGTGCACAAGGAAAATTAATCACTCGACCTTCATATAGTAAAATCACATCTGAATCTCCAACATTTCTACAAAGAATTCAAGGTGATATATGTGGCCCAATCCACCCTGAATGTGGACCATTCAAATATTTTATAGTATTAATTGATGCATCAACTCGTTGGTCACATGTCGGTTTACTTTCTACAAGAAATTTGGCATTCGTCAAGCTACTTGCTCAAATAATAAAATTGAGAGCACACTTCCCTAATCATCAAATTAAATCAATTCGACTATATAATGCTGGAGAATTTACTTCTCAAGTATTTGATGGTTATTGTCTTTTATTGGGAATTGAAATTGAACATCTAGTAGCTCAAGTTCATACTCAAAATGGTCTAGCAGAATCATTAATTAAGCGCTTGCAACTTATTGCAAGACCATTGCTTATGCAATCAAAACTACCCGTTTCTGCTTGGGGGCATGCAATTTTGCATGCATCGAAATTGGTTAAAATTAGACCAACAGCTTATCATCAGCTTTCGCCATCACAGCTCTTAACTGGATCTCAACCAAATATTTCACATTTACGAAAATTTGGTTGTGCTGTGCATATACCTATTAATCCCCCACTCCGTACTAAAATGGGTCCTCAACGACGATTGGGAATTTATGTGGGATTTGATTCTCCATCAATAATTCGTTACCTTGAACCCCTTACAGGTGATGTCTTTACTGCAAGATTTTCAGACTGTAAATTTAATGAGACAATCTTCCCGCCGTTAGGGGGAGGAAAGACCGTTCCAGTAGAACGGCGTGAAATATCATGAAATAATCCATCTATGTCTTATTTGGATTCGCGTACCAAACAATGCCTATATGAGGTACAAAGAATTTTGCATATTCAAAATATTGCAAATCAACTGCCAGATGCATATAGTGACACTGCAAAAATAAGCAAATCTCACATTCCAGCAGCAAATGCACTAGCAAAATTTGATGTCCCTGAAGGATCAAAAGTAAATATGGCAACAAACGAATCTAAAGCAAGACAAAAACGTGGAAGGCCAATTGGTTGAAAAGACTTGGCGCCTAGAAAAAGAAAGTCTAATGAAAAATCATCAATTAAGGAACCTCCTGAAGAGGTTATAAATGATCAAAAGGATCACTCAAATGAAAATCCCAATTCTCCTAGAAGTATGGAAGGAAATATTATCCCAGAAGAGATAAAAGAAGATTCCAACGATAAAATAGTACATAATAATAATGAGATCTCAATATTTTATACGAACTATGGAGAAATATGAGATCGAAGTAAAATAATAATTGATGATGTATTCTCATTCGCAGTGGCTACTGAAATAATTGAAAGTCATGACCATAATGAGAATGACGATAATGAACCAAATAGCATGAATGAATGTCGAAAAAGACACGATTGGCCAAAATGGAAAGATGCTATCCAAGTGGAACTAGATTCACTTCAAAAACACAGTGTATTTGGACCAATAGAGAAAACACCGGAAAATGTTAAATCAGTAGGTTATAAATGGGTATTCGTTAGAAAACGAAATGATAAAAATGAAGTCGTGAGGTACAAGGCACGACTTGTCGCACAAGGTTTCCTACAGAGACCAGGTTTTGACTTTAAGGAAACTTACTCCTCTATTATGGATGTCATAACATTCCGATATTTGATAAGTCTTGTAGTTTTCGAAAAACTTGATATAAGATTAACGGATGTTGTGACAGCTTATCTTCACGGTGAATTAGATATCAATATTTACATGAAAATCCCAGATGGATATAAATTGCCTGAAGCAAAATCAAAGTCCATGTACTCACTAAAACTAAGACAATCGCTATATGGCTTGAAACAATCTGGAAGGATGTGGTATAACCGTCTTAGTAAATATTTGATAAAAGAAGGATACGAAAACAATCTCATTTGTCCATGTGTCTTTATAAAGAAATCGGTAAAGGGATTTGCTATCTTAGCAGTTTATGTTGATGACATAAATTTGATTGGGACTCCAGAAGAAATTGATGAAACAATAAATTATTTAAAGAAGGAATTTGAAATAAAAGATCTTGGCAAATCTAAGCACTGTCTCGGTCTACAGATTGAGCATAGTACTAATGGCATATTAATCCATCAATCAAACTACATTGAGAAAATTCTAAAGCATTTTCAAATGGATAAATCATATCCACTTAGTACGCCGATGGTTGTTAGATCTTTAGATATTAAAAAGGACCCTTATCGCCCAAAAGAAGAAGATGAGAATGTGCTTGGCCCGGAAGTGCCATATCTTAGTACCATTGGTGCATTATTATATTTGGCCCAATGCACAAGACCAGATATTGCATTTTCGGTAAACCTTCTAGCAAGGTACAGTTCAGAACCAACAAAAAGACACTGGAATGGTATAAAACATATCATGAGATATCTTCGTGGAATGACAAATTTGGGTTTGTTTTACTCTAACTCAGACAATAATCCAAATCTAGTTGGCTATGCTGATGCAGGTTATCTTTCTGACCACATAAAGCAAGATCACAAACTGAATATGTGTTTAATAACAGCAATGCAGCAATTTCATGGCGATCTACAAAACAAACATTAGTAGCAACATCATCCAATCACTCTGAAATACTAGCACTACATGAAGCAAGTAAGGAATGTATTTGGCTGAGATCACTAATTGAGCATATTCGAAAAAGCTGCCAACTTCCATCAGTAACAGAAGGGTCAACCATTATTTGTGAAGACAATGCAGCTTGTGTAGCTCAAATTCAAGCGGGTTACATTAAGGGTGATAGGACGAAACACATTTCTCCTAAATTTTTCTTCACACATGATCTACAAAAGGATAATAATATAGAAGCGAAACAAATCCGATCCCAAGAAAATCCGACGGACTTATTCACAAAGGCGCTTCCAAAATCATCATTTTAGAAGATGGTGTACAAAATTGGTATGCGTCGGCTGCATCAACAAACTAATTGAATAATGCGTTATAATTCAGGGGGAGCGTATGAAATACGCTATAATGTACTCTTTTTCCTTCACTAATATTTTTTCCCACTGGGTTTTTATTAGTAAGGTTTTAATGAGGCATTATCTTGATGCAGAAGTATCAACCCTCGTAGTAATATTATAAAATATATGTTACTTAAAGATGAAATCATGTTGTACTCTTTTCCTTATTTATGATTTTTTTTCCCACTGGGTTTTTCATAACAAGGTTTTTAATGAGGCAATTACTCTTATCATCTTTACATACGCATATTTAAGGGGGAGTGTTGTAATATACATTAACAATATGGATAAATATGATAAATAAGAAAGGGCATTATCGTAAATTGCACTGCATAAGGAGTCTATAAATATGGAGCTTGATTGTATTGTAAGATCTATCTCAATTCAATAAAATTGCTCTCTCTCTCTAATGGTCTCCATTCTCTTTATTTTGTAACATTTAACAGTATTTTCTATGTTTTCTATCATTGTTTTCCTTTCATCTTCTATTTTTGGAATAATCAAATAATTTCATTTGAATCCACTAAATTCCAGCAACCACAACACGGTCTAACACAAAATGTGCCTTCGACTCACACAAATATATCATAAAAAACAAAAGCTTCAAGCAATTAACATGGGTGTGTTATAACATTTTGTAATTTGCATTAATTCTTTCAATATTGGTTCTCCCAACCACTAGCAATATCCTTTGTACAATAAGCAAAAACGATTAACTCAAGCATTAAAATTTTCACTTTTTATGCCATGGCTCACTTTTATGTAAGATATACAAAGAAAATATGATTTGCTTGACTAGATGATTTTATTTTGAGCTAGACTTTAGGAAATATATAATTTAACATTTTTAAACTATAGTCAAAGTTGTTTAACATTTTGAAATTGAAACCTTGTATTTTCCATGAATTTTGATAGGACACGAATTAGTAGTTCAGTTTCATCTCAAATGGAGGACCAAGATGATTTCTTTTTCGTAGAGTGGTCATAATATTAATTTGGTTGAACTACTTGAAATTTACGCCTATTTTAAATTCAAGTTGATAGTTTGAGTCAGATTTTGTAGTTTGGTCCAAAAGCCCAAAATTAATAGCCTGATGTTAATTTCAAGATTTATACATAAGCTAGGGTTAAAGAAACCACAATCTTCATTCTTTTTTACATCTAAAAACATCCATAAATCTCCATCAAACCTTCTTTAATCAAAATCAAGTGAAAATACAACCTTTTCAAGAGAAATTAGTACATTAAGAGAAAAGCTTACAGACATAACTACCAATCATCCAATCAACATGCAGTGTGATTTGGCATGTATTTGTTGTCCATCTCTGATTTGGTGGAATAAGAGCCTTTTGGGTGATCTAATTAGCGTCTGGTGAGTGGTTTATAGTCTCTTACTCAAATATATTATAATTTAGATTTTAAAAATGTTTTGGGTTCAACTCTTAACTTAAAACCCTATTTTATTTGCTGACCTGATATTAAAACAAATTTAAGTCGAGGTTTTGATAATTAAATGTTGATTAAAAATATATTTTAAGATCATACATGCTTATGTATGTAGTTTAAGTGTTCGTTGAAATGTTTGAATGGCATTATATGGTTGATCTTGTGTTGTTTATTGTATGTTGTGGTTGAATGTATGTTTCGGTTGGTAATCATATAGAATTTGAGGTGACGGGTGTTCATCCTATGAAGGGAGAACTCTTGCGTGTGGGTGTAGTGGATATCATGAGAGGTCAATTGATGTATACATAAGGAGATGAAGTTCAAATCATAGAGTGACATGATATATTAGCTTTTGAATTTGAAGCTTATTGATGTAGTGCTGGAGTATGCATGCAAAATGGAGCAATGGAGAAAAACCTGGAACGATTAAAAAATTGGAGAAATACTTAGGAAATTCTCCTAAATATGGTCAATCGGTACCCATCCATGTGTTACTGGTCTTTGTATCGATGGGTACCGAACTACTGATCGATATGGATTAGTATTGAATGATGGTTAATCAGCTTTAGAGGCCAAATAGAGGAAAGGATCAATAGTTGAAGCAAAGGAAGAGGACAAGTCTACAAAAACCAAGGGAAAAGGGGAAGATCGATTGGTACCGATCGATCTAGATGGATGACTACCGATCGATGGTCATTAATCGAGGAGGAATCCAGGGAGCATCTGATGTTGATCGATGAGTTAAGGGTGAGCCCTAGGGGAAATCATGTAAGTTAATATGTAACTTAACTCTTATAAGAGAATCATTTTCGAAGTGATGCAAGTATATGGTTTTATTTCCTTTTAACATGTTATTACATAGCAATATAAATAATGAATTAAATACATTAAACATATATAAGTAGAAAAATCCTTAAAAGAAGTATTTTATCGATTGCAGTTATGAATATTTCGTAACCATGAATATTGAATCAATACGTTTATATAAATACTTCTTGAATTTTCCTTCTAGTCAAGGTGCATCTAGAAAAGAATATTGATATATATATATATATATATATATATATATATATATATGTTGAGACTAGTGTACGTAACGCTTCACATATGATGGGATGTGATTTACTCATGACCATCGGAGGACCAAGGAGTTATGTACTTGTGGTTGTTTGGAGTAATCACATAACGACTCGATGAGAATCTTCTATAGGTTAATATAACTAAGTCAAAATATAAGATCTTAGGGTAAAGACGTATAATAGCATTTGGATTTGAGAGTACTTTTGATCTTAAGTGGGTAGGCTATAGTTTAATTATAGTTAAATACGTGGTATAACGACCTTGTGACGATCATAGTTGAGTATACGTTGACTACTTGAACTGAAATACTACCCAAAAGAGGATTTGTCTCCTTCGTTATAGAAGGCAAGTATCACTGTAATCCTTAGTCAATTTAAAACAAAATTTCTTCCCAAAGTAGATCAGTTAATCAATAAATGTTATCTAATTGAATCTAGGACTTTAAAGTGATCTGCACAAATAAGTATGTGTATTAATATAGTTTTGATCTTATATCAAACTTTAGATATCTAAGTGATACAATGATGATGAAATGAATATGTGTACAAAATATCATTGCTAGATATAAGCTTATTATAGAACAAAATTTGGATTTCGCCTAAATGATTTGTAAACGTTAAACTTATGCCTGATAATGTACTTTAGCAAAGTCTTAGTATTTAAATTGTTTAAATATTGACCGAGAATCGAGTTGCACCAGAGAGTCAAGACAACCACATTGTTATGTATTTTCGAATTTGACTAATGAGAAAATTAATTTGTAAACGTTATAAATTTGGAATAAATTAATTAGAACGTTGCATTAATATTTTATGGCATCTTAAATTATTTATTTAAAGCTTAAAATTGGCTAGAACAATGTATAAAAAATGTATGTCGATTCAATCAATGGAGCTAGAATTAAATAGTTGAAACAATGATTTAATAGTCGAAGTGGCTATTGACCATGCTAAGGCAATGCCAGGCTGGCCATGACATTTCATATGGGAAGACTAAGCTAGGTGTAAGGACTCGTATTTTTAAACATTTAAAAGTGTTAGATTAAATAAGATTTTTGAATAAAATTGTTATGAATAAAAAAATAAAAATAAGATTTTACTGATACAAATCAAATTATAATACAAGTTATGAGCATAAGTAAAATTTCTATTAATGAAACATGTTTGCAATAATGTAAGGATGATAACAAATGCTAGTGTGTATTTTAATAACATTGGTTTGAGTGAAATTAACAATTGTCTGAATGTAAATTTCCAATTGATTGGAATAATAAATGTTAATAAAGAATAATAAATGTTCATTTAGTAAAGAAGAAACCATATGTTTATTTATTTGAAATGTTTGGTAGCTGGAAGATTGACTAGTATTTGGTAAGAAATGTATAATTCTTGTTTGTATCCAATAGTGTATAAATATGTTTAAATTACTATTAGATAGAAAATAATTGTTCTATTTCTCATTATATTTATTTTTTCCATTTTTAAATTCACCTTTGTAAACAATTGAAATTAATGTAATTGAATAATTTCAATTAATGGTAGAGAGGATACCAAACTGTAAATTAATAGGTGTAATTAAACGTAGCTTTTGTTTTGTGAAAATATAAGGAAAGTTGTTTAATGAAAAGAACATTTATATCAAATAAAATGAATGTTTCATTTGTGAATGTAGGTTTAATTTCATTAAAGTAAAGAATAGAATGATTGATTTAAAGGAAGAAATATATGTATATATTTATAAAAGTGTTTAAATGACTAAAGGAAACAATTATTCTATTTTTCATCTATTTTAGTTGTATGTTTTAAAATTTAACTTTGTAAGTATTTGCAATTAATGTTATCGAAATATTTCTATTAAAAGAAAATGCTGACTGCAATTAATAGATTTAATAAAAGAAACACACCTTTTGTGTTAAACAGAAAGGATGTTTTAATGGAAATAAAACATCATTTTGGGTAAACCAAATTGAACATTTTCATTTTTAAGATAAGTAATTTTATTTATTATGCATAGATAAAAAAACTAAATGCGTACAAATTTGAATATTATTTGAGTCAATGAAGTTAATTTGGTTATGTTTCACAAATTGAATTTCAAAAAGTTTGTGCGATGTACATGATCCCTTCATTTCTTTTGTTATTAATTATTACATATACGTTTTAAAATAGTTATCTCATTATTAATAATTTATCCATTCATTTCTCCTTTTTTTTAATACCCAAGCCTACACTTTTAGGTTGTATTTAATTCTTGCCGCCTCATTTCGCGTATACAAAATTTCACTTTCCTTTGGTTTGCAAACTTTTCCATTACTACGTACATTTCTTTATGCATTATTAATGCCTGAAGCTTTCAAAATAAAAAGTGACATTTATTTTTGTCTCTCCACATTCATTTCCTATTTATTAAATAACCTACTGCTTATTTCTTTCATTTGCAGTGTATATTCGTGTTCTTTTTTTTGGCTAAGTCTTATTGGGTTTGTTTTAGACTAATGGGCTCCTTAGTAAACCAAGAGACCCTAGAAACCCTAAGAGACTTTGGATCCTTTCTTTTCCCATCCATTGACCTTCTATTTCCCATCCGACTAAAACCAAGTACGTACAGAAATTCCTCATTTGAGAATCTTTCTGCGTACTCTTCTTCTTGCTCAAATCTACAGAAAACTTCAAACCCCAAAACACCTAAATCTCCAAATAAAATTCCATTCTTCCTCCTTCAAAACCCTAGCCTACCTCTCTCCTTTTGTCGCCGCCCACCTTCATCACCACCCACAACCTATAGTAGTAACCCATGGCCACAACCCTACCTTCCCTCTCCTCTTCTTTCTCCTTCTTCCTTTCTTTTACCCTTCCCTTTTTCCCTCTTTCTTTCCCTTTTTTCCATGGCTTCTATATTCCATTAAACTACCCCAAATCAATTTTTTTTGAAACCGTGTATAATTTCAATGGGAACAACTTTGTCGTTGAACCCTTCTTCTCATTTCGAATATTTCTATATCAAAAATTCTATTTTTCTAGCCCTTTCTCGGGTCCAGTTTTGACCGAAAATACTCCATGTTGTATCAATCATATCTCCTTCAAGAATGAATCAAATTATGTGATTTTTTTTTAAAATCAATTATTATTCCAATAGATTCAACTTTCTTTTAGATCAATTCTTCAAATTCCTTAATTTGCTATGCCAAAAACTCAAATATTTTCGAAGTATTTTTGAACTCAGATTTTCAACTCAGAAAACACCTCTATTTGTTTTGACCATAACATTATCAAGACAGAAGCTTTTTAAGTGATTCTTTTTTTGAAAGTGGAGAGAAAAGAATTTGCAACAACTTTCTAGTTAGTCACTTTTACAGGTTCTATTCTGGTACGAATATGTTTTTTAAAGATGACTTAGTTTCAGGTTTGTCCTTAGTTTGGATCTTGGGTTGTTTGAAAGTTTGAAGTAGTCAAAACTTGTTTATTGATTAGTGTTCGTGTCTAAGCTTTGTTGGTTTTTTTTTGCATTTGGATCTTTGCTAGAATCTTCATATTGCTCCATTTTTATCATCACCTTCGTAGCCACGAAAGGTGAGCAAACACTCATAACTATTTGATTTTCTTATGTTAGTTAAATTGAATTTGTGATGTGATTAGAAATTGATTGGTTGCTATTTAGTTTATTTTAAATTGTCATTCAAGTTAATTTGATTTTTATTGAATTTAATTGCCATTTAATTTAATATTGAAATTTAAATTGCGAGTTAAATACCTGTTAATGATAACCGGTAAATTATTAGTTGTTATTAGTTGATTTCAATAATGATTGTGCTGTATGTTCAATTATTGATATTTAGGTGATTGGATGGATGTTATTGGTTAACATTTTGGATGATTGGATGTTATTTATGTCTATATCTCTGTCATCCCTATGGGTTGAAATGATACATACCCGAACGATTTTATAAATTAAGGGAAAATCAATATGGATTGAAATAATAAAGCCGAGCGGTTTTCATTGATTTGAAAATGTTAATTTTTGATACGGGTTGAAATGACATATACCCATATAGTGTCTTGAATTTGGACTTTTACTTGGAATTGAATTATTTAAAGGGTTTAAGTTAATTCAAACTTTGGATTTGTTTTAATTAGATGATTACGATTGATATTTCGAATTATTTGAAACCCTTTAAATGATTATATTCATGTTGTACACTTGATATGAGATGAATCCCGTAACATCTATGAAACCATTGCACTAATATTTCTATTTTACTTGTTTGACTTACATAAGATCTTTTAGTTCTGACTCGAGTGTTTTGTCTTCTCATTACGCTCGTGCCAGTCTGAGCTTTTCAGTGTATTGAAGACTATTTTCTGGAGGATGAAAATGAAGATTCAGTATATTATTGTTATTTAATATTCCATTGCATTCTGTGTTCCGCTGCATTATATGGTTATTTCTAATGTATGTTAAACTCTGATTTGAATTGTAAAAGTGTTATCAAATGTTATTTGTAAAACAGCTTCATAAACTGTTTATTTGCTTATTATATTTTGTCGTTCCGCTGCGAGATTCTGTATTTTTTTTTATTTTTTTATTTTTTATTTTTTATCCCATTAACAATCCCCCTTTTGAATGGTTTGAGTCTAACATATGTGGTTTATTGTCGATTTGAACCGTCCAAAATGGTGGGTCGTTATACCAGGTCTTCTAGGGCCAGAGAAAAATGAGGAGAAAAGGGTGCAAATCCTTGGTTACAAAAGTATAGCCTCTACTCATTTTTTAGTGAGATTTTCTAAAAGAGCTCTTGCCCATTTTCCCCCATTGGTGAATGTTGGAATCATGCTATGTACCTAAGTGGGTGGGGGTATAAATAGGGTATTTTAAAATATATTTTCGCAGACAAATAGATAAATAATATAGAAATGTAAATACGAAAAGTAAATAACACACATATACCCAGCTTTGATAACTAACCTGCTAGTGCCTACAGTTGCCTCAAAGTTACACTAGAATTATATATTTAAACGCACTATACCTGTAAACTTGCACTTTCTGCTTACCTGAATACACTAATCCTACGCTTAGTAACCCTGTCTCGACTTTATCCCCAGTCGAGAATTCCTAATCTACAAAAAAGTAGCTCAATCCTAGATAAATCTTGAGTACGAAATCCAAATAGAGAACAAAAAACAAAACAATGAAAAACAAAAGGAAATGTGCCCTTAAATACACAATGATATACTAAAATAAATAAATAAAACCACTAGAGGCTTAAAGTAAACTTTCCTTTCTCTTTTCTTTATAGAAAGCTTCGATCGATCTCCTCACTACCCAACATAAGTCTACTTTAAAAAAACAATTTCTCCTTTTATGTTCTTCCCAATTGAAAATTTGACCATCTCAAAAAAGGATGGAACAACATGCTTCTCAAAATATTAAATCGATTCATCTCCTTCTCGCTGCTTGAAAACTCGGTTCACTCGTCAACAAAAGCTTTTGTATAGGATCTAATGATGCTCATCGCGAAGTATGGGATGGTCTGGAGGAGACCGCGTCCATTTTTGTGTGTAGCCTTTTGTCCATTTAAATTTAAATTCTATGATATATTATGTGTTTTCGTTTTCATATGGAGCATGTACATGACTTGTCCCTTATACTCACTTTTAAGCCAACAAATCTTTACCATGTTTTGGTTTATGTCAATTTAGCTAACCTAAGCATAAAACTGAAAAATATGATCTGATAAAATATGAATATCTAATGGTAAATTTATAAATGGTGTGTGATATGCAATAGTCAAAAACAGAAACTTTAACAAAGGCTTGATACCAAAAAAATAGTAATCTGTCATTATTTAATCAAGTACAAAATGCAATATCCTTAATCATCTATGTAATCAATATAAATGCTTTTGAAAACCACATAAGAAAGTTCCATCGATCGTGATATGGTTTCAAAAGTAAATCCTTTGTAAATGTCTCAAAAATACCTTCAGTTTTATGTTCTAATCTTAAACAACATATATGAATTTGTTTTAGAGCAATTTCTGTAGAGGGATGCTGTAACGTCCCGCCTTTTCGTATGCTTTAAACCGACGATAAACCAGACACGTCAGACTTAAACCATACAGAAGGGCGGATTGTTATGTGGTAAATAAGAAAAAGCAGAGAAAGAAAAAGAACAAAACAGAATCTTGCAGCGAAACGATAAAATATAATAATCAAATATACAGTTCATGAAGCCGTTTTACAAAATATTCGATTATACTTATACAATACATATCAGAGTTACACATACCAGAAACGATAAATACCGCAGCGGAACAGTATGAATGTAGTGGAATACTATAATAAATAATAATAAGTCTTCGTCCTTCAGAGTACGGTCTTCAAATCCTGAAATGCTCAGGCTGACCCGAGCGAATTGAAAAGACAAAACACTCGAGTCAGAACTAAAAGATCTTATGTAAGTTAAATCAACAATAAAAAATATGAGTGCAGTAACTTAGAGATGCTCGGGATTCACATCTCTTAAGGATCCGTTAAACTATTTACTATGTAGTAATATTTCGGTATTATAATAATGTTTAATAGTAAAATAAACTTACTTTTAAATAGCATTAAGGGGTTACCCATATAGCCCTTAACACAAATAATGCCAATAGTCTATACGGTATCATAATACCTCCTGATCGGGAGGCTACCAGATGATATTCCATAGGTACGACACAAATAGAAACTCGTACAAGGCGCGCTAGTGTAGGTGAAACGGCACAACTAGGCAATGCCAGGGTAGATATACCAATTACGCTTTCGGGCCGGTGGTAACGTATAGCCGCAGCTACCGCCCACCTCGAGCCACACCCCCAAATCAAAGAAATCAAAAGTGACCACCGAATAAATCCAAAAGTAAAAGTATAATATCGAAGGGATGTGTCCGATCAAAGGTGCTACCTCATTAACCCGTCAATCGCTCATGTTTTAGCCACCTTATGCCAACTCACGGGAGTCGGGTCCACGTATTTACATCAAAGGAAACGCTGCCACCGTCCTACTTCATTTTGGAATCTCCACCGCGTACACGGTTGTTAAAGTGATTTTCGGAGTTGGCAGAGAGTATGACAACTTCCGATCCCGGTCTCTTCAACAACCAAACGTTATTATAACACCGCAGTCATTTTAAAATAATTTATACTTCAAAACCAGGATATAATATTTATTTCAAAACCATATAAATACGATATCGTTTTAGTTTTGAAACCAAATCAAAATGATATCCTTTTTAAAACCATAGTATTCAAAGTTATAAAATTTCGAAACCAAAGAATTAAACTATAACCCTTCCAAAACGTAATACTTTGAAATTTGTAACTTTGAAACATAACTTCCAATACTTTAATGGTTCAAATATTAAATTACTTTATATAAAATAAAATAGCTTCTTAAATTCACAAATAAATTCCAAATACCGATTTGAACCTCCAAATAAACCATTTCAATTCATATATTTCAAAGCTATAAATATTCCACCATTTCAAAACCAATTCTTTGAAAATTTCCATATATATCAAATTCAATTACTATTATTTAGATTTGAAATGTTTACTTAACAAGTCCAATATAATTTAAGTAAAACTTTTAACTTCAAACAACTGGATATTCTTTCAATTTATTTAACTTGATATATTCATTTAAATCAACTTTATATTCATTTAAATCACTCTAAACCAAATCAAGTTATAAGAATCATACCCTTTAAATCTCAATTTTAATTTTAATTTCAAATCAAATTTATTCGAGTATAATTCTTAAATAATTCAATTCAACCCAATTTCCTATTTATCTTCCAACTTAACTTTTATTAAGTCATTAAAACTCTATATATACAATATCTTTAGGAGAAACTTAACCATATAATATAAAACAATCAAACTCCATGAATAAACTTATTTTTATTACACAAATTTATACATAGCTTAAATTCAAGAATAACTATGTATATAAAAATAATATCTATATAATATCAAAATTTAATATTTATTAAACCGTATATTTCTTTGCAAAACTATAGAAATCATTTTCAAAATATTTATATATGTAGACCGACGGTGTCTGCATATAATTTTCTATCCTATGGTCAAGTGATACAGATATTTATCATTTCAATCCGTAATTTAAAATAAAAATACGGTTATATATCATTTCAAACTTCAATCCCAAATGAAATAAAGTGCATAACAAATTTGCAGTTTAAAACAATATAAAATACAATATCCATTCATCCAATATCAATCATCAACCATTTATTACAATCATCATCCAATTTAAACAATAACATCAATATAGAGAATATAATAAATAACAGGTAATTACTGACAGTTTATATTCATTAATAAATTAAACAATCTATCTGACTGGCAGTTTATATTGCAATAATAAATTAAATAACAGTTTAATTTAAATAAATGCAATTAACTGAGATGATGATTTAAAAATATACAAACAGTCGTAAATATATTCAAAATCACAACATAAATTAAATTTAACGAACATAAGAAATTTTAGAAGTTGTAAGTGGGTTAAAACACTCAACTTTTGGATTTAAATTGAATTTAAATCCAATTTAAACTCAAAAATTGAACAACCTCAGAATCCGACCAAACCCACGCTAAAATGTCCGGAATTCCAATACGAACCTAGCGGAAAAAACTGCGCGTCAATCGCATATCGTATGAGAAAGTTATACGCATTAGAACAATATACGTTTATATTAAAATAAATAAAATAAAACAGAAGAACACCCTCAATAGAAATGCCACATCACCACGAAAACACGCGCACGAACCCTTTCTTCCCAGACACACGCGCTCGACCCTAGCCGCCATGAAAACCCACCTCATCGCCGTCGCTACAACCAGGCGCAGCCACCCAAAGCAACGTGCCACGACGCCGGCATCCGCCTCAGTCACCGCGGCACCCCCCTTCGCCGTTCAACACCCCTAAAACCCACCGGCCGCCACTATATCTCTAACCCTAATCCATTTATCGAAGCAAATTCAACCGTCAACTCGTGAAATCAACCACACGGATGCACTCCCTTTCGTTCCCTCCGCCCAACGGTAACCTCAAATCGACGATCTGCCAAAGATCATCAAACCCCTACGAACGACCGAGAATGGTTCAGCGATTTTTGAACAAACGGTGATTCAAAACCAAAAACGAACTGCAGATCAGGAATGCGTACATCGAGGGCTTCGATATATTTTTTTTTTGAATTTTTTTGAGGAGTTTGAAATTTCACTTTGATTTTTGAATTGCAATAGGATTTGAGATTGTCTGCCATTGAGGAGGAGAGATAGTTGAATTGTACGTACAGACAAATGAGAAATAGAAGTAGGCTAGGGTTTATAACCGGGTATTTATAGACAAAGTTGAAAATAGAATAGATGGACCCGATTTATAAACGCGCTGAACGATAAATGGCCCGAAAAGCCTGTTCTAACTCCGAAACGAAATTGGGTCAACCCGTATATCAAAATAGATGTTTTAAATATTTTAAACACAATGGAAAATGTTTCAAGTCCAAATTCCATCGTATGAGGAAGTTATGCAAAAATCAATATTTTGAAATTGATTTCAATTAAATTTATTTCAAGGCGTTTCGAGTCCGTACGGTCAAACAACAAGTCCGATCGCTACGAAACTTGAAATCCTACAATAATTCACCGTTACGGATCCGATGAAACTGGTTTCGTTGAAATCCGAGTCAGTGGCCAAAATGGCTATTTTTACATTAATTAATTAAATTAATAATTGATTAATAAATCAAATTTCTAATTTGAATTCTAAAATTGACAATTCTTATCATTTTTATATTTCTAAATCATTCACACTTTTAAAGTAAATTAATTTATCAAATTCAGTGTTAACCTCACCTTATTGAATTCCGAATTTATAAATAAAATTCCCAAGAATTCCATTTAATTAAATCAATCGGTTATTGTCAAATAGATGGATTTAATATTGGATTCAAATTATTACATAAATTTTCTCATATTATCTTTATTCCAAATAGCATAACCTTTAATTTCAATTGCTACAATAATTACGCTTATTATAATTTGGATTTAAATGAATTGATTTGTTTCAGTCCAAATCTTTTATTGAGTTCATTACTATTCTATAAACTTAGTTACCTTATTTTCTTTCCATTCATTGCCTTAGTATACCAAATTTAACAACTCCTAACCATTGTATTACATTTCACATTAATGTAACATTTATTAAAATTTATTTCCAATTAACGTTCTACTTAATTTCCTTTAATTGAAATTTGATTTCCAAATTTTATTTAACATACTAAATAAATAAACATATCTTAATTGTCACCTATTTACCTTTTCTTACATTTATAAGTTTATTACCTGCCAACACAGGTTAAAGTTTCATATATAACAAACATTCTAATAATTGTCAATAACACTGTATTATTTCATTAATTAATTCAATACTTACATTTGTTTTTCTTATATTTCATTTATTACCAAATATTCCTATTTACAATCAATTATAACCCAAATAGTTGTTTCAATCAATTGGGTTTGCATTGAATTAATTATTTATTAGCTTACATTAACATTCTTACAATTCATTTCCGTCATAAATTCATTAACGGATTACAAATTTTTATTCCTATAAATATTAAATAACAAAATTGATTACATAACACTGTTCTTACCCAATTATCATTAATTTTATACTAATTCATCAATTTGTTCAATATATACTCTTGTTTCCTTATAATTAAATTTATGTTTCCATTAAACTCATTCACACTTCCGTTACTATATTAATAATCATTAAAGTAACGTTTATTATCAACAATAAACATTATAATTACTTATCTAACATTGATTGTATAAATTTTCAATTTATTACGTAATACTTCATCAGTAAAAATAAACTTTGAATTCGTTTTCCAATTTACTAATTTCAATCAATTTTAACTTTACAATCTGTTTTAATTAATTGCAATTTCATTTTTAACATTTACTTCAATATAAATAAATAAAAAATTTCTTTCTAAATTTAATTACAATTTTTTATATTAAATAACCGAATTAATTATTGAAAATTTACGGGTCATTACACTCTCCCCCACTCAAAATTTTTCCTCCCCGAAAAGGAAAAGGAGGGAAAAGAAGAATTAAGAAATCAATATATCTTACTTAAAATATTAAATTTATAAACAATTAAATTTACAAAATTAATTTATTTAAATAAAATATACCAATTTATAACCATTAAATCTTTTCATACTCAAAATAATAAAGTTTGGAAAACATTTTCAAAAATATTTTCTAAGTCCAAAATTTACAAAAGATTTCGGCAGTGTCATCTTTGTACGGGGAGGCTCGGGAGAAAATATAATATCAAATATAACAATATACAACATATATTTTCCAAAATAATATATATCCCCACACGGAACAACAATATAACAGTGCTATAAATCGTAATCCGAGAATGTACCTATTTGTCGGACGATTCACGCTTATATTATGAAACCAAAAGCAGTAGCAATTGCTTCCATAACTTGTATTTCACTTATATAATCCAGAAAGGTAACAATTATATAGAATGAAATATTTTAAAGTGGTTTCAACCATAAAAAAACAAATCAATACAAACATCGATCACTTGCGACAAGGCATACAACCATCACATAGAATCTACACAAATCAATCATTCATTCATATCAAACAAAACAAATAGTTGTTCAGGTTCAACTTTATATTGCATAGACGGGAAAATAAACTACTTAGTGCACCATTTACTCAACAGTCTTAGATGAATCTAAATAGACTATTCATTCTTTTAAACAATTTTAAAGTATCCTTGCCTAAACAAACATAAACCAAACAAACAGCAATTTCAAACAATAGATCAAGTTTATTAATTTTATTCATATAATAATTTATCTTTTTAATTTGCCTTTTATTTCTTACAGTTTCATTTATTTTTATTCATTTCTAACAAAGTCTCGTTTTCACTTATTCATATCATGAAATTTTCCTTTTTATTATATTACATTCATTTATTACAGTATTCACGTTTCTGCTTATTTTCAAAATAAATAGCTTCAATCATTTACTTAAGTCTATAGTTACTTACTTAAGCATATAACAATTATAACCTCAATTCTTATTAATAAAAGCAATTTATTGAACACTTCATTACATACTTTTACAATTTCCACTACATTTTCTTATTAAACATTTCAACTTTTAATATTTGGTAAGTTATATATATTCTTTTTTAGAATGTAATTGAAAGTTATACAAGTTTTCTCGTTTTCTTTAAAAAAATTACTGTTCAATAATCATATCATTTGTTTTATAGATTATAATTTCCAACTTTCTTATAGTTTCATTTATACTTAGCATTTAATCTCTTATTTAAATTAGAGGTTCTAATTATTAATTAGCTACATCCCATTTCACTAAACAATTGAAATTATTGATTATCAGAAACTTAAGAACTAAATACCGGGTTTAATTTCAAATCATTTTAAAATAATAGATAAATATATACTTACAACTTTATATATCTAATTATATTTAAAACAAATTTGAAATATACATTTGCTTATAAAAATAATCCTGCAGTAAGCTACTACAGTGGCCTTCCCACTTCGAAACTCGAAAATGAATGTCGATGATGCGTGCACTCATCATCGAAATTATTTTCCAGCGATAAAGAGGGGAGTACAACTTATTTCTTTCCAGAGTTTCTTTAAAACAATTCTTTCAAATTATACCGAAATATTTATATCAGAAAATACTTCTAAATAATATTATTATTATATTCCGAAATCATTCGAAAGAAAGTTTTAAAAGCCCGGAACTTAAGTTCTAAATTTCCAATTTCATTTATTTCAGTTTCAACTCCTACTTTACTAATATTTATAAATTTCATTACCTAACAACCAATATATTGCAACCAAATATATATCATTCATAAAAAGTTTATTTTATATATATAGAAAATATAATAGGCAAAATTATTTCATTCACCTATATTTCAAAACAAATATTGTGTCGGTCTGTCCTATTAAGGGTTTAGAAATCCCTGTCGATGTCATGACGTCCTATGCACCAATCAGAATTTATAAACACAAAACGGAACAAATTAACACAATATTAAAACCTTTTTATAACACTAACAAATACGCTCTCTCATATATATATGCTCAGCGACTCCCATAGGGTATTAGTACCCTATTAATAAAGAGTCAGACCCCACAAAGCTAAGGTTTATCGCTAAACCTGGCTCTGATACCAGATGTAATGTCCCGCCTTTTTGTATGCTTTAAACCGACAATAACCATACATGTCAGACTTAAACCATACAGAAAGGTGGATTGTTATAGGGTAAATAAGAAAAAGCAGAGAAAGAAAAAGAACTAAATAGAATCTTGCAGCGGAACTATAAAATATAATAATCAAATATACAGTTCATGAAGCTGTTTTACAAAATATTCGATTATACTTATACAAATACATATCAGAGTTGCACATACCAAAAACGATAAATACCACAGCGGAACAATTGAATGTAGTGGAATACTATAATAAATAATAATAAATCTTCGTCTTCGTCCTCCAGAGTACGGTCTTCAAATCCTGAAATGCTCAAGCTGACCCGAGCGAATTGAAAAGACAAAAAACTCGAGTCAGAACTAAAAGATCTTATCTAAGTTAAATCAACAGTAATAAATATGAGTGCAGTAACTTAGAGATGCTCGGGATTCACATCTCTTAAGGATCCGTTAAACTATTTACTATGTAGTAATATTTCGCTATTATAATAATGTCTAATAGTAAAATAAACTTACTTTTAAATAGCGTTAAGGGGTTACCCATATAGCCCTTGACACAAATAATGCCATAGGCTATACAGTACCGTAATACCTCCTGATCGGGAGGCTACCAGAGGATACTCCATAGGTACGGCACAAATAGACACTCGTACAAGGCACGCTAGGGTAGGTGACACGACACAACTAGGCAATGCCAGGGTAGATACACCAATTACGCTTCCGGGCCGGTGGTAACGCATAGCCGCAGCTACCGCCCACCTCGAGCCACACCCCCAAATCAGAGAAATCAAAATTGGCCACCGAATAAATCCAAAAGTCAAAGTATAATATCGAAGGGATGTGTCCGATCAAAGGTGCCACCTCATTAGCCCGTCAATCGCTCCTATTTTAGTCACCTTATGCCAACTCATAGGAGTCGGGTCCACGTATTTACCTCAAAGGAAACGCCGCCGCCATTCTACTTCATTCTGGAATCTCCACCGCGTACACGGTTGTTAAAGTGGTTTTCGGAGTTGGCAGAGAGTGTGACAACTTCCGATCCTGGTCTCTTCAACAACCAAATGTTATTATAACACCGTGGTCATTTTAAAATAATTTATACTTCAAAACCAGGATATAATATTTATTTCAAAACCAGATAAACACGATGTCATTTTCGTTTTGAAACTAAATCTAAATGATATCCTTTTTAAAATCATAGTATTCAAAGCTATAAAATTTCGAAACCAAAGTCTTAAACTATAACCCTTCCAAAATGTAATACTTTGAAATTTGTAACTTTGAAACATAACTTCCAATACTTTAATGGTTCAAATATTAAATTACTTTATATAAAATAAAACAGCTTCTTAAATTCACAAATAAATTCCAAATACCGATTTGATAAACCATTTCAATTCATATATTTCAAAGCTTTAAATATTCCACCATTTCAAAACCAATTTTTTGAAAATTTCCATATATATCAAATTCAATTACTATTATTTAGATTTGAAATTTTTATTTAATAAATCCAATATAATTTAAGTAAAACTTTTAACTTCAAACAACTGGATATTCTTTCAATTTATTTAACTTGATATATTCATTTAAATCAACTTTATATTCATTTAAATCACTCTAAACCAAATCAAATTATAAGAATCATACCCTTTAAATCTCAATTTTAATTTAAATTTCAAATCAAATTTATTCGAGTATAATTCTTAAATAATTCAATTCAACCCAATTTCCTATTTATCTTCCAACTTAATTTTTATTAAGTCATTAAAACTCTATGTATACAATATCTTAAGGAGATACTTAACCATATAATATAAAACAATCAAACTCCATGAATAAACTTATTTTTATTACACAAATTTATACATAGCTTAAATTCAAGAATTTAACTATATATATATATATATATATATATAATAATATTTATATAATATCAAAATTTAATATTTATTAAACCGTATATTTCTTTCCAAAACCATAGAAATCATTTTCAAAATATTTATATATGTAGACCGACGGTGTCTGTATACACTTTTCTATCCGATGGTCAAGCGATACGGATATCTATCATTTCAATCTGTAATTTAAAATAAAAATATGGTTATATATCATTTCAAACCGCAATCCCGAATGAAATAAAGTGCATAACAAATTTGCAGTTTAAAATAATATAAAATACAACTTCCATTCATCCAATATCAATCATCAACCATTTATTACAATCATCATCCAATTTAAACAATAACATCAATATAGAGCATATAATAAATAACAGGTAATTACTGACAGTTTATATTCAATCTATCTAATTGGCAGTTTATTTTGCAATAATAAATTAAACAACCTATTTAACTGGCAGTTTATATTGCAATAATAAATGAAATAACAGTTTAATTTAAATAAATGCAATTAACTGAGATGATGATTTAAAAATATACAAACATTCATAAATAAATTCAAAATCACAAAATAAATTAAATTTAACGAACATAAGAAATTTTAGAAGTTGTGAGTGGGTTAAAACACCCACCTTTTGGATTTAAATTGAATTTAAATCCAATTTAAACCCAAAAATTGAACAGCCTCAGAATTCAACCAAACCCACGCTAAAATGTCTGGAATTCCAGTACGAACTTAGCGGAGAAAACCGCGCGTCAATCGGATATTGTATGAGAAACTTATACGCATTAGAACAATATACGTTTATATTAAAATAAATAAAATAAAATAGAAGAATACGCTCAGTAGAAATGCCACGTCACCACGAAAACACGCGCATGAACCCTTTCTTCCCAAACACACACGCTCGACCCTAGCCGCCATGAAAACCCACCTCGTCGCCGTCGCTGCAACCAGGCGCAGCCACCCAGAGAAACGCGCCACGACTGGCATCCACCTCAGTCACCGCGGCACCCCCTTTCGCCGTTCAGCTCTTCTAAAACCCACCGGTCGCCACTATATCTCTAACCCTAATCCAATTATCGAAGCAAATCCAACCGTCAACTCGCGAAATCAACCACACAGATGCACTCCCCTTCATTCCCTCCACCCAACGGTAACCTCAAATCGACGATCTGCCAAAGATCATCAAACCCCTATAAACGGCCGAGAATGGTTCAGCGATTTCCAGACAAACGATGATTCAAAACCAAAATCGAACTACAGATCTGGAATGCGTACATCGAGGGCTTCGATATATATTTTTTTTGAATTTTTTTGAGGAGTTTGAAATTTCACTTTAATTTTTGAATTGCAATAGGATTTGGGATTGTCTGCCATTGAGGAGGAGAGATAGTTGAATTGTACGTATAGAAAAATGAGAAATAGAAGTAGGCTAGGGTTTATAACAGGGTATTTATAGACAAAGTTGAAAATAGAATAGATGGACCCGATTTATAAACGCGTTGAACAATAAATGGCCCGAAAAGCCCGTTCTAACTCCGGAACGAAATTGGGTCAACCCGTATATCAAAATAGATGTTTTAAAATATTTTAAACACAATGTAAAAGGTTTCAAATCCAAATTCCATCGTATGAAGAAGTTATGCAAAAATCAATATTTTTCAAATTGATTTCAATTAATTTCAATTAAATTTATTTCAAGGCGTTTCGAGTCCGTACGATCAAACGACAAGTCCGATCGCTACGAAACTTGAAATCCTACAATAATTCACCGTTATGCATCCGATGAAACTGGTTTCGTCGAAATCCGAGTCAGTGGCCAAAATGGCTATTTTTACATTAATTAAATAAATTAATAATTAATTAATAAATCAAATTTCTAATTTAAATTCTAAAATTGACAATTCTTATCATTTTTATATTTCCAAATCATTCACATTTTTAAACTAAATTAATTTATCAAATTCAGTGTTAACCTCACCTTATTGAATTCCGAATTTATAAATAAAATTCCCAAGAATTCCATTTAATTAAATCAATCGGTAATTATTCCATTCATTATTGTCAATTAGATGGATTTAATATTGGATTCAAACTACTACATAAATTTTCTCATATTATCTTTATTTCAAATAGCATAACCTTTAATTTCAATTGCTACAATAATTACGCTTATTATAATTTGGATTTAAATGGATTGATTTGTTTCAATCCAAATCTTTTATTAAGTTCATTGCTATTCTATAAACTTGGTTACCTTATTTTCTTTCCATTCATTGCCTTAATATACCAAATTTAACAACTCTTAACCATTGTATTACATTTCACATTAATGTAACATTTATTAAAATTTATTTCCAATTTACGTACTACTTAATTTTCTTTAATTGCAATTTGATTTCCAAATTTTATTTAACATACTAAATAAATAAACATATTTTAGTTGTCACCTATTTACCTTTTACTTACATTTATAAGTTTATTACTTGCCAACACAGGTTAAAGTTTCATATATAACACACATTCTAATTAATTGTCATTAACATTGTATTATTTCATTAATTAATTCAATACTTACATTTGTTTTTCTTATATTTCATTTATCACCAAATATTCCTATTTACAATCAATTATAACCCAAATAGTTGTTTCAATCAATTGGGTTTGCATTGAGTTAATTATTTATTAGCTTACATTAACATTCTTACAATTCATTTCCGTTATAAATTCATTAACGGATTACAAATTTTTATTCCTACAAATATTAAATAACAAAATTGATTACATAACACTCTTCTCACCCAATTATCATTAATTTTATACTAATTCATCAATATGTTCAATTTATACTCTTGTTTCCTTATAAATAAATTTATGTTTCTATTAAACTCATTCACACTTCCTTTACTATATTAATAATAATTAAAGTAACGTTTATTATCAACAACAAACATTATAATTACTTATCTAACGTTAATTGTATAAATTTTCAATTTATTACATAATACTTCATCAGTAAAAATAAACTTTGAATTCGTTTCCCGATTTACTAATTTCAATCAATTTTAACTTTACAATCTGTTTCAATTAATTGCAATTTCATTTTTGACATTTACTTTAATGTAAATATAATTTTTTTTCTTCATAAATTTAATTACAATTTTTTTATTAAATAACCAAATTGATTATTAAAAATTTATGGGCCGTTACAGAAGCACATGGTCTAAGAGTATACACATTAATATATCAAAGCAAAAATCAAATGCTCATCTCAAAAGATTTCATCACAAAGCTCAAAATTTTGAAAAAATTCATCTTCGATAATCATCTCAACTTTTGAATAAAAATCCATCTCAAAAAGTTCATCGCAAAGATCAACTTTCATTTCGCAACATCATTTTCAAAAGCGATTTCAAGAATTAAAAAAAATCATATTAGAAAGTTTCGTATCAACATTTTCAAGCCAGAAGATCCTCTAATCAGGCCTCTCCAACATTGAAAACTCATGTCAAATATATATCCAAAGTGTCTCATTTCAAAACATTCAATCATGAATAAATATGGAGAGAAAAACAAAAAATCCTAAGAAAGCACAAAAAATCCTAAGAAAGCACAAAAAACATACTTTCTTGTTTTTTGATTTTTCAACAATAAAAAATTCTCAGAAGATAAAAAATGTTTCGGATTTTTGAAAATAATTAAAAACAAAAGCAAAAAAATTACAAGCTCTCCGCATGTGCACGAAATAAAATATGTAAAGTATTAGTCAATCCGCAAGACATATGAACTATCAAAAATATCAGACTGGAGGAATCACAATGGTTAAAAATCATCCTATTGTTCCGATAAAAAAGAAAAAATTATGCTTTCGCGGTACCACCAATATGTGGGCTACTTACGGTGGACAACAATGATATCACTTGTATCTCTATGTGTCGGTAGTGACCTCGGACATTGTTTTATATTCGACCTCATGCATGAAAAACAAGCACCATCAAATAAAAGCGCACTACGTACTCCACAATATCAATCTAATTGACTTCAACATTCGAATTTCCCTGCAAAGTCATCTATATCAAATAAAAGCACACACAACCAAATACTCTCAAATATATGATTTGTTAGTTATCATCTATAGTAAGTTTAATGATCCACCTTTTTGATCCTCAAAAGTCAACACTAATACATCCACGGTATTCACATGCCAAGCATTCAAGTGCCGGAAAGACAGATTGTTGGGGAAAATAAATAAAAGACAGGATATAATCTTACATCGTGATGAGTAACATATAATATACAACAGATCTTTACGAAATAAAAACTGTAATGTACATACCTCAAATCAGAGTACACTAATCCATCATTAGCTTGCACAGTTATAACAACCTATCCTCACAATTACTGATAAACATAAACAACCAATGCAGTGGAAATAAAATATATGTAAATACGTCTTGGAGGCATCCAGCTCGTCTGTTAAAAGCTCCAATCTAAATCTGTAATTATGTTTGGTTTGACCCAAGCATTATTAGAAAAACACCCGTATCAAGCAGCGTGAGAAACACACCTCAAATGAATTTTAATGTGATATTTTAAAATAAAGGTATTACGTAAAACCACATCGCACATAAACACGGATGGGTTTTTACCTTACTATAACCAAATCATTTTATAGGAAATCTTCTGATATTATCATAGTGTCTAGGGTGTAAAATAAATATTGAATTAGCCGAAATTGTTACATTAATTAAATTGCAGCATAATAGGTATACAACTCAGTCCGCACGGCTCTTATGGAGAATGGATTCCAACAACGGCAAGGCAAAGGACTATCTTCCGTACAACACCTCTCTATATAAAATGTACCGAGGGCTACAAATGCATTTGCCCCTCTATCAACATAAGACTGGCCTACCTATTACTTGTTAGGACCAAATATATCATCACCCCGGTTGCTTTCCAACCTTAATCAAGAGCTCTAGTGCACAATCAAATCCATGATATAATGATCTAGAAAGGTGCCCTAATGGGTGCGACCCATATAGTCCTGCTGCATCTAGCCTGTTTTAGTTATTTCTCAGGCTGTGAGGCTTGAGGCAACACTTTTACCTTTTCTCTTAGAAAATTCCACTTGGGATGCTAACACTGCCCTCCAAGCAGCATTGCAATGCCATCATTCATCCATACAAGCTCGCTCTGGGTCTGAATGAAACCAAAGTCACTACTTCCACTACATCTATTTTGGAATCACTTTCAAGATTAATAGCATATAGCCCTTGCACTTCAAAAAACTCCATCTTCGAAACTATCATCATCAAGGTGTCTACTGTTCGAACTCTTATGCTGGTTTGAAGTGGTTTTCCGATAACATATCTGATCCCGGTCTCTCCGAAACGACAAAGATAGTTTTAAAATTGGCCTAGGTTTGATAGTCGATTATTTAACTATCAGATAAAAACAAAAATCAAATCAATGATTTATTCTATAGGGAACCAACATTGGTTAAGCACATAAGCAACCGCTACATCTTTGATTAATCCTTTCAATAATTAAAATCACTCTGTAAATACTTATATCAAATTACTCTATCAAAGATATATTTACAAACCCTTTATACCACTTTCAATACTTGGAAAAATATTCATATACTTATCCCAACAGTTGAAGTATATCCACAAAAACACTTCACTTTCCCTACTTAGAAAATATATTCATATACTTATCTCAACGGCATAAGTATATTCACAAAGCATTATAAAAGATTCCTTATTTTAAAATTATATAAAAAGGATTAAAACAAAAATTGTTTAAAAAATAGAGATAAGGATGAACCCAAACACTATTCCTTCGGTGTTAAGCATGGAAGAAATGTCCACACCACCAAAATTAAGAAGGTCAATTTGGGGAAATCCAATAATAATTTCTTTCATAAATTTCTTCAATAAATCATTTTTAATAAACCTCTTTCATTTATGAACATCTCCTTTACTAAAATTCCAAATCCATTTATAAAACTCTTAATAAATGCCCAAGTTTATTTATAATTTTTTTATAAATATCAAAAACTGTTTATAAAACTCTTCTACAAATATCCAAAATCATTTGTAAAACTTATTTTATAATTTTCCAAAACTCCTTTATAAAACTTCTTTATAAAAATCCTTTATAAATCCTTTTAAAAATTCTTATAAATCTAAACCCCATTTTCGTTTACAAACTCTTTAATAAATCTCTTTTATTAAATTAGATTTCTTTTATAAATCAACTTATTATTTATATATACAATTAATCCGATAAATGAATTTACTTTAAACATCCTAAATAAATATTTAACTTTCCAATACCATTAATAAAATAATTTATTAACTCCAAAACATTATTAATATAATAATTAATAACTTTAAAACATTATAAACGAATAATAGTTATTTACTTCAAAACATTATTATATAATAATAATTATTAACGGCAAAACATTAATAATAAATAATAATTATTAACTTCAAACATTATAAATATGATAGGTAATAATTTCAAACATTATTAAAAAAATAATTAATCTTCAAACACTATTATAATAAATAATAATTAACTTCCAAAACATTATTAATAAATAATAATTATTAATTCTAGAACATTATTAATAAATAACTATTATAAATTACAAAATATTTTTAATAAATAATAATGATTAATTATCTTCAAACAATATCAATTATTTAATTAAATAACTTTTTACAATATTAAAATATTGATAAATAACTTCAAACAATTAAATATAAATAAACAATTTTTAAAACGCTATTTTAAACAATTGCTTTTAAATACCAATTGCTTTTCAAAGCGGATATTTTAAACAGTCAACCAATAATTTCATCTAAACAGAAACAATAAATTTTTATCTATTATAAAATATATTGATTTATCCAAAGAGGCGAATTTAACTTTATTGAAATTCCAGTTGGCGTCAAAGTGTTCTAGTTTGGTCCCATTCGATTTTAGCACAAAATTCCATTAGTTTCAATCTCAACCAATCCAATTCCAAAGCATAGTTATCGTCAATAAGAGTCCAACGTGAATGACCGCGCTTGAATTCGACCTCGTATAATTAAGATATAATTTTAATAAGATTTGAATTAATTAATCAAAAAATCACTAATTACATTAGCTAATCTCAGTTTAGCATCCTAATCCATCTTCGTTCACAATCCTGGCCCCAAATTTCGAAACCCCTTCATGTCCGTTCATCAACCTCCCAGTGCTGCCACGAGCCTCCACCCACTGCCGCATCAACACCCAAGCTAGCCATGCTTCCGTCAACTCGAATCTACTGGAGCTGCCGCTCATTGATGTCATAATCTCCCATGTGAATCCAAAATGTCGGCCATCTTCCCAGTCAGATCTAGGCCGCCTCCGACCACCATATGTCGATCCTACTATTCAATCTAAACCCTACAAATAATCTTGATAATGGACCCCTCATTTGGAAACGCCTCTAGTGGCGCCGCGGAATAGTGGCCGTTGAATGAAGGGGTATAGAACTCGGCTACTTGGGTTTTAAGTTGGGGAGTTAGAAAATAAAAGAGAGTAGGGATCCTTGTATAGAAAACTGGCAGACACTATCCATGCCCAAAAATACGAACTCCAATCGAGGTATGCTCACTGGCGGTCCCAGTCAAATACCCCAATTCCGAACTCAACGGAACTTTTTCGAGACCTAATTCCAACATACGAAAAAGTTCAACTTTCAAGTTGCTCAATTTATGAACTAAACTCGACCTCCTAACTCAAACCAAATAGTCAAAAAATATACAATCATTATGGCTCGCTTGGACCATCCAGACTCAACGGAAATAATCCTGAATCCTAAAACGTCCATCTGCGAAAATAGAGTGTACAACTCATGGATAAAATAAATCGATTAAATATTTAAATATCCCAAAATTTAAATATTTAGAGCAACCTAAAAATATGGGTTGTTTACACTCTCCCTCCTTAAAAAGATTTCATCCCTAAAATCCTAAAGGACTAAGCAACAAACGCCAACACTCGAGCATATTTGATGGTATAAAAATCATCTTCAACTTATGTTAAAATAACAACTCCACACTAATCTATCCTGGACACTATCCTACCTTCCCATGCACTTGTTAACCAACATGGCACTCTCTCCCAAATTGAGATATAAATACTCAAATTGAATAAGTAATGACAACTGCATCTATAGTGACTACTTCTTATATTGTCACTAAAATTCCTGAGTCACTCTAGGCTATTCCAATAATCTCTACCACTAATTCTTACGACTATCAGTCATATCTAAAAATCCTTGTGCTAACTTCTTATCAACTTATGCCTAAGTTTTTAGAAAATTTCGAGAGCACTTCCTTCGCGCAGCTTGATCCAAAAAACTACAACTTGCCACATATGGCCCAAACCAATAAAAGAAAACAAAGCCCAAAAGTAGCCTCCCATATCCAAGGCATAAAATCACCAATCGAATTCCAAACTATAAACCTACTATATGTCTATTTGTCAGGCAATAAACTCTACTCATAAAATCAAAAGCATCAAGCTATGCTTTCATGTTCCTGAAACTCACTTACATAACCAAAAAGAGAATTAAAGACGACAATTAAACAGTACAACTACTCATCCAACATATAACATGAATCCAAGAATGCCTAACCATAAATAGAAATCATTTCAATCAAACATGCCATATCAAACAATGTACCTTGCATTTCTTATGTCAAAAACATATGATTACATTAAATCTCATACGATGTACATATGTCACCCGTACGCAATATCAAATCGATCACTCACTCGACCACATAAATGTAACTTCTGAACTAGTATCGCTCACTCGACTTCTCTAGTGTGGACTCTGATCTAGTTCCTTGATTAGAAATTGTCATTCTCCTTGCATAGCCATATACTACGATAGAAAACTTCAAAATTAAATCAAAAATCTGTATCCACTGTTTACCGTCAAGAATCAGGTTAAAAATCCTGCTCGGACTTGTGTAAATTACCCTGAAATTGTGTACTCGAATCTGAATCAAAGATCCTCATGCGAATAAAATGATCTACGTACATCCTACGTATTCATTTCATTGGTTTCTTAACTACACCAATTGTTTTATTTCAAATCACATTCACTTTCTCAAAGATTACTTCTTATTGGATACTAGCATTCATTTATAAACCATTTCATAAAGCTTTTCTTAAATTTTAAGAAAAGCATCTTATAAAACACACATATATTATTAATCACTTTAAAACTTAAGTTTTATAACCATTTCACTTCATACCAAATTCATTTTTAAACTATCTCATAAAACATTATTTAAGTGAATAAATATTTCATGACTTAAGTTTATATTAGTATAACACTCTTCTACATCCTAAGAGTATATATACCAATTTCAGATTTTTTTTTACTTAACTAGAATGCTCACCAAGTTTAAACTTGTCTTAATTTACTATCTTCTTAAATTTATAAGTTACCAAAAATTATTCTTATTTCCACCAAAAATCATTAGCTTTAATTTCTAGACTAATCTGGAAGTTCTGACTGTACAAAATCGCCGAAAATTCCATTTCATTTTAACAAATGAAAAACCACCAAACAACATATCAAATTGAGATGTACAAATCAAATTTATCCTATTGAATAAGATGCATGAGTCATAATATCACTTAACTGAAAAGTTAAGAACAAACACCTGAATTTATACCAAATCCTTTTTAAAATAAATAAAAATATACATAGCTCCTTTTGTATAAAAAAAATAATCAACTTTTGTGATTTTAAACCAGTTTTGGTTTACCAAAACAACTCTATACCCAATTACCATGGTAGTAATCCCTCACTTAGAAACTCGAAAATGAACACTGATGATGCTGCAACCATCATTGGAATTATTCTCCAGCGATCGAAGTAAGTTCAATGCTTTCTATCTCCTTTAAAAAAGTCCTTTAAAAACATTTTGGTTCAAAAATACTTTAAAATATTACTAATATTATTTTTCTAAATCTTTTTGGAAAACGATTTTCAAAACACCGGAATTTAAGTCCTCAAATTCTCAGCTTAAATCCTTTTTATCTAAAAACTACATTTATAAACCATATTTACATAATCTTCACTTCCTTATATAAAATCATTACACAAATGTTACTTTGTTAAATTATAACAAACAACCTATATTAGAATTAAATTTCAACTCAACATTATCATCGAACGCCTTATAGTCAAATTTTGAAATTGAATTCACAAGATGTTCGTTTTTAATATTCCAATAAATTATTATCTTCCCAAACCATGCAATGAAAAGGATAAAACTGCTCCTAATCAACCAAAATAGTCAATGCTCATAAACTAGTCGGGCGCAACTACTCAATCAATGAACAATAGTAAATTCTCTTAACTGGGTGAGCATGACTAATCAAACGATATATGAAAATAATTAAATATTATCATCTGCTAAAAAACAAACATATCATTAATAACTATACTTATTTTATGAAAATTATTCATTTATATAAAAATATAAAATCTTGGTAAAATTATTTCACTTACCAATTTTAAACAATATTATGTCTATTTGGCTCTGTTTAAGTGTTTTAAAATCCCTATCAATAACATTAGCTATTCGTACCGACTATAATCTAAAATTCACACTTAACAAGTCAAACAACACAGTATAATTTGTTTTATACATTAACAAAAACACGCTCACACACACACAGTTATATATATGTGTGTGTGTGTGTGTGTGTGTATATATATATATATATATATATATATATAATATACTCAACTCATTCTAGGGTGCTACTGACCCTATCTCTAATGAATTACTTATTCTAGGGTATTACTAACCCCATCTATAATGAGTTTACCCCACTAAGTCCTAGGAGTTCGCTCAACCTAAGTTTTGATACCAACTATAACGATCACATTTTTAGCCCTTAAAAGTCGAAACTAATACATCCACATTCACGTACCGATCATCCAAGTGCCGGAAAGACTGATTATTGGGGGAAAAAGAAAGAAAAGATAGAATAGAACCTCACATCGTGACGAGTAATATATAATATTTACTCGATCTTTACCAAAGAAAAATTATAATATACATATCATCAAATCACAGTACGCTAATCTATCATCAGCCTGGATAGTATAACAACATATCCTTACGGTTGCTGATAAACATATAGAACCAATGTAGTAGAAATAAAATATGTGTAAATGCGTCTTGGAGGCATCCACCTCATCTCTTAAAGCTCCAAAGCATCCAATCTAAATCTGTAATTATGCTCGGTCTGACTCGAGCGTTATTAGAAAATAACACCCAGACCTGGTAAACCAGAGTGAGAAACACCCCTCAAATGAATTTTAATGTTATAATTATTTTTTGAAAATAAAGGAATCTCGTAAGAGCACGACACACATAAACACGGATGAGTTTTTATCTTACGATAACTAAATCACTTCATAGAAAATCTTTTTATATTATCATAGTGTTTAGGGTTTGAATAAATATTGAAGATAACTAAAATTATTACATTAATTAATTCCAGCATAATAGATATACAGCTAAGTCCGCACGACACTTATTGGACAATGGATTCCAACAATGGCAAGGCAATGGAAACTTCCGTATAATACATTTCTAGATAAAATGTACCGAGGGCTATAAATGCATTTCCCCTCTATCAACACAAGACTGTCCCACCCATTACTGGATAGCACCGAATATTTCATCACCCCGGTTGCTTTCCAACCATAATCGAGAGCTTTCATGCACAACCAAATCCATAATATAATGATCTAGAAAGGTGACGGCTGACCCTAATAGGTGCGACCAACATAGCCATGCTGCATCTACCATGTTTTAGTCATTTCCCGAGTTGTGAGGCTTGAGGCAATGCATTTACCTTTTATCTTAGCAAATTACACTTGGAACACTAACACTACCTGCCAGGCAGCAATGCAATGTCAACATTCATCCATACAAGTTCGCTCTAGATCTGAATGAAACCGAAGGCGTTACTTCCACTACATCCATTTTGGAATCACCCTCAAGATTAATAGCATGTAGCCCTTGTACTTTAAAGAACTCCGTCTTTGAAACAATCATCATCAAGATGTCTATCATTCAAACACTTATGCTAGTTCAAATTGGCTTTTGGATAACATATCTGATCTCGATCTCTCCGAACCAACAATGATAGTTTTAAAACTAGCCAAGGTTTGATAGTCGGTTATTTAATTGGTTGTGGCCTGACCTGGATTCCTCCTAGTATTTGGTCTGGCCTTTCCATTGGTTGTGGTGCACCCTCCACCCATGTTAACTCTTCCCCTTCTTGAAAGGGACAGCGGATTAAGGATCTTAAGGCTAATTTAACACTAGAGGGGGGGATGAACAGTGTTTAATGGATTCTAAGACTTATATGAACTAACTTAAAATTATGACACAAACAAATGCAAAACTTAATCACAGAATAATTACAGAATCAAACACAGATGCAGAAAGTAAATAAAAATAGTAAAGGGAAAGAACACACCGGATTTTATACTGGTTCAGAGTTACCCAATACCCAGTCCTGTACCAAGGGAAACCACCTCATACATATTTTTATTATACCAATGTCAAGATTACATTCCTCAATTTCTAAAGGCCTTGAGGTACCCTCCTGTCTCACAAGTCCGGGGCAAACTCTCTTGATTTACGGGCCATAAGATTACCCAATTGATTTCCAGGCACAACCACACCTTATAGAGAGAGACTCGTTAAACTTTTGATTATAAATTGATCCTATAACTCTGAATAGCACTTTGATCTTCAAGAGAGGACAGAGAATAAAAAAGAATGAGATTCTAGTTTGATTCATGTGAGAATTCGGCAGAATTTCAACACGATCTTAAAAATATGAAAATTTTAGAATATGGATTTATGGAGAAGAAGAAGTGAAAAAAATATGAAATTAGTTGGTTAAAAAATTCGTTTGTGAAGGCTATTTATAAAGCACCAATGGTCATAACCTTTCGTGAAGAGATTTAAACGAATAGACACTTCTTTTGAAAATTGAAACTTTTGAATTCAACGGCCACCATGACGACATGAGATATCCCATGATGTCGACAACCCTATGTTAAAAACAATGTAAAATTTGTTTTGTAAATGGTATAGAAAGGAAAACAAGATAAAATGACTTTGGAGTAAAAACAAGAATTTATTTAAAAACAAAAACAAAGAATATTTTAAGGCTAAAACATTTTTTTGAAAATCATTTGAAAAGATAGTTTTTAAGGCTAAAACATTTTGAAAAAAAGTTTCGGAAATCATTTTGAAAAACCATTTTCAAGTAGTTTTGCAAGTTTCTTCCTGTAGAATATCTCATCACATCAAGAGTCGAGAACTTGTACAAAACCAGGATGTTCGTGAGTTTGTAAGCCACTTGTCGTAGGTTTGTAAGCTACTTGTCGTGGGTTTGTAAGCCACTAAGAAGATAGAAATGGGTTCCATCCACAATGAAATTCGGATTGAAGATTTCCATGCTATTATGAAGTTTTAACAAAAACTAGACACATATCTTGAAATCTTGATCTCGATACTCTAGAGTCTTCAATCTTGAGTCTTGAGTCATTATACCGATCAATCTTTTGTAATCAATACCTACACATATATATATCTTACATATACATATCTATCTAGACAATAGTGTCAGTATATATTTTATAATAAGATAAGTTAAAAAGGTTGTTGTTATCAAAACCAACATCTCGGTTCCTAACAATCTCCCCCCTTTTGATGATGACAACCTGCTTTTATAAAATATACTTATCATACCATAACTCCTATCATAACTCCCCGTTACTCCATAACTCCCCCTTACTCCCCTTACTCCACAACCCCCCTTACTCCAAGCCAACTATTATTTTATAACTTCTCCCCCTTTGTCATCAACAAAAATTTCTTAAAAATCCCTGAATTAGTTATAAGAAAATCAACCATAATAAAATAGGGTAAACCATATATAAGTTTAATAAGTTCTAAGTGTGATTATTAGTGTAATCCAAAAAGTAAATCAATCATCAACCAGTCATAGTTACAGTAATTATTCAATTCAAACATATATACAAACCATACCAAATAAGTTAAGTCAATCAAGTTTAAAACACACCAATCAAATCAAACAAATAACATACATAATGACTAGACATTCCTTGGTACTTCCACCCATCCATCTTCTCCCAAGATAGGGCCCGCTTTGATGGCACCCCATTCTTCTTTATCTTTGTCGACAGTGACTGGTGGATTTCCTTCGAGATCGTCCTTGTTAAGGGTTGAGATCATCCAATGAAGGGCATCGAAATGTCCCTTTTGCTCCTTGATCATCTGTATTTGACTCAATTCTAAGTGACACTGATTACGAAGTATGAATGTAAGAATATTCTTGAAGGAAGTGAGAGTTTCTTCAAGATTATCACTTAGATTCTTAATCAGAGAAGCCATAATTCAAGGAATAGGAAGAACTATGAAAGAGAATGATTAGAGATGAAGTTTTATAATTTATTCTGGAAGAAACAGATATAAATAGGGGTAGAAAGTCATTTGAAATGAATAGACACAAGTTATTTACATGAAAATGAAATTTGAAAGTGTAACTATTTTCAGCCCGTTGGATGTCGACATGGAGGGATGGTATATGTCAACATGCCTCTGCTTAAAAAGACATTTTGCTTTGTTTTGAATATTATGAACAAATCTATTAAACTAAAATTTGTATAATATAAAAACAAGCAATTACAGAGACAAATGAAGTTGAATAACAGGAAATGAAAGATTCCATTAATAATTCTAGTCAACATTAATACAATAAAATATTAACTAAAATAAAGGAAATACAAAGATAAAACTTAAGATAACATGAACTAAAACAGTTAGATGAAGACGAAGAAGATGATTGTCCAAGCTTTCTACTAATTTTCCCGAAGAACTTGTCGATTTTAGTGGAAATCTTATCCATTTTCTTACTCATAGATCTTTTAAGTGTCTTTTGATTTTCCACTATAATTCTTTGATTATTGAGAATGGTTTTGTTGGATGGATTAGCGGGATTAGTAGGATATTCAATACTTTCTAAGGATATTTCTTGATCTTCCTCTTCCTCCTCTTCAATTTCCATTCCTTCCTCTTCCTCTTCTTCTTCTTCCTCCTCCATTTCTTCCATTTCCTCACGAGCAAGCCTTTCTTCTTATTCCATAAGTGTTTCATATGGTTGAAACACTAATGGAATTTGCATAAGGGAAATGTTTCTGTAATGACCCAGGAATTTCTGGATATTTGAAATTTGGCAATTAAATTATTGAATTTAATTATTGGAAGTTGGATAAAATATTGAATCTTCAGTTTTATGCTTGTTAAAAATATTTCAAAAGCTTATAAAATTTTATATTAATAGTCCTGAAGATAATAGAAGTATTAAAATTGAATTTTAAGGTGATTTGTTCATTTTTAAAAATATATCATTTAAATTAATATTTAAAAATAGCCTTCTGAGGCACAGTCTCGAAATTCAACGTAACAAGTTCCATTGGATCTGTAATAGTATATTATTATCGGATTTCAATTTTTGTTGTGTTTGGGGTTATCATGTGGCCGTACAATAGGTAAACACGCTAAAATCTATAACGAAAATTTAATATAATAACTGGGTCCAAAAAGCTATCTTCTCCATACAATCGAGTTAGGTCTCAAAACCTTTTCCATCATGTTCGTTATAAGGGTATAACATTATAAACACCTAGCAGCACGCCTCAATAGAAGATCGAGATTGTGAGTTGCGAAAATCGGGATGATTTAAATTTGAATTTAAATTTAAATATAAATAATATTGTTGCATTAAAATACCGTGACAAGCCTTTGCAGACACGTATAGAATTTGAAGCATGTGTCCTTCTGGGTATACATACGTCTCCTTCTTCCTTTAATAATCATAACCGAGCATTGTATAAGTACAAAATCAAATTCATTTGCAAAAATAAAACCATTTTTCATTCAAAATCGAATCTACATCAGAAAAAAATAATTATGGCCGCTGTCAATCACGGGATCCCTTTCCCCTTCCTCCCTCAATTCGTGATGAATGAAAATCAATTTAGAAATAAAAGGGGAAAGAGGCGTGCCTGTATAAATCACGACCAACTCTTTTTTTTCAATCGATGTCGATTCGAAGGCAATAAGGGGAAGTCGTTCCCGAGAGGCACGACGTGGGGAGGCCAGATGTCGAAAGTGAGACCGATGGAGCCGATCGAGGATCAGGTGGTGTGATGATTTGAGGGAATGGCGATGGAAATCTCGTTCTAGAGGGAGTGGCGATGACGTGCTGGGTCAATGGAGTCGCGATGACCTCGATGGTAAGGCGAAGGCGGCGCTTGCCGAGTGAGGATCGACGACCTGTCTGAAGTGACCCACTTCTTTTTACTCAAATTTGTGTGATTTTTAAGTGAGTTTTTTTTAAACGCATAAGTGATCACTTCTTTAAACTCATTCTCCCAAGATCCTGAAATTTTACCAATATAAATATATCAGTGTTTAAATTAATTCCTATCATTTATATATATGAGGATATATAAATGTTTCCTTGCAAATCAGAGTGTTAAAGTAGCAAAGAATTTTTTTTCCAGTGCTTGTTTAAATTGATAGAATCATGTAAAAATCTAGATTTATTCTTCTGTGAACATAGGGTATGGTTTTTGAGAAAAACCCAAAAAACATATTGGTTTATGATCTGAACAAATCAACACATATATCATATTGCTTTGTTCCAGTCAGTTTTTAATGAACTAGACATAAGCATGAATCTCCTTATTCACACTGCCTATTTCCTTTATTTCTTTAATACCCTACTTCTCAGAAAAATGCTTAACTCATTTTCTAATAAGAACTGGATTACAGAATCCATTTCTGTGATCAAGGTAAGTGTCAGATCGAGTACATTCCAAAGCAGGAGTTAAGGTCATCATATCAGACCAAAATAAATTAAAGTCTCAACCAAAAGTTCAACCAGAAAAACCATCATGATCAATAATCATTCACTCAGAAAAAATCAACAGAAAACTATATTATAATTTCTATGTAAGAAAAATTGCTTGGCTGCCCTTAGCATGGGTCTTAATGCCCCAAACATCATCTATGATTACCACTCACCTTTCTCTTCTTTTCCCCGAGAATGCCTAAGTTTGAAAACAATGTGAGCTCTTTTTTTTTATGTGTTTCTGTTTTTTTTTCTTTTTCCTCCCAGAAAACCTCTGCCTTACCCCTGGATTTAAATCATTTAACTAGGGTTTTAATAGAGGAAACACCCATTCTATCCTCATATAATTTAAAGGATCATGGGTATATGCTTATGGCTAATCTTGCCATTTTCTTCTTAGTTTCCATTTCTGGTAAAAGCAGTTATCTCACTGCTTTTTCTGTGCACATGCTTTTTGCATGATTTTATCTGCACATTATTTTTATGTGACTTAATTTCACAATGTATCTTATCATACCCGAGATAATTCTCATGTCTCTTCCTATAAGTTTTATTTTTAACTGACATAATTTACCATTTGCTTCTCTCTTGATTTATTTCAAAAATGCATCCACACTCATAAATATTGCTTGACTGACTTTTATGCATTTTAATTATCAAGAGAATTTTTTTTCTTTTTATCATCCCATACTTCTCTAATCATATGTATATATTTTCTATACAATATACACACATATATATATATACAAGTCATGTGAATTTTAAAATTCATTTTATACTTAATCATTTTCCTTTCATCACTGTGTATATAAAAATAATTATCCCCTTGCACAACTATTTCACTTACTTCTGATATTCATTTTCAAGCTATTTTTATCCTTTGGTTATGTATATAATATATACATAAAATATGTGAATATAATACTCCTCTTTACTCAGCTATTTTTCTTCCCATTATTATCTTCTTTAACTATTCTCTGTAACTAATTTATTATTATATTTTTTTCAAAGTAATTTTAATCTCAAAAAGAAATTTAGGTCTTCACACTGTAGAAGCGGGGGTTTGGGTAGAGCAGTAAGGCATAAACTCTGTTGTTTAGATAAATTATATTCTTCTCAGTTACATAAGTAAAAGTTAATCAGAGAAATTGTTTTAGAGAAATTTATCATTTACTAGAATGGGAAGGGAAATATATATGTATGTATAGTTTGGAAAATATTTGCAGTAATAGGCAAACACTTCTACACTTAACCTAATTTAATTTAGTATATAAGGTTAAACAGAAAATATATGGATCAGATAAAGGAAAAGAAATTTTAAAAACTGGATTTTTATTTTACAAATATATATACACATTTTTATTCTACTAGCTTATTTTAAAATAATTATTTAAGCGATTAACTTTTTAATAAACTTATTTAATTATTTTAGTTACTTATGACTTCAAGGGAAAAATTAGTTTAAATCAAATTATAAGTTAAAATTTAAAAGAGTAAATGGTGATTAACTGTTTGATTAATTCAAAATAGTAATAAATTGTGAATTGTTTATACAAGGATAAATCTAAAAGAAAGCAAGCCGGATTGGAAGTGGGTTGCAAACAAAAATCAAAGGTTCTCATTCATCCGGATTTCTTTTTAAATTTAAATAGTTAAATTTAAATTATTGGTTATTTACTTGAATTGATAATTTATTATCAGCTTGGATGTGTGAGACGACCCGGCTTTTTCTCCACAAAAAGTCGTATCATCCTTAAGAAAGAAAGGGATAGAAAAGAGATAAGAAAGAAGAGAAAGAAGAAACAACACTAGAATCTCAACAGCGGAACGAATAAATTATATTACTAACATAAGCATTACATAGTATACAACAATTATCAGAGTTACACATACAATACAACACATACTAGATAGTTATAAACACCTGTCTAGTTATTACAACTCAATACATTACAGAAACATTCAGAGATATCAACACAGCGGAGAACTAAATATCTACTCGCAGAAGCCTCCTGCTCCATTGCTTCTCCACAATTCGTCAAAGCTAACCTGAATCCTAACCTGAATCCCTTGGCTACTCGTAAAAATTTGAGTACCCAAGAGTTAAAGAAGAACAGAAATAACTCCGGGTCAGACATGGGTCTGGTGTGAGTAACAGGTTAAAGTTGCTTAACTTTGAAAACCTTTGAAAGAAAAGGTATCACGTAAGACTTCCCACACATAAACATGGAAAGGTTTTTGCCTTACGCTAGCAAAAACATTTGATAGGAAATCCAGTGATATTATAATAGTGTCTAGGGTTTTCAAGTAAAATACAGAAATAGCTGGAATGCTTACATCTCACGTTCCAACATAGTTGGGTACAACTAATACGTACAGCACTTATTGGATTTTGGATTCGATTAATGGCAGGGCTACTGGGGTATCGCCCATCATAGTGCGTGGCCTAGATCACCATACCGAGGAGTACGCCCGCTCCCTTGTAACACAAAGCCGGAACCATTCCTTACTGAACAGTTCCGAACAAGACCACCCCACAGTTGTGATCAGCAACCGCACCACTAAGCCGAAATAAAGGGACATTTAGACAGGGGTAAATCTCGCTCTCAAGTAGGGGATACCCACGAAGCCTTGCTGCACCTCCCCTGTTTTAGCCATTCCGGGTTGATGAGGCTTGAGGCTACGATTACCTTTATAGGAAATAACACTTAGAATGCTCATCGTCCCCCTGACGATGTTCTGAAAGCATTCAATCCATACAAGTTCGTTCCGGGTTCGAACGAAACCGAAGGCATTATCTCGTTACACTCGTTTTGGAATCACCCTCAGAGTTAACGACGATAACCCTTGCACTCTGATTCTTCATCTTCACTTCAGATTCACGACCTAACATTAATTTGGATCGATGTGGTTTTTGGATATCCAAATATGGAAACTCGATCCCGGTCTTATCGAAATCCAAAACGTGTCTTTTAAGGCCAAGTTGTTTTAGAGTTTAAAACAATTCAATTCATTATCTATACACACACAGATAGATAATTCACAACACAATAGATAATCAACATTATCATTACCAACAGATAATTCATATCATAATCAGATAATCCATATCACCATTACAATGCAACCAATGCATCCATATCACATACATTTTCATCTCATAGCTGAGATTACAAACCATACATGGCAACCGATACCAATCATCAAACATAAGCAATGATCTAATGATCGCACCATTTAAAATTAATTTAAAATGAATTAAATTAATTACTTAATTTCCAATTAATTTAAAAGTGAATTAAATTAATTACTTTATCACTATAATCCTGCTTATCTTAATCTTCAATTGATTACAAATCAATTAATAAATCATCATTTCATTTTCAATTTAATCATTTCAGATTAACAATTCCCTAATTATAATAAGTAATTAACTTCTAAATTATTTACACAGGTTAATTATACTTAATAATTAACCTTTAATTTCTTAATCAATTAATTAACTAAAGTGAATTATATAATCCTTTATTAATTAATTACCTCATTTATTGATTATCCCTTAATTAACCAATCTTAAATTACATCATTAATTTATTAATTATTGATTTCTAATTACATTTAATCAATCTCTCTACATAAATTAATTACATTAAGTAATTAATCTGTAATTAATCCATATATATTAATCACCCTTGATTAATAACAAATCCGTAATTAACTATCCTTAATTACTCATCTCATAAATTAATTATTCTTAATTAATTATCTTCATTAATCACTTGATTAATTTCAAAGTTATTAAATCTAAATTACTTTCATCATTAAACATCTTTAATTACATTCAGTAATTATCAATTAATTACTTCCCTAAGTAATTATAAACCCATTAATTACATAAAGTAATTATTCATTAATCCACAAATGTTTAAATTAATTAAACTAAATTAATCTAAACTAATCACATTCATCAAATTAATTACACTAAGTAATTAATTCATTAATTACTTTCATTAAGTAATTAAACTTAAACAATTGATTATTATTAATTAATTAATCTAATTAATTATTAAAAATTAATCACATTAATTAATTGTTAAAGTAATCTTAAGTTAATTACCTTCATTAACATTTCTTAATTACTTAATTAAGAATTTAACTTATTTTAATCATTATTAATTATCAATTAATTAATGTTTAATCACAATTCAATTAATCTCTAATTATAAATTAATTGAGTGTTAATTACAATCTTAATTAATCATTAATCACTTGATTAATAAATCTTAATCATTAATTAAAATTTAATTAACAATCCTTAATTATAGATTAATTAACCTTAATTAATTAATCTCAAGTCTAAATAATTAACTTAAAAATTATTAATTACTTAATAAATCATCCACATTATTAATTAATTAATAATTAATATTCCATTTAAATTAACTTAATAATTTAAATAAAATCCAATTTCTTAAGTTCTAACTTAATTTAACAAACATTTATTCTTATATAAAGTAATTTAAAACAAATTGTTTCCATATTTATTTTAAACTTCACTTAAAATTTCAATTTAAAACTTTAAGAGTTTAAAATGAATACAATTTATTTAAACAAGGTTTTTAAACAAATTTAAAATCTTTTTTTTATCCCACATGTTCAAGAACATACCTTTTATAGAATAAAGGTTTAAAAGATTATAAAACAAATTTGTTTTAAACAAATTAAAATTAAAAATTTTCTTTTTAAATTTCGAACTGAAATACAGCTAAATCTTTATTCCAAATTTAAACTTAGAACTTTAAAGCTTTACTTACATTTCCATCTTCATTTTTAAATTCAAATTATTTAACCTTTTCTAAAATAGTTAAAACAAATTCAAATTTAAAAACTTATTTTATTTTATTTTAAAAACTGACATTAAAGTCAAATTCCAGGTTTTTAAAACTGGATTTAAACTTATTTTAAATTTTTATTTCATAAATTAAAACTCATAGTTTAAATTCAAAACCAATGTTCCTTTATACTTTAAAAGTTTAAAATCTAAATTTAAATTCCCGAATTTAAATTAAATTCAAACTCAGATTCATCTACCTGAATTCATATTTTCAGTTTTTCAGATTTTAAACTTTGTTTTAAATTCTCAGTTGCATTATAAAATTTACTTTTAAATTTAAAAACAAAAAAACAGTTTTCTGTCTTGATTTAAAACAACTGGAATTCGGAATTCAAAAATATTTAAAAATCCAAGATTTAAACTATTGATTTCAAATTTAAATTTCAGGTTTAAAAATCCCAGTTTGAACTTCTACTTACAATTTTAAACTTTACTTTAAAATTTAAAAATAGAAAACAGTTTTCTGTTTTGGTTTAAAATCAAACTAGAGTTTAAAAGAATTTCAAATTTATTTCAAAGATCCAAAATTTAAACTAATTGAATTTATATCTAAATTCAGTTTAAATTTTAAACTTAGTTCAGGTTTTAAGTTTACATATTAAAAACTTTTTACTTCTACTTTAAAAAAACTGTAAACAGTTTTTCTGTTTTATTTATCAAAACCTGAAACACAGGTAACTCGAGCAATTCCATAATTTACTTCGAGTCGACTTAACCTCGACTTCGAGTTATAACTCGATTCACCCGAGTCCATCAGGAGTAACCAAACCCTGTAACCCAATAATCATCACCACATGCATGCCACTTCACTGTGCACCCATTCATCAACTCCAGCCATCACTGGCCCCCATCATCGGCCAGCAACCCCACATCACCCTTCAAACCTCAGATCCTTCAGAATTCAACTCGAACTCGAATTCGAGTTTAAAATCAAAACCTGGAACATCAGACATGGTATACTCATCAAAACCTATCAACGGCGATTCCTCCCATCTCCGGCCACCATCACCTTTGAATCTCCGTCAACGACTTCATCAATCCATCATCTAGCAATACCCAAGAGATCTTAGGACTCGATCCATTGTTGAAGCCGAAGTATTCAATTTTCTTAAACCTAGTAAAACTAGGGTTCACAGCCTTAAATCCCAAATTACAACACCAAAATTGAATTTCAACTCAAACTAAAAAATTTCCTATAATCTCTGATAGCTACACTATCTCCAGAAACAAATTCAACCAAATCAAATGCAAACATCCACTGTGCTTAGCAAATATGTATAATACAGTAAATTTAAAACTGTACTTTGTTTAAAACACTATAAATTGTAATATTTGATTTTAAATTCATGAATTCGTTTGATGTTTTCATTTATAAACCTGAATCATGAATTTCTATAGTTTGAATTTCCACATTATATAAATTGTTGTTCTGTTTGTTTCACTTCCTGGTAATATAGGCTTTTATTAACCATATATAAAAATTTTAAAACTAACTTCATCTTATAATATACAAGTTCCATTCAAAATTAAATCCTAACAGCAAAACAAATCAAAAGAAAAGAATCTAGAATCAACAGGAGACAGAAATTTGGAAACAGAAATGCACAGTTAACACTATACACAAAATTATATTCACATGTAAAAATGTTCACAGCAAATTCACATTTATGTATATTTCTAATTTGAAAGCATGAAACAACTTTTATCTGTTTAATTTATTTTTAAAAATTAGAGTTACTCGCCTTTAATTATGCAGATAGAGCACATCCCCTTTAATTATGCATGCAGAATATCTTATGCAAATGTTTTGAATGCCTTTAAACTTGAGATTCAATTGATTGATGCTTTTAAAAACTTGAGCTTTCTGATTTTATTTGTTGCATGAAGGCCCTTGCTTGATTTTTGTATGCAGGCAAATTCTTTTCCCAGATTTTACATATAGGTTTGAGGAGCTACAGGCTTTTGTTTGAAATGCAGGATTTACATTTTGTTTGAAAATGAACTTTGAGTTCAGAAAATGGTTACTGATTTTAGATAGTTTGTTTTCAGATTTGCATTATGATATGAGGAGTTTGATTTTATAGGTTGATGAGAAATTGGATTCAGATTTGAGGAATGAAGAGTTTTGATTATAGGTTTTTACTTGGAAATTATTTTCTTAGTTTATGAAATGAAAAACGAGAAAAGGAAGGGGAAAGAAAGCATGCAAGTTTAAATAAAAATATTTTGATTTAAATTAAAATTAAAGAAAAATTAAAACTAAAATTTTGACACATGGCTAAAATGTTAACACTTGTAAATTACCTTGCTTAAATACTTAACACATGTTAATTCATGTCTTAAATCACTTACCATGTCAATTTAAGTGATTTGTTATTTTTAAATTAAAGTTGATGAATGTTTAAACTTACTTAATTAGTTTCTTATACTTAGTTATGTATATAAATAATATCTAGAGAATAAAGCAAAGTGTTATTATAAATAAAAACAATATAGAAATCAATTATTTAAAAATAATATTTTGATCAGTTAAAATAAATTTATAAAGAGATTATAACTTATTTGTTATTTAATTGAATACATAATTCATTTATTAATTGTATTTTAAATTTCATATTCAATTTACGAATCATAATTATTAATTACTATTTTAAAAAGAATAAAACAAACATTTTATAACCTTATTTTAATATTCAAACTTAAGTCAAAATATAATTTAAACCAATAAAACATTTATCTTATATATTTAAAATCATATAGTATTTTATTAAATATTTTTGAAAAGCTTAAATAAAAAATAAATCACAATTTCTAATTTCAAAATATTAAAATTATGTTACATTAATTTAATTAAAAACATCTTATCTATTTGAAATATATATAAATACATATACATTATTAAATAGAAAACATATTTATTAGTTATTAAAAATAAATTCTCTAATTAATTATTTAAATAAAGAATATTAATTAATCAAATCAAATTTATTAATAAAAATTATCAAATTCATATAAATTTAAACAGAGATTATTAAATTTAAATTGCCATAAATTCCGGGATATTACAATCCTTCCCCCTTAAAAGAATTTCGTCCCCGAAATTTAAAACAAAGGTAATTTGATGATCTATTAACAGATTTTATTTTAAAATATAACATACGTTAATCATATGCTGATAACCATAGCAACCAATTCACACAATCAGAACAAATCTAATTATCCAAAAGAATTTTGCATAGAACTTTCACGAGTTTCCCCGGTATATATATATATATATATATATATATATATATATATATATATATATATATATATATCGGGATACTCGCTCTATAGAATACAAACAATCAAGATTACTAAGCTACAGAGCTCCTATTCATCTATATCTACAATTACTAAGCTACAGAGCTCCATGGATTAGAGAAAAACTTATCCTAAAACAAATCTCCGACTCCAGAATCCAAATTTCTCCGCCTCTTATCCATAAAAATTCTTCGAACGATCCAGGGCCACCAACATCCTTCCTGATCAGCTCAACTCTAGCTGATGTCTCTAGAAACAAACTAGACCAAACCAACCTAACACAATGATCTCCTCAAGATCAATCCAAAACCAAGAACACACTCTATTCCACAAACAACAGAAGACAGAACTAACTTCTCCTTATCCGGGAAAAGAAAATCAGAAATACTCCCAAACTGCTTCCGTTGCACAACTCTGATCCCAAGCAGAAGAAAATGCTGACGAAGAGCACAAGCACAGACTAGACAACCCAGCACAGAAATATGGTTCCACGGATCCATAAGGAAAACTCAGATGTTCCTCCCAAACCTGAGTTGCTTCACCAACTCCTATCTCAAGGAACCATCCATCTACTAACTGAATCTCTGTTACCAATCAGAACAGTTTATGCTGGCCTAGCCACTTCACCGAAGAAAAGATCCACACTGCTGCTTCTGTACTCCTCTTCAGAAAAACTACTCAGCCAGAAGACTTCCTGCTAACACAGAGCACTCCGAGTTGCACCGCTAACACCAATGCCAAAGAATTCTCAATCCAAACTCTTCGAGTAACTCGGACCTCAAAGCAAACAGAACACCCAGCTAGACTCAGCCACAACACCAAGCAGACTCACCTCCTTACTCTTGTTCCAAAGAAACATCTTTGGAAATATCCATAGTCACTGCGTCCCATCACGCAGCTACTACTTCCTAAGGTCTCAAGATACCATCACTTGCTTGCTTCTGCCCAACCGACAGATCCAACTCAACTCAGCACTTCAAAGATGAACTCCGAACCTTAACAGGTTTCCTTCAGAGATCGATGAAGTACTTACACCAAGAAAAACTCACTCGAGACGGTATTCGGTCTACAGTCTCGACAAATACACTCCCAATCTTAAGAAATTAAACCCCAACCAATGGTAGTTGTGTTACACACACCACTACCTCATCTACCTTTATATCTTATATTGGAAAAACCCGAACAGGTAACCCAATCAGATAGGTAGAAACATATGTGTGTGTGTGTGTGTGTGTGTGTGTATACATACACGTATTAAAAATTCAAATACGCTCTCTCAAGATAGACACCACTACAGAGCCGAAGTATTCACTCAACCTCGCTCTGATACCAACTGTGACGTCCTAGGCTTTTCAACCATCAGCAACGACTCACGACCGGTAGGCTTTTCAACCATCCCAGTCCCGCTGTGGCTCACAGTGATACCTCGGGTTTGCTTTTACGGCCAGCCTCTCGACTCGCAACCAACCCCGCAATGTCGTATACTACCCCCGGGGGCATGTAGGGGTAAGAGTCTCCCGTTCGCCACCTAACGCTAAGCGAGAACCCCCTATCACGCTGTACTGTAGCAAACCCGATCCCGGTCTCATCGAGATCCAAAACGCGTCTTTTAAGGCCACGTTGTTTAGAGTTTAAAACAATCCAATTCATTATCTATATACACACAGATAGATAATTCACAACACAATAGATAATCAACATTATCATTACCAACAGATAATTCATATTAAAAATAGATAATCCATATCACCATTACGATGCAACCAATGCGTCCATATCACATACATTTTCATCTCATAGCTGAGATTACAAACCATACATGGCAACCAATACAAATCATCAAACATAAGCAATGATCTAATGATCACACCATTTATAATTAATTTAAAATGAATTAAATTAATTACTTAATTTCTAATTAATTTAAAAATGAATTAAATTAATTACTTTATCATTATAATTCTGCTTATCTAAATTTCAATTGATTACAAATCAATTAATAAATCATCATTTCATTTTCAATTTAATCATTTCAGATTAACAATTCCCTAATTATAATAAGTAATTAACTTCTAAATTACTTACACAAGTTAATTATGCTTAATAATTAACCTTTAATTTCTTAATCAATTAATTAACTAAAGTTAATTGTATAATCCTTTATTAATTAATTACCTCATTTATTGATTATCCCTTAATTAACCAATCTTAAATTACATCATTAATTTATTAATTAATGATTTCTAATTACATTTAATCAATCTCTATATATAAATTAATTACGTTAAGTAATTAATCTGCAATTAATCCACATATATTAATCAACCTTGATTAATAACAAATCCATTAATTAACTATCCTTAATTACTCATCTCATAGATTAGTTATTCTTAATTAATTATCTTCATTAATCACTTGATTAATTTCAAAGTTATTAAATCTAAATTACTTTCATCATCAAACATCTTTAATTACATTCAGTAATTATCAATTAATTACTTCCCTAAGTAATTATAAACCCATTAATTACATAAAGTAATTATTCATTAATCCACAAATGTTTAAATTAATTAAACTTAATTAATCTAAACTAATCACATTCATCAAATTAATTACACTAAGTAATTAATTCATTAATTACTTTCATTAAGTAATTAAACTTAAACAGTTGATTATTATTAATTAAGTAATCTAATTAATTAATAAAAATTAATCACATTAATTAATTGTTAAAGTAATCTTAAGTTAATTACCTTCATTAACATTTCTTAATTACTTAATTAAGAATTTAACTTATTTAATCATTATTAATTATCAATTAATGTTTAATTACAATTTAATTAATCTCTAATTATAAATTAATCAAGTGTTAATTACAATATTAATTAATCATTAATCACTTGATTAATAAATCTTAATCATTAATTAAAATTTAATTAACAATCCTTAATTATAGATTAATTAACCTTAATTAATTAATCTCAAGTCTAATTAATTAACTTAAAAATTATTAATTACTTAATAAATCATCCACATTATTAATTAATTAAATAATTAATATTCCATTTAAATTAACTTAATAATTTACATAAAATCCAATTTCTTAAGTTCTAACTTAATTTATGAAACATTTCTTATTATATAAAGTAACTTAAAACAATTTGTTTCCATATTTATTTTAAACTTCACTTAAAATTTCAATTTAAAACTTTAAGATTTTAAAATGAATACAATTTATTTAAACAAGGTTTTTAAACAAATTTAAAATATTTTTTTTATCCCACATGTTCAAGAACATACCCTTTATAGAATAAAGGTTTAAAAGATTATAAAACAAATTTCTTTCAAACAAATTCAATTTAAAAATTTTCTTTTTAAATTTTAGACTGAAATACAGTTAAATCTTTATTCCAAATTTAAACTTAGAACTTTAAAGCTTTACTTACATTTCCATCTTCATTTTTAAATTCAAATTATTTAACCTTTTCTAAAATAGTTAAAACAAATTTAAATTTAAAAACTTATTTTATTTTATTTTAAAAACTGACATTAAAGTCAAATTCCAGGTTTTTAAAACTGGATTTAAACTTATTTTAAATTTTTATTTCATAAATTAAAACTCATAGTTTAAATTCAAAACCAATGTTCCTTTGTACTTTAAAAGTTTAAAATCTAAATTTAAATTCCCAGATTTAAATTAAATTCAAACTCAGATTCATCTACCTGAATTTCATATTTTTAGTTTTTCAGATTTTAAACTTTGTTTTAAATTCTCAGTTGCATTATGAAATTTACTTTTAAATTTAAAAACAGAAAAACAGTTTTCTGTCTTGATTTAAAACAACTGAAATTCTGAATTCAAAAATATTTAAAAATCCAAGATTTAAACTATTGATTTCATATTTAAATTTCAGGTTTAAAAATCCCAGTTTGAACTTCAGCTTAGAATTTTAAACTTTACTTTAAAATTTAAAAACAGAAAACAGTTTTCTGTTTTGGTTTAAAATCAAACTAGAGTTTAAAAGAATTTCAAATTTATTTCAAAGATCCAAAATTTAAACTAATTGAATTTATATCTAAATTCAGTTTAAATTTTAAACTTAGTTCAGGTTTTTATATTTACATTTTAAAAACTTTTTACTTCTACTTTGAAAAAACTGTAAACAGTTTTTCTGTTTTATTTATCAAAACCTGAAACACAGGTAACTCGAGCAATTCCATAATTTACTTCGAGTCGACTCAACCCCTACTTCGAGTTATAACTCGATTCACCCGAGTCCATCACGAGTAACCAACCCCTGCAACCCAATAATCATCACCACATGCACACCACTTCACTATGCAACCATTCATCAACTTCGGCCATCACTGGCCACCATCAACGGCCATCTCCCATCGGCCAGCAACCCCACATCACCCTCAAACCTCAGATCCTTCAGAATTCAACTCGAACTCGAATTCGAGTTTAAAATCAAAACCTGGAACATCAGACACAGTATACTCATCAAAACCTGTCAACGGCGATTCCTCCCATCTCCGGCCACCATCACCTTTGAATCTCCGTCAAGACTTCATCAATCCATCATCTAGCAATACCCAAGAGATCTTAGGACCCGATCCATTGTTGAAGCCGAAGTATTCTATTTTCTTAAACCTAGTAAAACTAGGGTTCACAGCCTTAAATCCCAAATTACAACACCAAAATTGAATTTCAACTCAAATTAAAATTTTCCTATAATCTCTAATAGCTACACTATCTCCAGAAACAAATTCAACCAAATCAAATGCAAACATCCACTGTGCTTAGAATATATGTATAATACAGTAAATTTAAAACTATACTTTGTTTAAAACACTATAAATTGTAATATTTGATTTAAAATTCATGAATTTGTTTGATGTTTTTATTTATAAACCTGAAACATGAATTTCTATAGTTTGAATTTCCACATTATATAAATTGTTGTTCTGTTTGTTTCACTTCCAGGTAATATAGGCTTTTATTAATCATATATAAAAATTTTAAAACTTAATCTTACAATATACAAGTTCCATTCAAAATTAAATCCTAACAGCAAAACAAATCGAAAGAAAAGAATCTAGAATCAACAGGAGACAGAAATTTGGAAACAGAAATGCACAGTTAACACTATACACAAAATTATATTCACATTTAAAAATGTTCACAACAAATTCACATTTATGTATATTTCTAATTTGAAAGCATGAAACAACTTTTATCTGTTTAATTTATTTTTAAAAATTAGAGTTACTCACCTTTAATTATGCAGATAGAGCACATCCCCTTTAATTATGCATGCAAAATATCCTATGCAAATGTTTTGAATGCCTTTAAATTTGAGCTTCAATTGATTGATGTTTTTAAAAACTTGAGCTTTTTGATTTTATTTGTTGCATGCAGGCCCTTGCTTGATTTTTGTATGCAGGCAAATTCTTTTCCCAGATTTTACATGTAGGTTTGAGGAGCTACAGGCTTTTGTTTGAAATGCAGGATTTACATTTTGTTTGAAAATGAACTTTGAGTTCAGAAAATGGTTACTGATTTTAGATAGTTTGTTTTCAGATTTGCATTATGATATGAGGAGTTTGATTTTACAGGTTGATGAGAAACTGGATTCAGATTTTAGGAATGAAGAGTTTTGATTATAGGTTTTTAGTTGGAAATTTTTTTCTTAGTTTATGAAATGAATAATGAGAAAAGGAAGGAGAAAGAAAGCATGCAAGTTTAAATAACAATATTTTGATTTAAATTAAAATTAAAGAAAAATTAAAACTAAAATTTTGACACATGGCTAAAATGTTAACACTTGTAAATTACCTTGGTTAAATACTTAACACATGTTAATTCATGTCTTAAATTACTCACACATGTCAATTTAAGTGATTTGTTATTTTTAAATTAAATTTAATGAATGTTTAAACTTACTTAATTAGTTTCTTATACTTAGTTATGTATATAAATAATTTCTAAAGAATAAAGCAAAGTGTTGTTATAAATAAAAACAATACACAAATCAATTATTTAAAAATAATATTTTGATCACTTAAAATAAATTTATAAAGAGATTATAACTTATTTGTTATTTAATTGAATACATAATTCATTTATTAATTGTATTTTAAATTTCATATTCAATTTAAAAATCATAATTATTAATTACTATTTTAAAAAGAATAAAAAAACATTTTATAACCTTATTTTAATATTCAAACTTAAGTCAAAATATAATTTAAACCAATAAAACATTTATCTTATATATTTAAAATCATATAGTATTTTATTAAATATTTTTGAAAAGCTTGAATCAAAAATAAATCACAATTTCCAATTTCAAAATATTAAAATTATGCTATACTAATTTAATTAAAAAAAACTTATCTATTCAAAATATATATAAATACATATACATTATTAAATAGAAAACAGATTTATTAGTTTATGAAAAATAAATTCTCTAATTAATTATTTAAATAAAGAAGATTATTTAATCAAATCAAATTTATTAACAAAAATTATCAAATTCATTTAAATTTAAACAGAGATTATTAAATTTAAGTTGCCATAAATTCCGGGATATTACAATGTGATATGTTATATATATAATGTGTGTGTGTGTGTGTGTGTGTATATATATATATATATATTGGAGTGATTGATTTCCCGTATTATATAGCGGATGAGACCCTTTGCGCCCCATATAATAGTTGATGACCCTTTATACCGTGATATCCCATCTTGAGAGGGATTGGTATTCTAAATTGTTGTGCTGACATCTATGGATGTAGGAAAATATGTTGGTGGGATCCACCTGGATTCCTTAAAGGCTGAATTTACTTTATATTCAGTAATGTGTTTTATGTAATAATATGTGATGGATTATATTGATTATATTGGGAATTGAAATTATTAAATGCTATGGCTTGGTTGAATATATATTGGTATTTGAGAAAAATGAAATATATATAAAGTTAGGGTTTTTGAAGGAAGTAATTAGGGAATTTTTTTAGTAAAATAATTATAGTAATTTCAAATAAATTAAAGGAATGAATTTGGGAAAGGGATAAAGGTTTGATTTTTAAATCCTATATAATAAATTCAAGGATGGAAAAAATAGGGATTTTGAATAAAATGGGAAAAATGATTTTATTTAAAATAAGGACTTAAACAATATTGTTTTGTAAGTACGAAGAAATATTTTTTTAATTCAAGATTTGAATGGGTTTGGGAAACTAAAAGGAGAATTTTGAAATAAAGTATGAAATTGATATTTCCGATTTAAATAAGAATTTAAATCATAAATAAAGGTGTGAATATGAGATAAATAGGTTTTGAACTAAATTTGGATAAGTAAAGGAATTTATTTTAAAATGGAGCTGGTTTTGGAAATCGATTTGAAAATCGACTAAGTGTTGAAACTATGAATAAAGGAAAATGAGATTGTGAAATTTATAAATAGAGTTAATAAATAAAGTGAAATATTTATCAGAGGATTCATGATGGGAATTCATAAGGAAAGGATGATTTGTTTAAAAATAAATAGTGGTTTATTTTTAAAGGTGTGGAACGGAAAGTGTATTTCCCTGAAAAGCCAAGTATATTTTCAAGAAAAATTTCCAAGTAAAAGTTAGAGTTTTTAAAGTGGTTTTAAAAGAATGTTTTAGGAAGGAATTATTATTTAGTGGTTTTAAATTTTTAACAGTAAATATTTATTAAGTTAATTATATAAGTAAAGTATTTTAAAGGTTTAACTAGTATTATGGTTTAAAAGATAATTATTTAATATTTACATCTTATAGAATAACTTTTATTTTAAAATTTGTTTTGGCTTGAGTTTTACATGAGAAATTATTATAAAAATTCATAACTAGTATTTTAAATAAAGTAGTTTTTATTTTAAGTGTTTAAAAGTATATTTTGGATAAAATGATTTAAATTATATAAAAATCAAAATTATTAAGACCTGGTGCTTTTCAGTGGAAATAAAATAATCGGATGGAAATTTATTCCACGAGAGAAAAAGTGATTTGAAAACTATTTTCAAAGGGTTGAAGTGTAGAAAATATCTTGCGAAGATATTTTGAAATAAATAATATGGAAAATTATTAAAGCCTGATGGTCATTTGTGGATGTTATACGGTAGTTAAATAACCGACTATAAATATTGGCCAATGCGCTGATCATTTTGAAGAGATCGGGATCAGGATTAATTTCCCAAAAACCACTTCGATCCGGTTTGAACGTTTTCGAGAGGAAGACAAGAGCTTGGAGTCGAAGATGGAGCAGTGAAGTGCAAGGGCTAATCGCTACTAATCCTGTGGGTGATTCCAAAATGGATGTAGTAGGAGTGGTGCCTTCGGTTCCGTTCGGATCCGGAACAGACTTGAAAGGACGAATGCTATCGGAACATCGTCAGGTGGACGGTGAGCATTATAAGTGAGATGTGTTCTAAAAAGGTAACGCATAGCCTCGAGCCTCATCAATCGGGAATGGCTAAAACAGGGGATGTGCAGCAAGGCTAAGTGGCCAGCAACCAATTATGGTAAGGTCATCCCTGTCTAGATGTCCCTTTTATTCGACTATGTAGGCGGTTGCTGATCCCAACCACGGGGTGATATTATTCGGACTATCCAGTAATGGGTAGCTTCGGTCTTTTGTAGCAAGGGATCGAGGTGGATCCTCTGTACGGTGATCTAAACCATGTACTGTGACGGGCAGTACCCCAGTAGCCCTGCCATTAATGGAAACCCAATCTCCAATAAGTGCCTTCAGATTTGTTTGTATACCTATTATGCTAGAATTTAATGAATGTAACAATTTTGGCTATTTGAATAAGTATTTGTATATAGACACTACTATAATATCAGAGGATTTGATAAGAAATGTTTTGGTTATAGTAAGGTAAACACTCGACATGTTTATTTGTGGCGTGGTCTTACAAGATACCTTTGATTTCAAAGGATTTTGAAAACTTTAATAGTCCAACTGAGTGTGTTTTCTCACGCTGGTTTTCCAGACTGACTCGGGTGTTATTTTACTATAATGCTCGGGTCAGACCGAGTATTATAGGATACATGAAAGGATGCTATGAAGCTCAGGAGACGAGCTTGATGGCGAGACGTATTACCTGTACTTGACATATATTCCGCTGTGCTAAGCTGTGTATTCAGTTTTGTGGGGACAAATTAATATAACTGTCCAGTATTTTGGTATTGATTGTGTTGTACTCTGATGATGTAATGTGTAAAACAGATATAGTTCTTTTTGTATAAAGATCAGTCATTTATCTATTATATAATGTTCCGCAGTGACTGTGAGATTCTGATATTATTCTCTATTTTCTTCTTCTACCTCCTTCTTCTTTACCTTATAGACTGGTTTTCCGACATTCGATTGTTTGAAAATTGATACAGTGGACGTATTGATGTCGTCTTTCGGGCGTTGAAAAATCGGGTCGTTACATTTGGTATCAGAGCTAAAGGTTAGGCGACAACCTTGGCTCTAGTGGGAATTACTCATTAGAAATAGATTCCGTAAGTACTCTAGAATGAGTTTGAGTGTATTGATAGATATGAGCATGTATTTTTTAGTGAATATAAAAATTGTTTTTGTATTATGTTGACTTATTGGTTGAGTGTTTATGGATTCTGGTCGATATGTGGGTGCCATGTCATCGATAGGGGTTTCTAAACTCTTAAACAAGATAAATCGACACATTTTTGTTTTAAAATAGGGTAAATGAAATAATTTTTCCCAAATTACTTTTATATATAAAAGGAATAATTTTCGTAAAATTGTTATAGTTATATATGGTTGCTTGGTTGTTAGGGAATGATAATATTAAACTATTATCACTGTTGTGTAGAAATTTAAAATAAGATTAAAATCATAACCAAAGGTTAAGAAAATAAATTCAGACAAAAAAAATGGAATTTGAAATGTGAATTATAAATGTAATTTATAAATTGAAATAAGATGCTAGAGTAATTTTTGAATAAGGATTAAAGGGATTAGGGATTGAAATTTTAGAAATTAAATTCCTTTGATTTGAGACGATTTTCAAAGGTTTTGGAAAAATAATGGTGATTTATTTGGGAAATATTTTTGAATTGGATATGGAAGCTGGTGAGATTTGGAATTTAAAAATATTTGGAAAGTGTTTTTAAAGGGATAAAAGCACTAAAGTTTTTCGATCGTTGGAAAATAATTTCGGTGATGACTGTAGCATCATCAATGTTCATTTTCGGGTTTCCGTGAGAGGAACTGCTGCCAAAATGTTTTATATTGGAGTTGTTTGCAAAAATAGGTTCACTTTGAAATTCAGAGGATAATTCGATAAGCAAATGAATTAGGTATATAAAATTGATTTCAAAAATGATTTTGAAATGCTGAGGAATTGTTTAAAATACTCTGGAATCTTATTTAAAATGTTTATGGAATATAAATAAGTTTGAAAAACTTATAAAAATTTGAAATTTGTTTGGGATAAAATTTAACTTAAGGAGAGTTAAATTAAAATAAGGTGAAAACGAAATAAGTTACAAAAGTAAGGCAATTAAATGAAGTAAATTAAAGAGATTAGTAAATGGAATGTAAATAAGTTGGAAAACTTATAGAAGTTTAAATTTTGAATTGAATCGGAGTGTAATTGAATCTAGTAAAGTAAAGGTGAAAGTAAAGAAAAAGTCCAAGTAAACTAAGTGAAATGGTTACGTAAATAAAAATTTATCAAGTTGGAAATTAATGTGGGAATGTAACAAACTAATTTGAAGTGTAAGCAAATAGAAATTAAACTGAGTATTGGAATTCAATTTGAATTGGGTTAAGTAAAGTATAGTTGTAGAATTTGTTCAAAGGAACTAAAAGAAGTAAAATTTTGGAAATAAAACTTTTATTCAGATTTGAACTTAAATTTGATTGGAAACAATTTAGTAAGTGAAACTAATTTAAGAAATGGTTAAATAAGAATGGGTTTGAGATAAGGTGAATGGAATTCAATATTTAAATTGATTTGGAAATAATTTAAGAATTGAAGATAAATTGAATTCAAAGTGGAATTGAAATTTAAGTTAAACGGAAATAGATATAAAAGCTTAAGTGGTGAAGTGAAAATGAATATAAGGAATATATAAAATATTTATATTGGACTTAAGAAATGGATGGTGAAATTCTTAAGTAAAATTTGGTATTGGGAAAATATTCCGAGTTAAAATTTGAACGAAGGTTTAATAAAGGAGTAAGAAATATTAAGGGTGGATAAGTGGATAGAAATCAAAATAAAAGTGAATAAAAGAAAAGAGAATTGATATAACTGAAAATCAATTGAGATAAATATGTAGGATGTACGTATATTATTATATTCGCATAAAGATTTGAGGCAGATTCGAGCATAGAATTTTGAGATAGTTATATCGATCCGATTTGGGATTTTTCACTCGATTTTCGGCGGCAAACCCTGGATATGGATTTTTTATTGATTTTGAAAATTCTCTATCATAGTCTATGCAAGGAGAATGACGGTTTCTAATCAAGAAAGCAGATATGAGTCCGCACTAGGAGTCGGGTGGACGATACTAGTTCAGAAGTGAAATTGTATGATCAAGTGAGTGATCGGATTTGATATTGCGTACGAATGATATATGTACATTGTACGGACTTGAATGAAATAGATATTGAAACTTTTGTAAAGAAATGTATAAAATGAATTTGGATTTTTATGATTAGATATGATTGTTAAGTAAGATATACAGGTGTTTTAAAACAAAGGAAATTGATGATTTTGATTTCAGAAGATAAAATTGTATGGCCCGACAAAAGGTATGTATTTAAATTTCTATATGAAATTTGATGGTTTTCTGATCTAGCCACTTGGCCTTCTGTTTTCCTTGGAAATCTAGGGGCTCGTAGAGGTATTTTGTAGTTGTACCGATCTAGCCACGCAAAGGAAACAGTAGCGAATTTTTTTGAAAATTTAGAGAGATAGAAAATTTTTGAGAAAATTTGATAATTTAAATTTTGGTTTTAAATTTAAATCTGAATGGTTGAATAAGTAAGGTTGTTCGAAAATTATAAAAGAATTTGGGAAAGTTAGTAAGGGTGATAGTGTGTCATTAATAAAAGATTGTTTGGGAGGGTTGTCAAAAAACTGTTGGTTTGGAAAATAGTAACGGGTATTGTACCATTCCTCTTAACTAGTAATTTCGGGGACGAAATTCTTTTAAGGGGGAGGAAGGTGACGATTCAGGAATTTCTGGATATTTGAAATTGAAATATTTAATTGATTTCAAATATTTGAAAGTTAGTTTAACTTGAATTTCAAATGTCACTATTTATTTGGAAATTAAATTAATGAATTTAATTATTGGAAGTTGGGTAAAAAATTGAATCTTCAGTTTTATGCTTGTTAAAAATTTCAAAAGCTTATAAAATTTTATATTAATAGCACTGAAGATAATAGAAATATTAAAATTGAATTTTAAAGTGATTTGTTCAGCCTTAAAAATATATCATTTAAATTGATATTTAAAAAAAGCCTTCCGAGGCATAGTCTCAGAATTTGACGAAACTAGTTCCGTTGGATCCGTAATAGTGTATTATTATCGGATTTCAATTTTCGTAGCGTTTGGTGTTATCGTGTGGCCGTACGATAGGTAAACGCGCTAAAATCTATAACGAAAATTTAATATAATAACTGGGTCCAAAAAGCTATCTTCTCCATACGATTGAGTTAGGCCTCGAAACCTTTTCCATTGTGTTCGTAATAGGGATATAACATTACAAACGCCTAGCAGCACGCATCGATAGGTGACTGAAATTGTGAGTTGCAAAAATTGAGGCGATTTAAATTTGAATTTAAATAACATCGTTGCATTAAAATACCGTGACAAGCCTTTGCACACACGTATAGAATTTTAGGCACATGTCCTTCTGGGTATACACGCGTCTCCTTCTTCCTTTAATAATCATAGCCGAGCACTGTAAAAGTACAAAATCAAATTCATTTACAAAACGAAAACCATTTTTCGTTCAAAATCGAATCCACATCAGAAAAAATAATTATGGACGCTGTCACTCAGGGGATCCCTTTCCCTTTCCTCCCTCAATTCGTGATGAACAAAAATCAATTCAGAAATAAAAAGGGAAAGAGGCGCGCCTATAAAAATCACGACCACCTCTTTGTTTTCAATTGATGTCGAGTCAAAGGCGATAAGGGGAAGTCGTTCACGAGAGGCACGACGTGGGGAGACTAGATGCCGAAAGTGAGACCGATGGAGTCGACCGAGGACCGGGTGGCGTGACGATTTGGGGGAATGGCGATGGAAACCTCATTCTTGAGGGAGTGGCGATGACATGCTGGGTCAATGGAGTCACGATGACCTCGAAAGTAAGACGAAGGCGGCGCTTGCCGAGTGAGGATCGACGGCCCATCGAAGCCGGGGTTTGGGTTGAGCAGTAAGGTATAAACTCTGTTGTTTAGATAAATTATATTTTTCTTAGTTATGTAAGTAAAAGTTAATCAGAGAAATTGTTTTAGAGAAATTTATCATTACTGAATGGGAAGGGAAATATATATGTATGTATAGTTTAGAAAATATTTACAGTAATAAGCAAACACTTTTGCGCTTAACCTAATTTAATTTAATATATAAGGTTAAACAGAAAATATATGGATCAAACAAAGGAAAAGAAATTTTAAAAACTGAATTTTACAAATATATACACACATTTTTAATCTACTAGCTTATTTTAAAATAATTATTTAAGTGATTAACTTGTTAATAAACTTATTTAATTATTTTAGTTACTTAAGATTTCAAGGGAAAAATTAGTTTAAATCAAATTATAAGTTAAAATTTAAAAGAGTAAATGGCGATTAACTGTTTGATTAATTCAAAATAGTAGTAAATTGTGAATAGTTTATACAAGGTCAAAATCTGAAAGAAAGCAAGCCGGATTGGAAGTGGGTTGCAAACAAAAATCAAAGATGAGTTAATCTCACTCATTCCGATTGCCTTTTAAATTCAAATAGTTAAATTTAAATTATTGGTTGTTTACTTGAATTGATAATTTATTATCAGCTTGGATGTGAATGTTATATATAGTGTGCATATATATATATATATATTGGAGTGATTGATTTCCTGCATTATATAGCAGATGAGACCCTATGCGCCCCGCATTACTGCGAATGACCCTTCATACCATGATATCCCACCTTGAAGTGGGATTGGTATTTTTAATTGTTGTGCTAACATCTGTGGATGCAAGAAAACAGGTTGGAGGGATCCAACTGGATTCCTCAAAAGTTGAATTTATTTTATATCCAGTAATGTGATTTATGTGATAATCTGTGATGGATTATGTTGATTATATTGGGCATTGAAATTATTGAATGCTATGGCTTGGTTGAATATATATTGGTATTTAGGAAAAATGAAATATTTATAAAGTTTGGATTTTTAAAGGAAATAAAAAGGGAAATTTTTAAGTAAAATAATTAAAGTAATTCAAATAAATTAAAGGAATGAATTTGGGAAAGGGATAAAGGTTTGATTTTTAAATCCTATATAATAAATTCAAGGATGGGAAAAATAGGGAATTTTGAATAAAAGGGAAAAAGGATTTTATTTAAAAAATGACTTAAACAATATTGTTATGTAAGTACGAAGAAATATTTTTTTTAATTCAAGATTTGAATGGGTTTGGGAAAATAAAAAGACAATTTTGAAATAAAGTATGAAATTGGTATTTTTGATTTAAATAAGAATTTAAATCATAAATAAAGGTGTGAATATGGGATAAATGGGTTTTGAAATAAATTTGGATAAGTAAAGGAATTTATTTTAAATGGAGTTGGTTTTGGAAATCGATTTGAAAACCGACTAAGTGTTGAAACTGTGAATAAAGGAGAATGAGATTGTGAAATTTATAAACAGGGTTTATAAATAAAGTGAAACATGTATCAGAGGATAATTTGTAAGTATAAATTCAGGATGAGAATTTAAAAGGAAATGGTGATTTTTTTTAAAATAAATAATGGTTTATTTTTAAAGGCGTGGAAAGCAAAGTGTATTTCTCTGAAAAGCCAAGTATATTTTCAAGAAAGATTTCTAAGTGAGTTTTTAAAGTGGTTTTAAAAGAATGTTTTAGGAAGGAATTATTATTTAGTGGTTTTAAAATTTTAAAAGTAAATATTTATTAAGTTAATTACATAAGTAAAGTATTTTAAAGGTTTAACTAGTATTATGGTTTAAAAGGTAATTATTTAATATTTACACCTTATAGAATAACTTTTACTTTAAAATTTGTTTTGGCTTGAGTTTTACATAAGAAATTATTGTAAAAATTCATAACTAGTATTTTAAGTAAAGTAGTTTTTATTTTAATGTTTAAAAGTTTGGATAAAGTGATTTAAATTATTTAAAAATCTAAATTATTAAGACTTTGTGATTTTCGGTGGAAATAAAATAATTGGATGGAAATTCATTCCGTGAGAGAAAAAGCGGTTTGAATACTATTTTCAAAGGGTTGAAGTGTAGAAAATATCTCGCGAAGATATTTTGAAATAAATAATTTGAAAATTTATTAACGCCTGATGGATGTTTGTGAATGTTATATGATAGTTAAATATCCGAATATAAAGATTGGCCAGTACGTTGATCGTTTCGAAGAGACCGGGATCATGATTAATTGCCCGAAAACTACTTCGATCCGGTTTGAACATTTTCGTGAGGAAGACAAGAGCTTGGAGTCGAAGATGGAGCAGTGAAGTGCAAGGGATAATCACTACTAATTTTGATGGTGATTCTAAAATGTATGTAGTAGGAGTAGTGCCTTCAGTTCCGTTCGGACCCAGAACGGGATTGAATGGACGAATGCTATTAGAACATCGTCAGGTGGATGGTGAGCATTCTAAGTGAGATGTGTTCTAAAAAGGTAACGTATAGCCTTGAGCCTCATCAACCGGGAATGACTAAAAAAAGGGATGTGCAGCAAGCCTTAGTGGCCAGCAACCAATTAGTGTAAGGTCATCCCTGTCTAGATGTCCCTTTTAGTCGGCTATATGGGCGGTTGCTGATCCTAACGCGTGGTGATCTTATTTGGACTATCCAGTAAAGGGTAGCTTCGATCTTGTGTAGCAAGGGATCAAGGTGGATCCTCGGTACAGTGATCTAGACCACGTACTGTGACGGGCGTTACCCCAGTAGCCCTGCCATTGATGGAAACCCAATCTTCAATAAGTGCCTTCGGATTTGTTTGTATACCTATTATGCTGGAATTTAATGAATGTAACAATTTCGGCTATTTGAATAAGTATTTGTATATAGACACTACTATAATATCAGAGGATTTGATAAGAAATGTTTTGGTTATCGTAAGGTAAAAACCCGATATGTTTATTTATGGCGCGGTCTTACGAGATACCTTTGATTTCAAAGGATTTTGAAAACTTTAATAATCCAACTGATTGTATTTTCTCACGCTGGTTTTCTAGATTGACTCGGGTGTTCTTTTACTATAATGCTCGGGCCAGACCGAGTATTATAGGATACAAGAAAGAATGCCGTGGAGCTCAGGAGACGAGCTGGATGGCGAGACGTATCACCCATACTTGATATATATTCCGCTATACTAAGATGTGTATTCAGTATTGTGGGGACAAGTTAATATAATTGTCCAGTATTTTGGTATTGATTATGCTGTACTCTGATGATGTAATGTGTAAAACAAATATAGTTCTTTTTGTATAAAGATCAATCATTTATCTATTATATATTGTTCCGCTGCGATTGTGAGATTCTGATATTATTTTCTATTTTCTTCTTCTACCTCCTTCTTCTTTCCCTTAAAGACTTGTTTTCCGGCACTCGATTGTTTGGAAATTGATACGGCGGACGTATTGATGTCGATTTTCGGGCGTCGAAAAATCAGGTCGTTACATTTGGTATCAGAGCTGAAGGTTAAGCAAGAACCTTGGCTCTGGTGGGGATTGCTCATTAGAAATAGAGTCCATAAGTACTCTAGAATGAGTTTGAGTGCATTAATAAATATGAGCGCGTATTTGTTAGTGAATATAAAAATTATTTTTATATTATGTTGACTTATCGGTTGAGTGTTTATGGATTCTGGTCGATATGTGGGATGCCATGTCATCGATAGGGTTTCTAAACTCCAAAACAAGATAAACCGACACAGTATTGTTTTAAAATAGGGTAAATGAAATAATTTTACCCTAATTATTTTTGTATATAAAAGGAATAATTTTTGTGAAATTATTATAATTATATATGATTGCTTGGTTGTTAGGAATGATAATATTAAACTATTATCATTGATGTGTAGAAATTTAAAATAGGATTAAAATCATAACCAAAGGTTAAGGAAATAAATTCAGATAACAAAATGGAATTTCAAATGTGAATTATAAATGTGATTTATAAATTGAAATAAGATGCAGATTAATTTTTGAATAAGGATTAAAGGGATTTGGGATTGAAATTTTAGAAATTAAATTCCTTTGATTTGAAATTATTTTCAAAGGTTTTGGAAAAATAATGGTGATATTATTTGGGATATATTCTTGAATTGGATATGGAAGCTGTTGAGATTTCGAATTTAAAAATATTTGGAAAATGTTTTTAAAGGGATAAAAGCACTAAACTCTTTCGGTCGCTGGAAAATAATTTCGGTGATGACTGCAGCATCATCGATGTTCATTTTCGAGTTTCCAGGAGAGGAATTGCTGCGAAAATGTTTTATATTGGATTTGTTTGCAAAACTAGGTTCGGTTTTGATATTCAAAGGATAATTCAATAAGAAAATGAATTATGTATATATAATTGATTTCAAAAATGATTTTGAAATGCTGAGAAATTATTTAAAAGACTCTGGAATCTTACTTAAGATGTTTATGGAATATAAATAAGTTTGAAAAACTTATAAAAATTTGAAATTTGTTTGGGATAAAATTTAACTTAAGGAGAGTTAAACTAAAATAAGGTGAAAACGAAATAAGTTAGAAAATTAAGGAAATTAAATGAATTTAATTAAAAAATTTATTAAATGGAATGTAAATAAGTTGGAAAACTTGTATAAGTTTAGATTTTGAATTGAATCGGAGTGTAATTGAATCTAGTAAAGTAAAGGTGAATGTAAAGAAAAAGTCTAAGTAGACTAAGTGAAATGGTTACCTAAATAAAAATTTATTGAGTTGGAAATTAATGTGGGAATGTAACAAACTAATTTAATTGTAAGTAAATGGAAATTAAATTGAGTATTGTAATTCAATTTGAATTGGGTTAAGTAATGTATATTTGTAGAATTTGTTCAAAGGAACTAAAAGAAGTAAAAAGTTTGGAAATAAAACTTTTATTCAGATTTGAAATTAAATTTGATTGGAAACAAATTAGTAAGTGACTAATTTAAGAAATGGTTAAATAAGAATGGGTTTGAGATAAGGTGAATGGAATTAAATATTTAAAAATTATTTGGAAATAAACTAAGAATTAAAGATAAATTGAATTCAGAATGGAATTGAAATTTAAGCTAAATGGAAATAGATATAAAATCTTAAGTAGTGAAGTGAAAATTAATATAAGGAATATATAAAATATTTATATTGGACTTAAGAAATGGATGGTGAAATTCTTAAGAAAAATTTGGTATTGGGAAAATATTATGAGTTAAAATTTGAATGAAGGTTTAATAAAGGCGTAAGAAATATTAAGGGTGGATAAGTGGATAGAAATCAAAATAAAAGTGAATGAAAGAAAAGATAATTGATATAGCTGAAAATAAATTGAGATAAATACGTAGGATGTACGTATATTATGTATTCGCATAGCGATTTGATCCAGATTCAAGCACAGAATTTCATGATAGTTATATCGATCCGAGTTGGGATTTTTCACTTGATTTTCGACGGCGAACCCTGGATATGGATTTTTGATTGATTCTGGAAATTCTCTATCATAGTGAATAGCAATGCAAGGAGAATGACGGTTTCTGATCAAGAAACCAAATCTGAGTCCGCACTAGGAGTCGGGTGGACGATACTAGTTCGGAAATGAAATTGTATGATCAAGTGAGTGATCAGATTTGGTATTGCGTACGAATGATATGTGTGCATCCTACGGACTTGAATGAAATAGATATTGAAAATTTTGTAAAGAAATGTATAAAATGAATTTGGATTTTTATGATTGGATATGATTGCTAAGTAAGATATGCAGGTGTTTTAAAACAAAGGAAGTTAATGATTTTTATTTCAGAAGATAAAATTGTATGCCTCGACAAATGTATTTAAATATCTGTATGAAATTTGATGGTTTTCTGATCTAGCCACTTGGTCTTTTGTTTTCTTTTGAAATCTGGGGACGTAGAGGAATTTTGCAGTTGTACCGATCTAGCCACGCAAAGAAGATGCGGGCGAATTTTTTCGAAAATTTAGTGAGTTAGATATTTTTTGAGGAAATTTGATAATTTAAAATTTGGTTTTAAATTTAAAATACGAATGGTTGAATAAGTAATGCTTTTTGAAAAGTATAAAAGAATTTGGGAAAGTTAGTAAGGGTGATAGCGTGTCATTAATAAAAAGATTGTTTGGGAGGGTTGTCAAAAAACGGTTGGTTTGGAAAATAGTAACATGTATTATACCATTCCTCTTAACTAGTAATTTCGAGGACGAAGTTCTTTTAAGGAGGGATGGATGTGACGACCCAGGAATTTTTGGATATTTGAAGTTGAAATATTTAATTGATTTTAAATATTTTAAAGTTAGTTTAACTTGAATTTCAAATATCACTATTTATTTGGCAATTAAATTATTGAATTTAATTATTGGAAGTAAGGTAAAATAACGAATCTTCAGTTTTATGCTTGTTTCAAATATTTCAAAAGCTTGTAAAATTTTATATCAATAGTACTAAAGATAATAGAAGTATTAAAATTGAATTTTAAGGTGATTTGTTCGGTTTTAAAATATATCATTTAAATTGATATTTAAGAAAAGCCTTCCGAGGCACAGTCTTAGAATTCGACGAAACCAGTTCCATTGGATCCGTAATAGTGTATCATTATCGGATTTCAATTTTCGTAGCGTTTGGGGTTATCGTGTGGTCGTACAATAGGTAAACGCGCTAAAATTTATAACGAAAATTTAATATAATAACTGGGTCCAAATAGCTATCTTCTACATACGATCGAGTTAGGCCCTGAAACCTTTTCCATCATGTTCATAATTGGGGTATAACATTATAAACACCTAGAGGCACGCCTCGATAGAAGATAGAGATTATGAGTTGCGAAAATCGAGACGATTTAAATTTAAATTTGAATTTAAATTTAAATATAAATAATATTGTTGCATTAAAATACTATGACAAGCCTTTGCAGACACGTATAGAATTTTAAGCACGTGTCCTTCTGGGTATACGTGCATCTTCTTCCTTTAATAATCATAGCCGAGCATTGTAAAAGCACAAAATCAAATTCATTTGCAAAACGAAAACCATTTTTTGTTCAAAATCGAATCCACATCAGAAAAAAATTATTATGGCCGCCATCAATCGTGGGATCCCTTTCCCCTTCCTCCCTCAATTCGTGATGAACGAAAATCAATTCATAAATAAAAGAGGAAAGAGGCACGCCTGTATAAATCGCAACCATCTCTTTGTTTTCAATCGACGTCGAGTCAAAGGAGATAAGTGGAAGTTGTTCGCGAGAGGCACAACGTGGGTAGGCCAGATGTCGAAAGTGAGACCGATGGAGTCAATCGAGGATCGGATGGTGTGATGATTTAGGGGAATGGCGATGGAAACCTCATTTTGGAGGGAGTGGCGATGACATGCTGGGTCAATGGAGTCGCGATGACCTCGATGGTAAGGCGAAGGCAGCGCTTGCCGAGTGAGGATCGATGGCCTGTCGAAGCGAAGGTTTGGGTAGAGCAGTAAGGCGTGAACTCTGCTTTTTAAACAAATTATATTTTTCTTAGTTATGTAAGTAAAAGTTAATCAGAGAAATTGTTTAGAGAGATTTATCATTTACCGGAATGGGAAGGGAAATATATATGTATGTATAGTTTAGAAAATATTTGCAGTAATAAGCAAACACTTCTGCACTTAACCTAATTTAATTTAATATATAAGGTTAAATAGAAAATATATGTATCAGACAAAGGAAAAGAAATTTGAAAAACTAGATTTCACAAATATATATACACATTTTCAATCTACTAGCTTATTTTAAAATAATTATTTAAGTGATTAACTTGTTAATAAACTTATTTAATTATTTTAGTTACTTAAGATTCAAGGGAAAAATTAGTTTAAATCAAATTATAAGTTAAAATTTAAAAGAGTAAATGGTGATTAACTGTTTGATTAATTCAAAATAGTAATAAATTGTGAATTGTTTATACAAGGTCAAAATCTAAAAGAAAGCAAGCCGGATTGGAAGTGGGTTGCAAACAAAAATCAAAGGTGAGTTAATCTCACTCATTCGGATTGCCTTTTAAATTTAAATAGTTAAATTTAAATTATTGGTTGTTTACTTGAATAGATAATTTATTATCATCTTGGATGTGAATGTTATATATAGTAACATATATTGGAGTGATTGATTTCTCGCATTATATTACGGATGAGACCCTATGCGCTCCGCATAATAGCTGATGGCCCTTTATACCACGATATACAGCCTTGAAATGGGACTGGTATTTTAAATTGTCGCGCTAACATCTGTGGATGTAGGGAAACAGGTTGGAGGGATCCAACCGGATTCCTCAAAAGTTGAATTTATTTTATATTCAGTAATGTGATTTATGTGATAATCTATGATGGATTATATTGATTATATTGGGAACTGAAATTATTGAATGCTATGGCTTGGTTGAATAAATATTGGTATTTGAGAAAAATGAAATATATATAAACTATGGATTTTTAAAGAAAATAAAAAGGGAAATTTTAAGTAAAATAATTATAGTAAATTCAAATAAATTAAAGGAATGAATTTGGGAAAGGGATAAAGGTTTGATTTTTAAATCCAATATAATAAATTCAAGGATGAGAAAAATAGCGATTTTTTAATTCAAGATTTGAACGGGTTCGGGAAAATAAAAGGAGAATTTTGAAACAAAGTATGAAATTGGTATTTCCAATTTAAATAAGAATTTAAATCATAAATAAAGGTGTGAATATGGGATAAATGGGTTTTGAAATGAATTTGGATAAGTAAAGGAAATTATTTTAAAATGAAGTTGATTTTGGAAATCGATTTGAAAACCGACTAACTGTTGAAACTGTGAATAAAGGAGAATGAGATTGTGAAATTTATAAACAGAGTTTATAAATAAAGTGAAATATTTATTAGAGGATAATTTGGAAGTATAAATTCAGGATGGGAATTTATAAGGAAAGGGTGATTTGTTTAAAAATAAAAAGTGGTTTATTTTTAAAGATGTGGAAAGCAAAGTGTATTTCCTGAAAAGCCAAGTATATTTTCAAGAAAGATTTCCAAGTAAAATTTAGAGTTTTTAAAGTGGTTTTAAAAAAATGTTTTAGGAAGGAATTATTATTTAGTGGTTTTAAAATTTTAAAAGTAATTATTTATTAAGTTAATTATATAAGTAAAGTATTTTAAAGGTTTAACTAGTATTATGGTTTAAAAGATATTATTTAATATTTACACCTTATAGAATAACTTTTATTTTAAAATTTGTTTTGGCTTGAGTTTTACATGAGAAATTATTATAAAAATTCATAACTAGTATTTTAAATAAAGTAGTTTTTAATTTGAGTGTTTAAAAGTATATTTTGGATAAAGTGATTTAAATTATTTAAAAATCTAAATTATTAAGACTTGGTGTTTTTCAGTGGAAATAAAATAATTGGATGGAAATTTATTCCGCGAGAGAAAAAGTGATTTGAAAACTATTTTCAAAGGGTTGAAGTGTAGAAAATATCTTGCGAAGATATTTTGAAATAAATAAATTGGAAAATTATTAAATCCTGATGGTTGTTTGTGGATGTTATGTGATAGTTAAATAACCGACTATAAATATTGGCCAATGCGCTGATCGTTTCGAAGAGACCGGGATCGGGATTAATTTCTCGAAAACCACTTCGATCTGGTTCGAATGTTTTCGTGAGGAAAACAAGAGCTTGGAGTCGAAGATGGAGTAGTGAAGTGCAAAGGCTAATCGCTACTAATCCTGAGGGTGATTCCAAAATAGATGTAGTAGAATTAGTGCCTTCGATTCCATTCGGACCCAGAACGGACTTAAATGGACGAATGCTATCAGAACATCGTCATATGGACAGTGAGCATTCTAAGTGAGACGTGTTCTAAAAAGGTAACGCATAGCCTCGAGCCTCATCAACCGAGAATGGCTAAAACATGGAATGTGTAGCAAGGCTAAGTGGCAAGCAACCAATTTAGGTAAGGTCATTCCTGTCCAGATGTCCCTTTTATTCGGCTGTGTGGGTGGTTGTTGATCCCAACCGCGAGGTGATCTTATTCGGACTGTCCAGTACGGGGTAGCTCCGATCTTGTGTAGCAGAGGATCAGGGTGGATCCTCAGTACGATGATCTAGACCACGTACTGTGACGGGCGGCACCCTGTAGCCCTACCATTGATGGAAATCCAATCTCCAATAAGGGCCTTCGAAGTTGTTTGTATACTTATTATGCTGGAATTTAATGAATGTAACAATTTAGGCTATTTGAATAAGTATTTGTATATAGAGATTACCATAATATCAGAGGATTTGATAAGAAATGTTTTGGTTATCGTAAGGTAAAAACCCGACATATTTATTTATGGCGTGGTTTACGAGATACCTTTGATTTCAAAGGATTTTGAAAACTTTAATAATCCAACTGAGTGTGTTTTCTCACGCTGATTTTCCAGACTGACTCGGGTGTTATTTTAATATAATGCTCGGGTCAGACCGAGTATTATAGGATACAGGAAACGATGCTATGGAGCTTAGGAGACGAGCTGGATGACGAGACGTATCACCCGTATTTGTTATGTACTCCGTTGTGCTAAGCTGTGTATTCAGTTTTATGGGGACAAGTTAATATAACTTTCCAGTATTTTGGTATTGATTGTGTTATACTCTGATAATGTAACGTGTTAAACAGATATAGTTCTTTTTGTATAAAGATCAGTCATTTATCTACTATATATTGTTCCGCTGCGATTGTGAGATTCCGATATTATTTTCTATTTTCTTCTTCTACCTCCTTCTTCTTTCCCTTACAGATTGGTTTTTCGGCACTCAGTTGTTTGGAAATTGATACAGTGGACGTATTAACGTCGATTTTTGAGCGTCGAAAAATCGGGTCATTACAGTTTCGATGGTTGAACACTTTTCTAGTTATAAATTCTTCCCTTTTGAAATCAACTCTAAAGTAATTAAAAATCTGGATGAGATAAATTCCACATATAATGTATATTCATCCATAGTAAAATTCTTAGGCCTTAGCTCATCCAAAATAGCTTGAGCCCAACAATATCATAATTTCCAAAAATTGCAAAAAGAGCATTGCAAACTTTTAAATTCAGGTCATTGCAGTTTCTCGATCTTGATATAAGAGTGTGTTGAATAAGAAGATTAACAATTCTTGCTTTTGGACGAAAATAACGATTTTTGAATTCGAAATTGCCATCCCCTTCAAAGATGTGATGAAATGTCTCTCGATCATTTTCATTGATTTGAAGTTCTGAGAGATTCATTCCGGTATACTTACATCCCAAAATATTTCTAAAATTTCATAATCCAAAACAATTTGTGTTCCTTTGACACTACTCCAAATTTTTCCTTCTTCCCCATCATAAAAACCACGATTCAAATTCGCATAAAACATCTTAACAATATTTGGATAAATAAAAAATCATTTTGTTTGTTATCCACTAAACTAAGAATAGAACATCGTTGAAAAAGATTTTCAATTTCATAAGAAGGAAAATATTCAAAAATAGCTAATTTTCCCGTATAAATTTTACCAAAGTTTACATAGTTGATGTAAGCTTTGATAGCTTCCGGGTCATTAAAAATAAAGTTTTTGACAGATTTTGGAAGCCTAATGGTTTTAGAAGTGCTTGAAGAGGCCATTGAAGAAGTTTGAGAGGAGTTAAAGATAATGAAAATAAGTTTGAAATTTGAAATAAAAGTGAAAAGCGATGATAAAGAGAGTGAGATAAATAGAGATTATATAGACATGTTCTTTGGTAAAGAGACATCTTTTCAGAGCATTGAAGTTGGTGAAAAGATGGAGGAAAATTCAAAAGTTTGAATTCAAATTTGGAAATCAAAATCTGAGGGGCATGTCGATATGGGGTACCGGGTATGTCGACATCTGCATATTAAATCAAAGGACAAGTTTCTATTCTTAATTCCTAATAAATATATATATTATATCCTATATTCTAAATATATAATTCCTATGATAACATTAAATATAATAATCATTAAATATTAATAATTTAATCTTTAAAATATTATTAAAATAATATTATTTTTAAATTCAAAATTCAAATTTCAAGGGATAAATTTGAATTTAAATATTCAAGGAATTTTACAATAATCAAGCAAACAAACAAGCATCTATTCAAATAAGAAAATAAAAAATAATGTAAATGCGTACCTATTTTTATATCCATACTCCTATCGTCATCTGATTCATGAATAGCAGTGAAACACAGATTTGAATTATCCGTCTTCTTTTCATCATCACTGGATGATGAGTCTGAGTCATCAAGAGTTGCTGTGAATGCTTTCTTTCTTTTCCTTGACGAGTCATTGTTTGGAGGGAATAACTGTTTATTTGGATACGGACAATCTTTTCTATAATGCCCGAACTTATTGCAATTATAGCATCTATCATTGCTGACGTTCTCTGTATTATTTCTGGAATTCCTTTATTCATTTCTTTTGTAATTATTCATTTTTCTATATTTTAGAAATTTTTGGAAATTTCTTGTCGTGAAGGCAATCTCCTCATCACTGTCTGGTTTCGAATCTTCAGTTGTTGCATTGAATGCTAATGACTTCTTTTCTGTAGCTTTGTTTTCTCTTCTTCCTTGCAGTTGAACTTCATAAGACATCAGATTCCCAATCAATTCTTCTATTTTCATGAGACTGGTATCATTTGCTTCTTTGATTGCAAGTGTCTTTTGATCCCATTCGGGAGTGAGTGAAATTAGAATTTTCCTGACTCGGTCTTCCTCCGAAAAGCTTTTTCCCAGTGCAATTAGTGAATGGACAATATCTTGAAATTGACAATACATGTCAGGAATGGAATCATTTGCATGAATTTTAAACAATTGAAACTGATTAGTTAATAGGGAAATTTTAGTCTGTTTAACTTTGCTTGTTCCTTCATGAGTAACTTGCAAAGTTTTCCAGATTTCAAATGTAGATTTACAAACAGACACTCTATTAAACTTATTCCTATGTAGTGAACAAAATAGTATATTCATGGCCTTTGAGTTATTTTGTGCAACACCCTTTTGCTCAGCAGTCCACTAGGAAAAATTGGTAATTTGTCCAATATACTCAGTTTGTGTGATATTCCAAGTGTCTAATCCAACATATTGTAAATAAATTTTTATTCTACAGCCCAATGTGCATAATACTGCAATTGAAAAATGGCGGTCTGACAGTAGACCGACCTTCTACAAATAAACTAGTGTTAGTGATAATAGAACTAGTGCTAGAGTTGACATTACCAGTGTTAGAAGCCATTAAAACAATTCTCAAGTTTCAGATTATGAAAACTATGAAAGCCAATGCTCCGATACCAATTGAAAGGGACAACGAATTAAGGATCTTAAGGCTAATTTAACACTAGAGGGGGGTGAATAGTGTTTAATGGATTCTAAGACTTATATGAACTAACTTAAAATTACAACACAAACAAATGCAAAACTTAATCGCAGAATAATTACAGAATCAAACACAGATGCTGAAAGTAAATAAAAAAAGTAAAGGGATAGAACATATCGGATTTTATACTGGTTTGGAGTTACCCTACATCCTGTCATGTACCAAGGCAAACCACCTCATAAAGATTTTTATTATACCAATGTCGAGAACATTCCTCAATTTCTAAAGGCTTGGAGGTACCCTCCTGTCTCACGAGTACGGGGCAAACTCTCTTGATTTACGGGCCACAAGATTACCCAATTGGTTTCCAAGCACAACCACACCTTATAAAGAGACTCGATAAACTTTTGATTACAACTTGATCCTATAACTCTGAATAGCACTTTGATCTTCGAGAGAGGGCAGAGAATCAAACAAGAATGAGATTCTAATTTGATTCACTTGAGAATTCGGTAGAATTTCGTCACATCTTAAAAATATGAATTTTTTTAGAATGTGGATTTGTTGAAAAGAAGAAGTGAAGAAAATATGAAATTAGTTGGTTAAAAAATTCGTTTGTGAAGGCTATTTATAGAGCACCAACCATTCGAGAAGAGATTTAAACGAATAGACACTTCTTTTGAAAATTGAAACTTTTGAATTCAATGGCCACCATGTCGATAGGGGTATCCCATGATGTCGACATCCCTATGTTAAAAACAATGTAAAATTTGTTTTGTAAATGGTATAGAAAGGAAAACAAGATAAAATGATTTTTGTAGTAAAAACAAGAGTTTATTTAAAAACAAAAACAAAGAATATTTTAAGGCTAAAACATCTTTTGAAAATCATTTAAAAAGGTAACTTTTAAGGGTAAAACATTTTGGAAAACAGTTTTGAAAATCATTTTGAAAAACCATTTTGAAGTAGTTTTGCAAGGTTCTTCCTGTAGAATATCTCTTCACATCAGGACTCGAGAACTTGTGCAAAACCAGGATGTTCGTGGGTTTGTAGCCATTTGTCGCAGGTTTTTAAGCTACTTGTCGTGGTTTTGTAAGCCACTAATAAGGTAGAAATGGGTTCCATCCGAAATAAAATTCGAAATGAAGATTTCTACGCTATTATGAAGTTTTAACAAAAACTAGACACATATCTTGAAATCTTGATCTCGATAGTCAAGAGTCTTCAATCTTGAGTCTTGAGCCTTTATACTAATCAGTCTTCAGTAATCAATACCTACATATATTTATATATCTATATATCTTGCATATACATATCTATCTAGACATCAATACTAGTACATATTTTATAATAAGATAAGTTAAAAAGGTTGTTGTCATGAAAACCAACATCTCAATTCCTAACACATCTAACATCCATACCTTACGTTCGTAAAATCTGCATTCCAGTCTTTGTAAGATATAGAAGAATGGCCTAAGAGAGATGGAAGAATAGAGATAAAGCGTATACTTATATATATCAAATACAAGTACGGTACTATAGCATTATCCCATAACCTAATCTATTCTCTAATTCACTAGGATTATGTTTTCAAAATCATTTTAAGTTTGAAATTTCTTTTAAGTTTTTCATAAATCTATGCTCTGATACCAAGTTGTAACATCTCCTATCTTGAGGCCCGTAGCTAAGTGCTACAAATGCTACAGTCGTCCATAGTATTAACTTCCGATGACAAAATACGGCAATGTTAATGGTATCCACTATATTAGAAGCACATGAATATGAAATAAAATCAAAACTGATTAAAACAGCTTTTTTGAATACATTTCAAATCAATATTTCATATTCAATTACATAATCCCAAATCGATTCTCAGTTTTGATCAATTATAATTATTACAAATTATACCAAGAGCGACATGTGTAGATGCCCCCTTGGATGATCAGTGTACTAAACAGACAAATCACTCTTAATACAACATAGCGGAAATAAAACTAAATAGCTCTATATAGCTAGCTTTGCCTCATGCATGTCTTTTGAAGCTTATTCGTCAAACTTACTAAACCTGAAAAACCTCAACTCTCAATCTAATCAAATCATTGAGCACTCGAAAGTGTAAAGGAAAAACATAAGCCTCAAGTCAGACATAAAGCTTGGTGTGAATAATACTATACATCTCGGTTATTTGATATTAAGTGGGACCATGCCGCTTAGCAGAACTTGTTCCCCTCACTAATGTCCCTTTTCAAGGCATATATTTTGCGAATCAAAATCTTGTAATCAAGCTGATTAACGCAATAATAGCAATAACATATGCATATAAATTAGGTAATCGATGGATTATCTGTCCGAACAATATAGTTTTGTTGGCTAACTACTAGCCAGTGGCTGACTCGGGCCTACCAAACATAATAAATAATCTAACTTCTATCAAACACTCCTGGACGATCTGTTCCTAACTTACTTCTCCTAGGGTCAACTGACCCTAATGGTTTTGTCTACTACCCCTAATTTTTAATAACATTATTCAGTAGATTTAATTAGATAAATTAAATAGAATAATATAAATATTAGTGTGATAAGGGGATTGAGATTTGAAAATTTATTTAGAGGTCGTGCTTTAATAAATATAAGAATGAGTTTATGGAAATGGTTTATTAGATAATTAATAAAAGAATAAAACAAGGCATTATGGGTAATAGCCGCACCTATAATCCCATTACCCTTAAAATCTCGTTTCCATTTCTTTGCACGTTCATTTTTCAAAATTCAAAAACGTAAATCAAAAGCTTAAGCCGGTCATAACCTAAGGAAAGAAAAGGGGGAAAATCAATTAAAGCTAACCAATCAAGTAAGGGGAATTAACCAAAGATTAAATCTCAAGTTCCTTATCCTAATCAAGGTGAATAATAATCAAAACCATCTCTATTCTCTTTTTTAAAGAGCATTAGATTTCGGGTTTAAGTTTCAATCCAGTATGAGGATTTTGATTATGATATGCTTGGATTGCATCATACGTTATATTCAAATAATTTTGTTTGATAAATGTTTTATTTGATTTTATGGCTAAAATCGTTTATATTGGGTTTCAAATGCCATGAGGATTTAATACGTTATATAAAACATTATTTTCGAGATGAGTTTAGTTTTTCGTAATTATCCAAGCTATGGATAATTTATTATGAATTTTCATAGGAGAATATGAATAATTGGGTTTAGAAACTAATTTCGGTAGTTATATAAAGGAATTTGGGTCCAAAATTTATATATGTTAGATAACATATCGAGAGTGAATTTCTATGATTTTTGGGTATTTTTCCTAAGTAATTTACTATGGAAATTAAATTAATATATTTGGAGGACATAAATGTTATAATTATTTTGCTTAAGGGAAGGGCTTCTTTGCTAATTATCTTTATTTAGATTTGAAATGAGTGCGACGGATTTTAAAAAAGAATTTGAAAAGTTTATGGCAACCAATTAAATTTTTACAAATAGGGAGGTTAGATAAAAGCAATTACTTAAAAAGGCAATAAAGTAGTTTTTGTACAAAAGTATGGTTTCGCCACTTCTAGTAGCTAGCTTTCGGCCATATACTTTTGCGTCAACCCAGTCGAAACCAATACATATGGTATCAATGCTTTGATACATACTGAATTAGGGAAAGGCAGAAGGTATGGAGTCGAAACGTTACTTTCGAAGGTCCTTTGTTTTACTATATAAAGAAATGCTGCTTGCCTTGTTTTGAAAGAACGCTTTCGAAAGGGTTTAATATAGATTTCGACGAGATTGCCATCGTTTTTAAAAAAGGATAGCTTTCGTATGAGTTGCCTTGTTTTTAAATCAATGCTTCCAAAGGGGTAGTCTGAACCCAATCGAAACCATGCTGTCGCCTTAATGCCTTTTGAATGGATTGGAATCATCAATGAGTTCGAAAGGTAGCCTTTGTTTTATAAATATAATAAGCCACTTCCCAATGCTTTTGTAACGACCCGCCTTTTTGGACAGTTTAAACCGACGATCAAATACACATGCCGATTCCAAACCATTCAAAAGTGCAGATGGTTATTGGGGTAAATAAGAAAAGAAAAGAAAGAGAAAAGAAACAACACAGAATCTCGCAGCGGAACGATAAAATATAATAGTCAAATAAACAGTTCATGAAGCTGTTTACTATACTTTGACAATTATTTATACAACATTTATCAGAGTTATACATATACAACAGAACAATTAAAATAATGCAGCAGATGGCATGATGCAAGGGTAATAATAGTAATAGTATACCAAATCTTCGTCTTCATCCTCCAGAATAGATCTTCAAAAATCTGAAAAACTCAGGACTGACCCGAGCGTAATGAAAAGACAAAACACTCGAGTCAGGACTAAAATATCCTTATGAAAGTTAAATCAATCGTAAATAAATATGAGTGTAACGACGTCAGAGATGTTTACGGGGTTTGACATCTCATATCCAGTGTCAACGTGCGTGCAATAACTCAAGAGATGTTACGGGATTTTCCATCTCTTAAGGATCCGTTAAACTATCTACTATGTAGTAATGTACGCTAAGTAGATAATGCCTATCAGTAATATAAAGTATCAAAATAGCGTAAAGGCGTTACCATAATCCCCCTTAACACATTTTTATAATGCCATAGTCTATACAGCACAGTATGCCCCACCGTAAACTGGTGGTTATCAGAGGATACCCCATAGGTATAACACAAAACATAACGTAGTGGTCGCGAATAGGATAATCAGTATGACAAGGTACATGAGACGATACCAACTAGGATACTAGTAGTTAGGTGATCCGGACTGATGTTGAGCATAGCCAGCAGCTACCCCAACACCGCGAAACAACACTCCCAAATCAAGGGGTGCACCCAAATCGAATCACAAATGTAATAGATAAGGTATCGAAGAAGTGTGTCCGCTAGAGATGGCGAACCTCAATGGCCTGACGCGGCTCCTGTTTTAGTCATGCCACGGGTCATCCAATATCGTTCACTTTCTTCAGTCAACGCGTTCACCAAACCATCCACTTCATTCTGGATCAACACTCCGCGTATAATAGTTATTAAAGTGGTGTTCGGTACCGACAGAGAGTATGTCCATATCCGATCCCGGTCTCTTTAATAACTACGTATTTTTACACCGTTGGCTCTTTTACATTTCAAATCGATTAATAATTGATATCAAAATATCATATTCGATTCAAAAATCAAATCCATTTCAAATATCATCGTATCTATTCAAATGTAGGATTTCGTTTCAAAAATCAATTTTCGTCTCAATATCTCCTTTTGATTTCAAAATCATTTCGAATTTCAATTTAGGTTGCAACTTCATTTAACCCAATTCGTATTTAAATTCAAGATTTAAATATAAACATTTCACATTATTGACCAGCTCGAAATTTTGGAAAAATAGTTTTAAGTAGTTTAAAAGTAGTTTAAATAATTAAAATAGTTCAAAATACTTAAAATCTTAAAATGGATTTAAAATAGATAAATTAGTTTAAAATAATTTAAATTGGGTTAAGTAGATTAAAAATAGTTTAAGTATTCAAAATGGTTTGTATAACAGAGTAATTTGGAAAACAAAATAAAACAGCTTCAAAACCAATCCATTTCAATTATAACTTCCCAATTCAAATCAATTTCAATTTCCACTCTACCGATTCAATTTCGATTTCAATTCAAAACAATATCAACTTTGACTTCAAATCAATTCAGTTCTACATCACCTTCAATTAATTCAATTTCAATTTATATCGATTCGGAGCTTGATTTTTCAAAATATCAATTTATCATACTTAACAAAGTTATCTTTCAATATTCAAATTTAAAACCCAATTTCAAATATGATTCAATTCCAAGCTCGATTTCAAAATATCATTTTTATATCAATCTTACTTATTAATACTCAAAGCTCGAATTAAGGTTCAATCTTTAAACAAATCAATTTTTCGAAATTCAATCATATCCCAATTTTTATTCTCGGAGTCTCAACTTAAATTATTTAACAATTTTCTTTAACCAAAATTTATTTCAACATTCCAAACTCAATTTTCCGATAAATTCGATTTCTATAAATTGATTTCTATTTACAATTTTTAAATCAAAACATTTAAATAAATTTCAAATCGACGATTTTAAAAGTTATTAATTTAGCCAATTCGGTGTCCGTATATAATTTTTTATCCTATGGCCAAGTAATTATTTATTTCAATTAAATGTCAGGGATGAATATATATCACTTAAATCAAATCACAGTTTCATATGTATGCATAACAGGATATGTATAAGCAAATAAACATCCAAACATTTAAATATCAACCAATAGCATCCATCGAAATACATCATCCAATAGACAATACAATTCATGACAATTTCATAGTTATCAATGTCAGGTAATTTAATCGTAATTCAATTTTAATTTCAATTTGACTGTCAATTTAAATTTTCAACGGTTAATTCAAACGACAATCTATATGACAATTTAATTTTATCAAACAACGACTAATAAAATTCATAACACTTCATAATGTCAGATTTAACTAGCATAAAGATATTCAGTACGTTGTGAGCGTTATAAAACACTCACCTTGATTTCAATGTAGTTCCAGCGTTTTATTTCGAATAATTTTACCCGAAATTTTCACTAGCTCCAAACGATTCCAATCCAGCTCCATAGCGTAGTGCTCGACGAAACGAAGACAACGCAACTTGTTTCGTCGAATTCCGACCTCGCACGAACAAGATATGATATTTAAAGGTTACACGAATTAATATAAATAAAATTTACATTTCTATTTTCATTAACCTATCATAGCCGTAGATCTCCATCCCCCATCCATCAGGCCGCACGCACGCAAATCACCTTCTTCCCAGTAAAACGCACGCACAAAACCCATCATAAAAAACTAGGGTTAAATTTTACTCCCTCTACGATCGCTTCCAAGTCGATCAACCAACACCAAACGAACGAGCATCTCAATAGCCACCTACGCCTGCCACCACTTGAAGCTCGGCCACCCCCCTGTCTCAAAATTCGTGCGTGAACTGCAGGTCGACGGCCCCCCTTAGCTCCTACCACACTACTCCAAAACCCATCAACTCCGTATAGATTCGAAGAGCTCCCTTTGCTCTTCGATTTGTTAGTTGAGGGTTCTTCGAATAGATGAACGAATTGGAAGGTTTTTGAGGAGAAAGATCGGAGCATTTCGGCCAATCATTTTTTAACTGGCAACTGGCCATAGAAAGTAGGGTTTTGGTTTAATTTGGAAAAAAGAAAATAATGAAGCGCTTTTATAGAAAAACGACGAACACTATTCATCCCGGGTTTTCGAACTCCGATTTACGCACGGTGACTGGCGTTTATAGGGTTTACCCCGCGTTCCGGACACAACGGAATAGGTTTCGGAAGTTAATTCGATCATCTGTGCGAGTTACGGCAGTAAACGATCAATTTTAAATTAAACCGATTAAACGATTTTTCTAGGCGTTTTGGCTTGCCCCGGACAAACGGTAAATCCGATTGACATGAAATTTGAAATCTTACAATAATATCATATTACGGATCCCATGAAATCGGTTTCGTCGAAATCCAAGACTGTTTGAAAAATGACTATTTTAACTCGTCAAATTAATATTAAAACAATTTCGATGCGTTTCGAGCTGCCACGGTCAAACGAAAACTCCGATTGCTACAAAATTTAAAATCCGATAATAACAAACTATTACGGATCCAATGGAACTAGTTTCGTCCAATTCTGAGACTGTTCGAAAATTGGCTATTTTTCAGTCGATAATTAAATATTAAAATATTCAATTTTTACAGATTTACTTTTAATTCGATTTTAAAAGTTCTATAACCTCATTCTAACTTTAATATGATAAAATAAAATTTTAATAAAATAAAATTTTACAAATCATCTTTAATCATATTAAACCCGTTATTCAATTATCCAATAATTTCCAATTATAAAATCTTATTAACTCTATTATAATCCTAATATAACTTACATTCACTTTGGAAACCAATTTGAATCATATTAAATCAAATTTCAATTATTCACTCTATTTTCTATATTGAATTTCAATATCAAATTAATCATATCAAATTCGAAATTTAATTATTCAAACATTTGTAATATTAAACTTAAACAAATTTGATTATTCTTAAATCACTATCTTTTGAAATATTCAAAACGAACTTATAAAATTTAACAAATTCAAATTATAGAACAACCATTTTCATTAAAACAGTTATTCAATTCCCGTTATTCAATTATTCAATAAATTCCAAATATTAAATTTAAACAATTTAAATGTTCAATATTTGACGGATTTCAATATTGGATTTTTAAATGAAAATTTCTTTATCAGTCGATTTACTATATTATATCAAATGAATTCCACATTATTATTTAACTACAGTTAGAGATAATACACTCAACTGATATATAAACTTTCATTTCAATTGCAATCGGTCCACAAATTCAATTCAACTAACTAAATGAATAGGTAACTTAAATAATTATCACCGTTAACTTTTAATTTCTTATAAGTTTATTATTTACAAACAAGTGTCACAATTACCTATACAATACGAATTCATTCAATTATCTTTGACTACATATTATTTCAATTAATTTGGGATTCCATTCAATTCATAAATAATTAACTTAGATAAAATTTGTTGCATTTCATTATAGTTATTATTATTCCAAACGAATTACAAATTTTTTTCTAACCTTAAATCACGAAATCTTATTAAATTAGCTATTTAATTATTGAAAATTTACGGGTCGTTACACTCTCCCCCACTCAAAACTTTTAGTCCCCGAAAAGGAAAAAGAAGGGAAAAGAAACTAAGTATAGAATTCAACATTAGATATATTTTATTCAAAGTTACCAACTTATAAAACAATGAAATTCCACTTATAAAGTTATAACTACGCTTCCACTAAGTTACTCCGAACGGCTTTCTAACTTTAAAAGTTAGTTATCAAAACAAGTTATAAAAAAAAAAAATTAAAACTTGAAAATTTTTCTAACATCCGGATTTACGGAAAATTTCGACAGAGTCTCCTTTGCGCGGCTCGATCGGAAAAAAAATGACAGTATATATATCACAAGTATGCATCTCATCAAGTGATGAGGCATCCCGCAGGAAAAAAGTGTAAAAGTACGGTATGTAATCCGAGATATGTACCATATATATTATTAGCGAGCATATACGGCTAATATAGCGCTAAAGCGAGCTCCAAATGCGAAGCAAGCGCAATCCGCACCTACTAAACACTCAACAAACCATGAGAAACATGCATATATGAAAATAATATCAATATACACAATATAGCAACATAAAAACTACATGTGCCAACATAGCAAATGCAACAAAAGCAACAAATGCAACCATCAATCAACTATCATCCAACTATCATCCAACGAATCCATAACCAATCAATATAAATTCACTTCTCATTAATATTTATTGACTTGGGTTTCAATTTTAATCACAGTTGATTCGTTAACGTTGGATTTTACTAACATTCATTCTCAATTCAATTAGTTAACATTCACTAATTTATATTTACATTAGTTCACTTCCAATTTGAATCAAATTAAATTCTATTTAAATTCATTTAACTTCCAATTTGATTTCAATGATTTATAGCTTCCAATTTCATTAACACTTAATGAATTATATACAATCAACTAACAATCATATAACAACCACATCATACCCAACATAACCAAATTATTAATTTTACATTCAATTTGGTTTATCTCTTTCAATTCCAATTGATTCTTAGCCATACCAAATTCTTTTGTTTACATTTACTTCATATTCAGTTTCAGTTAATAACTAATTTATTTGCGGAACATTTTATTAATACAGAACATTTTATTAATCATCACTTTAATTTATAGTCATTCCATAAAAGTTTAACTTCTTATATACGACTTTTCTTAGTTTATAGTTATCTCAAAAGTTGCAAATTTACCTTCACATATTTGGCATCTTAAATTTCCAATATTAACTTTAATTAAGTCCGTAAGCCGTACATATATCATCCATGAGCAATATCCATCTAATCACTTATTCGATCACACAATCACACTTCCAAACTAGTATCGTTCATACGACTCTCTAGTGCGGACTCAGATCTGGTTCCTTGATTGGAAACTGTTACTCTCCTTGCGTAGCCATATACTATGATAGAGAATTCCAGAATCAAATTAAAAATCCATATCCAGGTTTCGCCGTCGAAAATCGAGTGAAAAATCCTAACTTGGATCGATATAAATCATCTCGAAATTTTGTGCTCGAATTTGGATCAAATCGTTATGCGAATAAAATAATATACGTACAATCTCACGTATTACCTTCCAATAGATTTCTATCTAATTTATCTATACTAAATTATTTTATTGGCTTCTATTTTTTTCACTTAATTACTCACAATCCATTATTCAGTTAGTATATTCATTTCTTTACATAGCATATTCTTCAACATTATCTTTTCTTAAACATCATATCATAGAATTTTGCCTACTCAAGTTCATTTTAAACATTCTATATAATTTAATTAAATTCAATTTCATTTTCCAATTGATTCTTAGCTATAAGAAATTCCTTTTGAGTTTTCCTTACTTATATACTTCAATTATTTTCAGGTTCTGTTTATTTGTACAATATCTCATTACATATCTAAAACATCATTTCAACTTCTTAATATTTGGTAAGTCATATTATATTTTATTAGAATGCAAATTTGGTATTATACAAATATATAGAATTTCATTTTACTTAATTAGAATGTTCACAAATTTAATTTATTTAAATCCTCTTTACCTTTCAACTTTAAAGGTACACTACAACTCTAAAGTTTTCCCAAAACATAAGCTTAGATATCTTAATCTTCTTATTTTAGAATTCTGGTTATTCACATTTCATTTGAAAATTACTAATTTGCATAACCTAGAATTTTAAATGCCCGGTTCTTTTCAAATCGTTTGAAATAAATATATTCACTTATATCTTTAATATATCAAATCATACCTTTGGAGTTTAAACCAAAACCCATTTACCCAAAATAATTTCGAAGAAAAGCAAAGCTTCTTAGAAGTCTCCCCCACTTTGATACTCGAAAATGAACGTCGATGATGCTGCGCAGTCATCATCGAAATTATTTTCCAGCGACATAAGAGAGGAGTACTGAATTCATTCTTTCCCTTAAAATCCTTTCAAAATATTTCCATAAACAATTTCCAACTAATATTACTATATATTTCTTCAAAGCCTTGAGAACCATTTTTCAAAATCTCCGGTCTTAAATTCAATATTTCTCAATTTAAATCTATTTTAAATTTATAAGTCACCTTTATAAAATATTCTTATAAGCATTTTTCTTAAAACACTCCACAAGTTGTTTCATCGTTATTCATTTTGTAATTCACCTTATTTATTAAATTACAATATCAATTAATGATAATAACCAATATTTTCATTCCTAACAACCAGGTAAGCTAGATAAGTCACAATAATTTCTGAAAATTTTTCTTTATATACAAAATATAATTAGAGCAAAATTATTTCATTTACCCAATTTAAAACAATACTATGTCGAATTGTTCTGTTTAAGTGTTTAGAGATTCCTGTCAATAACGTTAATTACTCGTAATGACAAGAATCCATAAGCCACTCAACAAATCAACCGACACAATATAAAACATTTTATATCACTAACAAATACGCTCTCTCATATATATGTATACACACTCAGTGACTCATCATAGGGTATTACTACCCTATTTATAAAGAGTCAGACCTCACAAAGCTAAGGTTATAGCTAAACCAAAGCTATGATACCGACTGTAACGACCCGCCTTTTTGGACAGTTTAAACCAACGATCAAATACACATGCCGATTCCAAACCATTCAAAAGGGCAGATGGTTATTGGGGTAAATAAGAAAAGAAAAGAAAGAGAAATAAAGGAAAAGAAACAATACAGAATCTCGCAGCGGAATGATAAAATATAATAGTCAAATAAACAGTTCATGAAGCTGTTTACTATACTTTGACAATTATTTATACAACATTTATCAGAGTTATACATATACAACAGAACAATTAAAATAATGCAGCAGATAGCATGATGCAAGGGTAATAATAGTAATAGTATACCAAATCTTCGTCTTCATCCTCCAGAATAGATCTTCAAAAATCTGAAAAACTCAGGACTGACCCGAGCGTAATGAAAAGACAAAACACTCGAGTCAGGACTAAAATATCCTTATGAAAGTTAAATCAATCGTAAATAAATATGAGTGTAACGGCGTCAGAGATGTTTACGGGGTTTGACATCTCATATCCAGTGTCAACGTGCGTGCAATAACTCAAGAGATGTTACGGGATTTTCCATCTCTTAAGGATCCGTTAAACTATCTACTATGTAGTAATGTACGCTAAGTAGATAATGCCTATCAGTAATATAAAGTATCAAAATAGCATTAAGGCGTTACCATAATCCCCCTTAACACATTTTTATAATGCCATAGTCTATACAGCACCGCAAGCCCCACCGTAAACTGGTGGTTATCAGAGGGTACCCCATAGGTATAACACAAAACATAACGTAGTGGTCGCGAATAGGATAATCAGCATGACAAGGTACATGAGGCGATACCAACTAGGATACTAGTAGTTGCGTGATCCGGACTGATGTTGAGCATAGCCAGCAGCTACCCCAACACCGCGAAACAACACTCCCAAATCAAGGGGTGCACCCAAATCGAATCACAAATGTAATAGATATAGTATCGAAGAAGTGTGTCCACTAGAGATGGCGAACCTCAATGGACCGGCGCGGCTCCTGTTTTAGTCATGCCACGGGTCATCCAATATCGTTCTCTTTCTTCAGTCAACGCGTTCACCAAACCATCCACTTCATTCTGGATCAACACTCCTCGTATAATAGTTATTAAAGTGGTGTTCGGTATCGACAGAGAGTATGCCCATATCCAATCCCGGTCTCTTTAATAACTACGTATTTTTACACCGTTGGCTCTTTTACATTTCAAATCGATTCATAATTGATATCAAAATATCATATTCGCTACAAAAATCAAATCTATTTCAAATATCATCGTATCTATTCAAATGTAGGATTTCGTTTCAAAAATCAATTTTCGTCTCAATATCTCCTTTCGATTTCAAAATCATTTCGAATTTCAATTTAGGTTGCAACTTCATTTAACCCAATTCGTATTTAAATTCAAGATTTAAATATAAACATTTCACCTTATTGACCAGCTTGAAATTTTGGAAAAATAGTTTTAAGTAGTTTAAAAGTAGTTTAAATAATTAAAATAGTTCAAAATAATTAAAATCTTAAAATGGATTTAAAATAGATAAATTAGTTTAAAATAATTTAAATTGGGTTAAGTAGATTAAAAATAGTTTAAGTATTCAAAATGGTTTGTATAACAGAGTAATTTGGAAAACAAAATAAAACAGCTTCAAAACCAATCCATTTCAGTTATAACTTCCCAATTCAAATCAATTTCAATTTCCACTCTACCGATTCAATTTCGATTTCAATTCAAAACAATGTCAACTTTGACTTCAAATCAATTCAGTTCTACATTCACCTTCAATTAATTCAATTTCAATTTATATCGATTCAGAGCTTGATTTTTCAAAATATCAATTTATCATACTTAACAAAATTATCTTTCAATATTCAAATTTAAAACCCAATTTCAAATATGATTCAATTCCAAGCTCGATTTCAAAATATCATTTTTATATCACTTTTACTTATTAATACTCAAAGCTCGAATTAAGGTTCAATCTTTAAACAAATCAATTTTTCGAAATTCAATCATATCCCAATTTTTATTCTCGGAGTCTCAACTTAAATTATTTAACAATTTTCTTTAATCAAAATTTATTTCAACATTCCAAACTCAATTTTTTGATAAATTCGATTTCTATAAATTGATTTCTATTTACAATTTTTAAATCAAATCATTTAAATAAATTTCAAATCGACGATTTTAAAAATTATTAATTTAGCCAATTCCGTGTCCGTATATAATTTTCTATCCTATGGCCAAGTAATTATTTATTTCAATTAAATGTCAGGGATGAATATATATCACTTAAATCAAATCACAGTTTCATACGAATGCATAATAGGATATATATAAGCAAATAAACATTCAAACATTTAAATATCAACCAATAGCATCCATCGAAATACATCATCCAATAGACAATACAATTCATGACAATTTCATAGTTATCAATGTCAGGTAATTTAATCGTAATTCAATTTTAATTTCAATTTAACTGCCAATTTAAATTTTCAATGGTTAATTCAAACGACAATCTATATGACAATTTAATTTTATCAAACAAAGACAAATAAAATTCATAACACTTCATAATGTCAGATTTAACTAGCATAAAGATATTCATTACGTTGTGAGCGTTATAAAACACTCACCTTGATTTCAATGTAGTTCCTGCGTTTTATTTCGAATAAAATTAAACGAGCGTTTAATTTTACCCGAAATTTTCACTAGCTCCAAACGATTCCAATCCAGCTCCATAGCGTAGTGCTCGACGAAACGAAGACAACGCAACTTGTTTCGTCGAATTCCGACCTCGCACGAACAAGATATGATATTTTAAAGGTTACACGAATTAATATAAATAAAATTTACATTTTTATTTTCATTTCTAACCTATCACAGCCGTAGATCTCCATCCCCCATCCATCAGGCCGCACGCACGCAAATCACCTTCTTCCCAGTAAAGCACGCACAAAACCCATCATCAAAAACTAGGGTTAAATTTTACTCCCTCCACGATCGCTTCCAAGTCGATCAACCAACGCCAAACGAACGAGCATCTCAAGAGCCACCTGCGCCTGCCACCACTTGAAGCTCAGCCACCCCCTCGTCTCGAAATTCGTGCGTGAAATGCAGGCCGACGGCCGCCCTTAGCTCCTACCACACTGCTCCAAAACCCATCAACTCCGTATAGATTCGAAGAGCTCCCTTTGCTCTTCGATTTGTTAGTTGAGGGTTCTTCGAATAGATGAACGAATTGGAAGGTTTTTGAGGAGAAAGATCGGAGCATTTCGGCCATTCATTTGTTAACTGGCAGCTGGCCATAGAAAGTAGGGTTTTGGTTTAATTTGGAAAAAAGAAAATAATGAAGTGCTTTTATAGAAAAACGACGAACACTATTCATCCCGGGTTTCCGAACTCCGATTTACGTGCGGTGACCGTCGTTTCTAGGGTTTACCCCGCGTTCCGGACACAATGGAATAGGTTTCGGAAGTTAATTCGATCATCTGTGCGAGTTACGGCAGTAAACGATCAATTTTAAATTAAACCGATTAAACGATTTTTCTAGGCGTTTTGGCTTGCCCCGGACAAACGGTAAATCCGATTGACACGAAAAATGAAATCCTACAATAATATCATATTATGGATCCGATGCAACTGGTTTCGTCGAAATCCAAGACTGTTTGAAAAATGACTATTTTAACTCGTCAAATTAATATTAAAACAATTTCGATGCATTTCGAGCTGCCACGGTCAAACGAAAACTCCGATTGCTACGAAATTTGAAATCCGATAATAACAAACTATTACGGATCTAATGGAACTAGTTTCGTCCCATTTTGAGACTGTTCGAAAATTGGCTATTTTTCAGTCTATAATTAAATATTAAAATATTCAATTTTTACAGATTTACTTTTAATTCGATTTTAAAAGTTCTATAACCTCATTCTAACTTTAATATGATAAAATAAAATTTTACAAATCATCTTTAATCATATTGAACCCGTTATTCAATTATCCAATAATTTCCAATTTTAAAATCTTATTAACTCTATTATAATCCCAATATAACTTACATTCACTTTGGAAACCAATTTGAATCATATTAAATCAAATTTCAATTATTCACTCTATTTTCATATATTGAATTTCAATATCAAATTAATCATATCAAATTTGGAATTTAATTATTCAAACATTTGTAATATTAAACTTAAACAAATTTGATTATTCTTAAATCACTATCTTTTGAAATATTCAAAACGAACTTATAAAATTTAACAAATCCAAATTATAGAACAACCATTTTCATTAAAACAGTTATTCAATTCCCGTTATTCAATTATTCAATAAATTCCAAATATTAAATTTAAACAATTTAAATGTTCAATATTTGACGGATTTCAATATTGGATTTTTAAATAATTTTTTTTATAGTCGATTTACTGTATTATATCAAATGAATTCCACATTATTATTTAACTACAGTTAGAGATAATGCACTCAACTAATATTTAAACTTTCATTTCAATTGCAATTGGTCCACAAATTCAATTCGACTAACTAAATGAATAGGTAACTTGAATAATTATCACCGTTAACTTTTAATTTCTTATAAGTTTATTATTTACAAACAAGTGTCACAATTACCTATACAATACAAATTCATTCAATTACCTTTGACTACATATTATTTCAATTAATTTGGGATTCCATTCAATTCATAAATAATTAACTTAGATAAAATTTGTTGCATTTCATTCTAGTTATTATTATTCCAAACGAATTACAAATTTTTTTCTAACCTTAAATCACGAAATCTTATTAAATTAGCTATTTAATTATCGAAAATTTACGGGTTGTTACAGCTTTTGAAAGGGTTTTAGTTGCCATTTATACTAGAGGTTTCGAAGGTAATGGCTTTAAGAGGAATTTCAAAGCTACCCTTCCATATGTTTAACTTAAATGAAGCTTTTGAAAGTATGATTCTGAAGCCGCCTGTTTTTTCCCAAACTCTTTATAATGGTTTTGAAAGGGGTACATTCGTTTTATTCACTTTGACCAAAAATATGTTTAAGATTAAACTCAATGGTTTCGAAAGGGGCACTTTTAATAGTTTCAAAAGGGGTACTTTCAATTGGTTTCGAAGCCATGCTTTTATAACTAAGCAAGTAATGCTTTAATACTTTCGAAAGGCATGTTTTGATGGTTTCGAAAGATATGTTTTAAAGTGTTTCGAAAGGCATATGCTTAGTGTTTTAAAAAAAAGATTTGAATGCTTTCGAAAGAGGATTTTCAATGGTTTCAAAAGCAAAGGTCTTAGGTTTTGAAAGCTTTAATTTTCAAAACAAAGAACGCAATCTCATTTTTAAAGGAAAAACCCATGGCACTATAAAAGAGCTTTTAAATTTGGAGTTTTTGATGAAGCTTTCCTTGAAAAAAATAATAGGTTAAAGGGATTAACCATGTTTCAAGTGAAAAATATTTTCAAGGACATTAAACCATAATTGTTGGTATTATTTTTGTGTATATGCTTCTTCTATAAATATATTCACTAAGTAGTGGACCCATAACTGTATTTTGGGGAGTAAGGGTAGAATAACCAACTAGACTGACCCGGTTGTGAATCTAAATTAAGTTAACTCCTGAAGAATAGAGTTGCATCCAAGAGGTCAAGTAAACAAGAATATAAGATGCCCAAAGGCTAATTAAGAAGTTATCAGTTTAGACAGGTTCATGTGAACCAATGTAAAATATGTTTAAAGAGAGTATTGGCAGGGGCCAACATGTTTGCAGTGAATCCATGAAAACTGTATTCGGATTAAGTTACTAATAGAAGTCAATAGGTTCATAGTCAACCCATGAAAACTATGATATGAGGGAAGTTATTGGAGATACCAATAGGTTCAGGGAGAACCCATGAAATAATTAAATGAAGTTATTGGCAATGGCCAATAGATTCTTAGTGATCCCATGAAAACTATGAGACCTAACATATAGTCCATGAAATTTAATCAGGTTATTAATGAGCCCATGAAAACTAATAGGTTAATAGTAACCCTATAAACTATAACTATGACAGATAGTCAAATGAACAGGGATGGGAAATCCAGAATGGTTTACTTGTTTGCATATCTTCATAATATTTTAGATTTCTATGTTTTTAACCATTGTAGATGCAGGAGCACAGTATATGGTTATCATAAGTTTTTGATAAGATGCTAGTGATGGAAAAACCGTTCTGCTAAGCGGCGTGGTCTCACTATATTCTAAATGGTTCTAGATGGTAGGTTATTATTCATACCAGGCTTTATGTCCGACTCGAAATTTATGTTTGAGAGTTGAGGTTTTTAGGTTCTCCTTAGACGAATAAGCTTTCGAAGACGTGTAGTAGGCAAGCTAGCTAGTGGAAGTTCTTTTCTATTTTGATTCCGCTGTGATTTTTTGTAAAGGCAAATTTGTTTAATTGCCTATGCTTGGACTATGATCATCCAAGCTGGCATCTTCATATGTTGCTCTTGGTGTATGTTGTAATAACTATATTTTCTTTCAACGTGGTTGTCGAATCTGGGATTATGTAATGAATTTGAAATGATTTGAAATGGAATGAGAAAGTCATTTAATGATTTTAATTTTTTTTCCATATCCATGTGTTTCTACTATATTAATGTATCTAACATTACTGTATTTGGTCGCCGAGGATTATAATTATGGATGACTGCAATATCCGTTAGTTTTAGGCCTCCAAGTGGGGGATGTCACATTTTGTGGGCTCGCCAATAATCTATCTGCTCTTTGTATATTCCTTTCTATGTGTAACATCGTTTTAGTCTTACCTGTGACAAAGCCCTACACACTGGAATTTTAGACTTATATTAGCTAGGGACTATTAACTAAAGTATAGGGCGCTACCTTATACCAGTCTCATATGTATTCTAATATTTGAGTCATTTACTTAGGTTAACTACCCCCTCAATTTTTCTTGAAAACATTTCTTTCAAATTGACTTAGCCCTTTAAATCATACTTAAACAAAGAAAATATACTCTTTTGTTTACTCAAATTTCTTTGTCATGATGTATGCTTTACACTAAACAATATTGATGAAATATATGGGTTTATCTATCCCTCCAAAGTAAGTTAAAAACCCTTTTTAATTTAAAGGCTCTTAGGCCATGGAACCAAGGTAATCTATTTGAAAAACTTTAAACAATACCTTCCGGACGCATTGAAAGTAACCCCTTCAGAACAAGTTAACTACTATACCTTGAAACACTAGCCGAAAGGCTGAAACATAACTTTCAAAACCCTTTAAAAATAAACCTTTTGAAATCATTAAAGGTATCCCTTCGAAAGCGTTATAAACCATAGACATCCTCTTTTCAAAACACTTTAAACTTGCCTTTCGAAAGCATTATAAATCTTCCATTTAAAGACAAGTAAACCTTTCGAAAACAATGGGGCACTTCAACATCGAAATCATCATTAGAAACCTTAAAAATAAACTTTTCAAAAGCATTGGGTTCAAGTAATAGTTTATGGAACATAGCTTCGAAACCATTTAAAACCATTCCTTTCGAAACCTTTGGGTTTATATTTCAATAGATCAAAGGGTCTTAAAAGAACTGGGGCGAAAGCAACTCTTTCAAAAGCATTATTCCTAAGTAAAAGAAAGTGGGTGGTTTCGAAACCATCCCTTTCGAAAGCATGGAGAAGCGACTTCATACTAAAAATGAAAGTATCCTTTCGAAGTCATTGTTTGATGACATAAGAAAAGTGGCCTCAACTAGGTCGAAAGGTAGAATGTGGCAGCAAGGGTATTGACCTTTGTCGAAAGCTTGTTTTTTTTTCAAAAAGGCGGCAATCTCCTTTGAAAGTCCTTTTTCTAAAACAAAGGCGCATTTGAATAAGTTGAAAGCTATTTACTTCGAAAGCCTCATTTTATAACCAAATAGTTCAAAGACTACTCCTACCCCTTCGAAAGCACGTTTTGACTCTATACCTTTTGCCTATCTCCAATCCACTGCGTACCAAGGAATTGATACCATGTGTATTTGTTTCAACTTGGTTGGAAGCGGTAGTATGAGGTCGAAAGGTGATTACCGAAAGTGGCGAAACAACAATCCATTACAAAACTGATTTTTAGCTTTTTAAAGTAATATCTTTCCAACTAACTTGCTTTATTTGTCAACATATAATTGGTTGCCAATTTATTTTCCAAAACATTTTCTAAAAATGCTGCCAAATTCAATAATTAACAATTCAAAACATTTAACAAATTGCCCCTTCTCCTTTTATAAATATATAAAACATTTAAGACTTATACCTTAAATAAATTTATATCTTTAATAAAACAATTAGAAAAATTCTCTAAAAATTCCCATAAACCACTTTCAATATGTTTTCTAACATATTTAAATTTTTGATCCAAAGTTAATATATAATAGCCGAAATTAATTTAAACCCAATTGACCCATTTTCTTTACTAAAAAATTTAATAATAAATCCACAACAACTTAGAAAATTATGAAACTTAAAACCTATCTCTAAAATGATATTTCTGACCTTATATCAAAAATTCAAATCATTTGGATGTCATTTAATAGGTTTTCCAAATTAATTCTTATTAATAAATCTATATGAAATAGCATAAATCATCAACAAGCATATATATATATATATATTCAAACGAAATATGGCAATATTCTTGCAAAATAAATTTGGGTCTCGTCTAGAAAAAGAAAACAAAATAAATGAAATGTAATATATTATTCTTATTTTTCTTGTTGTTAAGGAGGTTGAGATTTGCTCTTGGATTGATTAGCTTAAGCTTCCTACTTGCTTTCTTGCTTATCTTCCTCTTGTTTCCTTCTAATGGTGGCCGGCCTTGCTCTTGCTTTCATTTTTATTTGTGAATGATTGTAAATGAAATACGAATAAGGGTTTAGGGTATAGGAATATAACTTATTCCTATTTTCCCTTATCTTATTATCTCTACTTACTTCATTTTAAACTTCCATTTGTTCATTCATTCTTAAGGCATGACTACTATATAATTATACAAATCTCAATCTCTTAACCACTTTAATCTTTACATTGTTATATTTAGTTTATCTAATTAAATCTCCCGAATAATGCTATTTAAAATTAGGGGTGTTGCATCGATGAATCTAGAGTCCAAAGTCCGAATAGAAAATAAAAGTAACGAAAAAAGGAAATATGTCCCTACCATGTAATAATATAACAAAATAAATAAATAAAACTACTAGGGGCTTAAAGTAATTTTGGCTTTCTCCTTTTCTTTATATAAAGCTTCGACTGATCTCCTCGCTGCCCAAAATAAGTCTTCTTCAAAAAACGATTTCTTCTTTTATGTACTTCCAAAACTGAAAATTGGACCTCCACAAAAAAGGCTGAAAAAACGTGCTTCTCAAAATCTTAAATCAATTCATCTCTTCCTCGCTGCTTGAAAATTCAATTTAGTTGTCATTTGAAGCTTCCATATGGTATCTAATGATGCTCATCGCAAAGCTTAGGATAGTCTAGAGGAGATTGTGTCATCAATTGAAGTTTGTGAATGATCTTGCAATGAGATCTGCTTGGATGAGCTGCTGCATGGAAAGTGATCTCAAGTCGTGCTTGGAAATATTCATGACGTCGCATGCCCATGTCTATATTATTCATGACTGGTGAACACAATCTGAAATGGTACTCAAATTATGTGATCAAGATCTATACAGAGATGCTTGTCATCGACCACATTTTGAAGATAAACACAAATGATGGATGTCGCATTTGTTGATTCATGCCAGACGACCAAAGGAGAGTAGTTTGTTGTAATCTTATGTTATTGCTTATACTTGAGGTTGAAATGGCTGAAACTTACTGTTACTATGTGAGAATCCAAAATTAGGTGTGTAAATTTTATATGGCTAACGTCTGACTTGGTTCGAGGCTTTAAGGCATCTGGTCTGAGTTTGTATGATTCTCATTTAGGACGTGAATTAGGATAAGAATAAATGTACTAAAATATGACCGTTCAAAATTTTTCGATGTTTTTCCGTTGTCCGAACATTGTCCATCCATTGTCTGGCTCATACGAACAATGTCTGAACTTAAACCTTGTTTTCCGTGTCCGTTCGAATCTTTTATAGAAAGGACCTGGACACACCACTATTTGTTCTAGTCCGACCAGTTTACACTCCTATTTAAAATTGATAGGCAATGCCATGCTTGAGATAAACATTGGCGATGAACTTTTGATCCGGGGAAAAAGACTTATTTTTCTTTTCCAATGCTCCAGATGCTTTTTAATTCATCAGACCTTTGTGATGTATAGTTATGGCTGAACAATGGATGGAAATGATGAAATCGGTTTAGCTTTGTTTATGTTTACAATTCTCGATGCTTAAAGTGTGTTGTTTTGGGTGATTGTAGATGAGACTGGCTTGGAGATGGGTTGTTAAATTTTTTAATAATGATTGGTGCTTGAGATCTACTTTTTTGATTTGAGATGCTCACTATTAAAATAAGTCGTCAGATATTGTGGATGAACTGGGGATGATTAGGATTTGATTGATGATTTTATGTTTATTGCAGTATGAGGTAGTGTTAAAGGATGGGATGAATGAGTTAGATGATGTCTCTGGATGTGTGTATGTGTAATCTAAATCCCATATTTGACAAGAAAGTAAAGCCTATAATATAAGTAGAGTTTGAGTTGCATGTGAAGTTGTTTGAGAACATCTTGGCTTTGAATAATTATTTAGAATGTAGTATTTCATTAGAATAATTTTCTAAATGATATAAATATTGATCTGAATGTGAATATCCCCGAATGTTGAAATATGTCAAGTTTGAATCTCTTAAGTTTAAAACTCTTAGATTGAAAAACAAGCACGCGCGCGTGCGCACACACATACAATCAATTTTATATGTATCCACATTATTAATCGATGTAACTTTGAAACCAAAAACAATATCTTGTTATCTTGTAAATACACAATACAAAACAAAATATCAAATACAATATATGTCTATTAAATAGAGATTGTTGCAATAATCTACAATATTTCTACTTTGATAATAATAAGCATAAATTAAATTTTGCATATAAATGCAGATGTGTTTGTTATATGATACGTGTAAATCAAACATATGAGAGAAAATGGATGACAAATTAATTGAAAAAATTATGCTCTTTTGACAACTCTGTTGATATATTTGTTTGTAACACACTCTGAAAAAATTAAATATAAAAATATATTTGTTATAATCAAACAAGAAGTATACTCCACAGTAATGTTAAAGAATTTGCCTTGCAAACTGAATCTGAAGAGAACTAAAAGTTAAAAGAGGAAACTCTAGCAAATAATGTGTTTGGCTATCGGCAAGGCATTAACTTCTTATTCAAATTTGTTTAAAAATGTATATTATGATCTTTGCATACTATTATCCCATGATGTATCTTGCAAAAATAATAATAATAACAATAATTTTTTAAAAATTATTTTAACATTTTATAAATAAAACCATGTAACATCCCCCTACTTGAAGGCCTGAAACTAACGGCCACAGATGCTGTAGTCATCCATAGCTATTAATCCCTGGCGACCAAATACAGCAATGTTAGAAATATTGATACATAGAAACACATGAATATAGAAAATCTTAAAACAGCAAACAAAATCCATATTCCATTTCAAAATATTTCAAATTCATTACAGTTGCCCAGAGCGCAGACCATGTTTAGAGAAAATATACTTATTACAAAATACGTCAAGAGCGACATATGAAGATGCCCCCTTGGAAGATCAAAGTATATAAAATGGCAACAAAACAAGTTTTCCTTTACAACCAAACACAGCGGAAATAAAAGAACTCTAAGTAGCTAACATGCCTCTTGCACATCATTGTAAGCTTTATCATCTAAAAGAATACCTGAAAACCCTAAACCTCAAAATACTCAAAATCAATTGAGTACTCAAGAATTTAAGGGTAAAATAAAAACTTTGACTCATACATAAAGCTTGGTATGAATAATAATCTACGGTCTAAAATTATTTAGATATCCGGTGAGACCATGCCGCTTAGCGGAACGTGTTGTCCCCTTACTAGTATCCTAAAATCTTTATAAAACAAAATATCATGCTCCTGCATCCATAATTGTTAAAACAATTCAAGATAACATGATGATACGCAAACAAGTAAGTCAATTCTGGATTTCCCATCCTCATTCGTTCTGACTATCTGTCTCAAATAACCTATTAAAATTTATGGACTCGCTGTTCGGTTTCATAGTTTTCATGGAATCGCTAAAACCTATTAGTAACTCCAATATATTTATTCTTATCCTAGTTTTCATGGGTTGACTAGGAACCTATTGAATAACTGTCAATATTTTAATCCAAATATAGTTTTCATGGGCTAACTATAAACATTTTGGACCCTGCTAATATCAAATCATAGTTTTCATTGGCTAACTATGAACCTATTGGCCCCTACCAATATCTTTAATTAAGATATTACATTTCTTAAATTATATTCACTACCGGGTCAACCTAGCTGGTTATTCTACCCTTCCCCAAAGTACCGTTATGGGTTAATTATAATGTGAATAAATATATGAAGAACCAAACCATACAACAAAGTAATATTCTTAAAAATCTGTATTTATGCCATGGTATTTCTTTTAAAATGAGAATGAATTATTTGTTTTGAAATATTAAAACATCACTTTCGAAACCATTAGATAACCTCCATGGAAAGCATAAAATATCCCTTTTCAAACTCTAATTATGTACCTTTCAAAGCTTTATAAATCAATCCTTTCAAAACCAAATCACACCTTTCGAATGTATCAAAACATTGTTAAACAACCTTTAGAAATATAGCTTCGAAACCAATCAAAGTACCCCTTTCGAAATTCGAAAACATCTGGTTTTTTCTCTTTAAAAATATCTCTTGGGTCAAAGTGGTTACATACGAAAGTATCTCTTTAGAAACCTTTGCTAAAATATTTTTGGTGAAAAATTGATGGTTTCGGAACCATCTATTCTAAAGCTCAAAACCTTAGAGTAAAACTTTGAAGGATAGCATCGAAATCCCCTTTCGACACTACTACCTTCAAAACCTATGAATCCCTTTGAAATCATTTCGGAAGTGACTTAGCTTAAGTTAAAACAAAGACCCTTCGAAAGCATCGATGGCTGCAATAAATCCAAAAGGTAAAAGAATAGCGGCTGGGTTTCGACTTGGTCGGGACCACTTCTTTTGAAAGCATTATATAAAAATAGAGGAACCTATCCGAAAGCTACTTCTTAAAACTTGATTTGGAAACCTACTTAGAAAGCTATTTAGAAAAAACCCTTTCGAAAAAATAAGTTTCGACTACGTCAAAATCTTTAGGTAAAACAAAGCAGGCACCTAACATTTGAAAACAGAACTAAGGTCTCGACCCCATCGGAAGCATTGCTTTCGATACCATAGCTTTTGCCTTTTCCTCCAATCCACTGCGTTCCATCTAAGTGGTACCCTGTGTATTGGTTTCGACTGAGTGGGTTTTGGCTGGGTTGGTTTCGACTGAGTTGGGGCAGAAGCAATGGAGTCGAAAGGTATTACTAAAGGAGGTGGAACACACTTTTCTGATTGAAGGCTAGAATCATGCTCATTTTTGTAAATGCTTTAGCTGACCTGCATATGTGTAATGCTTTAATTAGTTGCCTTAAAACTTTACAAAATAATCGCCGCATTCATCCGATCTAAATCAAAAGAAAAATTAACATTTAACCCCTTCCATTAAGCAAAACCAATATTGCAAATTAGCCCTTCTTTTAAAATAATTTATTTTCCATAGCCAATCTATTAGGAAAAATCCCCAAAAATCACATAAATTCAGTTTCATCATTATTTAACATATTAAAATTTCAAACCCAATTTCTTCATGAAATAATTAGAAATTAATTTTAAACCCAAATATATCATATTTTTCTTTAGAAATTCATAATAATTTTTCCATAACTTGGAAAATTATGAAAAATGAAACACATCTCTAAATCATGTTTTACCTAATATAAATTTTTTCCATTGCATTCTAAATTCAATAACAATCGATTTTGGCCTAAAACCGTGCAAATTCATATGTAAGTGAATTGATTTAAATCAAACATATAATAATTCAAGCATGTCATCATCCAAAACCACATAAAAACGAATTTAACCTCTGAAAACATATGATTATGAAAAAAAAAGAGATGGAATGAATTATTATTCACCTTGAATATGGTAAGAGCTTTGAGATTTGATTTAAGATTAATCCCCTTGCTTTTATTCCTTAGCTTGATTTAATCTTCCCCTCTTTTCTTCCTTGTTGTAATATCCCAGAAATTTGGACAATATAAATTTAATAATCTGTGTCTAAATTTATATTGAATTGATAATTTTTGTTAATAAATTTGATTTGATTTAATAATCTTCTTTATTTAAACATTTAATTTGTGAATTTATTTTTAATAAACTAATAAATCTATTTTCTATTTAATAATGTATATGTATTTATATATTTTAAATAGACAAGATTGTTTTTAATTAAATTTGTATAGCATATTTTTAATGTTTTGAAAATAGGAATAATGATTTATTTTTTATTTAAGCTTTTCAAAAATATTTAATAAAATACTATATGATTTTAAATATGTAGGATAATGTTTATTTGGTTTAAAATTCATTTATTTTATTCAAGTTTGAATATTAAAATAAGTTACAAAAATGTTGTGGTATTCTTTTTAAAATAATGATTTATAAAATGTGATTTGTACATTCAAAATACAATTTAATTTATTAAACATGTATTCATTAAGTTACAAACTCTTGTGTAAATTTATTTTAATTGTTTAAAAGTTTCTTTTTCAAAAGATTAATTTGAATGTTGTTTTATTTATTTTAATACTTTGCTTATTCTTTAGAAATTTATTTAAATACATAACTAAGTATAAGAACTAGTTAACTAAGTTTAAACATTCATTAAGCTTAATTTTTCTTTAACATTTAATTAAGATAACAAATCATTTAAAAGAGACATGTATATATTTTGAGTTAACATGTGTTAAATATTTATGTGTGTAAATTTACAAGTGTCTAACATTTGTACAAGTGTAAATTTTATTTTGATTTTTCTTTTAATTCATTAAATCTGAAAATTTCCTTTATATAAACTTGCTTCTTCATTCATATTTTTTTTACATTCCTTAATCAAAAGAAAGACCAAATTTCATTTTTCATTTCCATAATCAAAAATCTGCATACACCAATTTCATAAAAATCACATCTACAATACTTCAAACTCAAGTATATTTGCATTATTCCACTCCTCTTCAAAATCAAACCCATCCTCCTTAAAATTCAAATATTAATCTGCATTTCAAAATCTGCATGCACCTGGAAATTCACTGCTTTTTGTTTTGAATTTCATCCAAACCTGCATACAATTGATGATCTCTGCATCTCTGATTGAAACCTCTTCATGCCTGCATTTTTTTCAAAACAACCTGGGGAATTTGCATCTGCAACCATGAAGCAAGCATATAGGCATTCTATTCTGTAAAACTGAAAGCATCATTTACAAACAAATATTAAAAGCATGAAATCTGAGGGTCTGCATTTCTTTGCATCTGGAAGCAAGGGCCTGCATTTCATAAATTTTCAAAATCTGGAACATGCAATTGGAATTGTGCTCTGCATTTTAGTCCAGGTGAGTAACTCATTTTAAATTTTATTTAATAGGTTATGTTGTGCATGCTTTTTAAATTAGAAATGAATTTATATGAAATTTCTATGAATATTTTACCTGTAAGTATTTGCATGTATACCTGATGTTAACAGTACTTTGTCTGTGATTCAAAATTTCCAGCTCCTGATTGATTTCTTAAAAAAAAATTCCTTTAACTTGTTGCTGTTAAACTTAAACAATTGAATAAAATCTGTTTATTTTGGAATAGGGTAGGTATAGATTTTATAGAAATTAGATAGAGTTATCTAAAATCTGGAAAAAAATTAAGATTCACAGAGCAAAACAGAATAGAGTGAGAATTCAAACTTATTGATTTAATGTTTCAGGGTTATTAATAGAATCATCAAGTGAATTCAAGAATTTTAAATAAAAATTAAAATTTATAGTGCTGTAAATAAAGTGCAGTTTCAAATTAACTGCATTTTTCATTTTGGTCAAGTTCTGTTGAATCCTGCAATGGATTTGGTTGAAATTGTTTATGAAGAGAGTGTACCTATCAGGGATTATAGGAAATTAGGAATTTGGGTTACTTGTCATTATTGGGGTTGTAATTTGGAATTTGCAGTATGAACCCTAGTTTATATGGGTCACTGATTTTGTTCGACTACGGCTTCATCATTGGATCGAGTTCAACCATTTTTGGTATGTTGGTAGATGATGTATTAATGGAGTCATCACCGGAGTTTGGAGTGTGATAGTGGCCGGAGTTGGGTGATATCGCCGTTGACAGGTTGGGGGGGTGTTTTGTTGTCTGTAGTTCCAGGTTTGGAATCTGGATCTTGAAATTGAATTCGAGTATATGTTGTAGAGGTTGATGTTGAGATGGTCTGAAGGGATGATTGTTGGCAGTGGGGTGATCGTATGGATGGCCAGAGATGGCCGGAGATTATGTGCAGGTGCACAATGGTGATGAGGATATGTTGAGGTGGGTCACAGTTTATTTTCCCGTGATGGTCTCGGGTATTTTGAAGGGAGACTCAGAGCAGAGAAGACTCGAGTGAGTGGTGTTGCGGGTTTTAAAACAAACCAGGGAAACTATTTTTCCAGGTTTTATAAAATTGAAGTGGAGATTTGAAATGCAAACTTAAAATTTGAAACCAAGTTTGAAACCTGAATTTAGATATAAATTCAAATAATTTAAATTTTGGTCTTTGAAATTTATTGAGTTTTAAAATTTTAGATTGGGTTTTAAATCTAAAATCAGAAACCTGTTTGCAGTTTTGAAAATTAAAAGCAAGTTTTAAATATGAACTAAAATCTCAACTTAGGATTTAAAACCTGAATTTAAATATGAATTCAAATAAGTTTGAATTCTGGTTTTTTTGAAATAATTTAAATTCAGAAAAATTTCAATGTTGGTTTTTAAATAAAACAGAAACTGTTTTCTGTTTTTAAATGTAAAGGTAAAGTTTAAATTGCAAGTGGAGATTTAAACTGAGTTTTTAATCTGGAATTTGAATATGAATTCAAATTAGATTGTCTGAGATTTGAATTCATTTATGTTTTTAAATTTAAATTTGATTTTCAAACTCACAAGTGTAAATGCATATGTGTTTTGCATTTGAATTGGAAGGTTAAATTTTAAATTAGAAATCCAATGTGAATTCAAATCTGGAATAAAATTCAAACTTCAGATTTTTGAAATAAAGGTTTAAATTTAAATTGCTTTTGAATAATAAAATGATTTGCATTTGAATTGAGGGTGTAGATTGTAGGAAGAATTTTAAAGAGTTAAAACTAAAATGAGTTTGGAAGTTGTATTTAAATTTTGAAATTTTAAAGTAATTTTTAAATTGATTTGAATTTAAATTGAATTGAAATTTAAATCCTTTTAAACTTATTAATAAAGTAGATGTTTCTTTTAACATATATGATAAAAAGTTTTGAATTATTTTAAAATCTTATTTAAGATAAATTTGAGTCTTAAGTTTAAAATGAAGTTAAATAGAATTTAAAGTAAATTTAAAAAACATTTTGTTTTTAAATGCTTGATTAAATAAGAAATGTTTATCTAAAGGATAAATAAAATTAAATGATTGGATTCATTTAATTATTAAGGTAAATAAGATGAAAACTAATTATTTAATTAATTAATTATATAGATGTTTAATTAAGTAATTAGTGATTTTTAAGTTAATTAATTAGATTTGAGATTAATTAATTAAGGTTAATTAATCTATAATTAAGGATGGTTAATTAATTTTTAATTAATGATTAAGTTTTTAATTAATACTTAATTAATTAATAATTAGTGATTAATTAAGTTGTAATTAAGTATTAATTAATTGGTAATTAATAATGATTAATTTAAGTTAACTCTTAATTAAGTAATTAAGAAATATTAATGAAGTCATTAACTTAAGATTATTTTAACAATTAATTAATGTGATTAATTTTGATAATTAATTAGATTAATTAATTAATAATAATCAATTGTTTATTACTTATGAAGTAATTAATGAATTAATTACTTAGTGTAATTAATTTGATTAATGTGATTAGTTTAGATTAATTAAGTTAAATTAATTTAAACATTTGTTGATTGTTTGATAATTACTTTATGTAATTTATGAATTTGTAATTACTTAAGGAAGTAATTAATTAATAATTACAGAATGTAATTAAAGATATTTGATATAGAAGTAATTGGATTTAAATTACTTTGAAATTAATCGAGGGGATTAATTTAGATAATTAATTAAGAATAATTAATTATGGGATGAGTAATTAAAGTAGTTAATTACTGAATGGTTATTAATCATTGGTGATTAATATTTATATGTGGATTAATTTCAGATTAATTACTTATGTAATTAATTTATATTTAGAGATTTATTAATTGTAGTCAGAAATCATTAATTAATTAGTTAATGATGTAATTTGGAATTGATTAATTAAGGTATAATTAATAATGAATAAATAATTAATGTAATTAATTTTAGTTAATTAATTAATTTAGTAATTACAAGTTAATTATTTGCAAAGGGTTTAAGTAATTAACTTGTGTGATTAACTTATAAGCTAATTACTTATTGTAATTAGAGATAGTTAATCAATATTAATTGAAATATTGAGATGATGATTTATAAATTGATTTGGAATCAATGGATGGTTAAGTTAAGCAGAATTTTGATGATGAAGTAATTAATTTAATTCATTTTAAATTAATTAGAGATTGAGTAATTAATTTAATTCATTTTAAATTAATTATAGAAAGTGTGATCATTAGATCATTGCTTATGTTAGATGAATGGTATTGGTTGCCTGGTATGGTTTGTAATCTCAGTTATGAGATGAGTAGTGTATGTGATATGGATGCATTGGTTGCTTTTGGATGATAATATGGATTATCTGATTATGAGATGAATTATCTGTTGATAATGATAAGTTAATTATCTATTGTGTTGTGAATTATCTATCTGTGTATATTTAGATAATGAATTGAATTGTTTTAAACTTAAAACAACTTGGACCTAAAAAACACGCTTTGGATTTCGATGAGACCGGGTTTCCATATTTGGACATCCGAAAACCACATCGATTCCAATTAAACGTTAGGTCGTTAATACAAGTGGAGCGAGTGAAGACTCGAGGTGTAGGGGCTATACGTCAGTATAACTCTGTAGGTGATTCCGTAATGAGTTTGACGGAATAGTACTTATAGATTCGAGATGGTGATTCAGAGTGCAAGGGTTATTGTCGTTAACTCTGAGGGTGATTCCAAAATGAGTGTAACGAGATAATGCCTTCGGTTTCGTTCGATCCCGGAACGAACTTGTATGGATTGAATGCTTTCAGAACATCGTCAGGTGGACGATGAGCATTCTAAGTGATGTGTCCTATAAAGGTAATCGTAGCCTCAAGCCTCATCAACCGGGAATGGCTAAAACAGGGGAGGTGCAGCAAGGCTTCGTGGGTAGCCCCCACTTGAGAGTAAGATTTACCCCTGTCTAGAGGTCCCTTTATATTTCGGCTGTGTGGACGGTTGATCATGACAACCGTCGGGGTTGTCTTATTCGGAACTGTTCAGTAAGGAACGGGTCCGGCTTTGTGTTGCAAGGGATTGGGAGTAATCCTCGGTACGGTGATCTAGGCCATGTACTGTGACGGGTAGTACCCCAGTAGCCCTGCCATTGTATGGAATCCAAAATCCAATAAGTGCCAACGGTTTTGATTGTATTACCCACTTTTGTGGCTAGTAGCTGGAATTTAATAATGTAACAATTTCGGCTATTTCTTATTTATTTGAAAACCCTAGAAACTATTATAATATCATCAGATTTCCTATCAAATGTTTTGGTTAGCGTAAGGTAAAAACTTTTCCATGTTTATGTGTGGGAAGTCTTACGTGATACCTTTCTTTCAAAAGGTGAAAATTAAGCAACTTTAACCAGTTACTCACACCAGACCCATGTCTGACCCGGAGTTATTTCTGTTTTTCTTTAACTCTTGGGTACTCAAATTTTTATGTGTAGTCAAGGGAATTCAGGTTAGGATTCAGGTTAGCTTTGACGAATGGTGGAGGAGCATATGGAGCAGGAGGCTTCTGCGTATAGTTATATAGTTCCGCTGTGTTGGTATCTCTGAGTGTTTCTGTATTGTGATTGAGTTGTAATAACTAGACAGGTGTTTATAACTGTCTAGTATGTGTTGTATATGTCTGTGTAACTCTGATATTTGATGTATACTATGTAATACTTATGTTACTAATATAATTTATTCGTTCCGCTGTTGAGATTCTTGTGTTGTTTCTTCTTTCTCTTCTTTCTTTTCTATCCCTTTCTTTCTTAAGGATGATATGACTTTTTGTGGAGAAAAAGTCGGGTCGTCTCACTTGTGATGGCTAGCTTTCTTACGTTTACGTTTGTTTTGTTTTGGGGAAATAAAATGAACATGAGAAAATGAAAGGATATGCGAATAGGTGAGTTATAGAAATGAAGGCGGTTATTCTTTAATATGTCTTTATGTAAATCAATAACATTTTAGTCCATTTAATCCCATTTATAACTATTAAGAACGACCTTAAATTTTATTTTCAAATCTCAATCCCCTTATTATTTTAATTCTTACATTATTCTATTTAATTTATCTAATTAAATATACTGAATAATGTTATCAAAAATTAGGGATGTTACAGTCTCCCTCTTATGGAATTTTGTCCTCGAAATTCAGTAAGGATTAAATACTAAATATAGCAATCATCTGTAACAACTCCTAACAACCATACTAGACTATTTGACTAGAAACTATCTATATAAATCTAGTATAGACGTACCCTCACATCAGATCGAGATAAGTATCCCTGTCATCTGTCTCGCAAGTACGGTCCTTCTTATTGTCGCTCCATCGAACTTTCACCAATCTGACTGTCTTGTTCCTCAATCTTTTGTCATCTCTCGCTATAACTCAAACTAGTTGTCTAACAAAAGTCAAATTAGGATCTACTATCAATTTTTCCAAACTTGTCGGAGGAATAGTTGTCTTTGGATCATTCACATACTTGAGAAGGTGAGACACATGAATACATTATGAACACTGGCCATACTGCCCGACAACTCTACTATGTATGCTTGTTTTCCAATCCTTTCTATAATTTGGTATGGTCCAACATATCTCGGGGCTAACTTCCCTGACTTTCCAAATCGTACCACTTCCTTCATTGGTGACACCTTAATAAAAATACCATCTTCAACTGAGAACTTTAGGTCTTTACGCCTCTTATCTACGAAAATTTTCTGCCTGAATTGAGCTTCCTTCATCCTTTCTCATATTTATTCAATTGTAACAACCCTGTATTTTGTAATTATTTTATTGTATATTTTAATTATTTTTAATGTAAGATTTTGATTTAAAAACTTATTTTACTTATTTGAAATGATTAAATTTATTATTTAAATATAATCTTGATTTTTATGAGTTATAATTCCAAACTTGTGTAAGTTGAATATTTGCCTGAAATGCTGATTTTGGTCAAAATAGTCAAACTGTGACTTTCAACTTAAAATTTTAAAAGTTTAAAAATTTAATTTTTTCCATTTATTTAAAGACTTTGGCTTTTGTTTTCTTAAAAATCTAATTTTGGAAATTTTCTTGAAATGATTTCTGATCATTTGTCCAAATAAAAATAAACAATGTCTGAAAATTTGATTTGGATAAAAAGTGTAACTTTAATAGAAATTCTAAATTTAATAATTCTAAAGGCAAAATTTTCATCTTGAACTGTATACAATTGTGTAACATTTGTTTCACTTTTGTTTTGGTCAGATTTGTTGTATACTTTTTTTTTTTTAAAAGTTAGTAATAATTAGTGTGAAACGGGAAATAAACTTTACATTTCTTTTACATATGTTTACATCTGTTTCTTAACTTTATATTTAACAATCAATTGGATGAAGCTAAATCAAATGTTATTAATTATGGTATAATAGCTATTAAATTTTGGTTTAAAGTGATGGTTTATTTTTCCTAATAGAAACGTTAGTATTTTAAATTTATTTAATAAGAGAAACAAAATAATTTGTACGTTACTTTGGGCATATATTTAATTGTTGCTCTTGCCTTTTCGTTATCTATTTGATTTTTTTTCTTGCGTTAACAATGCAAAGTTTTCAGCCGTATATTCTCTTTTGAGAATCCAAAATCTTGCTCAAATCTTGCCTTAAATCATTTCCGCGTGTGAATTATTTCTTTCCCTCTTGCCTCCCATACGTTTCCACCTATTGGATAGAATTAAATTGCCTCTACCGTTCAAGCATTTTACTCTTGCCTGCCCTCTACATAAATTAGTGAGCAAATGTTAATATATATTTCACGTTCAAAAGTTCCATACCACAAATTATTCATTTTGCTTCCATCAAAATTTGCGTGAGCATCTCCTGAAGGTATGAACCGGCGCATGCTTTTCCTTTCATTTTTTTTTCACTTTTTTCTTTCTTTCTTCTTTTCACTCTTGTTTATTTCATTTGTTCTCCTTTCATTGTTTTGCTTTATCCTATTGCCTGCCACCGTGCTTGGCCATTCACCATATTTTTCCGACCCTACCCATGCCAGACCACCGAGCCTTGTTTGAGAAAAAAAAGGAATGAAAAAAATTCCATTTTTGTCGCCTTTGTATTTTGTTTTTGAAGTAATATTGCCACCGAGCCTTGTTTTGAAAAAAAGGGGAAATGAAAAAAAAAGTTGCTTTTGTCACTTTGTATTTTTGAAGTTATAATCTATTTTTCCACTGGCCCTTGTTCTGGAAAAAAGAAATGAGAAAAAAAAAATTTGTTTTGTCACCTCTGTAATTTGGCATTCTAGTCTATATTCCCTCTGCCCTTTTGTTTGAAAAAAAAAGAAATGAACAAAATTTGTTTTGTCACCTTTGTTTTGAAGTTATAGTCTATTTTAAAAGTGGTCTTGTATTTTTGAAGTCATAGTTTATTTTGTTTTTATAAAATTAAATAGAAAAGGAATTTTGAAAGGCCTTAAACTTTCTACCTTTCTATGGGCCTTTATAGTCCACCCTTTTACTTTTAACCTAACATTTCACCAATTAACCCTAACACCTCCTCATATCATCTCCTACCACTTCACATTTTTGTGCTTGCCAGGCCTTTGTGATGCCAAACCAGATCCTTTTCCACCTGAAAACATGTGTGGCCTAGCCCTAAGCATGTATGGCCGAGCATACATGGAGTTGTGGTCAAGCAAAAGTGGTTGAAAAGCTTGGTAATGTCATTTGTTGCTTCTACTTTTCTATTGTTCAACAAATCTTTATATTATATGCATATGTTTATATGGTCTTGTTTATTGGTTGTATACAAGATCATTATCAAGGCTTTCCATTCATTCAATTCAAATCGTGTTTGTCGTGCTTTTGGAATCGCTCTTGTGTTTGTTGTTTTGGTCTCTAGCTTCGAAAAGGTGAGTCTTTATCACTCTGACATATATACTTATGAAAAGTGGATTGATGATAAGTGTTTAGTAATGTAAAATGTTTATGCAAGTTAATGATGATCATATGATATGCTATGCCGTGTTATTACCATGTATTACCATGTTAAAACTGTTAATTTTCACCTGACATCTGATACATGACTGTATATTGTGATATTGACATTGTTTATATTATTTCTGTATATAATCACACTGCAAGTTCCCTGTTAGGATAAAAATCATTATAGGCCGAAATGATAGGCCTCGGTAATTTTATTTATTTATTTAAACTTGGGATTGCGGGTTTGAAATGATAGAACCCAGATTTTTACCTTTTAAACTGCGGATTGAAATGATACATATCCGTATCACTTGACCTAGGTTAGAAAACTATATACAGACCCGTGGTTATTTTATAAAGTGCTTTGAATATTTTAAGTATTTTAAAAATATAAAATTATGAAATTTGATTTAAATAGATTTTGAAAGGTTTTAAAATAAATAAATTATGATTTTTCTATGCGTTAAAAATGTAATTTATGAATGGATTAACTGGATTTTTGAAATATAACTTATGTTTGAAATTTGGATTTTGGACTAAAAATGATATTTAAGTTACATGAATAAAATGGACTTTAATTTTATTTGGAAAATGGTAAATATGATAAATTGATTTATATTTGAATTTAATTGATTTATTAAAGAATTATTGATTTTCTATAAATTTAAGTGGTTGAATAAATGACGGTTGAAAATGAAAATTTAAAATATAACTTGACTTGAAAATGTGAAATTTGAGTTTTAACTAAAGATGTTAAATAAATTAAATAAACTGGAAGTTTAGTTAAATTTGTGAAATGGTAATATAAATCTGAAATGTTAAGTTTTAATTAATGAAAGGAACGTATAGGTTGAAACGTATAGGTCTTAATTTATGAAAGAAACGTATAGGTTTTAATTTATGAAAGAAACGTTAGGTTTTAATTTATGAAAGAAACGTATAGGTTTTAATTAATGAAAGAACGTATGGTGTTCTAATTAATGATAGGAACATGTAAATTCCTAATTAATGAAAGAAAGGTATAAGTTTTAATTAATGAAAGAAACGTATAAGTTTTTAATTAATGAAAGAAACGTGTAAAGTCCTAATTAATGAGAGAACATGAAAGTTTTAATTAATGCAAGAACATGTAAAGTTTTAATTAAGAAAGAAACATGTAAAGTTTTAAGTCTGTTCCGGGCTCGAACAGAACCGAAGGCACTTACAAAGAAGTCCTTGCAATCCGGATAATCTCTAATCACGTCCGGACTTCCCATCACATATGGAGTCTCTATACCGTAGCTACTCGGTGCAAAGACAATCGACGAGTTGTCCTTTCGCTTTTGAAAATATCCGGTCTTCAACATCGGTCTTCAAATGCAATTCATAACGACGTATCACATATTCGAAATGGGTTATACGACCCCATGGTCCTTTCCCGGTTAACCCGAATAGTGAGCGCTTATTCAAAAATAAGTGTGGCATTCAAATTCAAATAAATCACATCAATTACCCATTCAAAGGGAAATATTGATAGTCGATTATTGAACTATCAATGGATATGCATAACATCACCAGATTCCAAATAATTTTCCATTTTGATTATTTCATAAAATATCTTTACAAGATATATATTTTCCATTCTTCAAAAATAAATCAATATTTATTTTTAAACAAATTCCACTCTCTTTTATAAATTCCATAGTGAATTTTCATTCTAAAATATTCATGAATATACGACTTCAATTCGATTTCTAATATTCATTTTCAATTTATCTTCAAAAAGATAAATTCAAAATATTCACTTAATATTGGAAAACATTTCCATACTTATTAAATAAGTAATTCACAAATCTTTTTATTTTCTACACTTGGAAAATATTCAATATACTTAAATCGAGATTAAATATTTATTTCATTCTTTAAGGAAATCATTCTCTTAAACATATTTATTTGGGCCAAAACGAATGTTGCGTAGAACATCGTTACGACATCCCAAAATCACTAGTATAGGGATTCGAAATTAAAATAGATATATAAATCCCAATACTATACAAAACATTTCCTTTCGGAAATCATTTACTATAACAACAGTGTTATAGTCCACTATTCCCTTTTATTTCATGAAAACGTCTATTTCGACAATAAATGTTGAAATCTATGGTTTCGAATCTTAACGCATTTAAAACAATCGTTAGATCGTTTTAATTCTATTTAAAACATCACATTCAAAACAATTTCTTTAACATATTATTCACTATTCAAAAACGTGAATATAATTCGTTAACCAATTTCATCCTTTCTATACACTTTATTTTAAAGGATTATTCACTGTCTAAAACGTGAATATAGCTCCATAAATAAGTTATAACAATTTACTTATCAAAATAAGTTGTTTGCGAATTTTATAAAACAACGGTTATAAATTCTATTTCTATTTGTTTTATAACTACTTCCTTTTTATACATCTCCTTTATTAACCTATTCGATTTATAACTCAATTATAAACCAAAAGTTCACATTATAAGTTAAATGCTTATAAAACGATTATTTTGCAAAATCGTTCTTTTAAACTTCATAATTATAAATCTTATAACTTATAAGATTCAATTGTTTATCCAAATATATTCTTTAATAACTTCACAAAATTTATAAATCTTACTATTTATAAATTTCATTTATAACCTCACCATTTATAATTTTATAAATTCCATTCACTTATGCAATCCATTTTCACTTCATTCAAACACTTATAAAAACTCGTTTTATAATTCAAATGTTTTAATTTATAAATATAAATTTATAAATCCTTTATAAAATCAATTTATAATATTATTTTAAAACATCTTTAATCTCCTTTATAATTTCACCATTCTCTTGATTTATAAAATAATCAAATTTTATAAATCCTATTTTTAAACTTTTTATAATAAATTCAAAAATCCAATTTAATTATTTTATAAAAACATTAACCCATATTTCTCAAAAATCAATCTTTAACCTATTTCTCAAAATCATAATTTTTATAACTTTAAAAATTATAACCTTTATTTATTTAAAATGGATCAATTCCAAAAATATTTTATAAAAGTATACTTTCAAAAATCACTTTAAAATCATTTTAAAATCCCAAAATTTGGTTCAATGATGCTACACACCAAATAGTCAATCACGACTACAACGATATCATATATCGATATGATAATCAATCAAATATCAAAATATCTGAAATCAAATAAATACTGTTGAGGAATCCAGTTGGATCCCTCCAACCTGTTTTCCTGCATCCACAAACATTAGCACAATACCAATTCCACTCCAGTACGGAATTATCGCGGTATATGGGATTTAAAATATTATCCGCTTAATAAACGGCGCAATAGGGTCTCATCCGCTATACAAATGCGGGAAATCAATAACTACAATATATACATATGCCAATATATATATTGTTATTATATATAATACCAATTTCACTGTTTATGAAATATTCGCGGTATATGTTTTTAATAAATAACATCCGCTTACTAACGGCGCATAATGTCTATTTTAACAATCAATAGATAACAATCATCATTCAAACATGCATTCAAATATTTTAAATCTAACTATTTAAAATAAAAATCGAAACTGATTCGATTAAGTGAGAAGTTCTCACCTTGATTTCAATTTCGTTTTAGCGATTTATTTCGAATAAAATTAAACGGACGTTCAATTTTACCCAAAATTATCACTAACTCCAAACGACTCCAATTCAATTCCATAGCGTAGTGCTCGTCCATACGATTCCAACGCAACTGGTTTCGCGCGTTTTCGACCTCGTATGAAGAAGTTACGATATTATGAAGTTTACACGATTTTATAATATAAATTTACAACTAAATTTTATATTTTTATAACCTAACTTCTCTAGACCATTGGATCAAGCTTCCTTGCATCACAACCGTGCGCTCCTTTCTTCTCAAACTCGCGTCCAACTACAGACGATGGCCGAACCCATTTACATTGCTAGGGTTTGAAAATTCGGCCACCTCACTTGCTTCCACCACGATCAGGAGACACCATCGAATAGCTCGTCCATCACTCCATCACCGCCCAGAGGCTTGCGAAGCTCGATCGCCTCCCTTTGCCTAGAAACGCGTGCGAACGCAAGGGGAACGCGGCCAATTTGAGGCAACCACAACACGATTCAGGCGATCATCGCCGTATGCATCGATAGAACTCACTTCGCTCTTCATTTTGTTAGTTGAGAGTTTTTGAAATCATTGAGTGGATTGGGAGAGATTGAGGGGAGAAAGAAGGTAAATTTCGGCCATTGGTTCCTTGGTGGCGGCCTGAATAGAATTAGGGTTTAGATTTTTATTTTTTATTTTTTTTTGTGAATTAAAGGGGCTATTTATAGAGAATTTATGAACACTATTCATCCGGGATTTCCAAACTCCGATTTACGCGCCGTAACCAGCGTTTCTAGGGTTTACCCCGCGTTCCGTACACAATGGAACATGTTTCGATAGCTAATTTGGTCATCTGTGCGAGTTATGGCAATAAACGATCGATTTAAAATTAAACCGATTAAACGATTTTCTAGGCGTTTTAATTTGTACCGGACAAACGGTAAATCCAATTGACACGAAATTTGAAACCTTACAATAATATCACATTACGGATCCGATGAAATTAGTTTCGTCGAAATCCGAGACTTTTTGAAAAATGGCTATTTTAACTCGCTAAATTAATATTAAAAACAATTCGATGCGTTTCGAGCTGCTACGATCAAACGAAAACTCGCATTGCTACGAAAATTGAAATCCGGTAATAAAAACTATTACGGATCCTATGGAACTAGTTTCATCCAATTCTGAGACTGTTCAAAAATTGACTATTTTCACTAGTCGATTTAAATATTAAAATATTCAATTTTCACAAATAAACTTCAAATTCGATTTTAAAAGTTCTAAAACATCATTCTAACTCACATATGATATAATAAAATTTCCCAAATCATTTTCAATCATATTTAACTCAATTTTCAATTATTTCCATAATTTAACATATTAAATTATCGATTTAATTATCCAATTAAATCCAATTATTCGAAATAAAACTTATTCGACTTATAAATTCACTTATTAATATTTAAAATTAATTAAATATTCAAATTTTAATTACTAAAAATCCTGGGTCGTTACAATCTTCCCCCCTTAAAAGAATTTCGTCCTCGAAATTATCAAGTAAGAAAAGTTATAGAATTTATTAACTTTCCAAAATACATAGTTAAATTTCTTACCATACTTTACTAAGTTTTCAAATCATACTTAGTTATCTTTTCAAAAACAATTACTATTGTTTAACTTTCAATTCCCAAATCAAAGTTAAAGTTTTCAAAATTTTCCAATTTCTCAAAAAAAAATTTCTAACGCCTTAAATTTTCGAAATTTTTTGCCATAGTCTCCTTTGCGCGGCTCGATCCGAAAAAAAATGACAGTATATATATCACAAATATACATCTCATCAAGTAATGAGGCATCCCGCAGGGAAAAAATGTAAAAGTACGGTATTTAATCCGAGATATGTACCTTATATTTTATTAGCAAGCATATACGGCTAATATAGCGCGAAAGCGAGCTCCAAATGCAAAGCAAACGTGATCCGCACCTACTAAACACTCAACAAACAACATGAGAACATGTATATATACAACAGTATCGATATACAACATATAGCAACATAACAACTATATATGTCAACATAGCAATTGAAACAAAAGCAATATATTCAACCATCAACCAACTAGCATTCATAACCAATAAATATTCATTCATATTCTCATTAATATTCAATGAAATGGTTTTCAATTTAAATCACATTTGATTCATTTACATTGGATGTTCTTACTAACATTCATTTTCAATTAGTTTATATTCACTAATTCATATTCAAGTTGGTTCACTTCCAAATCAAATTCAATTCTATTTAAGATTCATTTAACTTCCAATTGAATTTCCTATTACTTTAGCTTCCAATTTCATTAACACTTAATGAATTATATACAATCAATCAACTAACAACCATATAACAATCAATGTATATTAATTACAACCAAATTCCTTTGCTTTCAATTGGTTTAATTAATTGATTTTTATTCAACTATTCAACTTTCAATAACATTAAATTTTAATGAATTACACTTACATTCATTATTCCATTCCAACTTAATTTACATTCAATTGATTAACATTCAATCCATTAATTCAATTCAATTACTAAAGTTGAATTTCATTACATAACTCAAGTTCATATTTATTACTTAACTTTATTAATTTTACTTCGATACCAATATCAACTTCATTCAATATCTCTTAAGTTATATTCCATTTAACTTTAAATTCATTTTTATTTACAACTCATATTCATAAATATATTCACATAGTTTCACTTCTTACATATATAAGTTTATTTCTCAATTGTAAATCACTTTAATTATAATTCAATTCTTATAATTCTTTTTACTTATACAATTATTCTTTTATTTAGATTATTCAAACAACCAAACAATCAATTTATATACACTTTAATAATTCTGAAAAATTATTTCTTTATATATAAAATAAAATCAAGGTAAAATTATTTCATTTACCCAATTTAAAACAATATTATGTCGAATTGTTCTATTCAAGTGTTTAGAAACCCCTTCGGCATAGTTGTGCATACCGTGCTGACGAAAGTTCATATGCCGCTCAATAAACCAATCATCACAATATAAAATAATTTTATATTCACTAACACATACGCTCTCATAGCTATTACTACACTCAAACTCATTCTAGAGTACTACTGACTCTATCTCTAATGAGTAATACCCAACAGAACCATGGTTGTCGCTTAACCATATGCTCTGATACCAACTGTAACGATATCGATTTTTCGTTGCCGAAAAACTGAAATGTTAGGGTTTAAGAAGAAGAAAAGGACAGAAGAAGAGAGAAAAGATAGAAGATAGAGAGAAAACAAAATAGAAAATAGAACGGAACAGAAAGAAAACAACAGAACAACAACAGAATCTCACAATTCGCAGCGGAACAACATATAATGCATAAATGAATAATCTTTAAATAAAGAACTATATCAGTTATTACATTACATCACATTACATTTCATTACATCATATCATCAAAGTGTACAACAACAACAACATCAAACAGCGGAAAAGAAATACTATATACTAGTAATACGTCATGCCATCCATCTTGCCTCCAGCAACTCCAGAATATCCTGAATATCCTGATAAACCTTAACTCTTGACTGCCCGTGTGGAAATTAGTGGGCACCCAGAGTTTAGGAAGGAAAACAATAAACTCCGAGTCAGTCATGTGACTGGTGTGAGAACTCAAAACAGTTTATTTATCTTTAAAATCAAAAATAGAGGAATATTTTTAAAGTCAATTCGCAATGCTTTTAAAAATGAGACTACCATAAGGCCTCCCGCACACACACACAATGCAAACGCAGACTCGGAGGAGATTTCTCCTTATGATAGTCAAAGATGCTTGATACGCATTAAAAAGAACATTTGATATTATTACTAGTGCATAGTGTAGAGAAAATTCATTTCGAAAATAAAGATATAAATCTTAGCCGACATAGACATTTCGAACTATGCCTACTATAGCTACCATCCAAACAGTGGGGCGCCACCATAAGTAGATGGCAGGTAATACAACTAATACCGTACAAGGCTTGTATTTGAAGAATGAATTTTCCAACAAATGGTCAGGCCAAGGAACTTCCCATTGCCACATGGAAACGCCTCTGGAAGGATGCCCCGAGAACCCTACTGGATCTCTGCCAAACAAGGCCGGGAACCCCTTTTCCCAAGGGATATTACAAACCCTCAGATATACCACCCCCGGTCCTTTGGGACCTTTAAACGAGAGCTCTCTAACCAACATCACACCATAATAATAAGTGTTTCAACATGAGTAAGTATCTGGGCTCCATACCATGATACTACCCTTTTCCAGAAGGAATGGTCATACCCTAGGGACGCTATCCCTGAAAACCTTGCCGCACAATTCCTGTTTCGACCATTACCGGTTTGTGAGGCCCGACGAAGTCTCGTCCACAAAAACACACTTTATACAAAAGCCGTGCTTTGGGTCAACAAATGATCATAGAAATGATCACAAAGATAGACGATCAAACAAATGATCCTATCACAAATAATCAACACAATGATCATTTCACAGCAACACTCAGCATGTCACATTACCAAATTGGGAATATATCGCTGATAACCTTCAACTACATAACCTCTGAGCTCGTACGTCTCAGAGAAGGGTGTTAAGCTAAGAGAATAAATTCTCCGCCACCAACAGAAATATATTTGAAAGAAATCGTCTTTATATCTCAATTTGTAACGTCAGACATACAATCCATACAAGTCTGTTCCGGGCTCGAACAGAACCGAAGGCACTTACAAAGAAGTCCTTGCAATCTGGATAATCTCTAATCACGTCCGGACTTCCCATCACATATGGAGTCTCTATACCGTAGCTACTCGGTGCAAAGACAATCGACGAGTTGTCCTTTCGCTTTTGAAAATATCCGGTCTTCAACACCGGTCTTCAAATGCAATTCATAACGACGTATCACATATTCGGAATGGGTTATACGACCCCATGGTCCTTTCCCGGTTAACCCGAATAGTGAGCGCTTATTCAAAAATAAGTGTGGCATTCAAATTCAAACAAATCACATCAATTACCCATTCAAAGGGAAATATTGATAGTCGATTATTGAACTATCAATGGATATGCATAACATCACCAGATTCCAAATAATTTTCCATTTTGATTATTTCATAAAATATCTTTACAAGATATATATTTTCCATTCTTCAAAAATAAATCAATATTTATTTTTAAACAAATTCCACTCTCTTTTATAAATTCCATAGTGAATTTTCATTCTAAAATATTCATGAATATACGACTTCAATTCGATTTCTAATATTCATTTTCAATTTATCTTCAAAAAGATAAATTCAAAATATTCACTTAATATTGGAAAACATTTCCATACTTATTAAATAAGTAATTCACCAATCTTTTTATTTTCTACACTTGGAAAATATTCAATATACTTAAATCGAGATTAAGTATATATTTCATTCTTTAAGGAAATCATTCTCTTAAACATATTTATTTGGGCCAAAACGAATGTTGCGTAGAACATCGTTACGACGTCCCAAAATCACTAGTATAGGGATTCGAAATTAAAATAGATATATAAATCCCAATACTATACAAAACATTTCCTTTCGGAAATCATTTACTATAACAACAGTGTTATAGTCCACTATTCCCTTTTATTTCTCGAAAACGTCTATTTCAACAATAAATGTTGAAATCTATGGTTTCGAATCTTAATGCATTTAAAACAATCGTTAGATCGTTTTAATTCTATTTAAAACATCACATTCAAAACAATTTCTTTAACATATTATTCACTATTCAAAAACGTGAATATACTTCGTTAACCAATTTCATCCTTTCTATACACTTTATTTTAAAGGATTATTCACTGTCTAAAACGTGAATATAGCTCCATAAATAAGTTATAACAATTTACTTATCAAAATAAGTCGTTTGCGAATTTTATAAAACAACGTTTATAAATTCTATTTCTATTTGTTTTATAACTACTTCCTTTTTATACATCTCCTTTATTAACCTATTCGATTTATAACTCAATTATAAACCAAAAGTTCACATTATAAGTTAAATGCTTATAAAACGATTATTTCACAAAATCGTTCTTTTAAACTTCATAATTATAAATCTTATAACTTATAAGATTCAATTGTTTATCCAAATATATTCTTTAATAACTTCACAAAATTTATAAATCTTACTATTTATAAATTTCATTTATAACTTCACATTTATAATTTTATAAATTCCATTCACTTATGCAATCCATTTTCACTTCATTCAAACACTTATAAAAACTCATTTTATAATTCAAATGTTTTAATTTATAAATATCAATTTATAAATCCTTTATAAAATCAATTTATACTATTATTTTAAAACATCTTTAATCTCCTTTATAATTTCACCATTCTCTTGATTTATAAAATAATCAAATTTTATAAATCCTATTTTTAAACTTTTTATAATAAATTCAAAAATCCAATTTAATTATTTTATAAAAACATTAACCCATATTTCTCAAAAATCAATCTTTAACCGTATTTCTCAAAATCATAATTTTTATAACTTTAAAAATTATAACGTTTATTTATTTAAAATGGATCAATTCCAAAAATATTTTATAAACGTATACTTTCAAAAATCACTTTAAAATCATTTTAAAATCCCAAAATTTGGTTCAATGATGCTACACACCAAATAGTCAATCACGACTACAACGATATCATATATCGATATGATAATCAATCAAATATCAAAATATCTGAAATCAAATAAATACTGTTGAGGAATCCAGTTGGATCCCTCTAACCTGTTTTCCTGCATCCACAAACATTAGCACAATACCAATTCCGCTCCAGTATGGAATTATCGCGGTATATGGGATTTAAAATATTATCCGCTTAATAAACGGCGCAATAGGGTCTCATCCGCTATACAAATGCGGGAAATCAATAACTGCAATATATACATATGCCAATATATATATATATATATATATATATATATATTGTTATTATATATAATACCAATTTCACTGTTTATGAAATATTCGCGGTATATGTTTTTAATAAATAACATCCGCTTACTAACGGCGCATAATGTCTATTTTAACAATCAATAGATAACAATCATCATTCAAACATGCATTCAAATATTTTAAATCTAACTATTTAAAATAAAAATCGAAACTGATTCGATTAAGTGAGAAGTTCTCACCTTGATTTCAATTTCGTTTTAGCGATTTATTTCGAATAAAATTAAACGGACGTTCAATTTTACCCAAAATTATCACTAACTCCAAACGACTCCAATTCAATTCCATAGCGTAGTGCTCGTCCATACGATTCCAACGCAACTGGTTTCGCGCGTTTTCGACCTCGTATGAAGAAGTTACGATATTATGAAGTTTACACGATTTTATAATATAAATTTACAACTAAATTTTATATTTTTATAACCTAACTTCTCTAGACCATTGGATCAAGCTTCCTTGCATCACAACCGTGCGCTCCTTTCTTCTCAAACTCGCGTCCAACTACAGACGATGGCCGAACCCATTTACATTGCTAGGGTTTGAAAATTCGGCCACCTCACTTGCTTCCACCACGATCAGGAGACACCATCGAATAGCTCGTCCATCACTCCATCACCGCCCAGAGGCTTACGAAGCTCGGTCGCCTCCCTTTGCCTAGAAACGCGTGCGAACGCAAGGGGAACGCGGCCAATTTGAGGCCACCACAACATGATTCAAGCGATCATCGCCGTATGGATCGATAGAACTCACTTCGCTCTTCATTTTGTTAGTTGAGAGTTTTTGAAATCATTGAGTGGATTGGGAGAGATTGAGGGGAGAAAGAAGGTGAATTTCGGCCATTGGTTTCTTGGTGGCGGCCTGAATAGAATTAGGGTTTAGATTTTTATTTTTTTTGTGAATTAAAGGGGCTATTTATAGAGAATTTATGAACACTATTCATCCGGGATTTCCAAACTCCGATTTACGCGCCGTAACCAGCGTTTCTAGGGTTTACCCCGCGTTCCGGACACAATGGAATATGTTTCGGGAGCTAATTCGGTCATCTGTGCGAGTTATGGTAATAAACGATCGATTTAAAATTAAACCGATTAAACGATTTTCTAGGCGTTTTAATTTGTACCGGACAAACGGTAAATCCAATTGACCCGAAATTTGAAACCTTACAATAATATCACATTACGGATCCGATGAAACTGGTTTTGTCGAAATACGAGACTTTTTGAAAAATGGCTATTTTAACTCGCTAAATTAATATTAAAAACAATTCGATGCGTTTCGAGCTGCTACGATCAAATGACAACTCCGATTGCTATGAAAATTGAAATCCGGTAATAACTAACTATTACAGATCCAATGGAACTAGTTTCGTCCAATTCTGAGACTGTTCAAAAATTGACTATTTTCACTAGTCGATTTAAATATTAAAATATTCAATTTTCACAAATAAACTTCAAATTGATTTTAAAAGTTCTAAAACATCATTCTAACTCACATATGATATAATAAAATTTCCCAAATCATTTACAATCATATTTAACTCAATTTTCAATTATTTCCATAATTTAACATATTAAATTATCGATTTAATTATCCAATTAAATCCAATTATTCGAAATAAAACTTATTCGACTTATAAATTCACTTATTAATATTTAAAATTAATTAAATATTCAAATTTTAATTACTAAAAATCCTGGGTCGTTACAATTTGAGTGATATAATATTGAATTATTTTTGAAATGGAAATGATACAATTGTGATATTGTTTTGAAATGAGTATGATATTTTGGTCTTGAAAGTATAAATTATTTGAAATAAATATCCATGGGTTATAATAACGATTGGTTGTTAAAGAGACCGGGATCGGATATTGTCTTATAGCCGGACAATACCGAAAACCACTTTAACAACTGTGTACGCGGTGGAGATTCCAGAATGAAGTAGGATGATGGCGACGTTCTCGAGGTATGTTACGTGGACCCAACTCCCGTGAGTTGGCATATATGACTAAAACAGGAGCTATACCGGGCTACACAAAGGGTCGCACCCTTTCATCGAGCATGCTCCATCGGAAACTATTCTATTACTGTTGTGATTCGATACGGTTGCGCCACTTTGATTCGGAGGTATTGTTCGAGGTGGGCGGAAGCTGCTGGCTTGCCGTCACCACCGGTCCGGGAGTGCAAACGGTGTATCCACCCTGGCATTTCCTTGCGTGCCGTGTCATATCCTTATATCGAGCCCACTACGATTTTGGTTTTAAAGATCCGACCGCGTTAAGGTTCACCTCCCCTTAACGCTATTTTCTATATGATTATACTTTACTGATTAGACACTACCGTATATAGCGTATATTACTACATAGTAAATAGTTTAACGGATCCTTAGAGGATGGGCAGTCCCAAGCATCCTTTAAGTTACTGATGCATTTTGTTACTGTTCACTTGAGTTGATTTACAGTTTATAAGTATTTATGTCCTGACTCGAGGGTTTTGTGTTTTTCTTTACGCTCGGGTCAGATTGATTGAGTTAGCATTCAAGATTCACCTTCGGCGTTGGAGCTTTCCTTGAAGATCCAGCCATCTATTTTGTTTCAGTATCCAGTGGTTCAGTGATGTATCTGATTTGTACCTGATGTATCCTGTTACTCTTCTGTTGTATCTTATTTAACTCTGATGTATCTCATATTTTATATAGTAGCTTCATGAACTACTATCTCTTTTCTTCCGCTGCATTTTTATATACTCTGTGTCTGTGATCTGTGATTTTTATTTACTGTATATTCTGAGGTTTGTCAAAATTTTATTTACAACACGGTATTTTGAGCAATTCAATTCTGGCATGAGTGTCTACCTATACACTTATAATGGATGCGAATTGTTGAAAATACCTGGTTGTTACATCAATCGTCTCTGATGCCTTCTTAATCAAATCTGGACTTAAAACTAATATGTCTCCAGTCTCCAACCAACATGCTGGTGATTTGCATGGCTTTCCATAAAAGCTTCAAAAGGTGTCATTTCTATACTAGTTGGGTAACTACTATTATAGGAAAACCAACCAAATATAGGTGATCTTCCCAAGATCCACCAAAGTCTAATACGCAAGCTCTCAATAGGTCGTCGAGTACCTTGTTAAATCTCTCAGTCTTTCTGTCTGTCTGAGGTTGATATGCAGTACTTATTTTAAGCTTGGTACACAATACCTCCTATAGACTATTCAATAATTCACTAGTGAACAAGGCATCTCTGTCACTGACTATACTACTAGGAAATCCATGTAGTCTAACTATGTTCTTCATGAACAACTTATCTAAAATAGGTGTCATCCTAGTTGACCTTACACAATGAAATGGGCACTCTTGGGCAATCTTTTTACCATAACCGATATACTTTCATTTTCTCTATTTGACCTTGGCAACCTGTCTATAAAATCCATGAATATCGAATCCCATTTCCAAACTGGAATCTCTAAAGGTTGAAGCAACCCACTCGACTTCTGATGTTTAGCTTTCACTTGTTGACAGTTTGCACAACGCCTAACCCACAAGCCAACATCCCTCTTCATACCTTCCCAATAGAAGCTCCTCTTCATATCCTGATACATCTTGGTCCCTTCAGGATGAATCGTAAACTTGGAGCGATACATTCTCCAAGAACTTCTTTCCTCAAGTCCTCCATATTCTGAACACACAACCTTCCTTTCTTTCTTAAACATCCATTTTGGTCAAGGATAAAGTCCTTCAGATCATCGATATCATCTCCAATCTCGAGCCTTTTAATCCTCTTGACTAACATTGGATCCTCTTTTTGCTTAGAAGCAATCCTTTCGATCAACACTGATTGAACTTCTAAACAGGACAACATGGCGATACTCTTAATAGAACTAGCAGTTGATCTTAACTACACACCACAACCAGCCAAAGCTTTTAAATCCTTCCACTTCGTCAGCATAGCTAATACCACATTCTTATGTCTATGGCTAAGAGCATCCGCTACCTTATTCATTTTCCTAGGGTATACTTTATACCAAAATCATAAGCAACCAAAAACTCCAGCCACCTCTGCTGTCTCATATTCAACTCCTTTTGAGAGAATAAGTATCTTAAAGACTCATGATAGGTATAAAGTTCAAACCTCTCCCCTAAGATATAATGTCTCCAAATCTTCAATGCAAAGATCACCGCATCCAACTCCAGATTATGTGTAGGATACCTCACTTCATGCGGTCTAAGCTGTATGGATGCATAGGTAATAACTTTACCCTTCTGCATCAATACTGCTCCCAATCCAGCTTCACATGCATCTGTATAAATCACCAACCCCTGGTTTTCGTCTGGGACTACTAAAACTGATGCATTGGTCAACAAGTGCTTTGACTTAAGGAATGTTTCCTCACATTTGTCAGACCAGAAAAACTTCACCTCCTTCCTGGTTAATATAGTCAAAGGTGCTGCTATCTGCGAGAAATCCTTGATGAATCTCCGCTAGTAGCCAGCAAGTCCAAGAAAACTTCTAATCTCAGTTACTGTCTCTGGCCTTTTCCAATTATTCACAGCTTCGCTCTTTTCTGAATCGACTGATAAGCCTTTTTCTGAAACCATGTGACCATGAAACTTAACCTCTTTCTTCCAAAATGACACTTAGTAAACTTCTCCCTTAGCTGATTCTGTCTCAGCGTCTTCAGTGCCACTCTAAGATGAACTTCATGCTCTCTCTCATCCTTAAAGTATACTAAAATGTCATCTATAAACACTAGCACAAACCTAACCAAGTCTCTCGGAAGACTCCGTTCATCAAATCCACAAAGAAAGCAGGTGCATTTGTTAATCCAAATGGCATCACTAACCACTCATACAAACCATACCTAGTCCGAAATGTTGTCAAAGGAATACCGTCCTCTCCAATTCTTAACTGATGGAATCCTGTCGCTAAATCCAACTGGGAAAACACTCTGGCTCCACTCAATTGATCGAACAGATTGTCTACTCTTGGCAAAATGTACTTATTCTTAATCATCCTTTCGTTCAACTTATGATAGTCGATGCACATCCTCAATGACCCATCTGGTTTTTTTCAAACATCGCGACCGCTTCCCAAGGCGAATTGCTTGGCATGATAAAATTCCTTCCTTCAAGATCCACTAGCTGCACCTTCAATCCCTTCATTTCTATAGGTGTCATCCTGCTAGGTAGTCTACTAACAGGTTCAGCTCTGGGCATAAGATCTATACGAAACTTAATCGCTCGTTTCGGTGGTAGTTCTGCAACTGGCTCAAAGACATCTGCAAAGTCTCTTGCTACCCGAACCTGACTTAACTCATCTCCTATCTCCATAGCATTAAGCAAAGTGCTAATACTCTGGTCAGAATTCTAAACTGAGAATATTACTCGGTTATGGCTATCAGGATGTCTCAGTTATATCTTCTTATCCTGACAAAATATTATAGCCTCATACCTATCCAACCAACCCATACCCAAGATGATTCTAAAATCTATGAAATCGAAAACATATAGACTACATGCAAAATTATGACCTAACAAATCCAGTTATAACTGGTCACGTCTCAACCCTAGAGTTGCATATCCTCCTATTGGATTCGCAACCTTTAAGGAAGTAACAAGGTGGGTGGTTTCTAAGCATAATCTATCAAACACTGAGATATAAAGGAATGTATGCACTGGTATCAAAAAGTATTCAAACTGGTATACTCTGAATCAAAAACACACCTTCCATCATAATCTTCCCTTTATCAGCTGCAGTAGGCCTAGCTGGTCCGATAGCAAAAGCCTTTCCTTTGTCCTCCCTAACTAGCTCCGGACACTGATTCTTGTAATGTCCAACTTGATCACAATTGAAGCACTTCACATTCTTCTTATTTGCATCCTTCTTTCGATTACCTGACCGACACTCATTTGCATAATGACCCTTCTTGTCACACTTAAAGTAGACCAACCCAGCTTTCGCCTTCTTGGCAGTATCTCCCTTTTGGGCTCCCTTCTTTTTAAAGAACTTTTACTTCTTCCTCGGAGAATCCTGAATTTCCATTGGGTTTTCTCTAGCACAACTAGCAAGCATCTCCTTAAGGCGAATAGCTATCACCACAACTAAATTACTTAGATCATAGAGACCTGGTAGGGTCGCCTTGGCAATTTCGGGCATCAGTTCTCGTTTCTTCTGATAACGATGTCTATGGTATTATGTCCATAACGAGATAACTCCTCAAATTTAGTGGCATACTTAATGTCCGACATATCTCCCTTCTCCAGATCCATAAACTTCCTCATCAGCTCTGACATAGCAAACTCAGACACAAACTTTGGCTTAAACCTCCTCTAAACTCATCCCAAGTCAACTTTTCTTCCAGAACTTCGACGATAACAATATTTCACCAGCAAAGCGCTGACCCTTGCAATTTTCTAGCGGCCATCCTTTCTTTTGCGCATCATCTAAACCCAAATCAGCAAAAATGCGCTCACAATGGAATAACCAACTCTCAACCTCAATAGCTTTCTCCATCCGCATGAATGGCTTCCCACCAAGACTGGTGTAATCCTTACTCAACCTAGCATAATTATTCCCACCTGGAGCTATTGGATTAGATCCTTCAACATTTCCGGCAGCGGATCTTGCTTGCATCATATTGATAAAGAACTGATACATCACCCCCATATCTACCAGTGGATTTCCAACACCCACATTGGCATCAGCATTTTGGTTATTAGCATTAGCCGATCGACCTATGTTCCTCCTAGTGGTGTGTCAAGCATTTCCATTAGTATGGTGCTTCCTCCATCGAGATTTCCTCTTTCGTTTCCTGCTTCCATATCTTCTTTCTCGTAAATCTGCATACGAGCCTTATTAATATACAGAAGAACGGTCTAAGAGAGTGGGGAATATGTACTCATATATAACTATATATCAAATACAAGTACGTTACTATAACGCTAACCCAAACCCTAATCTTGTCATCTGATTCATTAATTATGTTTGAAAAATCTTTTAGGTTTAAGTTTCTTTTAAAGTTTCATAAACTAATGTTCTGATATGAACTTGTAATATCCCCTACTTAGAGGCCCAAAACAAATGGCTACGGATGCTGCAGTCATCCATAGTTATTAATCTCAGGCAACCAAATACGGCAATGTTAGATACATTGATACACAAAACACATGAATATGTAAAATCTTAAAACAACAAACAAAGTCCACATTCCATTTCAATTTCATTACATAATCCCAAGCACATACCACGTTTAGACAAAATATACTTATTACAAAATAAGCCAAGAGCGAAATATGAAGTTGCCCCCTTGGAAGACTAGAGTATATAAAATGGCAACAAAATAAGTTCGCCTTTACAACCGAACACAACGGAAATAAAAGAACTCTAAGTAGTTAACATGCCTCCTACACATCACAGGAAGCTTTATTCACTTAAAAGAACACCTGAAAACCCTAAACATCAAACTACTCAAAATCAATTGAGTACCCGAGAGTTTAATGGGAAAACAAAAACTTCGAGTCAAACTTAAAGCCTGGTATGAATAATAATCTACCATCTAAAATCATTTAGATATCTGGTGAGACCATGCCGCTTAGCGAAACAGGTTTTCCCCTCAAAAGTATCTTAAAACCTTTATAAAACCATATACCGTGCTCCTGTATCCACAATGGTTTAAAAAATTCAAGATAATATGATAATACACAGATAAGTTAATTCTGGATTTTCCATCCACAATCATTCTGGCTATCTACCTTAAATAACCTATTAAATTTTACGGGTTTCCTGTCCGGTTCCATAGTTTTCATGGGATCACTAAGAACCTATTGGTAACTCCAATATCTTTACTTTTATCCTAGTTATCATAGGCTGACTAGGAACCTATTGACTGAGTGTTAATATCTTAATCCAGATATAGTTTTATAGGCTAACTATAAACCTATTGGCCCCTACCAATATCAAATCATAGTTTTCATAGGATGACTATAAAACTATTGGCTCTTGCCAATATCTTTCCCTTTATAAAGTTTTCATGATCTTATTATGAACCTATTGGCCCCTGCGAATATCTTTAATTAAGATTTTTACATTTCTTAAGTTATATTCACTACTGGGTCAACCTGGCTAGTTATTTTGCCCTTCCCCGAAGTACCATTATGGGTTAATTACAATGTGAATAAATATATGAAGAAGCAATCAATACAACAAAGTAACACTCTTAAAAATCTTTATTTGTGCCATGGTATTTCTTTTAAAACGAGAGTGAGTTATTTGTTTTGAAACCTTAAAACATCACTTTCGAAACCACTGGATAACCTCCATGGAAAGCATAGAAAACCTCCTTTTAGAACTCGAAGTATATACCTTCTGAAGCTTTATAAATAAATCCTTTCGGAACCAAATCATAGCTTTCAAATGTGTCAAAACTTTGTTAAAAAATATTTAAAAATATAGCTTCGAAACTAATAAAAGTGCCCCTTTTGAAAACATTAGGTTTTTTCTCTTTAAAAACATCTCTTGGGTCAACGTGGTTGCACACGAAAGTATCTCTTTCAAAACCTTTAATAAAATATTTTTTTGGGAAAAACTGATGGTTTCGAAACCATCTATTCGAAAGCTCAAAACCTTGGAGTAAAACTTTGAAGGATAGCATTGAGACCTCCTTTCGACACAATTGCCTTCGAAAACCCTGTATCCCTTCGAAAGCATTTAGGAAGTTACTTAGCTTAAGTTAAAACAAAGAAAACCCTTCGAAAGCATTAATGGCTGCAACACATCCAAATGGTAAAAGAATAGCGGTTGGATTTTGACCAGGTCGGAACCACTTCTTTCGAAATCATTATATAAAAACAGAGGACCCATTCGAAATCTACTACTTAAAACATGATTTGGCAACCTACTTAGAAAACTATTTAGAAAAACACCTTTCCAAAACATAGGTTTCGACAACGTCAAAATCTTTAGGTAAAACAAAGCAGGCACTTAACGTTTGAAACTAAGGTTTCAACCCCATCGGAAGCATTGCTTTCAACACCATTGCTTCTGCCATTCCCTCCACTCCACTACGTACCATCTAAGTGATACCCCATGTATTGGTTTCGTCTAAGCGAGTTTCGGCTGGATTGGTTTAGACTGAGTTGGGGCAGAAGCAATGGAGTCGAATGATATTACTAAAGGAGGCGGAACACACTTTTCTGATTAAAGGCTGAAATCATGCTCGTTTTAGTAAATGCTTTATCTAACCAGCCTATGTGTAATGTTTTAATTGGTTGCCTTAAAAAATTTCAAATACTTTACAAAATAACTGCAACATTTATCAGATCTAAATCAAAAGAAAAATTAACCTTTAAGCCCTTCCATTAAGAAAAACCAATATTGCAAATAAACCCTTCTTTTAAAATAATTATTTTCCATAGCCGATCAATTAGAAAAAATCCCCCAAAAATCATAGAAATTCTTTTTCATCATGTTATTTAACATATTAAAATTTCAGATCCAATTTCTTTTTGAAATAAATTTTAAACCCAAATATATCATATTTTATTTTAGAAATTCATAATAAATTTTCCATAGCTTCAAAATTATGAAAAATGAAATCCATCTCTAAAATCATGTTTTACCTAATATAATTTTTTCCCCTGGCATTCTAAATTAAATAATAATCGATTATTCCTTAAAACTGTGCAAATTCATATGTAAATGAATTGTTTTAAATCAAATATATTATAATTCAAGCATATCATTATCCAAAACATCATAAAAACGAATTTAACCTTAAATCCAAATAAATATGATTATAAAAACAAAAAAGAGATGAAATGAATTATTATTCACCTTGAATATGATAAGAGCTTTGAGATTTGATTTAAGATTAACCCCCTTGCATTAATTACTTAGCTTGATTTAATCTTCCCCTCTTTTCTTCCTTGTAATGGCCGAGTTTCTTACGTTTATGTTTGTTTTGTTTTTGAGAAATAAAATGAACACAAGAAAATGAACTGATATATGATTAGATGGCTTATAGAAATGAAGGCAGTTATTCCCTAATAGGCTTTTAATTATATTAATAACATATTAATCCATTTAAGCTCATTTATAACTATCAAGCATGGCCTTAAATTTTATTTTCAAATCTCAACCCCTTTATAATTTTAATTCTTACATTATTCTATTTAATTTATCTAACTAAATCTCCTGCATGTTATTATCTAAAATTAAGGATGCTGCAAACCATTTCAAATAATAAACGTATATTATATATGTGTGTGTGTGTATTGTTTTTATTTCGAATTTTTTTACGCTGATTTAATTGTTATATATATTCAGTTCTCTATATATATATATTATAATTATTCTTTTATTTATTTAAAACTACAAAATGGTTTTTGTTAGAATAAATAATGCAAAAAATAAAAATTTTCTTTGTTTTTAATTGAACTAACTTTTTTATTTACACATATACATACATACATATATATAATAGGTTGTCAATTTTTGTATGGAAAATAATTAAATAATACATTTTTTCTTTCGGCCTTCAGTTTAAAAAACTACTTTTTAAACAATATATACAAATACATACATATATATATATATAATGCTTAAATGTCAAACATAATTTAAATTCAAATTTTGAATTATTCAAGCAATTAAATCCACTTGGATATATTAAAAAATTATTTTACAATATGCTAGAGACTTGTCAAAGAATAAAAAATTAATATATATATATATGATATTTATTTTAAAAAGGTTAAAGTTTTGAATTTTAGATAATTTTACAAAAACGAAATATATTAATGAATTATTATATATATATATATATATATAAGTTTTACGTGTTTTTATTTAAATTAAAGCTATAACAAAAATTCGTTTTCAAACAATATTATACATATATGTATGTATGTATTTATATAGTTATATATGTTTGTGTGTGTGTATGTGCACGCGCATGTACATAATATTGATGACCGAACAAAAAAATTAACTTGTACATCATATTTTTATTCAGTTATTAATATCATGTATGTGTGTATATGTATGTATGTATGTGTTAATCCCTTATCATTAGTTTAACATTTATTCATCACACCGATATTTTATTAATCACAGGACACAACGTTCGATTTTCCTAATTTACGCCTACGATAGTTTATTTAGTAATATTGTTGTGATGTTCGTATTATGAATATGACTATCACAAAACATTAAAATATATAATTAAAATAATTCTTTTTGGAAATTGGGCACCAAAGAAAAAGGTAATCGGACTATGGAGGATGGTACTCAGATTAAGGAATAATCTATACACGTAAAACCTTCTAATTTCCTAGCTTTTACCTAGCTCGTCAAAATGGTCTATTTTTAAAGTATGCTCTTGGGGAAGAGTTAGAAATGTTCCGAGTCTTAAACTTATTCAGATAAGCATATTTGAATATTATATAATAAATTTAAAATAAATATCGCATAATTTTCTAAAGAGTTATAAAATGCAAATTTATAAAAAAATCTTAAAATAAAATTAAAATTTATAAGAGTTATGAATACAATTTAAAATTATTTTGATCATGTATTTATAAAATTTATAAATAAATAAACTTAAAATTATTTTAAAATACCCCCAAAAGAGTAGCTCGGTGGATAACGCATCTGAGAAATTGCTTGACACAAGTGTGAATCCCGATGATGTAATCCCCTTTGTTGTACCCAAAGTATATATTGTGGGATCAGTGTATACTTCCTTAAGATATTACAAATGGTTCGCCTAACTGACATTTGATTTACCTAAAAATATATTTTTATATATATAAAAATATAAATGTTATATTCATAATTAATTTAAGATGTTTATTAATGAAAGGAAATATATATATATATATATATATTATAATAAATTGGTTTTTATATGTTATACTCATAGAGAAAATAAGAGGTAAATAAATTAAAAACCCTTCAGACTTAAGTGGAGTATACAGTTGTTGTATATAAAAGATATATGATACCATGACTTTTACTCATCTCCTTATCTCTCTTAAACCGCCGATAATACTCTACAAAATAAATTTTAAACTACAAATTTAAATAATAATGATCTATGTCATTTATATGGAAAGGGACCTTACATACCTACGGTTATTGAGCATACTCAACCCATAGAATATCTAAGGTGATAAATATTTTCCCTAGATTAGTAAGAATGTTGTGTAACCTTGTTGAGAAAACTCAAGAGTTGCAATAACTCCCCTTAAGATATCATGAAATGATGAGTTTAGAGTATCTAGTGTACTTCTTGATTTGTTGAGTAAACTAAAGGTCTTAAAGATGATTAGGAGCATGGTTAAAAGTATATTTGGAGTTACATACGAGATTTGATGAGTAAGGAGTTACTTACCGCTTTCAAGGACTATAATTTGTTGAGCAAACTAAAGGTTATAGTAACATGATAAATGGATCCCAACACCCTTTGAAAGAATTTATGAAATTCACGTATCTCTTTTAGGGTTTTTGAGAGATGTACAATTTAGTGGAAGCCTTATTAGATAAATATAATAAACCATTATAATATGTATAAGAACATATAATATTATAAAACATACTTTAATGAATTTTCATATTTAATATAATTGATAAATTTTATCAGTTAATATATACTAAGTGAATTAATTAACAAAAAAATGTAAAATATACTTACCAATAAATCTTTTATTATGTTGTCACTTCAAGAGTGTAATGACCTGAAATTTTAACAATGTAATTAACTAAATTTTTCATGAAATAAATTATAAAAAATTTAGCAATGAAAATTTGATATTTGGTTAAAAATAGCATATGGTAGATTTTTCATATGAAAATAGGTAAGTTAGTTCTATTGTGTAATTTTCAATTTTAATTTAATATCAGTTAATTTGATGAGAATAAAATATTTTTGAAATCTGAATATTTATTATAAGAAAATGGTAGATCATTTTCTAAGTGAGATGTCATATTTTGTTTCGCCAAATTTGGACTGCTCTAGCTCCGTTTATCTTATTTTCGGTGAATTAGCAGCAGTTTTGGCAGCGAATATCGACTTTTGATAGGATGATCATATCACTGATATCTGTGTATCATTTTGTTCATCTCGTCGTGCCGACCTCTGCAGTATATTCGTTTGTGCTTTTCGGAGTCCGGTACACGAGGAAATCAGTGAAACGATTAGCCGTATTAGTATCCAATTTTAACCTTTTAGTTTCCTATGTCCTTTCAATTGTTTAGCCTTGAGAAACCAATGTCCATAGCTTTTATTGTTTCTTGAAATTTAGGTTGACTTTTGTTATTCCGCCTTTTCAATTTATATTTGCTATTCCATTTATTTATTCTGGTTCGTTTCATATATTTTCTTCTCTTTCACCTTCTTCATTGTTCAAAGCTTTGAAAAAAAATTTAACTAAAATATATAAAGTTGAGATATCGGTCTCTATAACCTGCTTTGGTAATTAAATTTTGGATACGTCACCTACTTGTTCAACTTACTCACATATATTTCCTCTGCATCCTGATCATGTCACATTCGATACTCACCCTCTTAGATTCTGACCACCTCCATAACCATCTCGACCTCTTCTTTAGTTCACTCGCACACACCCAAAAGCCATAGAAACTCCACCTCCTTTCGTTTTCCAACCTCCGCCTCAGCCTTTGTGCCCGTGACCATCGCGTAAAGCCTTGCCTCCAACCAGGCCGTGTTTCGCCAGATCTCCCTTAAGATATGTTTAGTGTATTTATATAAAAAAGAAAAGTATATATATTATTTAAAGTTTTTCTATTTGTGGGTTTAAGGCATTTATATATGTTATTTCAGTTTTAATTTATATATCAAGTAAGTGTATTCATAAATAGTACGTTGTCATGTTTTCAAAGGAAAGTATATACATAATATGTTCAAAATATCCATTTAAGTTTATGTTATATTTTGAAATAGTTTTGTAATAATATATATAATTTTTATATATTTATTTGAAATGTTTGGAAGGAAATATGTGTGTTTAAAATAAAATAATGATTTTGCAATATAATATATATAAATCTATTTTGATATGTGTTTAAATTTGAATATTGATTTTAAAATATAATATATATTGTATCTTCATCAATTAGTTCATCACGCTTTACTTTCTATCGTCGTTGTACAAAATTGGTCGCAATAGCTATTTGCTTTCCTTCATGTTCGTGTCTGTATCTGTGTAGCATCGTGTTCATTTCCTATTATTTCACTAGCCTCGAAAGGTGAGCTATCACTCACAATTAACATTCTTATATTTAATAACTTTAATTCATATGAAATAACGATTGAAATATGCTGTTAAATTTGAATCGTTAGTTATTTAATTGTTAAATATGATATGCCATTATCTGCAATTGTTTACCTATGACATATAACACCCTACCCTGTTGTATATATTATATTTAAATTGTTAATGATGATATATGCCTGTTATTGATATGTATGTCATTTTATAATATTATTCTAATGTTCTCACTCTGCAAGTTTTTTGTCTGTTCAGGAATCCCTATGGGTTGAAATGATACATACCTGAACGACCTTATAGATTATGGGAAAATCGTTATGGGTTGAAATGATAAACCCAAGCCATTTTCAATGAATTTGAAATTTTAGGATTACGGGTTGAAATGATATAAACCCGTAAATTTAAAAATAATTACGGATTGAAATGATAAATATCTGTATCACTTGACCCTAGGATCGAAAACTATATACGGACATCGTTAGTCTATTTTCGAAAATGATTTCCATGGTTTTGAAAGAAAATATATGGATTTTAATAAATATTGATTTTTAAAATACAATATATAAATTTTATTTTATATATATGCAAAATTAAGATTTTTAAATTATATATTTGGAAATTTTAAATTTATAAGTTAGTTTTGAAAATATAATTTTTAGTTATGAATTTTCTTATAACTTTATTAATTTAAAAATATATAAAATAAAATTTAACTTAATAAAATTTAATTTAATAAATTTAATTTAATTAATATATGTATTATGTTTAAGTATTTATTTAAAATTATATTTTAAAAATAGATTTTGTAACAACTTTAATAAATTAAGGTTGGGAAGATAAATTGAAATTGATTTGAAATGGTATTTATTTAAGAATTGTATAAAAAGAATTGATTTGAAACTTATTGAATTTGAGATTTTAAAGATATGATTTTATAACTTGATTTTCATAAATGAATATTTTTCAAATTAAAATAAATTAAATTGAATACTTAGTTTGATTTAAATGAGTAGTTGAAGATTTTATTTAAATGTTATTAAAAGTAAGTAAGTGAATAATTTTAGAATTAAATATAATTGACGTTTGCTATTTAATTTTTGATTTTATTTAAATTTGTAATTTGAGATTTTATTTAAATGTTTTAAAAAATGATTAAGTGAATATTTGAAATTTAAATAAAAGTAAAGTTGAATTTTGAAATATAAATGAAATTTATCGAATTAAGTTATTGTAAATGTTTGAAGATTAAACTTTGAAGCCTATTGAATTTAAAATGGTAGTTCAAACCTAGACTTGAAATTGATATAAATTAAAATAGATTAATGAAATTTGAATTGAAGCTTTAACCTTTTTTACTGAAATCGTTGAACTGAGATCGATTTAAATTGAATTTTTGGAACCAAAGTTGATTTGAATTGATTTGTGAAATTGGAGGAAACAATTCTAATTTGAAATAAAATATTTCAATATATAAATCATTTTCAATATTTAAACTATTAAGTTGGAATTGTTATGATTTAGATTTAATTGATTTAAATGCGAATATTTGATATGATTGCATAACCTATTTAGTGATTAAGATTTTGGAAATAAATATGATTTTAAAGTGAGTACTGATTTGAAAGTGATATGATTTCGAAAGTGAACATGATTTCGAAACTGAAATGATTTTGAAATAGATATGGTATTTTGATATGAAGCATGTACTGTTTGAAACTATAAAACGACCACGGTGTGAAATAAGCGTTTGGTTGTTAAAGAGACCGGGATCGGATATTGTCACACTTTCTGCCATTGCTGAAAATCACTTTAACAACTGTGTACATGGTGTAGACCTCAGAACTAAGTATGATGGTTTGGAGACGATTCTATATGAGGTATTAACGCAACCCTGACTGACGCGAGTCAGCTTGATGTGATTAAAACAGGAGCCACGCCGGGCCAAGTGAGGTCGCACCTTCGATCGAGCATGCTTCTTCGATACCATTCTATTATTTTGTGATTTGATTGGGTGCATCTTTGATTTGGAAGTTTGTCTCGAGGAAGACAGTAGTAGCTGCTATGCATTACCACTAGTCCGGATCCACAAAACGGTAGTATCCTACCCTGGGCATTGCCTCGCGTGCCTTGTCACATGCCTTATCGCGCCTTCTACGAGTTTGGTTTGTGTCGTACCTATGTAGTGTTCCCTGATATCCCACCAGTTTGGTGGAGTTTACAGTACTGCATAGACTACGACATTGATATAAGATGTGTTAAGGGGGATACGGGTAATGCCATAACGCTATTTTAATAGTTTACTTTACTTTAAACATTATATATGTAGCGTATTATACTATGTATGTAGATAGTTTAATGGATCCTTAAAGAGTGGAATCCCAAACATCCTTTAAGTTATTTTGTATTTCAATTGACATTTCACTTGATTTGAATTTAAGGTATAAGAATGTTAATCCTGACTCGAGTGTTTTGTGTTTTACTTTATGCTCGGGTCAGATTAAGTGTCATACTCACCTTTGGAGTTTGGAGCTTCGCTTAGAGATCCATCTATATCTATTCAGCTTACTGTTATTCAGTGGTCTCCAGTTGTTTATATTCAGATTTTGTCATTTGACTATGTCTTGAGACTTCTATGTATTCGAGATTTCTGTTGTATTTTGTTTTTAACTCTAATGTTCTATAGTAGCTTCATGAACTACTATTTATCTATTCCGCTGTTTATTGTTATATTACAGTGTGTCTAAATCTGTGATTGATTTATTTACTGTATATGCTAAGTTTTTTCCAATTATAAATTAACAATCTGTACTTTTGAGCAAGTCAAGTCCAATATGAGTGTATGATTGTTGATTTGAATGATTCGAAATACCAGGTCATTACAAAGACCTACGCAAGAGCCAAAACTATACAATCTTTAAAAACATCTTTGCCTTGGCCACTTAAGTGTTAGTTTGTCCGGGACTGTGTATTGTCTTCCATGAGTTTTGAACTCCAAAGTAATACAAGATTATGGATATTTGATCCATATTCGATAACATACAAAAGTTGTACAGTGAATAGCCTCTTTTATATTATATGAAATTGATTAAAATGTATTACTCAGAATGGACAAATAAACCGTAGTGTAAGATCATGCGTTCAAAACAACTGAATATAGTAAGGATCTAGTTGTGCTGGAGTAATATTACTAGACCAAGGACTACAAATAGACCTAGGTATTCAGTTACCAAATTATCAGTTTGATTTGTTTCCTTGAGTGCAACATATTAGATATCCTTAAACCATTAAGGATGGTCGGATGCATTTCTGTAAAGTATTCGATGCAGTCCTGTAGTAAAGGATTTCTGTTTTGAATGCATTGACCATTTGAAAAAGAAATCGAAAGTTTGAGAATGACAATTATATAAGTGTAGTTGGGATGAAGAGAATGAACGATTACTTCTGCTTTGTGAATAGACATCGAAAACACGATTGGTTATAATATTTGTAGATGCTTAATAAGGGAATAATATATACAATTTCTATTTCAAATGTATTTTTCTTACAGAAAATTGTTTTCCATAATAATTGTTTCTTTGAGTTCAAAATATTTGGCTCAAAACTCTCAACTGTAAATTAGTTACAATAAAATAAATATGTATTCATAGTAACTAGTTGAATGGAGCTTCATATTTCCAATGTTATTATCGCAATAGCAGAAATAATGGAAGCATACCACTTGACACTTGCTAGTGGACACATCATGTTTTGCAGAATAACCTTTATATACGCCAAATATTATTTTTGAAATAATAACTATTTTCGGTGCCGATCGAAAAGTGGAAGCAGATTTGTTTTAATATGAATATTATGAATATCCATTACAAAATAAATTTGTGCTTTAACATTTCAATGATGGTATTTATTTTCATAATAATAGTGTTGCATTAGCTATAAAAATACAACAACATCTAAAATATTTAACAATTAAATTTGGATTATGGACTAAGCCATATCTTTAAGAAATAATTAATTAATCATATGATTAAGAATCATATGGTATTTGTTATCTGTTTCTCAAATAATTAAGGAAAAAACACTCATTCAATAGGAGCAACAAAAGAGTTACAAACTCTTCAGATTGATACATATAGATGTATATAGTCTAAAGTATAAATTCCAAAAAATAGATTCACTTACTTTGCTAAATTCACCAACTAATTATCTAAGACATGAACATGTGGTTTTGATACACAAGTTTAATATCCATGATACGTTCATAGAATATAAAATGGAAGTATAAAATGAAGTGTGCAAAGGAAATAAAAAAATTCAATTTGATCGAATAGGCGAGTATATTGAATATGAGTTTTAATACTTTCTAAAAGGCAAATAAGACTCACCTAAAGTCATGCCTCCCTATCTACATAATGATGTATCGATAAGGAGTAATCGAATTTTGTTGGATAAAGTATGGTTGATAATGAGTTAGGTTGAGTTACTTTTTCTATAGCGATATTTACATAAGATTAAGTTTACATGTCTAATTTAGTTTGCGATTCCATGCAATATATAAATTAAGAAGGAATCCCGATCTTAAATAATTTAAGATATGTGGTTGTCCAATTTACATTATGAATCTAAGTTTCACAAATTCGAAACAAGGTCTATTTTATGTAAGTCTATAGGGAAATCATAAAATATTTTGAATGCTATTCCATCCCACTAAGAAACTAATTGTTTTTTCAAGACATACCATTTTCTTACCGAAGGAATTTCTACCCAGACAAATTAGTGGTAGTGCGATGGACTTGGATACAATCCAAGGTTCTAATGAAGTAATTAATTACATAATTGAAGTCAATTTAACTAAGCCTAAAATGGACATAGTTACCTTAGAATGTCTAATAATAATTCGTGTACGGTGAAGAGAAAGTATAAGTATCTTATTAATGTTAAGAAAATGAATTGTTAATAAAAACAATCTTATTGTCGATAGAATATGGAGAGTATAGACTCTACCACATGACATAATGATTTAAATCGCAAATGAATTCCAAGTGCATTAACAAACTATGAATTTGGTAATTGTACCTAAAAAGATACGATCTATTAACCGTAAATGACTGTAAGAAGATCAATTCAGTTGGAATTATATAAATCAACGTTGAAAGAAAATGAATTCATTGATTTCAACCGTTGTAATTGATGGAGTAATTCACTAGTCAACATGCTTAAGTTCATTCGTATTCTACTTGCATATTACCGCATGACATAACTTTGGGTTTTATCACATTGATGTTTAAACAAAACTTCTAAATAACAATCTAGAAGAAACTATTTTAGCCAAAATGTCTGGTAGTCGGTAGGAGTGATAAATAAAATTTGTGGGCGTTGTACATTGTCTAAGAGCTGATACAATAATGACATTCAATAAGCATCAGAGTTGAGCAAGTTTTTTGACACAAAAATCAAATGGTTTGATTTTAATCGACATGCAGAGAAGGCGTGTGTCTGTAAGAAAGAAAATCAGAGGTACTAAATCATTTCAAATATTATAACTAAACAACAGACTATGGATTATTAATGGTGTGCTCGTGTTAAAATCAGTTTTAGTGTAGTTGTTTAATTCTTGATGAAGGATTTGACATCTCTTATACTCAAAATAAGAGGATGTTGATATTGTCCCAATCTGTATACAAAAACACCATACTAAAATGTTTAATATGAGACATATAATATAGATCTCTTATGCATTGTCAATAAAGATTATCACATATGCTATAATATGTGTTATATTAGATCTTGCTTATACAGTTGGTATATTAAGCGGATACCAAATCTAAGATAAAATCATTAAATGAAAACTAAGAGTGTTTTAGAGTACTTATAAAATAGTAGAAAATTATTTATGATAACAACGAACTCCTTATGAAGGAATGTACAGATTTGAGCTTCATAAGGAACATTAAATATATTAAGTCAATCTTAAATTCACGTTCATCCTTAACTAAGGATGTTCAAGTTGGAAGTGTTTTAAATGAGAAATTATGGAAAAAGGCTAAGTACATCACCTATGTTGGTGTCCTAATGAAAGTAATATATGTGCATAAATTTATAAAAGGGCTGGTAGCGGTTTTCACTATTAAAATACAATAACATATCATGATTACAATAATGCAGTATAGATTGCATTGGGAATTGATGGCTTAATAAAAAATTCAAATATGTTCTTGGAAATTAACACACGATAAAGAGTTTATTATTAATAGGGAAGTATAATCCAAAATTAGGTACAAAATGATAATATCGTAGATCCATTCGCTAAGGCCCCTTCTTAGTCGAAGGTATGGCTATGAGGCATCATAATTGGCCATAAGTGCAAGTAGGAGATTAATAGATTTAAGGATGTTCCCTAGGGGCAATTACATAATGTATTACGTAACTTAACTCTTATAAGAGAATCTTGTTTGAAATAGAATAAGCATCCAATTTTATTCTCTTTTATGTATGTTGTTATATAGTGGTATAAATAGTGAACTCTATACATTTGGCATATGTAAGTGGAAATTTTTTAAGAGAAGTATTTTATTGACTATGAATGTGTTCATTACCTTGAGTATTGATTTGATATATGTAAATAAATACTTACTTCTTAAATGTTCCTAGCCAAGATGTATGAAAAAAGGATATTGATACATCTATTGAGATTAGTTTACATAATTATCTACACAAAATGGATGGTGGCTTGCCTATGACCATTGGGAATACTCATAGTTTTTTGGAACAAGCATAGAATGACTCGATGAGAGTCTTCTATAGGTTAATATAACTAAGTCAAAATATAAGATCTTAACGTAACGACATATAGTTGTCTTCAAACTTGAGGGTATTGCTAACCTTAAGTAGCTAGGCTATATTTTGACTATGGTTAAATACTTAGAATGACAACTTGTTATGACCATAGTTGGGTATACGTTGAACTACTTGAAGTGAAACACTATCCAACAGTGGATTTGTCTCCTTCATTATAAAATATAAGTATCACCGTATTTGATAGTCAATTTAAAGTCAAAATTTCTCGCTAGAGTAAACCGGTTAGTTGATAAATATTATCAGAATGAACCAAAGTGTTTAAAGTGACCTATGCAATTGAAAGATATTAATGGAATTTTTGATCCTGGACCAAATTCAAGTATTCAAATGATACGGTGACGACGAAAAGAATATGTGTATAAAATGTCGTTACTAGATGAGCTTATTATAGATTAGAAACTGGATTTTTTCCTAATGATCTGTTAGCATTGAACCTGTTCCTGATATGTACTTCAGCAAAGGATGTACATGCTTCTGCATTTAAATTATTTAAATATTGATCGAGGACACCAAAGAGTTTACACCACCGCACTGTTAATTATTTTTGAATTTGACCAATGGAAAAATTAATTTATGAATGTTATAAATTAATAATAAACCAATACAAATGTTGTATTAATATTTTATGGTATTTTTAATTATTTGTTTGAAGCACAAAATCAGTGAGAATAATATATAAAAGTTGTACGTCTTTTCGACCGGTTTTAGAGACAGAATTAAATAATTGAAATAATGATTCAAACAGGTGTCATTGGGGCCATTGACCATGCTAATTCAATTCCTTGGGAAGCTATAACATATAAGTTGGGAAGACTATGATAGGTCTTCTAGGGCTGTAGGATCGTTTTCACCCTATAGGGGGCGTGAATAGGGCGATACTAAAATTAATGTGGAAATAATAAGAATAACAGAAAGTAATGCAGAAGAGATCACACACAAATTTACGCATCTTCGGCAAAACCATGCCTACGATCTGCCTCCAAGGTTTCTACTAGAAATTAAGTAGTCAGACGCTTACAAACACACGTAAACTTGCGACACCCGCTAACTTGACTAACCTAACTCTATGCTCAAACCTGTGCCACAACTCAACCACTGAGTTGCGAATTCTCAAACTACGCCCCGTAGTTTGTACCTAGTCACACGACTGGATAGTTACACAATTTCAGAAATTACAAACAAATACCAAGAACAAACAAAACCCTTTATATTTAATAATTTGAAGCACGGTATGATTAAAAACACCGACCCATTAAATAATTCAATAAAGAGAACATCTTCCCTTTTTTCTTTTCTCTATGAAATGGCTTTGGCCGATTCTTTTATTTGCTCTCAAAAATTAGGGCTTCACTCGATTGAAGCCTCTGCTTGAATTAACGTTCGAATTGAATGCTGGAACGCTCTTGTTCCTCAATTAGCATTGATGCTTCTTCGTATTGCTTTGCGATGCTTCAAATGTCGAACTTGGATTGCTTAAATTAAATTGGTACATGCTTTTCCTTTTTCGATTTCAATTATGCTCGACTTCGATTCGAGTTTCATGATTTTATTCAATGCTTTCTCTCTGATTTTCTTAAACTCGAATGAAAAATGCTAATGATGTATTTGGTTTAATAGGGATCGAAACCCTAAATTTTCATTCGTATATTTCTATTTGAACTTTTCAAGTGTTTTTCTCGGCCTTATATAATTGCATGGACGATGGTGATGATTCTTTTACCTAGTCATCTTTGAATTTTAGCTTAACTTGCTTTTGAAGGTCATATACATATTCATGTTATATGTTGCAGTCTTGTTCCGTTGAACTCTAGTTCACCAATTTGTCATGTCATGCTGGTGTGTTCTCTATGGCTTATATGTGTGTGCGACTATCCATGGTTTCATATGAATGTGGTCTTGAAGCCTTGCATACTTGCTTTGTATATGTCTAAATGCATGTTGTATTGGTCTAGTTCTGCTTGAGTTAACCCATCATTTTCTTCAAGCCAGTTCATGCCTGAGTTGCCTTCATTCTGAAATGCACTAAATCCATCTTCCTTGAGTCCACTTCATGTTGTATGTTGTATGCATTCATATTGACTTTGTTCATGTCTGAAACCTATCATTGTTACTTTGTTCTGCATTTCGAACTCCTCTGTTCATTGTAGTCTGGTTGAAAGACTGCTATCATGTTGCCTTTGTACTCCTGATTGCATGTGCTCACCTATGGATGTTTGAGGTGTTATATGTGTGGGTCTGGTTGCACTTCAGTGTACGTGTGTCTTCATGAGCATTGCAATCTGGTTCATCTGGTTTCGGTATGGTAGTTTGATTGTACATATGAGTATTTTTTAAAGCTCTATCCTTTATACATGTGATTGAGGCAGTTGTCATATTTGTTGGACCTGAGCATGTTTTGTTGTTTTGGTCGAGACTTCATGTGTACACTGATTAGAGAAACACTTTGATCCTTTGTACATGTCTTTTGTACCTTTCTGAACTGAATTTTGTTTTTTATTTTGGATTGCACCTGTATTGAATCCAGCCTCGGCTTGGGTATGACCATGTGCTCACTTGTCCCTACGATTTCAACAAGCAAGTAGATCGGTATGCACGACCTTGTGGTATGTACAGTGATACACTGTGCATGTCATAAGTTATTTGTGTAAGATGAATTAAAAGAAATGAAGATGACCAACCTAAATAACCGAGGCAAACAATATTTTCAACACACAAACTTTATTATGCACTGTAAAATATTTTCTTTTTCAATTTTATCACATCAGTGTTTATTTTGCAGATAGTTCAGATGTTGGATACGGGCTGGAACAGAGTTGAAGATCAAATACGAGTATTGAGTGAATATGTAGTGAGGTGTAATATGTATGAAAAATTATAAAGTGAAAATGTGTTGTAATCGAAGTTGTATTGTAATTGCAAATGTATAAATGCAGTGAGAGCACAAATTTGTACTATTTGAATTTGTAATAAAATATTTGTTGGAATAAATTATTTGTTTAAATAAGAATTTTGAGTTGTTTATTTTATTCAACAAATATTTGTTTAATTATGTGACAAAATAAAATAGTATAATAACAAATAAATTTAAACATATATATATATATATATATTATCATCAAACAAAAATCATACAATAGTATATTCTACAATCTCCTCATTTGATGATAACAAACATATATTTAGATTTTGACTCTATTAAATGTATTTGGTCTTGATGAATTCTATTCGCTCCCCCTATTTGAATACCCCGTATAATAAAACTCCCTCTCACAGACGCGTGTAGTTAAGACTGAAAAATTAATTAAAAGTAACTTTAAATAAAAACACTCTCGAATATTAGTAAGGATATTGCTCAAATATCAAAATCTTAACCTTTCTCCACCTATCATCAAAAAATTATAATAGTAATTGAAATAGCTACGATTTCGATTAAAAATATAAAGTCAAATCAAGTGGGAAATATTAATTTCAAATTTCAATTAATCAAACAAAAATCATAATTTTTTATTAATTAGAAAAAACTCCACTTTAGAGAAATGGTAGGATTATGGAAAAATTTGTATAGTGGTAAGAGTTTGATATTTTCAATAAAGGAATAACTAGTGCATTTTCTCTTTTCAAATATTAAAAAAATGTGAAGCACTTACTAACCACGCATAACCGTTAGGACTTTTAAATGAGATTAGTAGTTAGCCTTTTTTTAAAAAGAAATATGTCAAGTATTTTTTAACCGTGATGACTTTTAAATGAGATAAGATATACTTAACATTTATCCCTTTCTTATATGTGTCTCATCCATCCATAACTGTGAGGACTTTTAAATGAGAATGGAAGCCAATATATAGAAATTCAAGTAATTAACTCATGCATAACCGCGAAGACTTTTAAATGGGAGTGAATACTATAGGATATAACTATTTTACAAAAAAATATTTATTATTTTGAAATACCAAATTCTGCATACTATATTATGATGTATGGATTGACAGAAAGGTGAAAGTGATAGATGATCATGGAATAAGTATTAATCTGAAATTATTATAAATTATACTTCCTCTTGTTATTAAACATATTTTAATCACTATCCATCACTTTTCAAGCACTATAATAATTTTGATAAGTTCTAAAAGATTCTATTAGTCAATGATTACCTTTTTTTTAGAGTAAATCTCTTACAGAAATAAAAAAGAGTATTTTTATAATTATGAAAACCCAATTTTCAAAAATTAACATAAGTGAAAATTAATTTTCTGTATGGGGGTTTTGTGAAAATGACTTCTAATTGAAAATTAATATAAATAATTGCAAAAATGATTTCAACATGAGAGGATATCAGATACCACTTGTATTTGAGGTATTCATGGTGATATATAGTGGTATATAAGAAAAACATGTACCCCTCAACACTTAATTTTTTTTTTAAATTTCAACATGTCTATTTATATCAAGCACAAGTAAAGTAATCTATATTGAGCACAAAATACACATTTAAAAAATTTCTTCAAAGCATTTTTCATGACATTCCAAAGTGAGTCAATAAAAACTAAATACATAAAAGTTCTAGCATTAACGGTTAGCATTCTAGAACTTCAAAAATTTTACAAATCAAAGTTGAGATGTTCAAGATATGGCAGAAATACTTCAACAATGTCGATCAAAACATAGTTAACAATATGTGAACAAAATTGAGTTAAGAGATCATACCTCACTTTCCTTTGGTTCCGTGACATCTGAAATGCGATGATCACCATCTAATCTTTATAGGCTAAGAAGGAACATTTAAATTTTAGTTTATCAATCATGTAGAACAATTAGAAATCTATCTCCATCAAATTTGTTCCTTAGCCCACTTATGTATCTAAATTTTGGAGAAGGCAAGTGTGAAAGTAACTATGCTATAGGTCATGTAATATGGATAAACTACTTGTGCGGAATATAAACTAAGTAAGTAAATAATAAAAGCAGTAAAGTAAATGACACCAGAGATTTTTATACTGGTTCGAACTCCCATTCAACGTTCAGTCTCGGACTCCTTCTGTGATTAAACTAGCAACCCTCACTTAACCCGGAGGAATAGGTTTATACTGCCTGAGACCCCGAATAGGACTTCTACCACCTAAGCAACCAAATAGGACTTCTATAGCTTATGCAATTGAACATGACTTCTTTACAAATAAACAAAAGTATCTGACTGTAGTATTCTCTTTAAATAGCACTGATAAGTCAATTAAGTACAATCTTCCTATAATCTTCTCCTTTATGATATATGGTGTAATGTGCTTGATAAATGTGAAAGATAGAGTGATTAATGATCAATGTTTGCATGCAGTTAGAGTTCAAATTGAAAATAGATTGAGACATAAGAATTCAAGAATATTAAAATCATTTATCGTTATTTGTTTGTCGAATTTTGAAATCTATTTATGAGATTAAAAAGCTACAATCATTCATGAAAGATAACATTTAAAAGAAACAGGTGCAACAGTTGATTTGAAGAAGTTTCTCTTCGATGAAGAGAGCGCCTTTTCATAAAAATAGATGTAGAAAATATTCAGCCGGTTGAAAATAATAATTCAGCCTTCTGAATTTGTTAATTTCGAAAACAGCAAAGAAATAGGCATTTTCAAGCCTAATTCAACCGGCTGAATGAAACTATCCAGCCGGCTGAAACTTCATATCAATTTATGAAAAGTTTCAACATTCAGCTATCTGAATGGTATTATTTAGCCTGCTGAAATATAGCCAAAAATTATCATAGCTCATGTGGTTAGAGCACTTGCCTTCTAAACTAGTGGGTTCAAGCCTTGCTCCATGCAATTTTTTGAAAACTTGATTTTTCATTAAAATATGATTATATACGTGTGTATACTATTTTGAGAAGATTTTAACACTTGTAGATTCTAGACACGACACTCTATGACTAATAATACTTTGTTTGTCACATCTGTCTTGTTCTATCATGTATATTTCTTCTTGTATCTCCATACACATACTTTCATCCTTTTTTGTACTATGTATCTTCATTTTGAACGTATTTGTTTGTCTCTTTTTGATGCACATGTACCTGCAAATTAGCTTAGAGATTCTTTGGCATAATTGTATAGTTGTTGTCTTTAAAATACAATAATAGAGGTTCTAAAATTCACCACCTTTTTGATGATGACAACTATACATTTTTTAAAATATTCATTATATATATAAAACAATATTAATATGTTTAAAGCTCCCTCTAAGTATAACATCTCCCCCTACGTATAATATCTCCCTCTATCAATATGCATATGAATTTCTCCCCTTTTGTCATTATAAAAAACAATGAGGGAATATAATAAATTTTATAAAATATCATATTAATAGCGGGATAAACTCAATATTAATTATGGACAAAAATAAAATAGATTTTACCATATTTGCTGAAGTCCATACTTCATTGTAAGCATGTAATTTAGTTAAACATATGGAACATCCTTTAAAATTCTAAAATATATCCTTTTCTTTTTGTTTCTCCAAGCACCTGTAATAAATAATAATCATTTTTGGTATCCACATACTATGTTAAGGTCTGACTGGTTAGGTCTTGGGAAACCATACCCATTTGGGTGCGGTTGAACCTTTATAAATATAATTTCTATTGTTAACTACCATATCAAAATAATCATTAATGTATTTTTCTCTATTTTCCCATTAAAACCCAAATACTTAGATAATTTTTATTCATATTTCCCGTCAACGACTTTGTACTTGTAGAAGAATTATAAACATTATTGGTCATGGCAGTATTTGAATTTCCATAAAAATTGGATTTGGACTTTACTCGAGATTTAGTACTAGCGCTAATATTTTTACTATACATTAAAGCACATCTAGTGCTATTTCTACGATCAGCTTTATTATGTCCTAAACCACTTTTATCATGCAAAGGTCTAGAACTTGATAAAATCATGTTTAAATCATTTTGATCTTTATTAAATTTTGTGACTTCAGTGTTAAGTTTATCATATTTAGCATTATGGTCACAATTATTATTCTCAAAAGAAATATTATGGTTTTTCAAACTATCAATTTGCTTGTTTAATTCAGAATTCTCCTCTTAACGTACAGTTCTCATTTTCGAGGAGTAAAATTCAAGATTCTGAATTATCGAAAGATGATTGTAATAAATCATATGGTCTTTTCCAATCCATATTTTCTTTTGAATTTTTTTCTTTTTTCAAACAAAGTATTTTGTTCAGAAAATCTTTAAGAGCCTCAAAATTATTTTTCAAAACTCCATGTTGATTTTCTAACTCTAATTTCTCAGTTTTCATTTTCTCATTTTCAATTTTGATTGACTTCGTCTTTTCTAAAATAAGAAAGTTATGCTTTGAGATTTCATTGCATATATTAACTAATTCATTATTACCATTTACCGAAATTTGTAAATCAGAAAGTACCTTTTTGTAGTCCTCATTGGTGGCTTTGATAGGGATTTTGCTTGTTGTATTTAGATTGGATCTTTTTTGGCCATTGTTCTATGATGTTGCGACGGTCGATAGAATTCCAGGCTCTGATACCAAATGAAAGTAATTGTGCTATAGGATCGTGTAATATGGATAAACTACTTGTACTGATTATAAACTAACAAAGTAAATAATAAAAGCAGTAAAGTAAATGACACCTGAGATTTTTATACTAGTTCGAACTCCCGTTCGACGTCCAGTCCCAGACTCCTTCTGAAATTAAACTAGCAACCATCACTTAACCCGAAAGAATATGTTTATATTGCCTGAGCAGCCGAACACTGACTTCTACAACCTAAGAAATCGAATAGGACTTCTACCGCCTGAGAAACCGAACGGGACTTCTTTACAAATAAACAAAAGTATCTGACTGTAGTATGCTCTTTAAATAGCATTGATAAGTCAATTAAGTATAATCTTCCTATAATCTTCTCCTTTATGATATATAGTGTAATGTGCTTGAGAAATGTGGGAGATAGAGTGATCAACGATCAAAGTTTATATGCAGTTGGAGTGCAAATTGAAAATAGACTGAGAGATAAGAATTTAAGAATATTAAAATCAGTTATCATTATTTGTTTGTTGAATTTTGAAATCAATTTATAGGGATTAAAAAGTTGCAACCATTCATGATAGATAACATTGAAAAGAAACATGTGCATCTGTTGATTTGAAAAAGTTTCTATATGAGGAAGAGAGGTATCTTTTCATAAAAATAGCTGTTGAAAATATTCAGCCGGCTGGAAATAATAATTCAGCCTTCTGATTTTGTTAATTTCGAAAACGGCAAAGAAATAGGTATTTTCAGGCCTAATTGAGCCGGCTGAATGAAACTATTTAGCCGGCTGAAACTTCAAGTCAATTTATGAAAAGTTTCAACATGCAACTGTCTGAATAGTATAATTCAGCTGGCTGAATTATAGCCAAAAATTATCATAGCTCATTTGGTTAGAGCACTTGCCTTCAAAATTAGTGGACCGGGTTCAAGCCTCGCTCCATGCAATTTTTTGAAAACTTGATTTTTCATTTAAAATATGATTGTTTATGTGTGTATACTATTTTGAGAAGGTTTTAACACTTGTAAACTCTAGACACGGAACTCTATGACTAATAATACTTTGTTTGTCACCTCCATCTTGTCTCTATTGTGCATATTTCTTCTTGTATCTCCATATACATACTTTCTCTTTTTTTGTACTATGTATCTTCATTTTGAACGTATTTGTTTGTCGCTTTTTGATGCTCATGTACCTGCAAATTAGCTTAGAGATTCTTTAGCATAGTTGTATGGTTGTTGTCATTAAAATCCAACAATAGAGGTTCTAATATTCTCCCCCTTTTGATGATGACAACTGTACATTTTTAAAAAATATATTCATTCTATATATAAGACAATATTCATATGTTTAAAGCTCTCCCTAAGTATAACATCTCACCCTAAGTATAATATCTCCTCTATCAATATGCATATAAATTTATCCCTCTTTGTCATTACCAAAAAGAATGAGGGAATATAATAAATTTTATAAAATATCTTGTCAATCGCGGGATAAACTTAATGCTAATTATGGAGAAAAATAAAATAGATTTTACCATATTTATTGAAGTCCATTTTTCATTGTAAGCACGTAATTCTATTAAACATATGGAACATACTTTAAAATTTTAAAATCTATCCTTTTCTTTTTGTTTCTCCAAGTACCTGCAATAAATAATAATCATTTTTGGTACCCACATGCTCTGTTAGGGTCCGGGGGGTTAGGTCTTGGGAAACCATACCCATTTAAGTGCGGTCGAACCTTTATAAATATACTTTTTATTATTAACTACCATATCACAATAGTAATTAATGTATTTTTCTCTATTTTTCCAATGAACAGGAACCCAAATACTTAGATAATTTTTATTCATATTTCCCGCCAGTGATTTTGTACTTGTAGAAGAATTATAAACATGATTGGTCATAGCAGTATTTGAATTTCCACAAAAATTGGATTTGGACTTTACTCGAGATTTAGTACTAGCACTAACATTTTTAATATACATGAAAGCATATCTAATGCTATTTCTATGATCAGTTTTATTATATCCTAAACCACTTTTATCATGCAAAGGTCTAGAACTAGATAAAATCATATTTAAAACCTTTATTAAATTTTGTGACTTCAGTGTTATGTTTATAAAATTTAGCTTTAAAGTCACAAATTATTATTTTCAAAGGAAATATTACGGTTTTTCAAAATATCAGTTTGCTTGTTTAATTCAGAATTCCCTCTTTTTAATGTACAGTTCTCATTTCTAGAAGAAAAATTCGAGATTCTGAATTATCTAAAGATGATTGTAATAAATCATTTTGTCTTTTCCAATCCATAATTTCTTTTGAAATATTTTCTTTTCCTTTTTCAAACAATGAATTTTTTTCATCGAGAAAATCTTTAAGAGCCTAAAAATTATTTTTCAAAACACCATATTGATTTTCTAACTCTAATTTCTCATTTTTCATTTTCTCATTTTCAGTTTTAATTGATTTCATCTTTTCTAAAATAAGAAAGTTATGCTATGAGATTTCATCGCATATACTAACTAATTCATTATTATCATTTACTGAAATTTGTAAATCAGGAAGTACCTTTTTGTAGTCCTCATTTGGTGGCTTTGACAAGGATTTTACTTGAACTCGAATCAGAAAATGCCAATGATGAATTTGGGTTAAATAAGGATCAAAACCCTAAATTTTTGTTCGTATATTTCTATTTGAACTTTTCAAATATTTTGCTCGGCCGTTAGATAATTGCTTGGACGATGGTGATGATTCTTTTACTTGCTCATCTCTGAATTTTAGCTTGACTTGCTTTGGGTCGGTTCCTATAACTTTGGCATTTGAATATTGTGATAATCTGGACTTTGACTTGTTTATCCCATTACCCTTTGTTCCATTCTTTGTTGGCAGTTTTTGTCTTGAGATAAATATGTCCGGTTCATCATGATACTGACATTTTCAACTCTTTCCTTAACTTTCATCGAACTGCTGCATGCTTTGTTATTTCGACTTGATATACATTTCGATTATATTTCCCTGGTTGACAAGTTCAAAACCGCTGCATATTTCAAATTTTGTCCATAATCACTTGAAGTCTTGTTGCATTGTATTGTAAGCCTTTAGCTTGATATGTCTAGTCTATATCGGTCTTGCTTGTGTACATGCCTCCTAAAGATTTTGTCTGGAACCAGCTTATTTGTACATTTCTGGTTGCATTGTGAGCATGTACATTACTATTGCGCTGTCCATATGAGCATATGCATTGTCATATTCAGTTTAGTCCAGATTGCTTGTGTGGTTCCCTTACATAACTTTAAGTTGAATTGACTTGGTCTATGTTGCATTATATTCATGTGTATGTCCACATTCGTGCTTGAACTGATTTTGAAGATCATGTACATATTCTTGTTATATGTTGCAATCTTGTTCCATTGAACTCTGGTTCACCACTTTGTCATGTCATGCTGGTGTGTTCTTGTTGTTTGTGTTCTCTGTTGCATATATGTGTGTGCATTTGTCCATGATTTCATATGAATGTGGTCTTGAAGTCTTGCATACTTGCTTTGTACATGTCTCAATGCATGTTACACTGGTCTAGTTCTACTTCGATTTAATTTATCAGTTGCTTCGAGCCAGTTCATGCCTGAGTTGCCTTCATTTTGAAATGCACTGAATCCATCTACCATGAGTCCACTTCATATTATATGTTGTATGCATTCATGTTGACTTTGTTCATGTCTGAAGCCTGTCATTGTGACTTTATTCTGCATTTCGAACTACTCTATTCATTGTAGTCTGGTTGAAAGACTGCCCTTTGAACTCCTGATTACATGTGCTTACCTATGGATGTTTGAAGTGTTATATATGTGGGTCTGGTTGCACTTCAGTGTACGTGTGTGTTCATAAGCATTGCAATCTGGTTCATCTGGTTCCGGTGTGGTAGTTTGATTGTACATATGAGTATTTTTTGAAGCTCTATCCTTTATGCATGTGATTGAGGCAGTTGTCATATTTGTTGGAACTGAGCATGTTTTAGGTTGAAAAATAAAGCAGCGGATTTAGTAGTCTCAGCTGCAATAAGCGCTCGATGTCATTATGTTAATAAAAAATGGCTCGGTGGTATGTTAATGAATTGGTCCACTACAGAAACGAGACTTCATAAGTTCAGAGACTTAAGAGGTGAACAAAAGATGGGGAAACTCAACCGTCTCCCTAAAAGAGATGCAGCAGTGTTGAAGAGAAAATTATCGACTTTGCAAACATTGTTGTTTTAGTCGAGACTTCATGTGTATACTGGTTAGCGAAATGCCTTGATCCTTTGTACATGTCTTTTGTACCTTTCTGAACTGAATTTTGTTTCGTATTTTGGATTGCACGTGTGTTGAACCCCGCCTCGGCTTGTGTTAGACCTTGTGCTCACCTGTCCCCACGATTTCAACAAGCAAGTGTATATCGATATGCACGACCTTGTAGTAAGTACAGCGATACACTGTGCATGTCATAAGTTATTTGTGTAAGATGAATTAAAAGAAATGATGTTGAAAAACCCAAATAACTGAGGCAAACAATATTTTCAAAACACACACTTTATTGTGCATTGCAAAATATTTTTTTTTTCAATTTTACCGCATCAGTGTTTATTTTACAGATAGTTCAGATGTTGGATATAGGCTAGAATAGAGTTGAAGATCAAATACGAATATTGAGTGAATATGTAGTGAGGTGTAACATGTATGAAAAACTGTAAAGTGAAAATGTGTTGTAATCGAAGTTGTATTGAAATTGAAAATGTATAAATGCAGTTGGAGCTCAAATTTGTATTATTTGAATTTGTAATAAAATATTTTTTGGAAAAAAGTATTTGTTTAAATAAGAATTCTGAGTTGTTTATTTTATTCAACAAATATTTATTTAATTATGTGACAAAATAAAACAGTAAAATAACAAATAAATTTAAACATATATATATATATGTTTATTATCATCAAACAAAAATCATACAATAATAGTATATTCTACAATCTCCCCATTTTGATGATAATAAACATATATTAGATTTTGACTCTATTAAATGTATTTGGCCTTGATGAATTCTATTCGCTCCCCCTATTCTAATAACCCTCTATAATAAAACCCCCTACACAGACGCGTGTAGTTAAAACTGGAAAATTAATTAAAAGTAACTTTAAATAAAAACACTCTCGAATATTAGTAAGGATATTGCTCAAATATCAAAATCTTAACCTCTCTCCATCTATCATCAAAAAATTATAATAGTAATTGATATAGCTACGTTCGATTAAAAATATAAAATCAAATCAAGAGGGAAATATTAACTTCAAATTTCAATTAATCAAACAAAAATCATAATCTTTTATTAATTAGAATCAAATTCCACTTTAGAGAAATGGTAGGATTATGGAAAATTTTGTATAGTGATAAGAATTTGATATTTTCAATAAAGGAATAAATTATGCATTTTCTCTTTTCAAATATTAAAAAAAACGTGAAGCCCTTACTAACCATGCATAACCGTTAGGACTTTTAAGTGAGCTTAGTAGTTAGCCTTTAAAAAAAAAGAAATATGCCAAGTATTTTCTAACCAAGCATAACCATGAGGACTTTTAAATGAGATAAGAATATACTTGATATTTATCCCTTTCGTATAAGTGTCCCATCCATGCTAACCGCGAGGATTTTTAAATGAGAATGGAAGCCAATATATAGAAATTCAAGTAATTCACTCATGCATAAAAGCGAAGACTTTTAAATGGGAGTGAATACTATAGGATATAATTATTTTACAAAAAAAGTATTTCCTTATTTTGAAATACCAAATTCTGCACACTATATTATGATGTACGGAATGACAAAAAGGTGAAAGTGATAGAAATGATCATGGAATAAATATGAATCTAAAAATATTATAAATTATACTTCCTCTATTATGAAATATATTTTAATCACTATCCATCACTTTTCAAGCACTACAATAATTTTGATAAGTTCTAAAAGATTCGATTAGTCAATGATTACCTTTTTTAGAGTAAATCTCTCACGGAAATAAAAAAGAGTATTTTTAACATGATGGAAACCCAAGTTTAAAAATTAACATAAGTGAAAATTAATTTTATGTAAGGGTGTTTAGTGAAAATGACTTCTTGTTGAAAATTAATATAAGTAATTAAATAATTGCAAAATTGATTTCAACATGAGATGATATCACATACCACTTGTATTTGAAGTATTCACGGTGATATATAGTGATATATAAGAAAATGACTTGTATTTGGATACAAGCTATCATCAAATATCAAATATGAGTGTTGTGAAAAGGGGGTTTTGTGAAAATGACTTGTATTTGGATACAGACTAGAATAGACTTGAAGATCAAATACGAGTGTTGAGTGAATATGTAGTGAGGTGTAATATGTATGAAAAACTATAAAGTGAAAATGTGTTGTAATCGAAGTTGTATTGCAATTGAACAATATATAAATGTAGTAAGAGCTTAAATTTGTACTATTTGAATTTGTAATAAAATGTTTGTTAGAATAAAAATTCTGAGTTGTTTATTTTATTCAACAAATACTTATTCAATTATGTGACAAAATAAAATCGTACAATAAAAAATGTATTTAAATGAATATATATATATATATATATGTTTATTATCATCAAACAAAAATCATACACTAGTATATTCTACAAGGGCTCGACAAACATAAGGTGAAAAGGGTCTAAATCCTTGGCTATAAATAGTATAACGTCCACTCAATTTTCAGTTAGATTTTCTGAAAGAGCCCCTTTCCCACTAGCCCCCCATCGATGAAGCCAAAGAATTAGCCTTGCAAATTGAATTGAAGGAGGAGGACTAAAGGTTCGAAGAGTTAATTCTAGCAAACAATGAATTTGGCTTTCGGCAAGACGTCCATGATCAAAGGTTTTAGGTCTAATTTCAATAAGTTTTAATATATATGTGTGTGTGTAATGATCTTTACATGCTATTATCTTATTATGTTTTCTCGATAGAATAGCAATAACAATAAAATTATTTAAATTTTTTTATTTTAACAATTTATAAATAAAATTAAGGAATTAACCCAAAAAAGTAAACTCACGTGTCCAATACCACGTATTTTACTAAATCATTTAATTCTCTTTCTCAAATGTCTGAAGAGTATAAATAGTGTATATTATTTATAAAATAATTTACTTGCGAAAATGATATTTCAAATAAATTTTCGAAACCACTTTGAAGGCAGTTTATTAAAAATTCCTTTTATTATAAGAAATAAGTATATTTAAAATACTTTAAATAATTTAAAAAAAATTATAAATATTGGAAAATATTTATTTCAAGGTCATTTGAATTATAAAATTATTTCAAAAATAATTCAAGAAAAACTTTCACTTGAAATGATAGAAATTGCAAAAAAACACTAAAATTTCAACGTTCGAAAAAATCTCGAAAACCCGGCCATCCGAGATTCGGATTGACCATAATTTTTGCTCATTCATATGTAAATTAGAGCACTAGAAATTAACCTATTAGAATACTGAGAATTCGTCCTAAAAATGCAATAGAATAAGTACCAAAAACCATAGCTACAGGCAAAAAAATGCTGCAGAAGACTCACGGAATAAGGCCACGAATTCACATACAGGGGCCAACAGGGGGTCGACCCCCATACCTCATCAGATGAGTTTAGTACTCACAAATGCAAGCTAGAATGGTTGAATGCTGTGTAAATCGTTCATAGAATTGCTTACTGTACATAGCTTCTTCTCTCTAGAAACATCCAGATAATGGAGTTTGGGTTTTATTTCTTTTAACCTTATTTTATCCTAAATGCACATATTTCATTTTTTAGGTCAAATAAAATGTATACATCTGTTTGTGAATGAAACAAAAATTTTATTATAACAAAATAAAATATTTTTCAACAATAAAAAGTTACTTTTGTAGATAAAACCCTATTTTAGACAATGTTTCACAATTTACACTATTTTAGTGTAAAAACACTTATTTTTAACATAACAAGCTCAATAAAAATTATTTTCTTGCCAAATAAATTACAATAAAACATCCTAATAATTTTCAATCATCAAAATATTAATTTCAAACAATATTTTATCTTTTATTTTAATAAAATACATATGTACTTCATATTTTTCCCTTTAAATTCTACAAAAAGTTGATATTGGCAATAATTTCCAATGTTACAATATCAATCAAATAAAAATTACAAATTGATTATTTCCTACTCAAATTCTCAAAATAAAGTTTTTAAAACTTTATTTCCATTAATTTAATTTATTTCAACTATCAAATGTTGAAATAAATCACTTGATTAATTTATTAACTCAAATCTAATAAAATCCCAATACTTCTAATTTATTTACTATATCCCTATGCAATAAATTTTTAAATCTATGATTTATACTCAAACACATTTTTTATTGTAAATAATCAAATTTTTACCCAATTTATCTCCTTCTTTTTATTTTATGTAAATAACCACCTTTAATAATCACATATTTCTTTCTAAAAATTAATAAAAGAAAAAATTGGCAATAATTAAATCAATTATTGCTTTTTCTCTAAATAAAACCCATTTTCCAATCATTATTAACCCAAATAAATAAAATAAAGTTCCAAACTTTATTTTTCTCATTTTATTTTCAAAATTCATTGTTTATTCCAAATAAAAAAATAAATTTCCAATTTTATTTTAATTCTCAGTATTAAATTATAAGTACCGTTATAATTTAATATATACAGGTAGTCTCTAAACCCGGGTTGTTACTTCCAAATATTAAATATATTATATTCATATTGTTTTCTATTTTTAAAAAATATTTGTTTTGATCTAGTTTTTTTGTAAATATATATACTTTTAATTATATATATTATAATAACAATTTCAGATATTCAAAACTATAAAAAATTTCAGTTTTGAAGCAAATATTAAAAAAAATTAAATTTTATTTATTTTAAAATGGTCAAAATTTTAAATTTTGAATATTAGATAATTTTACAAAATCAAAATATATTATAAAATATTTTAAATATGAGTTTTATATATTTTTATTCGAATTAAAGTTATAATAGAAAATTATTATTATTATTATTAAAAAGTGTAACAACAAATTATTTTTTAAACAATATCGTATATTTATGTACTTATATATATATATATATCATTCGTTGTATATTTATACAATTATATATTTTATTCGGTCATCACTATTATATATATGTTGGTCCTTTGTCATTGGTTTAACACTGATTCATCATATTGATATTTTATTAATCTCAAGACACAACCTCATTTGGATGAACTTTCTTCTATTGCCTTGCCCCAAGTGAATAGGGATGAAGCTGCATGGCTTGTGGAAAAAGTCACTGATCTTGAAATTAAGAAAGCACTCTTTTCAATGAACAAGAACTCGAGTGGTGGACCTGATGGTTTCAACGTTCATTTCTTCATATCTACTTGGGATATTGTTGGTGCGCAATTCTGCATGGCTGTACACAACTTTTTTGACAAATTCAAGCTTCTAAAATTTGTCAATGCCACGAATCTTGTATTAATTCCCAAAGGCTTGCACCCAACTACTGTGACATCCTTCAAACCAATCTCCTGTTGTAACGTTATATACAAGTGTATTTCAAAGATCATTGCCACGCGACTTGTTGCTGTGCTTGTGAGAATCATCTCTAAGAACCAAGTTGCCTTTCTGCCTAATAGGAACATCCTTGATAATGTCATGCTTGCTCATAACTATTAAAAGGATATAGCAGTGCTAATGCCACACATGGGGCTATGTTCAAACTTGATCTCAAGAAGGCGTATGATAGCATACAGTGGACTGCTGTGGTCAGAACAATGTCCCTTATGGGGTTTCCTAAAGTGTTTGTTGCTTGGATATATGAATGCATCCCCACTCCTTCATTCTCTCTGATCTTGAATGGAGCTAACTCTGGTTATTTTGTCTCCAAGCAAGGGATTAGACAGGGCGACCCGCTCTCTTCCTATGTGTTCATTTTGGTTATGGAAGTCTTTACATGCTATATAAGGCCACTGTATCTGACCAGGCAAATCCATTTCCATTCCAAGTGCAAAGCCTCTCAGTTAACATCACTGCTCTTCGCTGATGACATCATGTTATTCACTAAGCCCAACCATCAGTCTCTTGAAACCATTAGACGTGCTCTTCATAGCTTCTATTTGATGACTGGTCTTGAGTTAAATCCTCAAAAGTCGAGCATTTTATTTGCTGGAGTATCACCTGTTCAAAGTCAAGCACTTTCCTCAACTGCTGGGATGCAAATCATGCACCATGATATGACGTACCTTGGTTTGCCTCTATGTTCCTCTAGGGTGACCCTTTCAGATTGCCAATCTTTATTTATTAAAATTACTTCAACCATAGGGAGGTGGTCCACCGAATTTCTGTCACAAGCCGGCAGGCTCATTCTCATTAAATCTGTTAGTCTATCTATGATGATCTACTGGGCTAGGGCCTTCATACTTCCAACTAAGCTTTTGAATATGGTCAGATCTGCAATGTATAGATTCTTCTGGTTTGGTTCCATTCATGCTAGGAAGTCCTTTCCATGTTCATTCAAAGCTTTTGAGAAGCCATATAGCAAAGGTGGTCTTCGCATCATCAACATATCAGTTTGGAATAGGGCTGCTTATAGTACTCACTTCAATGCTATCATGCATAGGAAGGACTCTCTTTGGGTTTGTTGGTGTCTTGTGCATAATATTGGATCCATGAATTTTTGGCAAATTGGATGTTCCTCAGTCTTGCAGCTGGATTTGAAGGAACATTTTGAAATTGAGAGATTTATTTAAGCCTCTTATCCAGATAAAACTCACTGCCACGAGTGTTTGCAGTTTCTGGAACGACTTATGGATTTGCAAAGGCGTCATACTTGATTCCATTTTCAACTCTCAGGAAAAGTTCCAATCTGGAGTTAGCACAAATGCCAAAGCTGTTGATCATATTGTGGATGGCAAGTTGTGCCTTCCTTATTGCATCAATCAAACTGTTAGGTCCTATTGGAACAATCTAGCATGTAATAGGTATGACTTTCATGATCAGGAAACAGTGCTTTGGAATGGCAGACCTCACTCTATAAGCAGTGTTTATGAATCTCTACATGGTATTAATAACATGCCTGGTTTCATATGGTTCAGAGCATCTTGCAATGATATTTCTCCAGGCAGTGATAATTTGTTCTTCTGGAAGTTTGTAAATGATGCCCTACTAATAAGGAAAAAACTTGTTGAGTATGGAATGGTCATTCCCACTATCTGTATCTTGTGCGAGGCCTATGATGAAACTGCTCAGCATATATACTTTGAATGTCCCTTAGTTCTCGAGCTGTGGAGTGATATGATGATCAAGTTTGGGATTGTTGCTGTTCCTCGTGTCTTCTCTGAGCAGTGGTCTCTGATTTAGGCTGCAACCAAGTGGAATAATGTGAGAAGATCATATTTTTTCTTCATATTAAAAAAATTGATGAAACTTGTGTGGGGTGAAAGGAATAAAAGGGTGTTTGAAGGAAAATGCAGGACTGTGCTTGTGCTTTGGGCTGTTCTTAAGCATGAAATTTTAGGTGGAATGAGAGCTAGTAAGCATGAGTTTTTGGATCATCAGATTGAACCATGGATACCGTAGCTCCACTTCTTCTTTTTTTTGGTCTGTTTTTTCTTTTCTTTTGGTTGTACTCTCTTTTATTTTAATAAATCTGGTAGGGGTCCAGTTTTCAACCCCACTTACTCTGCAAAAAAAAAGGACACAACGATCAATTTTTCCAATATACCTCTTGGATAGTTTATCCATTTATATCATTGTGATGTTCGTACTATGAATATGAATATCAAAAAACATAAATATAAAATTAAAATAAATTAGTAAATTAATTTTAAATCAAATTATTAACAAATATTACTTTTTAACACTAACAAACCAATAAATCTTTTAAATAACTTTAAACAAATTAAATATTAATCAAATACTTATTTATAAACTAAAATAGAATTGATATAAATAAAATTTCATTCACATAATAACAAAATAAGATACTGTGTAACTTAATAAAAGATTTTTTATTGAAATTCCATTCATTTTACTCCATTTCCAATGCACCTAATCCTACAGTCTAAGTGGACGAGTTCCATCTATAAGTGAATTGTGGAGTGGAACAAGATGGAATCTACTGTAAGTATGTATATGATAAGGGAGTTCAGTGGAAGACCTTAGGATGTGTACCATGAGGAGATCTTTACCAAGTGAGGATGCTTACTAATAAACATAAGCTTCATCGCTATCATTGATGTGGAGATTTGTGCCACCATAAGGATTGATTACATGGTAATTTTATCTATAAGCATAATGACATGTCATCATATCCAAAGTCACTATGAGGATGAGAGATGTTTGATTGCTAAGTGCCCTTTTTTATCTAAATTGATGTTTGGTATTTTACAGTCTAATACCTTTTGACATCCTAGTTACTAGTATTGCTAGGCGGTACACCTTTACCTATGATGTCGTTTACCATAATAGATCATATATGCTAACTTGTTGAATGCAAACAGATATGGTGATAGCGCATGGGATAGTGTAGAGGATGAGTAGGAGGCTTATAATTTTTTTCATATTACTATTTGGAGCTACCACTTATATTTTTCTCCATAGTGCAATGAGTTAACATCACTTAGTTATATTTAGAGACAATTTTCATTTATGTAGTCGTAGTGTAATATCCCGGAATTTTGGACAATATAAATTTAATAATCTGTGTTTAAATTTATATTGAATTGATGATTTTTGTTAATAAATTTGATTTGATTTAATAATCTTCTTCATTTAAATATTTAATTTGTGAATTTATTTTTAATAAACTAATGAATCTATTCTCTATTTTATAATGTATATGTATTTACATATATTTTGAATAGATAAGTTGTTAAATTAGTATAGCATAATTTTAATATTTTGAAATTAGGAACTGTTATTTATTTTTAATTTAAGCTTTTCAAAAATATTAAATAACAATGATTTTAAATATGTGAGATAAATGTTTTATTGGTTTAAAATTCATTTTAACTTAAGTTTGTATATTAAAATAAGTTACAAAAATGTTTGTGTTATTCTTTTTAAAATATTGATTTATAAAATGTGATTTGTAAGTTTAATTTGTAAATTTAAAATACAATTTAAAATAAGAAACATGTATTCAAGTAAGTTATAACCTCTTTTATAAATCTATTTAAATGATTAAAAGTATCTTTGTCAAAGAATTGATTTGTATATTGTTTTATTTATAATAATACTTTGCTTATTCTTTAGAAATTATTTAAATACATAACTAAGTATAAGAACTAATTAATTTAATTTAAACATTCATTAACCTTAATTAAAATAACAAAACATTTAAAAGACATGTGTATGTAATTTAGAATATGAGTTAACATGTGTTAAATTTTTAAGCAAGAGAATTTACATGTGTTGATAGTTTAAGCCAAGTGTCATTTTTAAATTTTCATTTAATTTTAAATTATCATAAACATGTTAAGTTGCATCTTCCCATTCTCTTTTCCTTTCTTCATTTTCATTCTAAAAAATTTGCATATCCCTGAAACATTTTTTCTGCATGCAAACTTTTTCTGTCCAAATGCATTCATCTTCAAAATTTGGATACAAGAAGACCCTGTAACTCCTCAAACTAGGAATACATCTCAAACCCTTATCCACTTTCAAAATCTACATACAATAATCAAGAATGAAACCTACATGTTCTTGTAAACTAAAGCATGCATGTCATTCCCTGTAATCAACTTCCAAAATGCACAGCATTTCTCAAATCCCTTGTCCATTTTCAAAATCTGCATCCTCCAAGACAAAGGCCTGCATTCAATTCATTTTTTTCAAAACTCTACAAACCTGTTCATAAAACTGAAGCCTGCATGTTTTCAAAAACAATCTGGGATGAAACTGCAAATTTCAAATTGCACCTGCATGCAACAATTTCAAGCAACCTGCATTTGATCTGGAACATGCAATTGAATCTGGAAAGGCAAGATATCTGCATGCATGGATTTTCAAATCTGGAAGCATTTTTTTTAAAACAAGAAGTCTGTAAAATTCTTCTTCAATCTACAACCTGGAAATTTGCATCTACATCCATCTATTCTTTAGAATCTGCATAATAAACAAGTGAGTAACTCTAATTTATAAAATTTATTAAATAGGTAAATATTGTTTTCTTGCTTTTAAACAAGAAATGAATTTAAGATTTGAATTTTCTGTGAACATATATATATATATATATATATATATATGAAAATATTAATGTGTACATGCCATTTACTGTTGTCTTGCTATTCTTCAAATTCCTACTCCTGATTGATTCTAGAAATTTTTTTCTTTTGGGATGTTTGCTGTTATGATTTCAATATTGAATGAAAATTGATTATTTTATGATAATGTAAACTTAAAAATTTATACAAGATAAATCAATATTAGTATTTCCTGGAAACATAAATAACAGAGTAAAATTTGTATAAGTGAAAATTTAAGCATTTCAATTCAATACTTCAGGGTTATAAATCAGATCATAAAACAAAATTATGATTTTTAAAAGTAGGATTTCAATTTTTAGTGTTAATTCCAGAATGCAGTTCATATTTTACTGTATTTTGCATTTTGGGTACTAAGTGTTAATTCATGGGTTCGAATGGGTTGGAATTTCTCATGGAGGTGGAGAGGAGATCACTGAGTATAGGAAAATTCTTAGATTTGGATTGTATTGCATTGTGGTGATGATAGTTGTGATTTGTAGTATAGAACCCTAGTTTTACTGAGTTGGGTAAGATCGAACTTTTCGGCCATTACAGTTGATCGAGTTCAACTTATGCTTTGGACATTGGAAGATGGTGGGTAGTCGAAGACCTCGCCGGAGTTTTAGGGGTAGCGGTGGCCGGAGGCGCGTGGGATCGCCGTTGACAGGATTGGTTGGGTTTGCTGTCTTCTGTTTCCGGGATTGAATGTTGGTCTCGATTCGAATTCGAGCAAGTAATGTCAGTATGGATGCTGTAGGCCTGAGTCACTGATTGTTGGCAGTGGGGTGGTCGTATGGATGGCCATAGATGGCCGGAGATTATGTGCAGGTGCACAGTGGTGATGAGGATATGTTGAGGTGGGTTACAGTTTGTTTTCTCGTGTTGGTCTCGGGTAAAGTGAAGGGTGACTCGAAGGTGAGGAGGATGTGACTCGAAGTAATTTTAGCTTGGCTCGGGTTACATGAGTGTTTCAGGTTTTAGTTTTTGGACAGGAACCTGTTTTCCAGGTTTATAAAATTTGAAAGTAAAGGTCAATTGCAAACAAAAATCTGAAACTAAATTGAACCTGAAATTGAATTTAAATTCAATTAGTTTAATTTTGGATCTTTGGATTAAATTTGAAATTTCTTTCAAACTCAAGTTTAGTTTAAGCCAAAACAGAATCTGTCTTTCTGTTTTAAAAAAAAATTAAAAGTTAAATTTCAAACTGTAAAATGAAGTTCAATACTGGAATTTTTAAACTGAAACTTAATTTTGAATTTAATAATTTAAATCTGAGATTTTGAATCATTTTTGAATTCAAAAATGCAAGATGATTAAACTAAAACAGGAAACTGTTTTCTGTTTTAATTTAAAAGTAAATTTTAAAAATGCAACTGAAAATTTAAACAAAATTTAAATCTGAAAAACTGAAATATGAAATACAAGTATGTCTGAGTTTGAATTTAATTTAAACTGGAAATTTAAATTTAGATTTTAAACTTTTTAAAGTATAAAGGAACATTGGTTTGAAATTTAAACTATGAGTTTAAATTATGAAATAAGAATTTAAAATAAGTTTAAAATTCAGTTTTAAAAACTGGAATTTGACTTAATGTCAGTTTTAAAAAGAAAATAAGTTTTTAAATTTGAAATTTGTTTTAGAAAGGTTATATGATATGAATTTAAAATGAGATGGAAATGTAAGTAAAACTTTAAGTTTAAATTTGAAATAAAAAATTCAAAATTGTGTTCAGTTTGAAATTTAAAAAGAAATTTTTAAATTGAATTTTGTTTGAAACAAATTGTTTAAATAACTTTGTATAAAGAAGAATGTTTCTTAATTTAGAACTTAAGAAATTGATTTCATTTAAATTATTAAATTAATTTAAATGGAATAGTAATTATTTAATTAATGAATAATGAATAATGTGGATATTTAATTAAGAAATTAATAATTTTTAGGTTAATTAATTAAGATTTGAGATTTATTAATTAAGGTAAATTAATCTATAATTAAGGATTGTTAATTAAATTTTAAATTAATGATTAAGATTTATTTAATCAAGTGATTAAAGATAAATTAGATTTTAATTAACACTTAATTAATTAATAATTAGAGATTAATTAAATTGTAATTAAATACTAATTAATTAATAATGATTTAAATAAGTTAATTATTAATTAACTAATTAAGAAATGTTAATGAAGGTCATTAACTTAGGATTATTTAACAATTAATTAATGTGATTAATTTTTGATAATTAATTAAATTAATTAATTAATAATAATCAATTGTTTAAGTTTAATTACTTAATGAAAGTAATTAATGAATTAATTACTTGGTATAATTAATTTGATTAATGTGATTAGCTTAGATTAATTAAGTTAAATTAATTTAAACATTTGTGGGTTGATTGATAATTACTTTATGTAATTTATGGATTTGTAATTACTTAAGGAAGTAATTAATTAATAATTACTGGATGTAATTAAAGATATTGATTATAGAAGTAATTTGGATTTAAACTACTTTGAAAATTTATCAAGTGATTAATGAAGATAATTAATTAAGAGAAATTAATTATGGGATGAGTAATTAAAGTAGTTAATTACTGAATGGTTATTAATCATGGGTGATTAATATATATAGGGTTTAAATTGAAGATTAATTACTTATGTAATTAATTTATATTGAGAGATTGATTAAATGTAATCAGAAATCATTAATTAATTAATTAATGATGTAATTTGGAATTGATTAATTAAGGTATAATTAATAATGAATAAATGATTAATGTAATTAATTTTAGCTAATTAAATTAATTAAGCAATTATAAGTTAATTATTTGCAAAGGGGTTTAATATAATTAACTTGTGAAATTAATATTGAAGGCTAATTACTTATTGTAATTAGGGAATTATTAATTAGTAATGATTAATTGAAATGAATATTGAGATGATGATTTATAAATTGATTTGTAATCAATTGGTGAAAGCAGGATTATAATGATAAAGTAATTAATTTAATTTATTTTAAATTAATTAGAGATTAAGTAATTAGTTTAATTCATTTTAAATTAATTATAGAAGGGTGGATCATTAGATCATTGCTTATGTTTGATGATTGGTATTAATTGCCTGGTATGGTTTGTAATCTCATCTTTGAGATGGGAAATGTATGTGATATGGATGCATTGGTTGCTTTTGGATGATAATATGGATTATCTGATTATGATATGAACTATCTGTTGGTAATGATAATGTTGATTATCTATTGTGTTGTGAATTATCTATCTGTGTGTATATAGATAATAAATTGAATTGTTTTAAACTTAAAACAACTTGGCCTTAAAAGACACGCTTTGGATTTCGATGAGACCGGGATCGGGTTTCCATATTTGGGATCCGAAAACCACATCGATTCCATTAAACGTTAGGTCGTTAATCCAAGTGGAGCGAGTGAAGACTCGAGGTGTAAGGGCTATACGTCAGTATAACTCTGTGGGTGATTCCGTAATGAGTTTGACGGAATAGTACTTATAGATTCGAGATGGTGATTCGGAGTGCAAGGGTTATTGTTGTTAACTCCGAGGATGATTCCAATACGAGGGTAATGTGATAATGCCTTCGGTTTCGTTCGAACCCGGAACGAACTTGTATGGATTGAATGCTTTCAGAACATCGTCAGGTGGACGATGAGCATTCTAAGTGATATGTCCTATAAAGGTAATCGTAGCCTCAAGCCTCATCAACCGGGAATGGCTAAAATAGGGGAGGTGCAGCAAAAGCTTCATAGGTAGCCCCCACTTGAGAGCAAGATTTATCCCTGTCTAGAGGTCCCTTTATTTTCGGCTTAGTGGTGCGGTTGCTGATCACAACTGTGGGGTTGTCTTGTTTGGAACCGTTCAGTAAGGAATGGGTCTGGCTTTGTGTTGCAGGGGAGCGGGCGTACTCCTCGGTACAGTGATCTAGGCCACGTACTGTGACGGGCGGTACCCCAGTAGCCCAGCCATTGTATGGAATCCAAAATCCAATAAGTGCCAACGGTTTTGATTGTATTACCCACTTTTGTGGCTAGTAGCTGAAATTTAATAGATGTAACAATTTCGGCTATTTCTTATTTACTTGAAAACCCTAGACACTATTATAATATCATCAGATCTCCTATCAAATGTTTTGGTTAGCGTAAGGTAAAAACTTTTCCATGTTTATGTGTGGGAAGTCTTACGTGATACCCTTTCTTTCAAAGGTTTTTCAAAGTTAAGCAACTTAAACCTGTTACTCACACCAGACCCATGTCTGACCCGGAGTTATTTCTGTTTTTCTTTAACTCTTAGGTACTAAATTTTTTACGAGTAGCCAAGGGAATTCAGGTTAGGATTCAGGTTAACCTTGATGAATTGTGGAGGAGCAATGAAGCAGGAGGCTTCTGCGTATAGTTATATAGTTTTCCGCTGTGATGGTATCTCTGAGTGTTTCTGTATTGTGTAATGAGTTGTAATAACCAGACAGGTGTTTATAACTGCCTAGTATGTGCTGTATTGTCTGTGTAACTCTGATATTTGATGCATACTATGTAATACTAATGTTATTAATATAATTTATTCGTTCCACTGTTGAGTTTCTTGTGTTGTTTCTTCTTTCTCTTCTCTCTTTTCTCTTTTCTATCCCTTTCTTTCTTAAGGATGATATGACTTTTTGTGGAGAAAAAGTCGGGTCGTCTCATTTGGTATCAGAGCATTAGGTTGAGTGAATACCTAGTCTCTGTAGTGGTGTCTATCGTGAGAGAGCGTATTTGTATTTTTAATAATTTATATATATATAATTATTTCTACCTATTTGTTGGATTACCTGTTCAGGTTTTTCCAATATAAGTTATAAAGGTAGATGAGGTAGAAGTGTGTGTAACACGACTACCATTGGTTGGAGTTTGATGGATGAGGTTGGAAGTGTGTTTGTCGAGACAGTAGACCTAATACCGTCTCGAGTAAGTTTTGCTTGGTGAAGTACTTCATTGATCTCTTAAGGAAACCTTTTAAAGGTTCGGAGTTCATCTTTGAAGTGCAAAGTTGAGTTTGGATCTGTCGGAAGGGCAGAAGCAAGTGAGTGATGATATTCTGATATCTCAGGAAGTAGTAGCTGCGTGATGAGATGCAGTGGCTATGGATATTTCCGAAGATGTTTCTTTGGAACAAGAGTAAGAAGTGAGTCTGCTTGGTGTTATGGCTGAGTCCAGCAGAGTGTTCTGTGTTGGTAGGAAGTCTTCTGGCTGAGTAGTTTTTCTGAAATGGAGTTCAGAAGCAGCAGAGTGGATCTTTTTCTCTGGTAAGTTGGCTAGGCCAGCATAAGCTGTTCTGTTTGGTTGAGAGAGGGCAGTTTTCTTTGGATTTAGGCTGAGTTGATCGCAAAAGTGACTTGCGATAGTGTTCCTTTGAGTTGTTGGAGATTGTCCGGATTTCTTCCAGGAAGTCAGAAGTTTGTCTGCATCTGGAGATCGAGTATTGTTTCCAGGATTGGAACAGGTGGTTCAGTTAATAGATAGATGGTTCCCTGAGATAAAAGTTGTTGAAGTAGCCCAGGTTTCGGAGGAACTTCTGAGTATTTCTTTATGGATATTCGGACCATGTTTATGTGCTGGGTTGTCAAGTCTGTGCTCATGTTCTTCAGCATTTTCTTCTGTTTCGGATTAGAGTTGTGCAGCGGAAGCAGTTTGGAGTGTTTCTGTTTTTCTTTTTCCGGATAAGAAGAAGTTTGTTCTGTCTTCTGTTGTTGAGAAGCAGGGTGTGTGTTCTTGGTTTTTGAGTGATCTTGAGGAGATCATTGGATTGTTTTGATTCAGTCTGTTTCTAGAAGCATCAGCGTAGAGTTAAGCTGATCAGGATGGATGTTGGTAGCCTAGGATCGTCCGAAGAGTATATATGGATAAAAGGTGGAGAAATTTGGATTCTGGAATCGGAGATTTGATTTGGGATAAGTTTTTCTCTAATCCAAGGAGCTATAAGTTTGGGGAAGCTAGCTCCGAAGTGTTTTGGATTTCTTCTGTGTTTTGGTAAGATCAGTGTTTGGTTTTCTAGAGTTTAATTGCCAGTTTGGATAACTGGGATTCAGAGTGTTTTGACGTATCTCTGAGGGAGTACGTGTTTGATATTTCTGGTTGTAGAACCAATAGTTTAGGATGGATTGGTTGTTGAGTCAGACTCGTTTGTAGTCTGATATTCTGTATAGAATTATTGTTAGGAGCTCTATAGCTTAGTAGTATTGATTGATTGGATTTTATAAAGCGAGTATACCGATATATATATATATATATATATATATATATATATATATATATATATACCGGGGAAACTCGTGAAAGTTTTATCCAAAATTCTTTTGGATAATTAGATTTGTTCTGATTGTGTGAATTGGTTGCATTGGTTGTCAGCATATGATTGACATATGCTGTGTTTTAAAATAAAATCTGTAAAGAGATTATTAAATTACCTTTGTTTAAAATTTCGGGGACGAAATTCTTTTAAGGGGAAAGGATTGTAATATCCCGGAATTTTGGACAATATAAATTTAATAATCTATGTTTAAATTTATATTGAATTGATGATTTTTGTTAATAAATTTGATTTGATTTAATATTCTTCTTTATTTAAATATTTAATTTGTGAATTTATTTTTAATAAACTAATGAATCTATTCTCTATTTTATAATGTATATGTATTTATATATATTTTGAATAGATAAGTTGTTAAATTAGTATAGCATAATTTTAATATTTTGAAATTAGGAACTGTGATTTATTTTTAATTTAAGCTTTTCAAAAATATTTAATAAAATACTAAATGATTTTAAATATGTGAGATAAATGTTTTATTGGTTTAAAATTCATTTTAACTTAAGTTTGTATATTAAAATAAGTTACAAAAATGTTTGTGTTATTCTTTTTAAAATATTAATTTATAAAATGTGATTTGTAAGTTTAATTTGTAAATTTAAAATACAATTTAAAATAAGAAACATGTATTCAAGTAAGTTATAATCTCTTTTATAAATCTATTTAAATGATTAAAAGTATCCTTGTCAAAGAATTGATTTGCATATTGTTTTATTTATAATAATACTTTGCTTATTCTTTAGAAATTATTTAAATACATAACTAAGTATAAGAACTAATTAATTTAATTTAAACATTCATTAACCTTAATTAAAATAACAAAACATTTAAAAGACATGTGTATGTAATTTAGAGTATGAGTTAACATGTGTTAAATTTTTAAGCAAGAGAATTTGCATGTGTTGATAGTTTAAGCCAAGTGTCATTTTTAAATTTTCATTTAATTTTAAATTATCATAAACATGTTATTTAAAAGTTGCATCTTCCCATTCTCTTTTCCTTTCTTCATTTTCATTCTAAAAAATTTGCATATCCCTGAAACATTTTTTCTGCATGCAAACTTTTTTTGTCCAAATGCATTCATCTTCAAAATTTGGATACAAGAAGACCCTGTAACTCCTCAAACTAGGAATACATCTTAAACCCTTATCCACTTTCAAAATCTACATACAATAATCAAGAATGAAACCTGCATGTTCTTGTAAACTAAAGCATGCATGTCATTCCCTGTAATCAACTTCCAAAATGCACAGCATTTCTCAAATCCCTTATCCATTTTCAAAATCCGCATCCTCCAAGACAAAGGCCTGCATTCAATTCATTTTTTTCAAAACTCTACAAACCTGTTCATAAAATTGAAGCCTGCATGTTTTCAAAAACAATCTGCGATGAAACTGCAAATTTCAAATTGCACCTGCATGCAACAATTTCAAGCAACCCGCATTTGATCTGGAACATGCAATTGAATCTGGAAAGGCAAGATGTCTGCATGCCTGAATTTTCAAATCTGGAAGCATTTTTTTTAAAACAAGAAGTCTGCAAAATTCTTCTTCAATCTACAACCTGGAAATTTGCATCTGCATCCATCTATTCTTTAGAATCTGGGATCTGCATAATAAACAAGTGAGTAACTCTAATTTATAAAATTTATTAAATAGGTAAATATTGTTTTCTTGCTTTTAAATAAGAAATGAATTTAAGATTTGAATTTTCTGTGAGCATATATACATGTGAAAATATTTATGTGTACATGCCATTTACTGTTGTCTTGCTGTTCTTCAAATTCCTACTCCTGATTGATTCTAGAAATTTTTTTCTTTTGGGATGTTTGCTGTTATGATTTCAATATTGAATGAAAATTGTGTATTTTATGATAATGTAAACTTAAAAATTTATATAAGATAAATCAATATTAGTATTTCCTGGAAACATAAATAACAGAGTAAAATTTGTATAAGTGAAAATTTAAGCATTTCAATTCAATACTTCAAGGTTATAAATCAGATCATAAAACAAAATTATGATTTTTAAAAGTAGGATTTCAATTTTTAGTGTTAATTCCAGAATGCAGTTCATATTTTACTGTATTTTTCATTTTGGGTTCTAAGTGTTAATTCATGGGTTCGAATGGGTTGGAATTTCTCCCGGAGGTGGAGAGGAGATCACTGAGTATAGGAAAATTCTTAGATTTGGATTGTATTGCATTGTGGTGATGATAGTTGTGATTTGTAGTATAGAACCCTAGTTTTACTGAGTTGGGTAAGATCGAACTTTTCGGCCATTACAGTTGATTGAGTTCAACTATGCTTTGGACATTGGAAGATGGTGGGTAGTCGAAGACCTCGCCGGAGTTTTAGGGGTAGCGGTGGCCGGAGGCGCGTGGGATCGCCGTTGACAGGATTGGTTGGGTTTGCTGTCTTCTGTTTCCAGGATTGAATGTTGGTCTCGATTCGAATTCGAGCAAGTAATGTCAGTATGGATGTTGTTGGCCTGAGTCACTGATTGTTGGCAGTGGGATGGTCGTATGGATGGCCATAGATGGCCGGAGATTATGTGCAGGTGCACAGTGGTGATGAGGATATGTTGAGGTGGGTTACAGTTTGTTTTCTCGTGTTGGTCTCGGGTAAAGTGAAGGGTGACTCGAAGGTGAGGAGGATGTGACTCGAAGTAATTTTAGCTTAGCTCGGGTTACATGAGTGTTTCAGGTTTTAGTTTTTGGACAGGAACCTGTTTTCCAGGTTTATAAAATTTGAAAGTAAAGGTCAATTGCAAACAAAAATCTGAAACTAAATTGAACCTGAAATTGAATTTAAATTCAATTAATTTAATTTTGGATCTTTGGATTAAATTTGAAATTTCTTTCAAACTCAAGTTTAGTTTAAACCAAAACAGAAACTGTCTTTCTGTTTTAAAAAAAAAATTAGAAGTTAAATTTCAAATTGTAAAATGAAGTTCAATACTGGAATTTTTAACCTGAAATTTAATTTTGAATTTAATAATTTAAATCTGAGATTTTGAATCATTTTTGAATTCAAAAATGCAAGATGATTAAACTAAAACAGGAAATTGTTTTCTGTTTTAATTTAAAAGTAAATTTTAAAAATGCAACCAAAAATTTAAACAAAATTTAAATCTGAAAAACTGAAATATGAAATACAAGTATGTCTGAGTTTGAATTTAATTTAAAATGGAAATTTAAATTTAGATTTTAAACTTTTTAATGTATAAAGGAACATTGGTTTGAAATTTAAACTATGAGTTTAAATTATGAAATAAGAATTTAAAATAAGTTTAAAATTCAATTTTAAAACCTGGAATTTGACTTAATGTCAGTTTCAAAAATAAAATAAGTTTTTAAATTTAAAATTTGTTTTAGAAAGGTTATACGATATGAATTTAAAATGAGATGGAAATGTAAGTAAAACTTTAAGTTTAAATTTGAAATAAAAAATTCAAAATTGTGTTCAGTTTGAAATTTAAAAAGAAAATTTTAAATTGAATTTTGTTTGAAACAAATTGTTTAAATTACTTTGTATAAAGAAGAATGTTTCTTAATTTAGAACTTAAGAAATTGATTTCATTTAAATTATTAAATTAATTTAAATGGAATAGTAATTATTTAATTAAGAATAATGTGGATGTTTAATTAAGCAATTAATAATTTTTAGGTTAATTAATTAAGATTTGAGATTTATTAATTAAGGTAAAATAATCTATAATTAAGGATTGTTAATTAAATTTTAAATTAATGATTAAGATTTATTTCATCAAGTGATTAAAGATAAATTAGATTTTAATTAACACTTAATTAATTAATTATTAGAGATTAATTAAATTGTAATTAAATATTAATTAATTAATAGTGATTTAAATAAGTTAATTATTAATTAACTAATTAAGAAATGTTAATGAAGGTCATTAACTTAGGATTATTTAACAATTAGTTAATGTGATTAATTTTTGATAATTAATTAAATTTATTAATTAATAATAATCAATTGTTTAAGTTTAATTACTTAATGAAAGTAATTAATGAATTAATTACTTGGTGTAATTAATTTGATTAATGTGATTAGTTTAGGTTAATTAAGTTAAATTAGTTTAAACATTTGTGGGTTGATTGATAATTACTTTATGTAATTTATGGATTTGTAATTACTTAAGGAAGTAATTAATTAATAATTACAGGATGTAATTAAAGATATTGATTATAGAAGTAATTTGGATTTAAATTACTTTGAAAAATTATCAAGTGATTAATGAAGATAATTAATTAAGAGAAACTAAATTATGGGATGAGTAATTAAAGTAGTTAATTATTGAATGGTTATTAATCATGGGTGATTAATATATATAGGGTTTAAATTGAAGATTAATTACTTATGTAATTAATTTATATTGAGAGATTGATTAAATGTAATCAGAAATCATTAATTAATTAATTAATGATGTAATTTGGAATTGATTAATTAAGGTATAATTAATAATGAATAAATGACTAATGTAATTAATTTTAGCTAATTAAATTAATTAAGCAATTATAAGTAAATTATTTGCAAAGGAGTTTAATATAATTAACTTATGAAATTAATATTGAAGGCTAATTACTTATTGTAATTAGGGAATTATTAATCAGTAATGATTAACTGAAATGAATATTGAGATGATGATTTATAAATTGATTTGTAATCAATTGGTGAAAGCAGGATTATAATGATAAAGTAATTAATTTAATTTATTTTAAATTAATTAGAGATTAAGTAATTAGTTTAATTCATTTTAAATTAATTATGGAAGGGTGGATCATTAGATCATTGCTTATGTTTGGTGATTGGTATTAATTGCCTGGTATGGTTTGTAATCTCAGCTTTAAGATGGGAAATGTATGTGATATGGATGCATTGGTTGCTTTTGGATGATAATATGGATTATCTGATTATGATATGAACTATATGTTGGTAATGATAATGTTGATTATCTATTGTGTTGTGAATTATCTATCTGTGTGTATATAGATAATAAATTGAATTGTTTTAAACTTTAAAACAACTTGGCCTTAAAAGACATGCTTTGGATTTCGATGAGACTGGGATCGGGTTTCCATATTTGGGATCCGAAAACCACATCGATTCCAATTAAACGTTAGGTCGTTAATCCAAGTGGAGCGAGTGAAGACTCGAGGTGTAAGGGTTATACGTCAGTATAACTCTGTGGGTGATTCCGTAATGAGTTTGACGGAATAGTACTTATAGATTCGAGATGGTGATTCAGAGTGCAAGGGTTATTGTCGTTAACTCTGAGGATGATTCCAATACGAGGGTAACGAGATAATGCCTTCGGTTTCGTTCGAACCCGGAACGAACTTGTATGGATTGAATGCTTTCAGAACATCGTCAGGTGGACGATGAGCATTCTAAGTGATATGTCCTATAAAGGTAATCGTAGCCTCAAGCCTCATCAACCGGGAATGGCTAAAACAGGGGAGGTGCAGCAAAGCTTCATGGGTAGCCCCCACTTGAGAGCAAGATTTATCCCTGTCTAGAGGTCCCTTTATTTTCGGCTTAGTGGTGCGGTTGCTGATCACAACTGCGGGGTTGTCTTGTTTGGAACCGTTCAGTAAGGAATGGGTCCGGTTTTGTGTTGCAGGGGAGCGAGCGTACTCCTCGTTACGGTGATCTAGGCCACGTACTGTGACGGGCGGTACCCCAGTAGCCCAGCCATTGTATGGAATCCAAAATCCAATAAGTGCCAACAGTTTTGATTGTATTACCCACTTTTGTGGCTAGTAGCTGGAATTTAATAGATGTAACAATTTCGGCTATTTCTTATTTACTTGAAAACCCTAGACACTATTATAATATCATCAGATCTCCTATCAAATGTTTTGGTTAGCGTAAGGTAAAAACTTTTCCATGTTTATGTGTGGGAAGTCTTACGTGATACCCTTTCTTTCAAAGGTTTTTCAAAGTTAAGCAACTTAAAACTGTTACTCACACCAGACCCATGTCTGACCCGGAGTTATTTCTGTTTTTCTTTAACTCTTGGGTACTCAAATTTTTACGAGTTACCAAGGGAATTCAGGTTAGGATTCAGGTTAACCTTGATGAATTGTGGAGGAGTAATGGAGCAGGAGGCTTCTGCGTATAGTTATATTGTTTTCCGCTGTGATGGTATCTCTGAGTGTTTCTGTATTGTGTAATGAGTTGTAATAACCAGACAGGTGTTTATAACTATCTAGTATGTGCTGTATTGTCTGTGTAACTCTGATATTTGATGTATACTATGTAATACTTATGTTATTAATATAATTTATTCGTTCCGCTGTTGAGTTTCTTGTGTTGTTTCTTCTTTCTCTTCTTTCTTTTCTCTTTTCTATCCCTTTCTTTCTCAAGGATGATATGACTTTTTGTGGAGAAAAAGTCGGGTCGTCTCACGTAGTTGTACTTAGAATGTATTGACTTATAATTGTTTTGATGTATGGTCTTATGAACCACTGTATACCATAATGGTTTGTTTATGATATTAGCCTATTTTCATTTTATCATACTATTATCTCGACTATTTTATAACCATATCTTATATTATATATTTTTTATCTATGCACTATGAGATATATGATAGGTTATCAATTTTTTGGCTACTCATGATGTACCCTCCATTGGTCATGCACCAAACAATGCAAGATGTTCTTTATATGCATACCGAAGGTCTAAGGCCATCACATCTAGTATTAGGGCTTTGGTTTAGCAAACATTTGAGTTCTTATGAGTTTGGTCCATCAAAGAAAGGGTAAGTGGTACCATATAATTGGTTGAACATTGTATAAGCGAGCATACTTGTTATTTTTTTATTTTGAACTATAGAAATGCGTTGCACACATTTTTCACTCAAATAATATTTAATATTAAGAAGAAAAGCAAACGGGAATCATGGCTGCACCATATGAAACACCCGACCTTTATACCTATACTACCATACAGTTTTACCGAGTAATACTATCTGATAACATAGAGAGTGGGTTATATTAGGCTGTAACATGTGAATATTCCCTTGGGCTTACACTGATACCTATGTTAAGGTCATGTGCGACACGCCTATAGATACTCGGTATCAATACAAAACAATAAACACGTGTATTTTCAGGATAGAATAATACATAATATAAACAAATTAAAGAGAACATGGAGTTATACAATGCAACCATAATATACAATAGAAAATATACACAAGTCCAGTTGGGTCTACAAAAGAGTCAAATACCACTATCACTCAAATATATACAACATATCTCCAACACATACATCCCAACATATATACATACACGAGGCTACATAAACACATAATGATATATAAGTCTACTAAAACATATCCTCCGAAATTATACCCAACAATCATAGTTCGTTCCTTCGTCCTGAGCTTGAAATGTCTCAGACCGACCCAAGTACTATATAAATAACACACGGGTCAGACCATCTCTAGAATGTGGGTGTCAATATGTGATAACAACTAGCGTGATATAACAAGTGTAACTCAAAAGGGTATATAAGCATCTCAAATCTTGCACCTATGTCATCACCCATTGTAATATACAAGTATAATGAAAATAAAACCATGCATAAGTATAACAGGGTGATATATCAAATAAACATGCCTAACATAAATGCATCATAAAGCTAGATAAGGAAATCACATAAGACAATCTCATAAATACAAAATCAGTATAAATAGCATTAACTATATAAGTGTCAAAGTTAGGCAAGATAATCAATTATAATATGAGGAAGACAAGCACAAAACAAGTCAGACCTAATAAATGAGCACATAACATGTCTTGTCCAACAAACAGCCATTGACAAATCACAACACTGCAAGAACAAACAGATAAGTACTAATAATGGATGAGCATGTAGAAATTCTAGACATAAATGAGCTCATGACTAGCCATAATAGATAAACAATCAAACCATAATAACTTATAATGGGCTAGTATACAACAGGTCCTAATAATAAGTAGGCAGGTAACTAATCACGGGGATAAACAAGCACACATCAGGTCCAGTGGGTTAAGAGGCTCAAGCCACATAATAGATGTCTAGATGAGGTATATAAAATAATGTAATATAGCCCTTCGGAGTGCTTTCAGCTCTATATGGCGCTTTCTAGGTTGCCCCCGATATGTGCATGTGCTGACCTAATCATGTAGGCATTTGCAAAATATGAGCTTTAGAAGTATAATTAATTCAGATCATCATGCATTTGTTCTGATGCCACAACTCCGTATTCTAGTTTGGCCTTTGATCCAGGATATAGTCAATGTGTTTTGCTTCATTGTGCTAATGTGTGCAGTTTTTCTTTTTGCAGCATTCCCCACACTGATAGGGCTTTGGACTAATTATACGTCATGACCTCAGGTCCATTTTCTGCACAACCCTATTGCTATGAGAGTTGCTTTCTCGACTTTAAGTACTATCTATTTCTTTTTTACTATGGTTCATGGTAAGAACAAGTGTAACACCTGCCTCCCAAGTATATGGCGATTATAGGTTGGGGTAGACTTGTCGTCTTTGCACCCAGTCTATATATCCATTCAGTCCTGTCTTAGTTTGTCTTTTCGGCGCTGGAAATAAATATTTTCATCTATTTGTACATTTAATGCTTTTAATACACGTGTCAGTGTCTTATTGGACCATATTTTAACAGCTGTTCAATCTGCCTTTTCGTTTTTCTAGGTGGATTTCCATAAGTCTTTTATACTTATTATTTCTGCAGCAAATCTACGTTTTACAAACTCTTTGATCATTTCAATCGTAGGCCATGATTCAAACCCAGGTATGTATTTTCATTCTTTATCTTCCCCAAAATTTCTTTATCCTTTTGTTTGCGAAGAACCGTCAATGGATTAATTTTTAGCTTTAAGGGTAACTTTGATGATTGAGAATACAATAAGCCATTTTGATTCTTGTTCGACTTCTTTGAAATTATATCTAGAGTTTTAGTATGGACTATTCTTTTTCTTCGCTTCCTTCTTCTGAAATTACTTTCCTAGGGGATGCTATAAGTGTCCCTAAATAATTCGAGTCTTCTAGATACGCGCCTAGGGTTTCAAATCCCCATGAACGCATTGATACCCGTTGGAGGGATATATCGCTATCACTCCCGATCATATTCGATGTGGGTTGTTTCTTTCGATGCATCCGATAATCTGTCAGTGGCTTGCTACTTTAGGTGTCACTTCGGTTCAACTTGCACCCCATTCGTATACTTTTGCATTGGCTACTTTCGTTCTTGATGCTAAACGTGGCATTAATCTTTCTAGTGAGGAACTCCGATTTCTTTTTCAAGTTTAAAGAAGTCCTGAAAAGGGTAATGAGGGCTTCTTTTATATTCAGGCTAGAGAATCATTTCTTATGGGTTTCTCAAGTAGGACCGAAAAGTGGACCAACTTTTATTTATTTATTCCAAATTACGATGGGTTTCCTTCCTTTTCTCGACATTATTCCACCATACCATCTCTTCAAAGGAGTATAAGCAATTGTATGAGTCTCATGGGCAACAGATTCAGAGACTGCCGATAGAGGTTAGGAAATAATAGAGTTGTTTGTTGAAGTGAAATTGAAAGATCAAGATTTACTACATTCCCATTATATGCATTCCTGAAGCAGATTTATGCCCACTCCTTCCCCGTCTGAAACTAGGGGTATAAGCATATTGTACCCGATTATAGAATTGCTATACCCGTGATTTTGATTTTGTTATCTGCTCTTTTTTGTAGATAATATGGATGATGCTGTTGCTGTTGAGCTTCGTAAGTATCTAGAGAAGTAGGGAAAGGAGAAGAGGAAAAAGAAAGCTTTGTAATGGTCGCTTGGTGGGTCCGATGGTTATCCCACTTCTTCCAAAAGAGTGGTTGTTTCTCTTTCATTATAAGTTCCGTCATTTTATATCATGGGAGTTCTTCCTTCTCCAATTCCTGCACTTAATGGGGCGATTGGATCTTCTTCGCGGGGTGATCCTTTCCTTGGTGTGGGTGTTTCAGCTACATCTGAAGTTAATGTTCCTGCCTTGATATAGAAGGTAGGTGAATTGCACCAGGTCCTTTTGTTCTTTCTACCTTAGCCTTTGAGATGTCCTCTGCTGCTATCCTATCAGGGTTTGAGATGCTCTGGTCTTATGTTAGTTATCATACCCTCTTCTCCTTTTCTCCTTCGCATGATGTTGGTTTGTTACTGATATTGTTTTATGCTTTCCCTTCATGTAGTATGCGACCTTAATGATGAAGGCATATCAATCAGGGAGTATGCAGGCCTTACTTTCGACCTGAGTGGCTAAGCTTGAAGCAATCTTACCTCGGCCAACATTGAAAATACTGCGCTGACTTGTTCTAAGGTTAAGGCAGAGGTTGAGGCTAGAGCGCTTCGTGAGAAGGTTGAAATGGTTGAGAGGTTGGTTAAGGCTGCTAAGGATCGCAAGCTTCGATGGAGCATGAGCTTAAGGAGAAGGATAAAGGTTTGGCCAAAGTTGAGAAGGAGATGGATAAATCTAAGAAGGAACTCCACATTGTCGCTTCAGACGTGACTTATGCTTTTAGGCTTCGACTATATGTCAATTCAGGATAGAATTTTAGCTTGACTTCCTGAAGAAGGAATCTATGGTGGATTTGGTCCTTGCATATTATCAAGGTATGTGGAAGAAGGGGGAAGAGATTAAGGAAGAGGACGTTGACGCAAACCATTCTAAGCATCTTTCTTAGAAGAAGAAGACATAGGGTGATGGGGATAGCGAAAACCTGAATCTGCTGAGCAAAACCAAACTGCAAACAAGGTTAACTCAACTTCCCTGATAGACATAGATGACTAGTCTCGAATATCTCTTGTGTCTTGTTATACATAAGACCTTTTGAAGTTTGCTTTGTTATTTGTAATATGACACAGTGTTTTTTATATTTTTTCTTGTGAGTGATTACGCTTTTCTCATTGTTTTGTTTAGTGTTCTAAAGAGAATTTGTCCACAAAACTATTGAGAGAGAATGAGGCTAGGCTCAAAAAACATACTTTGGATTGCCTTGGGTTAAGCGTTGTGGCTATGGCTAGACTCTAGAATTAGAAGGAACTTATTTGGATCTTAAGAACAAAACCGAGGAGTTATTAGCCCAAATAGACCAGGAAGTTCGAGAGAAGGAGGCCCTTAGTGATTTCATATTGCATCGATGGCGGTATGCATTAGAAAATGGTTCATTCCCCTCAACAGCCCTCATCTTGAGTGATTCAGACATAGCTTAGAAACTTGATCAACAAATGTCTTTTTTCACATTTTTGTTAATATACATTTGATTTCCAAGTGTGCGATCAAGTAGGGATGATGTAATCAGCACTGAATATTTTAACGTTGACACCCAATCTGTTGCAGTTAAATTTCATTTTTGTAGCGATTTAAGTTGGTCTTTTCGAGCTCTACTTAATGTTAATTACTTTCATCATTAGGACGCATCTGTGGATGATGTTGCTCAAATTAGATATGACGTTGAGAGGCTCGAGGCAGAGCTAAAGTTTAACAATGCATAGCTTGCAAGAGCTCAAAGTGCGCTCGAACGCCAATATGATTGCAATAGGAGACTTCGAGTATAGTCAACGGATGCCGCATCAGAGCTTGATAGGATAAAGGATACCGTAAAGATAGGAAAAGAACTTTATGATATTGTTTATAGAGAGAAAATTGCACAGTATAAGAAGCAAGTGGAGGATATGTATGCGGAGATTGCCAGATTGCTAGGTGAGCTAGAGGCTGCAGAACATAAGAAGATGACTGAGGTGTCTCACTTCCTTTCCTCCTCCAGGATCTAGGTCTTCCTTCCTTCATGGTGGTGGTTTGAAGATTATTGCAAGGAGATTATTTGGTGATTTTCCGAATGAGAATAATAAAATGAAGGCTTAACTAATAGAGGCCTTAAACGACACAAGAAAGAAGGCATCATCGAATGTGTGCGAACTCGAGAGCGCATTATTGGTCTTTTAGGATAAAGTTGCTTCTTACTCAAATAAGCTCGAGCAAGAGAAAGCTAAGAGTAAGATGGCTGAGCCATTACTGCAATGATCTAGAGAACGTTCTAGGCTTTTTCTACCCCATATTAAATCAAAGTTTTCTATATGACAAAGAGGTCTTTGGCATGACAGTTGACCTGGTATGGAGACTCTTGCATAAGAGCCTGTTACGACCCGCAACAGACCTTTGGTAGCAACATGGCTCTACCTCTTCCTACGCTGCTCAGTTTTAGTGCCCTATGGGTAAGATTTTAGCATAAAGAAAACACTTTTTTAATACTTAATTTGAATGAGAAATTAAATTTCTGTATAATATTTTTTTTGTGGAAAATATAAGAACTTTTTATTAGTCCTATTTTACTTACTTTACATTATTACTTGATTTCGGTATTTATGGACTTACTCGTCCTTCTCTAGCTCATTTATTTCGTTTAGGATTTAGAGATTGCTACTCTGCAAAAAAGTTAAGCTCTGCTCAGATCAGAATAGTGGAGCTTAAAGATATACTAAAGAATGCTGAGAACATATACGGGACCTATATAGATGAAATCAAGAAGATGAGAAAAAGGATTGTGGAGATGGACAAAGAGATGGCACTGAATATGAGTGTAAAGGAAAGCTTTCTAGTGACTCCAGCTTCAAGTGTCCCTCTCGGGCCAGATGCGGTCCCTGTACTCCCATCTAGGGCCGATTAGGATTAGATTCTTTAGTGAGAGAATGATGTAGGACAATCTAGGAGGCTAAGGTTAAAAGGTTAGAAAATTACTTCAAGGGAAAGTTAGGGATGCTAGGTACTCAGGTTTCCCCGTTCTTGTCTACTAAGGATGAGTTCTTTGGTCCATTCTCCAAGGGTGTTGAACAAACGAGAAAGCACCTCTTGGGTGAAATTGAAAGGGTTTGGAAAATAGTTATGATGCGAATAAATACCCTAGAAAACAAGAAATATGACTTGGAGTGTGAAGCCTAATTGGACTTCATCGTGGCTTCCTAATATGGGATGGATAGGGCGTCTGTTTTGAAAGAACTTCATAAAGAGAAAGTGAAAACGAAAATAGCAGAAATTGGCAGACCACATGCAATTGATGTCTTCAGATATTTTTGGTCAAGACTTGATTTGTTCGTTTTGTATAACCAAGCTAATTATGAATATAGGGCTTCAGATTATGAAAATGCCTAGGCTGGTGGTAAATACGACCCCCATGCTGCCTACCGAAAATCGAATTATGGTAGGGGCTCTCGTTCTCAATCGTTAGTGGTGATACTGAGCTGGAAAGCTAATTTCCTTCTCAGCTCTTAGCTTCACAGTTCTGCAGGCCGTGAAGGTATAAAGCGATCGTGCTTAGCTTTTTACCGGCTCGTAATTTAATTTTTAGAGAATGTTATTTTTTGTAATATGACCCAGATTGTAATGTTTTGTGGATTACTTGAAGGTGTGTGAAAGTAGATAATATTAAGATTGATAACTAAGTATGATAAACTAGTTTTCTGAAGTATACCCGGTAAGCTTTGAGCATTAACTAGATTTGTACTTGACTGACAGTTCTCTTTGATATATATCATGTATTGTGCTCTCTTTTCATGTCTTGGATGAGCTCCCGGAATAGCATGCGCCTCCTGGTCATGAGTGGATTGGTCGTAACTTTCCTTGTATTATTAATGTGTTTCAATGGCCTTTTGAAGTGCAGCATCTTTTGTCGACTTAGCCGTGGACCACGCATGAATTCCCCCTCTGCCTGGAGCAGGGTATCCCTAGCCATAGACTTGGTTGTATGCCTAATATGACCAGCCCTCTGTTTTAGGGGCGAATTGTCCTTAGCCATATGCTTAACTATATGCCTAATAGGACCTACCCCCTGTTCTGGAGGTGAACTGTCCTTAGCCGTATGCTTGGTTATATGCCTTACATAACATGCCCCTTGTTCTAGGAATGAACCGCCCTTAGCCGTATGCTTGGTTGTATGCCTAATATGACCTGCCAACTGTCCTTAGCTACAAGTTTTGTGCGACATGTCCCCTTAGTTGGGGGCGTAACTTCATACGTATGCCCCGCATTCTTTTCTAGCATCACCATTCTCATTTATGAGATTGCAGCTATTATTCATAGGTGAAATCATACCTCTTAACTATGATGATGAGCTATGAAGAGTAAGTCGTTGTGCTCTTGGCATGGTCTTTCCTGTTGAGGGAGTGGATTTGAGTGAGAAGTCAGGTCGTGTATGTACAATCCATTATCGCATGTGCATGGTTTTTTCTTGTACAAGTTCCTGGCTATCTTATATTAATATGTCTAGTGTGGTATGTCAAATTAACTGACATAAAATTTTTTTATACTGGTTCGGGCAGTCTACTATCCATATGAACAGTCTTTATGATTTGATCGTATGAACATTCATACCAGATCAGGGAAATTTTTGATCATGTCCAACGCAATATTTTAGCTGAGAAGCCAGACTCGCGTTGATGCAAGTCCAAGTGTGTGGGGCCAGTATCAAAGTTCTTTGTGTTGAGATTGCTGTTTTTACTACCGACCTCCCGTTAAGATTAATCAGCGAACATTGGCGGTGAACTGTAAAGGTGCATATATAGCCTTTTCTTTTACAAAGAGATAATACAAATATTTTATGCTGGCTCGGCCCATCTAATATCCCTACGACTAATTCAACACATTGATACATTATATTATTAATTTTTACAATGCTACCACTCTAATTGAAGGTAAAGATCTTACAGCTGGATCCTTTAGCCTTAGGGCGCAGAGGAATGGATACTTCCATCAACCTGATTGCAACAACATTCTTCCAGATTCCCTCGTTCCCTCATCGGAGCCGCACTCAAACATCAACACATCTCCCACTCTTGGGTGGTCATTCTATGATAGTGGGGGAGGGCTGGAAAAGGAAGAGGCATCGATTAAGGAAAATGAAAAGTTTAAATGTGTAGAGGTCCTCATGCTACCAAGGTTATTTCTCTCTCGCCGCTGAAGGGTGATTAAGTCAATCTATCAAATAGTGTGATTAATCTTACCGTTCTCATTTTTGAGAGTGTTGCGACTGCTTATCTGCTGCATGAAACATGTAATAGATAGACAAGAGTGGTAAGCCGTAAGTGATAGGAAAATGGAAGATGAAATTGGGGGAACAGAAACTTGCTAGAAATTGAGAAAAAGATTATTACAAAAATGGATGGATGGAGGAACAAAGGTTCGAGCCCTCCTTCGAGCACCAAAAATGGTGGTGGAATTTTTAGGCTTTACCACACTCGATTTGATCGTGAGGTGACCTTGTAACTAGCCACCTTCATAATTAGAAATCGGTGAACTTAAGCTTCGTTAAATTCACCTTTGAGAAGCAACTGTGTTGTCGAATGCTTACACAGTCGAGTAGTTGCACTTCAACTGTTTGTTGAAATGTTGAAGAGATTTTGCGAGTGATAAGTGATTTAAAAGCTAAATAGTAGAAAAATAAAAGTAAAGGACAAAGAGATTTTTTACGTGGTTCAGATTAATGTTAATCCTATGTCCATGGGGTTTTTCATTATATCTTCATGATTTGTGCACAAGATGATTACAATGGCTCTAAGGCATATAATAACTCCTTTAATTTTTAGGAAGAAGAAGAGGTTCTAAAGAGAAGATCCTCTTTCTTCGTCCTCTAGTGTTTCCTTTTATAGTATGAAGAATACACCGTTGGTGGTTGTAATCGTTTTTGATTCTTTCCTTCAGTCTCCATCCTCGAATTTTGCCGCATGCTGCTTATCCATGATGTTTGTTCTTTGTGCCTAGATTTATGATAGATTTTTGGTGAGAAATCCTGATATTGGCAGGATCTCAGAAATTCGATATGGGATGCTTGAAAAATTAGCGGAAAGCCCGGGTCTGTATAAGTTGTCCTCTTCTCTCTTGGAATGTCAAGTTGATTTAAGAGGAATGATAAAGAGGCTGCCCTGAGGCATTGGTATGTGATTGATGCATGTGAGGATGTTCAGTGGTGAAACATTCCCTATCATTCAGACCATACTACCCTACTGATGCTCTTTCTATCTTTGTTTAATTTATCGCTATGATGGGTTGGAATGGAGTAGCACTTCTCATTCTATTTTGAAGATTGGTTTGGCATGCATCTGGGATGCGACTGAGGTTTATCTATGGTTTGAGTTATTCACTTTTCTATTACCAATGCAATAGAGATAGAGCTTCACATTTGTCATTTGTCTATCGGGATTCGTCACGTTGAAGTGTATTTTGAGTGACTCTGTATACAGCCCCTTCAGAGTGCTTTCGGCTCTATAACACGTTGTCTTAGTTGCCTTTGGTATATGCCTATGAAGAGTTGTTCCTGTAAATGTTTTACAAAGATATGAGCATTAGAATCATGTTTAATTTAGAAGATCATGCATTAGTTCTGAAGCCAGAGCTCGATATTCTAGTTTGGCCTTTGATCCTGGATATAGCCAATGTGTTGTAAAGGTTGGGATTTTCGACTCACGAGGGTCGACATTAATACGTCCACTGTATCAACTGCCAAACAATCGATGGCCGGAAAACCGTACCATTAGGGTTAAAGAAGAGGTAGAACATAGAAGAAGAAAGAAAGAAGGAAAAAGAAAATAGAAACAATATCAGAATCTCACCATCGCAGCGGAACAACATATAATATATAAATGAATAAACTTTAAAAACACAAGAACTATATCAGTTATTACATTACATCACATTACATTACATTATCAGAGTTTACAACAACAAACAGCGGAAAAAAAATACTATATACTAATTGATACGTCATGCCATCCAGCTTTCTCCTAATCTCCACAGCAACTCCTGAATTCCAGAATGACCTGATAACCTGACTCTAGACTGCCTGTGTGGAAATTAGTGGGCACCCAGAGTTTAGGAAGAAAAAATAAACTCCAGGTCAGTCATGGAACTGGTGTGAGAACTTAAAACAGTTATTCTTTTAAAACAAACAAAGAAATATTTTAAATTAGATTCGCAATGCTTTTTAGAAAATGAGACTACCATAAGGCCTCCCGCACACATACACAATGCAAACGCAGAATCGGAGGAGATTTCTCCTTATGATAGTCAAACATGCTTGATACGCAAATTTTCTTTGATATTATTATTATTATAAGCGCAAAGTGTAGGAAAACATTTCGAAAGTATAATATAAATCTTAGCCAACATAGATATCCCGAACTATGCCTACTATAGCTACCATCTAAACAGTGGTGACCACCATAAGTAAATGGCAGGTTCTACAACTAAAACCGTACAAGGTGCGTATTGGACTTTGGATTTCCAACAAATGGTCAGGCGAAGGAACTTCCCATTGCCACATGGAAATGCCTCTGGAAAGATGCCCCAAGAACCTAACCGGATCTCTGCCAACACAAGGCCGGGTTACCCCTAGCTGGGTAACTACTAACACGAATATGCCATTCCCCGATCGTAACCGATCTATATCCCGGGATTCACCAACAACCACAAAATAATAAGTTTGCAGCAACAACATAGGTTAAGTATCAGGGCTCCATACCATAATACCACCTCTATCCATAAGGAATGACATACACTAAGGGGGTGCTATCCCCTAATAACCTTGCTGCATCTTTCCTGTTTTGACCATTACCAGGTGTGAGGTCCGACGACGTCTCGTCCACAAACCTATGCTTTATACAAAAGCCACGCTTTGATCAACAAATGCTCAACAGCACTTCGTATGCCACATTACCAATTTGGGAATGTATCACTAGTAACCATCAACTACATAACCTCTGAGCTCGTACGTCTCAGAGTGTTAAGCTAAGAGAATAAATTCTCCGCCACCAACAGAAATATATTTGATACAAACCAGCTTTACATCTCAAATTGTAATGTTAGGCACACATCCATACAAGTCCATTATGGGTTCGAACAGAACCGAAGGCACTTCCAAAGAAGCCCTTGCAATCCGGATATTCACTAATCACGACCGGACTTCCCATCACAAAGAGTAATAAAATCTCTATATCGAAGATTAGCCGATGCAGAGACATTCGACGGTAATCCTTCCGTTTTCGAAAATACCCGGTCTTCAACACCGGTCTTCAAATGCTATCCATTACGACATATCATTATTCGGAATGGGATTCATGGCACAAAGGTCCTCTCCCGGCTAAACCGAATAACGAGCGCTTATTTTAAAAATAAGTGTAGCATTCAAATTCAAGCAAATCACATCAAATACCCATTTAAAGGAAAATATTGATAGTCGGTTATTTAACTATCAATAGATATGCACAATCATCACCAAATTCCAAATAATTTCCCAAATTATTTATTTTCCAAAAATATCCGTTAAAGATATATCTTCCACACTTCAAAATAAATCAATGTTTATTTTCAAACAAATTTCCCTTTCCTTTATAAATTCCATGTGAATTTAAATTTCCAAATATCCATTGATATACGATTTTCAAATCGACTTCAAATATTCACTTTCAATTTATCTTTAAAAGATATAATCTCAAAAAATTTCACTTCATATTGGAAAACATTCCCATACTTATTTAACAATAAGTAATTCATAAATCTATTTATTTTCAATACTTAGAAAATATTCAATATATTTAAATCACAATTAAGTATATATTTCATTCTTTAAGGAAAACATTCTCTTAAACACATTTATTTGAGTCAAAACGAATGTTGCGTAAAACATCGTTATGACAACCCAAAATCACTAGTATAGGGATTCGAAATTAAGATAGATATATAAATCCCAATACTACACAAAAACATTTTCTTTCGAAAATCATTTTCTATAACAACAATGTTATAGTCCAGGTTTTCCTTATTCCTCGAAAACGTCTATTTCAACAATGAATGTTGAAATCTATGGTTTCGATCCTTAACACTTTTTAAAACAACTTCAAATCCTTTTAATTCTATTTAAAATATCACTTCCTAAAACATTTCTTTAACATATCATTCACTGTTCAAAATCGTGAATATACTTCGTTAACCAAATTCAACGTTTCTACACATTTTATTTTTAAAGGATTATCCACTGTCCAAAATCGTGAAAAATCTCCTTTAATAATCTAAAATAATTGACTTATCAAAATAAGTCGATTTCGGATTTATAAAACAACGTTTATAAATTCACATTTATGTATTTTATAAAAACTTCAACTTATAAAAGCACTTTATTAACAAATTCTATTTATATCTCATTTAAATGCCAAAATCCAATATATAAGTAAATTTAACTATAAATCTTTTATTATACAAAATCTATTCATTTTATAACTTCACAATTTATAAATCTTTAAATTTCATTCACTTATGAAATCCATTTATACTTTATTTTAACACTTATAAAAATTCGTTTTATAATTCCAATTTTTTTAATTTATAAAATATCAATTTTATAAATCTTTTATATAAACCGTTTATAAAAATTCAAAATCCCAATTTAAACTATTTTATAAAATTCATTAAATCCATATTTCAAAAATCACATTTTAACTATATTTCTCAAAAATCATAAATTTTATAACATAAAAATTATAACGTTTATTTTTTTAAAATAAATCAATTCCAAAATTCAATAAAATGTATACTTTCAAAAATCACTTTAAAATCCTTTTAAATTATAAAATCATCACTTTAACGCTTTTAATTTTTCAAAATAGGCAAAAAAAACAAGAAAATTTAACTTACTGTCGTTCTTGAATGGCGAACTTCTGTTCGTTCTTGAATTGTACGTCCTGCCCTCCATAGCTTCTGTTCGTGCTCTGTCCTTCCGATCCTACTTCGTCCTCCTTCTGTTATGCCTTTCTCTCCCTTACTTTCATCCCTCCCCGTTGCCCCATCTTCTTCACCCTCGTCTACTCGATCTGGTAGGTCTTTTAGGAATTCAACGCCCTTGTGTTCCTTGCCGCTGAAGCTATCTGTCTCCGAGTTTCCACCTTTGCCAACCATCAACACTTCAATTCGTGCTGATGTTGATTGCTCTTCTGAGCGTTATGTGTTATTGAGTTCTGAGGTTGGTAATGTTAGTCGATCAGTTTGTGGAACTGTGGCTAAGTTTGTGAATGATGATGTTGTCTCTGGTGCGTCTGGTGAGGATTTTGGTGTGATTGGTAGTGAGCTTCGCTCTGTTGCTGCTGAAAATAGGAATTTTGCATGATGCACTTCAGGTGTTTGTCCAAATGGTTATGAGAATGAAATTCTCAATTCCTGTGTATTAAGCTCTGTTGATTATTTGCTTGCGGCCTCCTCCCCTGCTAGCTCCAACCCTATGCTTGCGGCCTCTGTAGGTGTTCCCATTGTGGGGGAGATCCCTCCTGTTGCGCCTACCCCCGCTGTTCCCAAAACATGGTCTTCGCTCTTCACATCTCCGCCCCCTAACACGGGTGTATATGAACCAGTGGAATTTGATATTGTTGAGGAAAATGGCATGATGATCCCTCCGTCGAATGTTATGCAAGCCGGTAAGGACTTTTGGTCAAAATATTTGGTTGGGTTCTTTTGGACCCAAAACAACGCCTTCATGATGCATCTTCAGTTTGTTGTAGGGCTTGGAGGCTACGTGGGAATCTTCGTGTAAAGCTGGTTGACACAATGTATTTCCTATTGTTCTCCTCCTCTGAGGATCGCAGTCGAGTTCTTGAGGCGGAGCCTACCTTTTTTGATGGGAAACCATTTATTATTACTCCATGGTCTCCTACGGTAGCTAGTGCTCGTGAACAAGTATGTTCTATCCCCGTTTGGGTTTATTTTTCTCAAATTCCTTCTGCTTTACAACCGCTGCTTGGTTTGAATTGGCTTGCTTGCAATGTTGGAAAATTGAAATGTTTTGACACTAATATTGTTGCGCGTGATAAGCTAGTGTACGCTAAGGCTCTGATTGAGATTTCCCCTGCATGCCTCTCCCTACCTCTATTCCTGTTCAGCTAGCTGTTGGCCATGTGCTGGAAGTCCGTGTTCGATATGGTTGGGTCCTGGACATTTGTTCCTCATGTCTCTCATTTGGCCACTTAGTTTCTGCTTGCACGCATTCTGTTGTTTCCGCTGTTGCGCCTAAGATTCCACTCCCTCGGCCTCCGCTCAGGAAATGGGTTCCCAAAGTTTCTCTGGGTACTCCTCCTCTTGATCCTCATTACATGTTCCTTGTTCGACTTCTTCACTAGCTCGGCCTGCATCTTCATCTGTATCCATTGTCCCTGGTGATGTTTCTGTGGATTCCACTGCTGCTCAGGATCTTGCTCCGTCTCAGTTGCCTGTTGTTTGGGTTGAATCTGAGAGATGTTGGGTTGATCGCAGGTCTGATTTGCGATTTAACCCCGTGGATGATTCATATTTTAGATTTGTATCCGAAGATCTAATGGACCTACGATGCCATTATTATCGACCTTCTGGTGATTCCTTGGTTCTTGACTTGGATGGTACGTATGCTGAGGTCAATTCTGCCTTGCTTGCTGATACTACCTGGGATCGATCTTTTATTTACTCTACTGATGCTGAGATTTATGATCCGTCTCTTGCTCTCCTGTTTCGCCCCTATTTTGGTCTACTTGGGAACGCTACTTTGGTTTCTTCCTAGGTTGGAGATGATGTACGTCTTGCTATCTCTTCGGAGGAGTCTTAGTTTGATAGTTGTTAGCTGTAGCTGTGATATGTCTGTCACACTCCTGTGCTGTATTTTCTTATTTATTAGTAGTTAAGGTGCCTCTACCTTACTCCTGTACTTCATGTTTTTATTACGTTCGTAATAAAAAGTGGACGGTCCACTATAAAACCGGCTGGCCTTGCCAAATTTTTTTCAAAATAGGCCCAATGCTGCAACAGCACTAAATATAACAATCACGACATCTAAAACATCATATATCATATGATAACAGAATATATCACAATATCTGTAAATAAATCAATACGGGTGAGGAATCCAGTTGGATCCCTCCAACCTGTTTCCCTGCATCCACAGATGTTAGCACAATACCAATTCCGTTCCAATACGAAATATCGCGGTATATGCGTTCATATAATATTATCCGCTATTATGCGGCGCAATAGGGTCTCATCTGCTATATAATGCGGGAAAATCAACTCCAAGTACATATATAAGACCAATTCCACTTCAAGCTGAAATATCGCGGTATATGTTTTTAATAAATAAAATCCGCTTAATATACGGCGCATAGGGTCTATTTCAAAACAATAGATAATAATTTATCATTCAATCACACAATCAAGAAATTTTAAATCTAACTATTTAAAGTTTAAGTCGAAACAATTTCGATTGAGTGAGAAGTTCTCACCTTGGTTTCAATAACAGTTTCAGTGTTTTATTTCGAATAAAATTAAACGCGCGTTTAATTTTACCCAAAAATTTCACTAGCTCTAATCGATTCTAATCCAGCTCCATCGCGTAGTGTTCGTCCATATGAATCTAACGCAAATTGTTTCGTGCATTTTCGACCTCTTATAAAAAAGTTATAGCCTTTTAAATATTATACAAATTTTAATATAATTAATTTACATTTTCTTTTATATATTTTTAAACCTTTATTATCTGGACCGTTGATTCTTGCTTGATGAATCCAGGTCGTGCGTTGTTTTCTTCTTCATATGCGAAACCCAGGTTTAATGAATGCGAGAACCCATAGCTCGTTTTCTTCCTCCGTTCGTCGTGCCTTCATCGACGAACTGGAATACGATCGACCACCACAAATCGAAAGGCCATCGCCTACTCCATCCACGCCGACCGACCGCACGAGCTCCGCCCCCTTGCTTCGTAAAACGTGTATGAACGTTGAACGTTCAAACCCAATTTTACGTCGATCCACTCAATTGCATTCGATCATAGCCGTTGAATACGTAGCTCTCGACGAGCTTAACAATATTGTAGTTAAAGATTTTTCGTGAAAGTAGAGGGATTGGAAGAAAAATGGAAAAGAACGTTGGTGTTTCTCGGCCATTGAATGGTAATGGTGGCGGCTGAAGACAAATTTAGGGTTAGGGTTTTCTTTTGTGTTGAAAATGGAAATAATAGAGGGCCTTATATAGAAAATTTTCCAAAACACTATTCACTCGAAATTTTCCGAACTCCAAACGAAGCGTGCCGTCTGGCGTTTATAATGTTTTAACCCCATTCCGAACGCAATGGAATATATATCTGGAGCCAATTCGTTCATATTTGAAAGATAAGTTTTTGAATCGACTATTTAAATTCAAAATTCACTCGAATCGATTTCTATGCGTTTTAGCTTGCTCCGGACAAACCGTAAATCAGATTGACACGAAATTTGAAACCATACAATAATTTAACATTACGGATCCGATGAAACTAGTTTCATCAAAATCCGAGACTGTTTGAAAATGACTATTTTTACTCGTCAATTAAATATTAAAATATTCAATTTTCACAAATTAATTTTTAATTCAATTTTAAAAGTTCGATAACATCATTCTAACTCCAATATGATTTAATACAACTTTATAAATCAAATTTAATCATTTTTAACCCAATTTCGAATTATTTCTGTAATTTCACTTATTAAATTATCGATTTAATTATCCAACTAAATCTAGATATTTCGAAATAAAATTTATTCGACTTACAAATTTTACTTGTTAATATTTAAAAAATCAATTAAATATACGAATTTCAAATGATAGGAATTCTGGGTCGTTACAAACTTCCCCCTTAAAAGAATTTCGTCCTCAAAATTACCAAGTAAAAAAAGTTACAGAATCCAATAACTTTTCAAAACCATTCAAATTAGATTTCAAATTCACTTAAGTGTTTAACTTTCCCAAAATCCAATAGTTAAACTTCTCATAATAACTTTACTAAGTTTTCAAATCATACTTAGTTATCTTTTCAAAATTTTCCAATTTTCTCAAAAATATTCTAACGTCTTAAATTTTCAAAAAAATTCGCCATAGTCTCCGTTGCGCGGCTTGATCCGAAAAAAATGGCAATATATATATCACAAATATACATCTCATCAAAGTAATGAGGCATCCCACAGGGAAAAAAGTGTAAAAGTATGATATGTAATCCGAGATATGTACCTTATATATTATTAGCGAGCATATACGGCTAATATAGCGCGAAAGCGAGCTCCAAATGCGAAGTAAACGCAATCCGCACCTACTAAACACTCAACAAACCATGAGAAACATGTATATAGAAAATAATATCGATATACAACACGTACCAACAACTATATACGTCAATATAACCAATGCAACAAAAGCAACAAATTCAACCATCAACCAACTAGCATTCAACTAACGTCCATAACCAATCAATATTCATTTTACTTTGCTTACATTCATTCAATTTGGTTCATCACTTTAATTAGCTTTAATGAATTAACACTTACATCCGTTATATCCAATCAATTTATTTACACTCAATTGATTTACATTCAATTCATTCGTTAATTCAATTGCTAATTCATTTAACTACAAAAGTTGAATTTCATTACATAACTCAAGTTCATATTCATCACTTCACTTTATTATTTTACTTCGATACCAAAATCAACTTCATTTTTTTAACTTAACTTAAATTTCCACTTATAAATCCAATTCAGATTCCAATTCTAAAGTAAATTCTATTTAACTTTACCAAAGTAAAATCTTTATTATTTCATATTATAAGTTCAAAACTTGATTACTTATATTCAAAAACTACAACTTGGATTTAATTTCAAATTTGTTTATCACAACAAAACTTAAATTTTTAAATTTACTATGGTAACAAATCCATCACACAGAAACTTGAAAATGATATTGATGATGCTGCAGTCATCACCCTTATTATTTCCCAGCAATAGTAGTGAATTCAATGCTTAATATTCTTTCAAAATTTTCCTTTTATTCATAAATCACATTTATAAGTCTTTTTCTTATATTCAACAATTTCAATTTATAGTTCAAATTCATTTTTATTTACAGCTCATATTTATAAATATATTCATATAGTTTCACTTCTTATATATAAGATTATTTCAAAATTGTAAATCACATTAATTATAATTCCATCTTAATAATTCATTTGCTTATACAATTATTCTTTTATTTAGATTATTCAAACATCTTTTAATTGACTTATATATATATTCTTACATTTTCAACAACCAAACAATCAATTTATATACCCTTTAATAATTCTGAAAAATTATCCCTTTATATATAAAATATAATCAAGGTAAAATTATTTCATTTACCCAATTTAAAATGATACTATGTCGACTTGCCTCGTTTAAGAGTTTAGAAATTTCTATCAATAATATGGCGTCCAACATACCGACCAAAATTCACAAACAGCTCAACGGATAAGCAAACACAATATAAAACATTTTTTATATTCACTAACAAATACGCTTTCATAGCTATTATTACACTGAAACCCATTCTAGAGTACTACTGACTCTATCTCTAATGAGTAATTCCCAACAGAGCCAAGGTTGTCGCTTAACCAAAAGCTCTGATATTAAATGTAAAGGTTGGGATTTTCGACTCACGAGGGTCGACATTAATACGTCCATTGTATCAACTGCCAAACAATCGAAGGCCGGAAAACCGTACCGTTAGGGTTAAAGAAGAGGTAGAAGATAGAAGAAGAAAGAAAGAAAGAAAAAGAAAACAGAAACAATATCAGAATCTCACCATCGCAGCGGAACAACATATAATATATAAATGAATAATCTTTAAAAACACAAGAACTATATTAGTTATTACATTACATCACATTACATTACATTATCAGAGTTTACAACAACAAACAGCGGAAAAGAAATACTATATACTAATTGATACGCCATGCCATCCAGCTTGCTCCTAATCTCCACAGCAACTCCTGAATTCCAGAATGACCTGATAACCTGACTCCAGACTGCCCGTGTGGAAATTGGTGGGCGCCTAGAGTTTAGGAAGGAAAAATAAACTACAGGTCAGTCATGGGACTGGTGTGAGAACTTAAAACAGTTATTCTTTTAAAACAAACAAAGAAATATTTTAAATTAGATTCGCAATGCTTTTTAGAAAATGAGACTACCATAAGGCCTCCCGTGCACACACACAATGCAAACGCAGAATCGGAGGAGATTTCTCCTTATGATAGTCAAACATGCTTGATACGTTAATTTTCTTTGATATTATTATTATAAGTGCAATGTGTAGGAAAACATTTCGAAAGTATAATATAAATCTTAGCCAACATAGACATTCCGAACTATGCCTACTATAGCTACCATCTAAATAGTGGTGACCACCATAAGTAAATGGCAGGTTCTACAACTAAGACCATACAAGATGCGTATTAGAGTTTGGATTTCCAACAAATGGTCAGGCCAAGGAACTTCCCATTTTCACATGAAAACGCCTCTGGAAAGACGCCCTGAGAACCTAACCGGATCTCTGCCAACACAAGGTCGGGTTGCCCCTAGCTGGGTAACTGCTGACACAATGCCATCCCCCGATCGTAACCAATCTATATCCCGGGATTCACCAACAACCACAAAATAATAAGTTTGCAGCAACAACATATGTTAAGTATCAGGGTTCCATACCATAATACCACCTCTATCCAGAAGGAATGACATACACTAAGGGGATGCTATCCCCTAATAACCTTGCTGCATCTTTCCTGTTTTGACCATTACCGGGATGTGAGGTCCGACAAAGTCTTGTCCACAAAGCTATGCTTTATACAAAAGTCACGCTTTGATCAACAAATGCTCAACAGCACTTCGTATGCCACATTACCAATTTGGGAATGTATCACTAGTAACCATCAACTACATAACCTCTGAGCTCGTACGTCTCAGAGAAGGGTGTTAAGCTAAGAGAATAAATTCTCCACAACCAACAGAAATATTTTTGATAGAAACCAGCTTTACATCTCAAATTGTAATGTGGGACACACATCCATACAAGTCCATTCTAGGTTCGAACAGAACAGAAGGCACTTCCAAAGAAGCCATTGCAATCCGGATATTCACTAATCACGACCGGACTTCCCATCACAAAGGGTGATAAAATCTCTATATCGGAGATCAGCCGATGCAGAGACATTCGACGGTAATCCTTCCGTTTTCGAAAATACCCGGTCTTCAACACCGGTCTTCAAATGCTATCCATTACGACATATCATTATTCGGAATGGGATTCATGGCACAAAGGTCCTCTCCCGGCTAAACCGAATAACGAGCGCTTATTTTAAAAATAAGTGTAGCATTCAAATTCAAGCAAATCACATCAAATACCCATTTAAAGGTAAATATTGATAGTCGGTTATTTAACTAACAATAGATATGCATAATCATCACCAAATTCCAAATAATTTTCCAAATTATTTATTTTCCAAAAATATCCGTTCAAGATATATTTTCCATACTTCAAAATAAATCAATGTTTATTTTCAAACAAATTTCCCTTTCCTTTATAAATTCCATGTGAATTTAAATTTCCAAATATCCATTGATATACGATTTTCAAATCGACTTCAAATATTCACTTTCAATTTATCTTTAAAAGATATAATCTCAAAACATTTCACTTCATATTGGAAAACATTCCCATACTTATTTAACAATAAGTAATTCATAAATCTATTTATTTTCAATACCTAGAAAATAGTCAATATATTTAAATCACAATTAAGTGTATATTTCATTCTTTAAGGAAAACATTCTCTTAAACACATTTATTTGAGTCAAAACGAATGTTGCGTAAAACATCGTTATGACAACCCAAAATCACTAGTATAGGGATTCGAAATTAAGATAGATATATAAATCCCAATACTACTCAAAAACATTTCCTTTCGAAAATCATTTACTATAACAACAATGTTATAGTCCAGGTTTTCCTTATTCCTCGAAAACGTCTATTTCAACAATGAATGTTGAAATCTATGGTTTCGATCCTTAACATTTTTTAAAACAACTTCAAATCGTTTTAATTCTATTTAAAATATCACTTCCTAAAACATTTCTTTAACATATCATTCACTGTTCATAATCGTGAATATACTTCGTTAACCAAATTCAACGTTTCTACACATTTTATTTTTAAAGGATTATCCACTGTCCAAAATCGTGAAAAATCTCCTTTACTAATCTAAAATAATTGACTTATCAAAATAAGTCGATTTCGGATTTATAAAACAACGTTTATAAATTCACGTTTATGTATTTTATAAAAACTTAAACTTATAAAAGCACTTTATTAACAAATTTTATTTATATCTCATTTAAATGCCAAAATCCAATTTATAAGTAAATTTTACTACAAATCTTTTATTTTACAAAATCTATTCATTTTATAACTTCACAATTTATAATTCTATAAATTTCATTCACTTATGAAATCCATTTATACTTCATTTTAACACTTATAAAAATTCGTTTTATAATTCCAATATTTTTAATTTATAAAATATCAATTTTATAAATCTTTTATATAAACCGTTTATAAAAATTCAAAATCCCAATTTAAACTATTTTATAAAATTCATTAACTCCATATTTCAAAAATCACATTTTAACTACATTTCTCAAAAATCATAAATTTTATAACATTAAAATTATAACGTTTATTTTTTTTAAAATAAATCAATTCCAAAATTCAATAAAACGTATACTTTCAAAAATCACTTTAAAATCCTTTTAAATTTGAAAATCATCACTTTAACACTTTTAATTTTTCAAAATAGGCCCAATGTTACAACAACACTAAATATAACAATCACGGCATCCAAAACATCATATACCATATGATAACAGAATATATCACAATATCTGTAAATAAATCAATACGGGTGAGGAATCCAGTTGGATTTTTCCAACCTGTTTCCCTGCATCCACATATGTTAGCACAATACCAATTCCGTTGCAATACGGAATATCGCGGCATATGCGTTCATATAATATTATCCGCTATTATGCGGCGCAATAGGGTCTCATCCTCTATATAATGCGGGAAAATCAACTCCAAGTACATATATAATACCAATTACACTTCAAAGTGAAATATCGCGGTATATGTTTTTAATAAATAACATCCGCTTAATATACGGCGCATAGGGTCTATTTCAAAACAGTAGATAATAATTTATTATTCAATCACACAATCAAGAAATTTTAAATCTAACTATTTAAAATTTAAGTCAAAATAATTTCGATTGAGTGAGAAGTTCTCATCTTGGTTTCAATAACAGTTTCAGTGTTTTATTTCGAATAAAATTAAACGCGCGTTTAATTTTACCCAAAAATTTCACTAGCTCTAATCGATTCCAATCCAGCTCCATCGCGTAGTGTTCGTCCATAAGAACCCAACGCAAATTGTTTCGTCCATGAGAACCCACAGCTCGTTTGCTTCCTCCGTTCGTCGTGCCTTCATCGACGAACTGGAATACGATCGACCACCTCAAATCAAAAGGCCATCGCCTACTCCATGCACGCCGGCCGACCGCACGAGCTCCGCCTCCCCCTTGCTTCACAAAACGTGTATGAACGTTGAACGTTCAAACCCAATTTTATGTCGATCCACTCAATTGCATTCGATCATAGCCGTTGAATACGTAGCTCTCGACGAGCTTAACAATATTGTAGTTAGAGATTTTTCGTGAAAGTAGAGGGATTGGAAGAAAAATGGGAAAGAACATTGGTGTTTCTCGGCCATTGAATGGTAATGGTGGCGGCTGAAGACAAATTAAGGGTTAGGGTTTTCTTTTGTGTTGCAAATGGAAATAATAGAGGGCCTTATATAGAAAATTTTCCAAAACATTATTCACTCGAAATTTTCCAAACTCCAAACGAAGCGTGCCGCCTGGCGTTTATATTGTTTTACCCCCATTCCGAACGCAATAGAATATATATCGGGAGCCAATTCGATCATATTTGAAAGATAAGTTTTTGAATCGACTATTTAAACTCAAAATTCACTCGAATTGATTTCTACGCGTTTTAGCTTGCCCTGGACAAACTGTAAATCCGATTGACATGAAATTTGAAACCATACAATAATTTGACATTACGGATCCAATGAAACTGGTTTCGTAGAAATTCAAGACTTTTTGAAAAATGGCTATTTTTACTCGTCAATTAAATATTAAAATATTCAATTATCACAAATTAACTTTTAATTCAATTTTAAAAGTTCGATAACATCATTTTAACTCCAATATGATTTAATACAACTTTATAAATCAAATTTAATCATTTTAAACCCAATTTCCAATTATTTCTGTAATTTCACTTATTAAATTATCTATTTAATTATCCAATTAAATCTAGATATTTCAAAATAAATTTTATTCGACTTACAAATTTTACTTGTTAATATTTAAAAAATCAATTAAATATATGAATTTTAAATGACAGGAATTTTGGATAGTTACATGCGTTCTGCTTTATTTTCCTAATGTGTGTAGTTGTTGCTTTTTACAGCATTCCCCTTACTTATAGGGCCAAGTTTGGTTAGATACCGTGAATTCGGGTCCGTTTCCTGCTCAACCCTATTACTATAAGAGTAGCTTTCTTGACTTCAAGTACTATCTATTTCTTTCTACTATGGTTCATGGTAAGAACGGGTATAGCACTCTTGATCACCATGACTCTATGTACATCTGTGTACCGTAACATGCTACAAGTTATGCTTATGTGGTCACAAGCCTACTACCCAATGGTAAAATAATGCTTGGCTTTACGATATATGAGCATAAAGCATAGCACACAATAATACGAGCACGCAATATGTGCAAACACTCAACACATATAATAAAAAATTGATGTCATAGATTTGAGACCTTACAATTAGTTGCTAGGATGGAAACTAGCCTCTCTAGTAATAACACACAACACATAGAAAATATGGACACAACAAATATACAACAAAGTATACCTAATAAGCACACGACCAACCAATATACAACAATACATGGCAAGCACACTGCATGCCTAATAAGCACACTACATGTCTGGTAAGCATACAACAAAGTATACCTCTAGACCTTAACCTACATAATAAAAATAAGTGGTTGTAACAACCCAACCTCTCGGCCTTGGGTCCAATGCTCGAACTGACATCGACAACTAGAGAACCGAAAGGATGAGCTATTGAGACAAGATAAAATATATACAACTACTGATTGATATCAGATACTTATTATCTAATTATAAAGTGATGCAGCAAAAGGAATATAAAATATGATGCATCAATAATAACCATAGTCACATCGCCATAACATGTCTTCAATATCAAATACATACGCCTAAACAAAATATCTGCAATTCGATCCATATTAATAGTAAAATCCAGGTTACTACATTTATTTACATCATACACAATATATACAACCGAGTCTCTGTCTCTAACACCATCTCATCTCGAAACTCCATCAACCTGGATATATATGGATGAAGGAAAAAATAGGAGGGGGTCAGACATAAGTCTGGTGAGTGAGCCATACTTTTACTCTACATATACTACAAAAACAATACTATAACATGATATGAGTCTATTGCCCAGTCGCCTCTGAAAGTCTACAGGGTGGATCATGTAGTGTATATGTAAGTATATGCAACAAAATATATGATGCAACTAAATTAGTAAAAATCTAGGCAACTATAGAAAAAGCACACCAAGATTTTATACTGGTTTAGATCTCCCGTCCTACGTCCAGTCCCGAAGCTCCCTTCGATCAAACACCCTCGCTTCGCCCAAAGGAATAGGCTTGGTTACAATAAATTGTTCTTGTCAAATATGTGTTCTATAACATGGATGTTGACTAATAAGTACAAATGCTTCCACTATATACTAGAGAGTATTGTCTGTGAAGAACTGAATATATGGAAGAGTGAAATACAAGTATAGATTGCTAGAGATCAAGAATATAACAGAGTATGTAAGTAGAGTGTTCTCTTTGATTCTTGATGTTATATATAGTTGTAGAGGAGTAGTTGCATCCATTAACAAGTTCTCTACAGCTGCTTTTGTTGATGGTGAAGAGTGACAGCGAAGAGAAGTGAAGATGTCTTTTCAAATGTGACAGTTGAATTTTAAATATAAATTCCGAGTTCAAAATCAGACGTCTGGTAATTGTATCAGATGTCTGACACTATATAATTTTTATATAGTAGTCTTTCAGATGTCTGAGTGCATCTACCAGGCGTTTGATCCTGTCTGTTTTGTTGTTCCAAAGGATTTTTTTAGACGTCTGGCTAGTGCACCCAGACGTCTGAAAACTGTGCATGTCTGCTTTGTGCATCTTTCTTGTTGCTTCTTTGATCCTATCAACTTGTAGTCTCTTGTAATATTCTTTGAGCCTTGTTCTTGTCTTTCTAGTGATGTTACTCTAGCAAGTACCTGTAAATGGAAATATGTATATGCATATACAATTTCCATTGTATAGTTGTTGTCATCGAAACCATAGATTTGATTTCCTAACAATCTCCCCCTTTTTGATGATGACAACTATACAATGTACTTATATATAATTTTATAAATCTCCCCTTGAATATGTGCTTTGCATAATGTATTGTGATCCTTATAATTTATTTGTGATCTTTATTATTTCTCCCCCTTTGGAATTATCAAAAAGGGTATATAACTTTTTTAAATTAGAAATTAATAAATACCGACCAATCATTGTAAAACAAAGATGTACATAGAAATAACATACCAAAAGAGAAATTTCATTAGTTTACAATAATCGAGTACATTCATAGATTTTTAACAATTTTACATAAGATGGAGTTCTAAAAATCTATAGTCTTTTGGGGAAGCTTTTTGTTGATCATCTCTTTTATCTTCACTTTTAGAAGAGCTAGGTAGCTTTGTAGGAGATGTCGAAGCTTGTTCTAGAGGTTCGTTCTCCTCAAAAAGTTTGGAATGTTACAAAGTAAGAGAAGGCACTGGGGTTGGCCAATCTTCGGAAGGAGGTGTAGGGCCACAAACCCTTTGAAGAACCTCTTCGAGAACCGATAATATAGTTGAAAGTGATGTTTTAACTATGGCTAGGCATGTGGCAAAAGATGTTTCAAAGCTGTCAATATGCTTAGCCAAAACTTTTTGATTTCGAGATAAGATATGTTGATTTTGAAGAGTGAGATCTCGAATACTTTTATTTGGATTCGTCTCTATTTGAGTCTCCAAAATCTCATCGTGGGACATATAAGCAAATGGTTGAGGAGGAGTAGTAGTAGTCTCATGATGTTGTTCCACCTCTTGTGATGGTTCATGGTGTGGTTGAGGTGGAGGCCCAACTTGTTGGGCTTGACGACGTTGCGTCCACTCGTCAAATGATATAAACTCCGGAGGGTTTTTTGATAGGTGCATTAGTGAGAAAAACATCGAGGAAGCATATTTTGGAGAAATTTCTTCAAAAGTAATTAAGTAGGAGGGAATGTTGTGAGCACGTAGAAGTCTCATGATGAATGTGGGGGTAGAAGTTGAAGGTGAAGAGTTGCAGCGAAGAGAAGCGAAGATGTCTTTTCAAATGTGACAGTTGAATTTTAAATATAAATTTTGAATTCAAAATCAAACGTCTGGTATTTGTATTAGACATCTGACATTATATTTTTTTTGTATATAGTAGTTTTTCAGACGTCTGAGTGCATCTATCAGATGTCTCATCTTGCCTGTTTTGTTGTTCCAGAGAATTTTTCCAGACGTCTAGCTAGTACACCCAGATGTCTGAAAACTGTGCATATCTTCTTTATGCATCTTTCATGTTGCTTCTTTGATCCTATCGACTTTTAGTCTCTTGTTATATTCTTCGAGACTTGTTCTTGTCTTTCTAGTGATGTTACTCTAGCAAGTACCTAAAAATGGAAATATATATATGCATATACGATTTCCATTGTATAACTGTTGTCATCGAAACCGTAGATTTGATTTCCTAACAACCTCACGTCCTGTCATCACCTCATGCCTAGCAATTGTACACATCTAGTCATACCACTTCATCACTATATAAGACTGGTCTCATGCCTTACAGGGTCGCTTGTTGCCCATCGTCACATAAATTGCGTATATGATTCACTTCGTTGAACCACATGAAGCCAATAAGGAAGCCTGTTGTTCCATGCTAATTGGACTCATGCCTTGGTCTGCCTATAGACTATAGGGTCACTTAACGTCCACCTCCTCCACCTAGCTTGCCGAAGCACTACAGGAGGGCAACGTAGTACATGGATCACCTATTTGTGTCACAGGTCCGCATTTGCATCTGTATCCGTATGCTTATCTATATCTGTATATCTATTTGTATTTGTATCCATATCCACATTCATATCTATATTCAAATTCAAATCCTATGACATCTACCTGTGCCACTGACCCATTCACGTTTTACATTCACCGTTATATCACATCTCTGCATCATAGTAACATACATATTCATTTCAAGTAGCAACTAATCATCACGCACATTCATTTAATTTGTAATGCCGTCGGTTATCTATCGATAGCCTGTAATTGTCTTCCAAAACACAAAATAAACAAGATACAAACTGATCATTTATTATTTATATATGCCCTTCTGGGTCCAGGTTCAACACGAGCCTATAATAGGCCGTTAATGCCTGGGTCACCTCCACCAGTGGATAAGGGCACATAACTCCTAGCAATTTCCAAGTTGGAGAAATGGCTGGTTTTCATCATCATTTTTGCCTCAGGCCACCTCCGTTCCACCTTTGGTCGCTTGAGAATGTCCCTAATAGCCAGCCCTACTTTTCGAAGTTTGGTTTTTCAATTTATTTCCTTAAATTTAACATGTAATCACCAATTTCTATATTTTAATTTAACCTAGTCTCCAAGTTTCTTTTATTCACAAAATCCTTTCCAAACCCCTATTAAATCTGAATTTTCAACACTGATAGGTGTTTATCTAGACTATTATAGCCAGTATATCATAATTATAGGATCACGATTGTATTATATAAGGAGAAAAGGATAATTCACTACCAAATCAACGTTTTCTGCATGAACCACTACTGTTTGGCCTGATATGCCTCTATACTTTAGGTTTTTTCCTCCAAATCACTGCTGGTATGTAGTCCTCTTTGAAAGCTTTGCAAAGCTTTTGGTCCCATGAATTTTCATTAAGTTTTGAGTGAGATTTGTATTTTAATCTTAGGTGTGTTAAGAGGGAAGAAGGCTAATGAAGAAGAAGTGATCAGTTCTGAAACTGAATTACGAAGTATGAGTTTTTTAGTTTTAAACCAGAGTGGGAAAATATTCTGTTTGCTCAAATTTAAATTTCATACCTCACGTTTTGGCGCACGTTCAATCCAATATCTTTCAACCATAATTTCCTTATACGAACTCCAAATGTGGTAAACAAAGATACTGCATGAATCAAAGAAAAACGTGAAGGTCTTAGTGACTGTAGTTTCGTGATCAAATTCAAAAGTTAGAAAACCGACCATTTTGGCCCTTCTCATTTTTAATTTATTTAATTAATTCTTAAGTTCAACTATTTTCAAAATTTTATATTATTATTATTTAACTAAAACGTTTACCAAATTTTCGAGCAATTACAGTGATCTTCGCTTACAAAAAGTAACCAAACGAATATCAACACAAGCGTCCCATATCACTTGGTGCTATTCACTCGTTTACTCAATGTTCATGAATTCCACTTAGACCACACTCGTTTTATTTTAAATAACAAGTACAACGAATAACCTAAAAAATATAACCGAATGTCCCATGTCAGACGGTACTATAACTCCATTTATTCAAATTCCTTACTCCATAGAAAAAATAACCAGATAAAGCACACAATTCATTTGGAAAAGAGCTTTTAATTGTAGAAAAATATTTTAAAAGTTTCATAAGCCTTTATATACCTTAAAGATAAAAATACTATTTTTTTTGTTTTATCAAACTTGGAATATGAATTATAAACTTTATAACAAATTTCCAAATCACTTTTCCACATGTAAAATTATAGAAAACACTTTTAAAATCAATCAATTAAAAATCATTCCATATTTTTTTGGAATTAAATAAAAAACTTAAATGATTATGTAAAACCCAAAATCAGTTTTTATTTATTTTAAACCATAAATTATACTTTAAATCTCTTCCTCATATTCAAAAATTATATAATACCCTTTTAAAACCAAATAATATTATTTATGATCATTCCATAGTTTTATGGAATTAAATATGATTTTTAAATGAATTTTAAATCCAAAATCAATTTACTATTTATTTAAAACCATATATTTCTTTATTACTTAGTAGTCAATGTAAGTGAACCTTTCTCCATGAAATATTTACATATCTGAAATATTTATATTTAATACTTTTAAAAATAAAATTTTATTTTATTTTAAAATGATTTTTCTAATAAATCATGCAAGTTCTTGAAGCTAAAAAGCCCTAAGATACCCAATCGGTCAATTGCCCAATGGAAAATCGGTTGATCGGTTTCACTTGGGAGGTCAATATGTTGTGTTGTGCCTAGAGCTATTCAGTTCTAGGCAGTAGCCTCCCATGCCCATTTTCCATTCCCGAGCTCCCATGAACCCATTTGTGATCCTTATGCATTGCAACCAGACACAATATCAATGTAATACCGTATAATTTTAGCATTAGTTATTTAATTAGTTAGTTAATTTAGCTCCAAAAATGGAATTTATGCAAACAATGAAATTTGACCACGAAACTTGCAACATTGCGTTCGTGGCAAAATTCTAAGCAACTTTAATATTTTAACTTTTGTGATCAGAGTTAAACGAAAAAGTTACGGACAAAAAACGAATTCGGAACGGAAATAATTAGATTAGAAAATCAACGTGTATATATGAATTATCCGAGGACCACAGATTGACCCATTTATTGGGTCGGTCGACCTGAAGTGGTCGACCCCTACGTTAGGGATGGTCGACAACTTGGGTCGTGTTGGCTAGGTTTTGCCAAAGCCACTTTGGTCTGGATTTAATATTTTCGTTCGTAAGGACGATGTTGATTCTAGTGCCTATAAATTCAGGCCTAGCCCTCTTCTTTCTTCTCATATTTTTCTGAAGGCAGTAGTGAATTTCTGTAGTTTTCCTTCTCCACGATTCTTCCAAATTATTAAATATTTATACAAATTGGAGAGGAATAGAAATTAGAAAAAAAAGAAAGAGAATCAATCAATAATACGTGTATTCGAGGTAATATATATATATATATATATATATATATATATATATATATCTATTTTCTCTTCCAATTCCAAATCTCTTCTCGGATCTAAAATTCTAACATATGCAATACCATTTGTATACATATTTCTTGGATTAAATTGGATTTGGAGATGAATCAAAGGTGCTACTTCACATATAGAGATTTAGATCATTTTTAAAAAGGTGAGTGGGAAATTTATATATTATTTATGATTTTGAATCTATTCCGTTGGCATAAGTTTGATTTTTATACCTAAATATATCTTATTTGCAAATTATAGGCTCAAATTAGTGTAGAAAACCATTGCCTACATATTGTTGTTGTAGATCTGATTTAAAAATTATTACACCTTGATATGGTAATCAGTCACAATGATTTTTAATGTAGAATGATGTATAGTTTTATTCCATATCTATACTTTGGTGTAAAATATTGATAAGTATTACATAGAAAATCCACCATCCATCTAAGCCAGAGGGTCTTTTAGCAAGAGACAAAAGGAAAAGAGTCCAGATCAAACCTTCTGAAGAAGTCAAAGGGATGCGCCGACAATGTGAAGCAATTCAAGACCTTTCGGAGGGGACATTCCACGATATTCAAGAGGTTCTTATTTTTCCAAAGAGGGTAAAGATGTCAAGGCAAGGGCATGCAACTCAATAGCAACTTTTCCGAAAGCATAATAAGCCTTTCGGACCGGTTGTAACACATACTTAATACCTTTCGACGGTGTCGAAAGGTTTATGATAAGGGCAGCATTCATAAGGCCGTAGGGAATGAGGAGAACCTTCCATCAACATTCAAGAATAACATGGCTCTCGGCAGCAATCAAGTGAAGAGCAACCTGTCGACAAGGTCGAAAGGTTCATAATAGTCAAGTATGGAAGAAACCTTTTGACAGAGACGAAAGGTCTATGAAAGCATGTAGAGGAGGAGACCCTTCGACAATGTTCAAAGATCCATGATGGCATACGAAAGAAAAACCTTTCGACGAAGTCGAAGGGTTCCAACTGCATTTAAAAAGGAGACCCTTCGATCCGGGCGAAAGAATGAAGTCGAAAGCATAGGGGCCAACATCTATAAATAAAACCCAAGGGTCCTGTTTGGGAGGTGGATTTTCTTCATTCTAATCTTGTAACTTCTTAAATAAGAGTGATCTAACCCTAAATTGAGTATGATTTAAGAAATTTAATAAAACGAAAAAAATTTCTCGGATACATAGGGGAGTCCTTGGCTCTGTTAATTATTTTTTTATTTGCTTTATTCATAGCCAGATTGATTCACATTTTCAGGTTTAGTCTCTCTGGAAGGTCCATGTCGACAAAGATAATAATATTCCTTTTTAGATAATATGTAACGATCCCGGATTTTTACTAAGTTTAAATTGCTAATTAATTTAATTTTTGAATAAAAAAATTATGAGACTAATTCGTAAACTAGTTTGAATTTCTCCAAATTCGAATAAAAATAGGTGTATTTATTTTATTAAAGTATAATTAAGTTTTAAAAACGATTTCTTTATAAATTAAATATCTATACATAGAGGAATGCAAATATAAAGTAACAAGACAAAAGAAAAGAAATAAATATACTCAAGTATGAAACAAAACCAAAGTATATATGTACATGAAGTATAAAAACAAACCTAGCAAAAGTAAATACGAATGTGAAGTAGTTATGAAGGCAAGTAAAATATATATGTATGCAGCCTGTAGAGTTAGAAATGCAAGGCAAGAAAATACAAAATAAAAAGATAAAATATGTATAAACACAAAAATGTAATAAGTTGAGACATAAAGTACCTTTGCATTTAATGCTAGCATAAACAAGGTCAGCTTGAAATGTTTTCAGCTACCAAACGAAAAAAATCTCTGCCTTGTATTGTACAAACAAAGATTATATCACCTGTACAAATATATTTCCTGTAAGCTTTCTTTAATATCAATCAACTTCTTCATTTTTAGTTCGTTCATCCAGAACTGAGTAAAACTGAGGAGAAACAACTCAAACATAAACAAACAAAATTCAATTTAAACAGCTATTTAGATCAATTCAAATCAGAGATCAAGGGAGGGAAGTTTCAGCTTGCAAGTTTCAAGGCCTGTTCCAAACAAGCTCTGTTCTTTTTCTGGAAAACAAGTGAGTAACCTCAATTAAAAAACTTAAAAGATGAATCTGGTTGCATAGTTAAATCTGGAATGAATATGCTTTGTATATATGTATTTTCCTGTGTATATATGGATGATGTTTGTGTACATGTGTAGTCTCTGTAACAAAATTGTTTGTTTTCAAGCTTAAGTTTTTGATTTAAATTTTTTTATCTCTCGATCTAAGCATAATTTGGATTCAGGATTTATATATAATTTGTTGTTTATCACAAGCTTTAAATAAAAAATTTATTTAAGCTTAAACAACTTAGTATTATTACTGGAAATCAAGAAATTTGAACCAAACTTCAAATTTGTCCCATTTCAAATTTCTTAATTCTCGAATTCAGGATTATAAATTGAATTCTTATATTAAAACATGATTTTTAAAGCTAAAATCATAATTCTTATATCAAGGGTGGAAGAGCAGTTTGGGTTTGCCTGATTTTCTTTGATTTGGTGATCTGAGGTGATCCATTGTGTTGTAAGGGTCCGGATTTTGTTTGTGATGGAATGATGAACGGGGTTTACAGGAAAAATAGTGAAAGGAGGTGAAGTAGAATGTGGTGGCGGCGGCGACCTTTCGAAATTTTTAAACCTAGTTTTTGTGAAGTCAAGTGTTTTAGTTCGATCGTCGTCTGTAGATGATCCAGCGCGGTGAGGCTCTAGGGAAGGATAGCAGGGAAGTTGACGAGTTATTGGCCGGAGTTGCGTGAGTTCTGTTGGTCGGGGATGGCGACAGGTTTGACGTGGTGGTAGCCTTGATGTTTCCAGGTTTGGGCATTCGAACTCGATTTTCGATTTTCGGATAATGACGAGATTCTGGTGGTCTGGAATTGGGTCGAGGGTGGTCATCGATTTGTTCGACGATGCAGCATCGACTGAAGTTGGTCGGCGACGTTGTGCACGTACACCGTGCACTAATTTTTGTGATTTGGAAATTATGTAGTTGGGGGGAGAAGTAGGGATGGTGCGCGTAATTGACTCGAGTTTTTACTCGAAGTGAATGGTTGCTTTGGCTCGTGTTATGTCAGGGTGAAACTCGAAGTAAAATAAGGTTGCCTCGAGTTGTTCGTTTGGCTACAGGTTTTAGCAAAAACCTGACAGTAAATTTGCAATTTAAAGCAAATTTAAATAAAATTTCAACGGTGAGATAGATTTAAAGACAAGTTTTATTCTAGATGAAGTAAAATTCAAAATGACTTTGAAGTCTTAAAGTTTTGAAATATTTAAAAAAGAGGGTTTCAGGTTTTAAAACAACCTGATAGTTATCTAAATTTTAAAATTTAATTTAAAATTTGAAACCAGAATTTAAACTGGGTTTAAATTCAAAAGTTAAGTTTAGTTTCAAATAAGCTTTTGAATCTTAAGCTTTTAAAATGAATTGGGATTTTAAATCAAGAATTTGAAATCAAGATTTTAAAAGCAAGTTCAAATCAAATGTTTGGGTATGGATTCAAGTTTCTTGAATTCAAGTTTTGATTTAAATCAATTTTTAAATCTGAATGTTTTAAACTAGTTTAAATCAAATAGCTTTGTAAAGTAATTTGTTTTCAAATAAATATTTGAATTGGACTTGATTAAGTTCTTTTATAAAAAGGATTTTGAATGGGAAGTTAAATATTTTGTTTTAACTTGGATTTGCAAGTTAAAATGTAATGTATTTTTAAAGCTTAAATTTTAAATAAAAAATTAAGTAATTTAGTTAGAATTTTTCTTATATAGGTTTATAAATTGAGATTTAAATTTGGTTAATGTATAAACATATAATCATTTTGAATCTTAAATTCAAAATTCAATTTGAATCTAAATTTAGAAGCGTAATGTTTAAATACACTTTAATATTCATGAAGTCATTAACATAGAAATGGATTACCTCAGAGATAATTAAAGTATTAAAATGATTTAATGAATAAGATAATTAAGGAATGACTTCTTTAATAATTTATAAATTAATGATTTAGATTAATTTATAATTAGAAATTAATTAGCAAAGTAATTAAAGAATTGTTATTAGTTAATAAAGGTCATTAACTAAGATTATTTTAATAATTAATTAATGTGATTAATTTTAATAATTAATTAGATTAATTAATTTAATGTTAATCATTTATGAGATTGTGTAAGTGTAATTACTTTATGGTAAGAAATTAAAGGGTTAATTTCTTAAAATAATTAATTAAGGGGTTAATTAATTATTGGTTTAGAGGTTAATTAAATTAATATGATTAATTAAGAACAATTTATTAATTAAGAATAATTAATTGAAGTGTTTGATAAATTAATTTATATCAAATGATTTGAAATTAATTAATCAGAATTTGATAATTAATTCATAAGTAATTAATTTAGTTGGAAATAAATTGAATTAATTAGGATTAAACAATTAATTAATCCTGCTTATAAATGATTTTTGAATGCTTGACCTTACTTATGAATGATTGTATTGAATGAGATGCCTTGAATTGATTGTCTTATCTGATCTGTGTTATTTTGTTCTGTGGATTGAGCTGTGTATTTTATTCATTTATTTGTGATACATTTGTATATTATCTGTGAATCTGTGAATGAACGATAAGCATTATAAATTATACCGCTTATCAATATTGATGTGCTTAAATATGTGATGTGATGATTTATGATGTTGCACTATTGTGTTGAACCCCTGGACCACACTTATGCACACACCAATACAGATTGCACTTGGAAATTGGTTAAGTCGCAGATCTTTGAAATAGTTTGAATTTCAAGTTTTTAAATCCAAATACTTTTGGAAGTGGATTGGAATTAAAAGTAAAATGTTTTTGAAAAGGAATTTCAAAGATAAAATTTATTTTTGAATAACTTGAAAAAGTTTTGAAATTTAAATAATTTGATTTAAATTTAAATTCAAAATTTGAAATTGAATGTTATGATTTGAAACTAGGGATTAAAGATGTTATACAAGTCATACATGGGTTAAACCATTTTAAATGTATTGATTTGGGAAATTGAATTTAAATTCAAGGGTAACTCGTGCAAATATAATTGGATTTTTCTGAAATGAGAACTGTTTGTTTTCAAATAATAAAAGCTTTGACATAAGAAATGAACCTCTAATTTGTATTAAAAAGGATTTCAAGTCTAAAATGAAAATGATTTCCAGGTTATGGAAACGGTTTGAAAGCTATAAATTAAATCATTGATTTAAAGATTTAATGAGTTAATCCCAATCGAATGGGAATTGTTTTGAAATCTGTAAATGGATCTTTGTGAAACTGGGTGAACTTTGTGAAATAAATCTTTTTATTTAAGAAGATTTGAGATGGTAATTTGTTTAACCATTTAAAGAAAAGTTTTGGATTTTATAAGTTGTGACTTAACTGAAATCCCATATCCATATGCTTTTAAATTTCGCGCTCATTATTCGGTTTAGCCGGGAGAGGACCTTGTGTCATATAACTCATTCTGAATAATGATACGTCGTTATGGATAGCATTTGAAGACCGGTGGTGAAGACCGGGTATTTGTGAGAACGATAGGATAACCTATCGATTGACTCTACACTGAGTTGCTCCGGTATAGAGTTCCCCCTAAGTGATAGGAAGTCCGATCGGGATTGTGAATACCAGGATTTACAAGGGCTTCTTTGGAAGTACCTTCGGTTCTGTTCGAACTTGGAATAGACTTGTATGGTTGTGTGTCTAACACTACACTTTGAGATATAAAGCAGATTTCTTTCAAATACATATCTGTTGGTGGCGGAGAATTTATTCTCTTAGCTTAACACCCTTCTCTGAGACGTACGAGCTCAGAGGTTATGTAATTGAAGGTTATCTGCGATATATTCCCAATTTGGTAGTGTGGCATGCTAAGTGCTACTGTGTTGATGATCATTTGTGATCAAAGCATGGCTTTCGTATAAAGCGTAGCTTTATGGAAGAGACTTGCTTATCTAGGTGAAACGTGATGGGGGGTTCTCGCTTTTTGTTAGGTGGCGAGCAGGAGACTCTTACCCCCATACGTCCTCTTTAAGGGGTTGGTTAGGCATAAGCTGTGACAGTCGAAAGGCTGGCCGTAAAAGCAAGTTTCGGGTAGCGTTGTTATCTACGGCGGGGCTGGGATGGTTGAAAAGCCTACCAGTCGAGATTGGCCGCTGTCGATGGTTGAAAAGCCTAGACTGTTACATAATCCTTACATCCCTTCGGAGGCCTCTATCATACAACCTAAACCCTTCGATCGGCAATTTATTTGAATCAACGTTCATTAAAACCTTTCGAAATCCTTGAAGCTGTGGATTAAACCTTTTGACAAGATCTACAATCTCTCATATTCCGACAACCCTAGTAACCATCCGAATCCAAATAATTTGTTGCCTAACCCTCCAGCAAGGTTGACATCCACTTCACATCTAAAAAACATATCATACACAATCTAGCCCAAGAAAGATACACATTTCAACCTTCCGACAGGACTAAGATCAACCCTCTTCAGAGAACAAACTATGGAAATTCCATCTCAGCCAAGAAGATAACTTTAGCGGGAGATCTTGCAAAGGTTCAACTAAGATAGTGGCCATTTTAAACTAACCTAGCAAAGCCGAAAGGTTTCTATAATCTTGCGTCTAAACCTTTTGACCACATCAAAAGGTCTGATTTGAAGGTTATATAGAAGTAGAGATACAAAGATAATTCTAAAGATTATCAACCCCTCGGAACAGATCAACTCAACCATACCATTCGGAGTAACTTTAGGATATTAACAAGATATTTACTGATTTCCTTAAAGATTCTATTTCCACCATCTTCCATTAGGTCCATCTATTGGGATTCTTTGGGGCGTCGACCACAAATTTGGTGAACATTCGGGCATTAGAAGGAGGGCTCGAACCTCCGACCTTGTGATTATGAGCCACAACATTACTATTCCTTACCCCAATTGGACCAGCCCCATGTCAAGTTTGCTTATTTTGGTTTGATCATGGCCAAATGATTTAAAAGGTCTAAGCAAGGGTGGTTCGAACCACATTCGACAAAATACTCCCAGGTAAACATAAAAAACTCCAATCAGGATGCGGAACAAAGATTAAGGCTCGAAGCCTTGAAGATTATAAACCAAAGAAGGCATAATCTTATGACCCTAAGAAATGGAGCTTAAACCCAGGACCGGCCTCATTTTTTGCACTTGGGAAAAGAATAAGTGGAAGTGAAAACATTTTTAACCAAATGAGAAGAACTATTCAGTCATATTCCAAGTGGACTATCTTTGAATGAGAGATAATAAAGGATTATGATAATTTCATGGATAAATGGAGTAAGATTATAAATGAGGCTCGTCATTCAAGGGAGAACTACTGACACATGGAAAAATCCACCATTGAAGAAATAAGAATGATGAAGGTACTACCCAGCAGAAGTATAAAAATTACCAAGAAATTTCCAACCTAAACCTTAGGAGTGAAAGAAGGACCGCTGAAAGAAGATCAACGGGCGATGAAAAGAATACCTGCTCCTCAAGAAGAAGTATTTGAACCGAGCTACAAAAGAATTAGACGCAAGTAAGGATGACTCAAAAGTCATGACTTCTTGGAGAATATAATCTTACAACATCAATCAATGACATTTATATCAGAACCAAAGAGGAACTGAATTATTGGCCTTCTCAAAAAAGAAAAGGTTTGAAAGAAGATCTAAAGGATCATATTGCAACTTTCATCTCACAAAAGGACATGATATAAATAAATCTAAGTACTTGGGAAAATGATCCTACACTTTCTAAGACAGGGAAAACTTAAAACAGTTTGCAAGGGACTGAACAAATTATGGAATAAAGACTTTGTTCAAAAAAAATAAGAGAAGTCTATATGGTCGGGAGAAAAACCCTCCTTAAACTTGGACTACTTAAAATGGTAGGCTACCAATAATGGTAGAATGCCCTTGGTCGTGCCAAGATGGCCAGGTCAAAGCACCTCTTGGAGGGAAGGTGTAAGCCTTTATCCACGCCAAAGTCAGAAATGGCCAGGTTAAAGCAGCACAAGCCCTTATCTGCATCATGCTATGGCCTAGATAAGGCACCTCCTCGAGGGAGGATGGGTAATTCTTTGGTCCTACCATGCTATAGCCTGGCCAAGGTACCGAACAACCTTAGCCACATCACGCGCCTACTGAAAGGAGGTCGGGTAAGTCTTTGAGCCCTACTTGGAAATAAGCTAGTTGAGCGCAACGAAAACCCCAAACGAAATGTTTGACGGACTAAGAAAAGTCCATGCCTGAAATGGGCACCGCTACAAATCAGCATCGCCTAGGATGGCAACCGCCAAAAGTTTGGCAATGTCTAAAATGAAAAACAACCTGAAATGGGAACTCTTAAATAAGCATAAAATTGGACTGAAGAGTCCTTACCTAAAATAGGTAAAAACAAATAGACAAAGAAAACTCGGGCCCGAGAAAGATAAAGCATGCTAAATACTATCCAAGCCTGAAGATGGCACATTCGAAAAAAATAATCAGAAAGTATTCTCTAACTTCTTTTCATAAACATCTGCTAGATTAGTATTCTAGTCTTCTACTACTTACTACCAGAAATGGTATTCTGGTCTTCTATTACTTATTACCAGAAATGGTATTTTGGTCTTCCACTACTTATTACCGGAATTGGTATTTTGGTCTTCTGTTACTTATTAACAGAAATTGTAATCTGGTCTTCTATCACTTATTACTAGAAATGGTATCCAGACTTCTATTAATTATTGCCAGACTAGTTCTCTGGACATCTGTTATTAATTACCAAATATGGTATTCTGATCTTCTATTACTTAATTCCATGATTTGTTTTCTAGTCTTCTAATACTTAATGCAAGGTTGAATTTCTGGTCTTCTACTAACTATCAATGCCAGAACGGGTATCTTTGACCTCTATTACTTAATTACCATATATGGCTTTCCAGTCTTTTACTATTAATTCTAAATTGAGGATCTCGGTATCATGTCAACAGATATGAATTTCTGGCCTTATGTTGTCTATCATCGAAGATGATGCATTGGGCTTTTATTACTTATTACCAAGAAAGGCATTTCGATATTCTGACATTCCTTTTTGATAAAACCAGTATTCTAACTCTCCATCACTTATTATCAGAAGGTACCAAAAAGTGACTTTCGAATTATCTTAATATTTTATAATACCCGAATCTTGGTCCGATGACACCTCATAAAACTCCTTCATTAACACTAGAATTTATATGTCAAGACCGACGTTTATTTAGAAACCCTAATCTAGGTACAAAATCTTCGGACTTCTATTCGTCTCAAGTGATTTAACATGAATCAAAAGAATATTAAGAAGAAGATTGCCATTAAAAAGTCTCCGAGTGGGAACTTCAGACTTTTTAACCTTTTAAAAGATTCCATTGATAATGAGGAATGGATCAGAGAACTACTACATTAAAATTTTAGATATTGATGTCCCATCAGGTTCTTTATTGAGTAAATGTTAAATTTCAATAGCTATATCCAGCTTATTACTAACTAATTTTTGGCATTCCAAGCAAGTGGAAGGAGCTAAATCCATGATCATCTCTCGTCATGGATAAAGATGAGATCTCAATATTCTAAATGGATTACCTTTTTATACAATTGGAAAAATGATTTGCTACTCAAGACAAATAATATACTTAGATTAATATGTCAATTCCAAGCTAACAATTAAGAATACTGTTTGCTACATATTTCTCAGAAAAGTCAGAATGACAGAAAACTTGGATTTACTTAATCGACAAAGGGGTCATGAACTTAGATGGAAAGTTGGGAAGTACGTTAATCTTCAGAAGGTACATCCAAGTAAAAAGACAAACAAGGTGCAAACGAAGGCAACAAAACAGGTAGTATTTACGATATTATAAATAATGCATTGCATTATGCTACAAAGCATCATCAAGGTATGAAAAATATATCACATATATATGTTAAGATTATTGTGACTTGATCAACTGTTCTCGCAAAAGCTGTAGATATTACAGGATTAGCACTCGAAATTGAGTTCCCAAATGTGGATTTCGAAGATTTGCATAATGCCTAACTACCTTTTAATCTTCTTTCCAAGTCATCAATCCTCTCATAAAACTTGGTCATTCCTAGTCAAGATTGATACAAGTATCTCCATTAACAAAATGCTTTGCAACTTTAACATCTCAGTCACATTCCTTAAATTTTTGACTTTGAATTTTCAATTTCTTTTGAAGAATTCTTGAATAGTATGGCGTTGAAAAAGATACTTTTTATTCTATTTCTACTCCTTTGCAACAAGGTTATGAGAGAACTTAGAAATAAAAGAATCTTTGTAAAATTAACTTTGTTTGAGCTCCACTCTTAACCTATCCTTGATCCTTACAAATCACGAAACACGGGGTTTGGAAAATAAAACCAATCTTGCTTGAGTCTCTTATATAAACAAACAAAACAAAAAATCAAATTTCTATAGTTCAACAATAAGTATACATATTAAAGTGTGTTTCTTGTTGAGACTTGCTGTTGTTAATAAGATACAATTCCCCATATAAGTTAAAAGCCTATACTATTACAACTTCTCTAATCTTACCAAGAGAGTTGGTGAGAAGAAGCGCATTGAGTATGACTATCTCTCAATTGTAATTCCAAATCATTTGTTCGATAAATGAGTTCGAGCATCTTTTCACCGAAATAAATTGTGGGATTTGACTTCAATTACTATTTTAGCATAATGATCATTTCACCTTTTCTCTAAGTCTTAATCTCCTGATAGTCGGTGTATTTCTTACGGTTGCTGGTTATGGTCTTTTGAATAAGAAATCTTTTATGCCACTTCATGGCTCCAATGTTACAACGAGAATGCTCGAGAAGAGCTCCGTCGATAACTGCCATCCCACCATTTCGGCTCAATGATCTATCTCTAATAACATCAACGTGAGAAAGTAAAAGTTTAGAGGCAATGTATCATAGCAAACTCTGGCTCCTATTTTAATATATATATATATATATATATATATATATATATATATATATTACTGTGAAAATGGAATATTGCTCAAAATAGAAGAAAAGTCAAGGAATACAATAACCACTTTCATTACACCTAGGGTTGGGAAATATCATTCCTGACTTTGCCTAGGGCATTAGTAGAGAGCGCGACTATTGAGTTAGACAATACAGTAACTCCGTCCAGAGTGATAATTAGTGTATGTTTACTATAGTCTCATTTCCCAACTAACAGGTTATCGTGGCATAACCACCAATCAATATTGAGTGAAATATTCTAATTCCTTTTAAAGAAAATTTCCTCTTACTCTCCAAAGAAGCCAAAAGGAAGATGAGGGTATTCTAAGTATAGTTTATGTAAAGAAATATCTCGCTAACCTCGAGGACTTTAACATTGAGTCATTTTCAAAGTAAAACCTCCTCTAGATGGCATATTAGTTTAGTTGGTCTCCTAGGATGACATGATCCAAAGAATAGATATTCTAAATTAATGTAACAAAGAAAATCTAAGCATAAAAGACATAACAAAAACATATATTCACAATGCAATTGCTTGTTACCTATTTATGATCACTCCTCTGGTTTGTACAAAATGGACTCAGAAAAGTACTTAAAAAAAATTGTTCTTATAATGCTTAAACCATTTAAGGGAAAGATTATTGATAAATCAGTTTGACTCAAAGCCAATTGTAGCATGCCTCAGGACTTTAGTCAAATCCTAATTTATCCGGATATGGAAACACCTAAGCAGACCCCCCACTGAATTCACCTAAATATGAAAAATCCATGGTTAAGTGTCAACAGTATACTTTATACAAAATTAATTAAAACATCTCCCTCTACCACCAAAGACACGCTTTCTCTAGCAAAAAGGCATCCTGCTAGTATTTAAAAGATACCAGCACAAAACTTGTTGACAAAGTATAGATTGCGTGTTAATCCGCTAAAAAAATTATTTTTTGTAAGACCTCGCCAGATAATTCCTATTCATCATCTACTTTCAAATCAAAGCGAAAGATATAATCATACAAAACAACAAAATCATTTAATTACATTCTCTAGAAATACGGGAGAGAGTGTCTCATTTTTCCCACCAAAATTCCAATTAGAACCCCTTCGTCTTCTCCTTTCTCTTTTATTATAATAAATTATTGTAAAATAATTTATCTCCACAACTAAAAGGACATCCATGGCAGCTTGCAACCTTCACCAAATTTACCCTGATTTTATCTGTGCGGAATTGCCACACTGTTGTTGCTGTTACACATTAGATTTTTAAATCAACCGCAAGAAGAGGAGGAAGTAAATAGTGCTCAATCTAGTAATTAAATTCAACAACAGCCTAATGTCCTTAATCATCATATAATTGCTACATACTCCATGCTATACGATTTAGTCCCAGCTGCGCTCTTGATGGATTTGGCCGTTTGGGACGCTTCCGGAGAAAACCTTTGTGCCGATAACGTATTAGCCAATTGGAGATAAACCCATCATCATCCCGAGATAATTTGACTCCGGACTTGCCACCTCTTCCAAATGAGCTATAATTAGGAAGTCATCTTACTCTTTTTTGCTAACCTTTTTTGGTGTTTAGTCCTAGGATAATGACATCATTTTGGATATGTATATGCTGACTAATTATTCTGAAAAATGTAATATATAACAATATATAAGTAAATATTTTGGTATGTTAGTTAAATTTTTGGAGTGATGTTGTGCAACTAAAAATGTGTTTAATTGATTGATATTTTGTTTTGTTATACAAAAAGAAATCGAAAGGTTTGGAACTCTCCAACCTTATCGTGTACTTGTTAAGCGTAAGGTTTGAAACTCTCCAACCTCGACGAGGGTTTGTTGTCGAAGGGTCTAACCATTAAATTATTAGATCTTCAGACAATAAGGGAAAGTTGGAGTTAGAATACCTTCCGATCTTGTCGAAAGGTTCAAGAAGGGAAAATTCATCATTGTCGCCTTTATCTCCTTCGAAGGGGTAGAAAGATCATTTTAATTTACTAAAGTTATACTTAGATGAGTTCCAGATTGCCTTGTTAACTGAATACTAAGTGCAATTTTTAAATCCTCCCTAAAAAATGAGTGAGATGAAAGGTTAATATAAAATTCTAAATTGAGTTTAGGAAGTGGCCTCTTTGTATTGAAAGAGGTTCAAGTTGTTTAAAAGGATTCTTTTACTTATATTCAGTAATTATGCTTGTAGGAAAAGGAGGTTGGAAATTTTATAGCTTTCGGAGAAGATGATTTGGAAAGTCAAGAGCATCCCTTCATATAGGAGGGGGGCAAATGTTACATAAAAATTCCACTTTCCATCTATGTTGGAAGGTCTTTCAGCAAGAGACAAAAGGAAAAGAGTCGATATCAAACCTTCTGAAGAAGTCGAAGGGATGCCACCACTAATGTGAAGCAATTCAAGACCTTTCGGAAGGGACATTCCATGATATTCAAGAGATTCTTATTTTCCAAAGCGGGTAAAGAAGTTAAGGCAAGGGCATGCAAATCAATGGCGACTTTTCCAAAAGCATAATAAGCCTCTTAGAACGGTTGGAACACATATTTAATACCTTTCGATGGTGTCGAAAGGTTTATGATAAGGGCAACATTCATAAGCCAACTGGGAATGAAGACAACCTTTCGCCAACATTCTAGAATAACGTGGCTCTCGGTAGCAATCAAGTAAAGAGCAACCTTTCGACAAGGTCGAAAGGTTCACAACAGTCAAGTATGGAAGAAACCTTTCGACAGTGACGAAAGGTCTACTAATGCATGTAGAGGAGTGGACCCTTTGTCAATGTTAAAAGATCCATGATGGCATGCGAAAGGAAAACCTTTCGACAAAGTCGAAGGGTTTCAACTGCACATAAAGAGGAGAACCTCCAACCGGTCGAAAGCATGATGTCGAAAGCATAGCCGTTGGCATCTATAAATAAGACCTAAGGGGACCCGTTTGGGAGGCGGATTTTTCTTCATTCTAATCTTGTAACTTCTTAAATGAGAGTGTTGTAACCCTAAATTGAGTGTGATTTGGAAAATTTAATAAAAGGAAAGATTTTTCTCGGATACACAGGGAAGTCCTTGGCTCTGTTAATTACTTTGTTATTTGCTTTATTCATAGCCACATTGATTCACATTTTCAAAATCAGTCTCTCCGAAAGGTTCTTGTCGACAAAGATAATAATATTCCATTTTAGATAATCCTTACATCCCTTTGAAGACCTCTATCCTACAACCTAAACCCTTCGATCACAGGGGCAATTTATTTGAATCAATATTTTTTAAAACCTTTTGAAATCCTTGAAGCTGTGGATTAAACCTTTCGACATGATCTACAATTTCTCATATTCCGACAACCCTAGTAACCCTATGAATCCAAACAATTGATTGCATATCCCTCTGATAAGGTTGATGTCCACTTCACATCTACAAAACATATCATACACAATCTAAGCCCCAGAAAGATACACATTTCAACCATACGACAGGACTAGGATCAACCCTCTTTAGAGAACAAACTAAGGAAATTCCATCTCAGCCAAGAAGATAACTATAGCGGGAGATCTTGCAAAGGTACACCTAAGACAGTGGCCATTTTACACTAACCTAGCAAGGTAGAAAGGTTTCTTTAATCTTGCGTCTAAACCTTTTGACCACATCGAAAGGTCTGATTCGAAGGTTATCTGCAAGTAGAGATACAAAGACAATTCTAAAGATTATCGACCCCCCAGAACAGATCAACTCAACCCTACCATTCGGAGTAACTTTGGAGTGCTGACAAGATATTTACTGATTTCCTTAAAGATTCTATTTTCCACCATCTTCCATTCGGTCCATCTACTTGGATTCTTTGGGGTGTCGACCACGAATTTGGTTTACAATAAGATTTTTAATATTCCCATATATGTTGAATTATAGATTTTCCATAGTTTAATTTATGAGAAGAACATTCATTTGATTTTTATAAGTTGGTTTATTTCTCCACTTTTTAAAGAAAAAGATGATGTTTGATTTAATAAGGAATGTATGCTAATAAAAAGGAAGAGATGTGTAAAGTACAGATTTACTCTCCATAATTTACACTGTCTATTCCAAACAGAAAGAAATTATTCATGCCTTGTAATTTCAAATAGAGTCAATCTTTCCTTTTATTATCTTTGGTTTTAAACTAATTTATGGAAATTATAACGGAAAATCTTCCTAAGGAATCTAATTCCAGTAAATTAAATGTGGAAAGCATATTCTAGTTAAATATTTATGGCTAGAATATGTTTTGGGTAGGAGTAGTTAGTTTATACGTATTTATTACATTAATAAATAAGAATAACATCTATTTATCCGCAACGTTTGCTTAGGATATGTTATTATTAGATAGAATGGGAAAGTGAATAGGAGAAATTAGGAAGGGTGATAATTCCTATTAATGGGCAATAAAGTTAGGAGTTGCTAATAATTAATTAGGAAGAGTGATAATTCCTATTAATGGGCAATAAAGTTAGATAAAATCAGACCCTTGAAGAACAAGTCCTCAATTTGCTTCCTTAACTCAACTTTCTCATGGGGTGCCATTCTTCTAGGAGGAAGAACTATAGGTCAAGTTTCAGGAATAAGATCAATACGAAAATCAATTTTCCGCTTAGGAGGTAAAGAAGTGACTTCACCAAATACATCGGGATAGAGTCTAACCATAGGAGTAGAATCAAGATCATCCGGAGAAGAGTCAAGAGAATAAATAAAACTGCCGGCATAATCCTAAGGCAAGCAACAGTAAATCACCAAATTACCAAAATCATCCATAAGGAAAACAGTCCAGGTTTTACAGGAGATAACAACATCATGCCTCTTTTAGCCAATCACCCCTAAGCAATAGATCAAAAGCATCAAAACCCAGAACAAAGAAATCACCAGAAAACCGATAGCTAGAATGGAAGAGTTTCACATTTCTACAAATCCTACTAAGTTCGCAGGACCACCAATAGGATTTGAAACACACAAAGGCATAGGAGAAAACTCAGGAGAAAGAAGATGCTCCAATTTATTATAAATATCCATAGAAATAAATCTATGGGAAGCTCCAGTATCAAAGAGAACCTGAATAAGAAAATAAAATAGAGAAAAAGTGCCCTGAAGGGTACCTTGGTTATCATTAGGAGCAGGAGCAGGTGCAGTGCAAGAGGTGGGGCTGGTGAAGATGCAGAAGTAACAGCAAAAATACCATAAGACTTGCCCTTCTTGAAATGGCCAGGCTGCAGACAAATGTGACATAGATCACGCCTAGTCAACTGAGCTGGAGGAGGAATAGCAGCACGAACTAAAGTAGGACAACTATTAGCATAGTGTCCCTTCTGATTACATCTGAAACAAGTAATGGAGGATAGGTCTATAGACTGCCTTTGAGATGAAGAAGATACCAAGCCTGGAGTCTTGTTCCGGTTCTTCCTTTACCGATGATAGCTGGGCTTTCTCTTCTTAGGATTACCAAAAAAAGACTGAGATGAAGCAGAATAAGCAGCTGGAGGATCCTTAGAAGTAGGATTCTCATATCTAATGGCCATATCCATCAGACTGGTGAAAGGGCTATGCACATGAGCGATGAGACGACCATAATACTGCGGACGTGCACCAGCAATGAACTTCTCATTCTTCTTGAGATGAGTGTCAATCAGATTAGGGCCAAACTTAGAAAGTTCATCGAACTTCCTCTCATACTCAGCAAAAGAAATATCACCCTGTTTTAGATCTATGAATTCCCGATACAGCTGAGACTTTCCAGCCTCGGACATCCACTTCGCAACAAAAGCATCCCTAAAGCACGATAAAGGAACATAAGCCAGATTTCAAAAAGAGAATACTAAACCAAATTCGCAGAAGTTAATACCTAAATTTCTCCCAAGAAATGTCAGCCTCAGCAGTGTGGGCTGTGACAGACTCCCACCAATCCAAGGCTGCTCCCTTCAACTGCCAAGCTGCCAACCGACGCTGCTAGGCATTAGTGATCTCAAGACTGGAGAAAATTCTCTTCAAATCCTTCAACCATTGTCGAGCCTCAATAATACTTTCAGATCTGGTAAACTTGATGCCACCAAGTTCAGTGTATTCCTTACAGAGATTAGTGAACCTGACAGGTGCAGCAGGTTCAGGAGCTGAGGCAACACCACGTCCCCTAGCTCTACCATTCCTACAACTCATACTGAAAAATCAAGAATGAATTTTAGGACAAAGTTAATTGAGAAACGAAAACAAGATTAGATAAGATAAGATTCAACCAGAATTGAATACCCGAACAAAGAAATTACTAACAAGGTGGATAAGGAAAAGAAGGAAGCTAAGAAAATTTTGACTTCAAACAAGAAAGGTTTTTATATCAAAATACTCTTTGAAAATCCTTTGAAAATCATTTGAAAATCATTTTTTTTACTTTAAAATATGTTCTCTTACAAAGAAATGATTCCAAGATTGATTTCACTCATCCTAGGGTATTTCTACCCTATCTCTAATGAGTTTTTCTCCGCAGGCTAAGGCTTGCCTAAAACATAAGCTATGATACCAAATGTTACGACCCACTATTTTGGACCATTCAAATCAACAACGAAACCACACATATCTGACTTGAATAATTAAAAACAATATATTGTAATATAATTTGGAGCAAATAAAACCAATCACAGAACCACAGACACAGATAAATCAGAATAACTCGCAGCGGAAATAAAATAACAATAGTAGTTCATGAAGCTACTACAAATACAGTCTCAAACACAGTCTCAAAACAAGTACAAAATCCAAAGTCTGAAAGGTAAATACAACAGAAATCCTAATACATAATTGTCCATTAATACATAAGATGAACAGAAAAATGCTGAATGGAAATAGATAACAACTAGATAGATAGTCTCCAACAAATCCTAGCTCCAAAAGGTGAAATCCAAAGCTGATACTCAGGCTGACCCGAGTGTAAGAAAAATAAACACAAACACTCGAGTCAGGACATACATACTTATACAATGTAAACCAACTCAACTGAACTGTATTAAATTGTGCAAGTAACTTAAAGGATGCTTGGGACCGTCCATCCTTTAAGGATTCCTTAAACTATCTACTATGTGGTAATATACACTATTATAATAGTGTCTAAAGTAAAGTATAATATAATTGAAAATAGCGTTAAGAAGTTACCCAATATCCCCCTTAATACATTTTATATATTCTCATAGTCTACACAGTACTGTAATCTCCCCTATACTGGGTGTCGTCAGAGAGCAATCTATAGGTATGGTACTAAACCAAAATCGTATAAGGCGCGCTAGGGTAGGTGACACGGCACAACTAGGCAATGCTAGGGTAGATATACCAATTACGCTTCCGGACCGGTGGTAACGCGTAGCAGCCACTACCACTCACCTAAAGCCGCACTCCTAAAAATCAAAGGTGTGCACCAATCAATCACAAAATAATAGATGGCATACGAAGAAGTGTGTCCGATAAGACGAGCTACCTCAGTAGCCCCTTAATCGCTCCTGTTTTAGCCACCTTATGCCAACTCACGGGAGTCGGGTCCATGTTCATACCTCAAAGGACATCGCTACCATCCTACTTCATTCTGGAATCTCCACCGCATACACGGTTGTTATAGTGGTTTTCGATGTTGGCAGAGAGTATGACAACTTCCAATCCCTGTCTCTTCAACAACTAAACGATATTATTACCCATGGTTATAAATTCCAAAAATGGTTTATATTCCAAATCAAAATAATTCATTTAAACCATTTAAATATGAAGTCGTTACCCCTTCAAATCAAATATTCAATTTCCAAAATTATAGCATTTTCTAAGTTCATTCGTTCAATTACAATGATTTCAAACATTGTATTTTTCAGAAACAGCATCACTTATAAAGTGTTACAGTAGATATACTAGTATTTCAAAAACAGTTCAATTTCAAAAACTGCAGCACTTTAAAAATGCTACTATAGATATTTTAGTATTTCAAAAACAGTTCAATTTCAGAAACTGCAGCACTTTAAAAATGCTACTGTAGATATAGTGATATTTCAAAAACAGTTCAATTTCAGAAACTGCAGCACTTTAAAAATGCTACTGTAGGTATATTAGTATTTCAAAACAGTTCCATTTCAAAAACTGCAGCACTTTAAAAATGCTACTATAGATATAGTGATATTTCAGAAATAGTTCAATTTCAGAAACCGTGGCACTATAAAAATGCTACTATAAATCCGTAGCATTTTGGAAATACTGCCAATACAAAACTAAGATTTATTATAACGTTTAAGAATCATTATAATTTCAGTTTTCACCATTTTTAACTTATAAAACATATCTCACATTTCAGAATTATTTATTTGGATATCATCTAACTTATGGTTAAATAAAATATTTTTTTATAAATAATTATCCCAATTAAACAATAATTCATTTATTAAGTCAAATGTGCATTATTTTACTTAACTTTTATCTTAACAAATGACTTAATACTTTATTTAAAATTTCCCATTTTATAAATAAAATATTCTTTTTACTAAGTTGAGCCTAAAATTTCCATTTTGAAGCTAAATTTAAATTTTCAAGTTAAGTCATATTTAAATTACATTTTTAAACAATTTATTTACTTATACATTTTAACTTATAGAAAATCACTATAACATTTATTTAAATCATTTAAATCCAATTTAAGTTAAAATTTCATATTTTATATTTCAAAAATACTTAATAAATTTTCAGAAAATATTTAAAATTAACCACGGGTCTGTATATAATTTTCTAACCTAGGTCAAGTGATACGGATATGTATCATTTCAATACGTAATTAAAAATAAAAATCCGGGTTCTATCATTTCAAACCCGCAATCCCTAGTCAAATAAAAATAAAATAAAAATCGCTTGAACCTATCATTTCAGCTCATAACGATTTTTTCTTATTCTAATGTCCGTTCGGGTATGTATCATTTCAACCCATAGTGATTCTATTCTACAGGAAACTTGCAGTGTGAGAAACAGTAAATAAAATAAACAGTATAATATGGCATATCATATCAAGTGATGTAACAAATAAATATCATGTTATAACATCATGAAATATCATATCACAGGCATATATAATTTACTATCACATCATCATCTACAATTCACATGCCATTGTTTCAGAATTATATAAGTACGAATGTCGAGAGTGATAAACTCACCTTCTAAAGCTAGAGATCAAATTCAAAACACAAATCCAAACTCCACAAAGCATGAAAGGCATAACTAGATTTGAGTGGATGATGAGCCAATATTCAGATCTTATAATAACAAAATATACAACATATATAAGTATATAATTCAACACAAGAAATAAATTAAACAATGAATAAATATGGATCAAAAGTAAATAAAATTGTGCAAGTGGGCTCGGCCACTTTGCAAATAGGCTCATCCATCATCACATATGGCTTAGCCATGATCAAATCTGAAGCAACTAGGCTCGGCCATGGGCAAAAAGTAGAAGTCAAAGCAACGGGATGTGAAGAGGTAGGAGTTCATGAATACAAAGAGGCAAGGTAGGTGAATGGTCATAGGCTTCAAGTGCATTGGGTTCAGCCCTAGGCTAAAGGTCACGGCTTGGGTTCAAGCATGGTCAGGTCAGATTAGAAGTGGCAGCCAGTGGTCATGTCAGTCACAGCGAGGGCTGGAGGAGGAGTTTGTGTTGTGGCCGAGGCAAATAAAGAAGAGATGCATATATGGTCTCGGTTAGGGTTTGGATCAAGTTTTGGTGATGTTGTTTGGATCTAGGGGTCACGGCAAGGCATGGTGATGACGGTGAGGAGATGTGGCCGATGATGTGGTGGTGGTGGGCTTGTGGTCGGCTAGAAGAGGTGTGATCGAGCTGGCTTGAAGAAAACAAAAGAAAACAAAATGGAAAAAGAGAAAAAGGGAAGCTATGAGAGGAAAACTTACTGTATTTTTCACGTTCATAAGAATGCAAATGAGAAATGAGATGTTGTACGTGAATTAAGAGGTGAGGAGGTGGGAGATTGTACGGCTGTAGGTTTGAACGGCTAAGAGATGTAAAGGCTAGGAAAGGAAAAGTCAAAAATTAAAGAAAAAGAAACCAAAGTCTTTTGAATTTCCAAGCCAAAATCAAATAAAAGAAAAACAAAAAGTAGAGAATGAAAAATAATAAAATTGAAAATATAGAAAATAGAAATGAAATAGAAAATATAAATAGAAAATAAACCAAAAATATAGAAAATAATTGCATGCAAAACACTGATATTTATCAAATTTTGAAAGTATAAAACAGAATTTTATGAAACGGAAAGCAGCACGAATATCAGAATCAAGTATAGTTTCAAAGAAAAAGATAAGAAATTAAAAATTCAAATTTAAAATTTTCAACTGAAAGTCAAAGTTTGACCACAGTTGGCCAAAATATAAAAATTTCACAAAATATTTATTTTATTGTATTTGGAAAATAATTTATAAACAAAATCCAAAAATACATTGGAAAATTCCAAATTTTCAAATTTAAATGATTTAAAAATCAAAGTCTTCAATTAAATTGAATTGAAAATATTTACAGAATTGGTGGATTGTTACAAAATAAAATCACCTAGCCAACTAAAAATCCTAATTTTGGATCCATGAACTCCATTTGCCATAAGCTTCAATCCTCTGCACACTTTAAGAGTGCAGTAGTGTTTTTCGGTGATCGACGTTAGGGGCGGCAATTCTAGGGCTCGAGATTTCAGGCGATTTTGAGGATGTTGGTTCGAATGGTGGGTGGAGTTGAACTTGTGGTGACTTGGAGTGCCAATGGCATTCGAACAGAGGTACTTCATCGCCATTTGGAGGTTGCAACCTGACGCATTCGAGGGGGTGCTCATTGATGTCGCGTTTTAATTAGGACGTAAGGGCAATTATCCAAGGTGGTGGGCGAGTCGAGTTTGTCGAGGGGAGTTGAACGGTGAAGATAGAATTGAAATTCGTTGCATAATTCTCCATGTCACTGCGAACCGTGCACGTTTAGGATGGGTATCTTCTCGTGCACGGTGACCTTGGTTTAGAGAAGATAGAGTTAGGGGATTTGTTTTAGCTAAGTATGGTTTAAAGTTTAATTAAATAATTTACTATTTTGATTAATTCAATAAATTATAAATCAAATAACTTTTGCGTACGAGGTCATATTTGAACGTCATCTTTTGCGTTGGACTCGTAGCAACGATGGCTACACATTAGAATTGGTTTGTTCGAATTTGGAGCTTGTTGGAATTTCATTTGGTTTTAGTTCAAATTGGAATGATTTGGTGAAAACAAAAATTAATGGAGTTTACTCACATTCAATTACGATGTTATAAACTATTATTGATTTACTTGGATGATAGTTAAATTGCTCGATTGATTGTTTAGTTGAATTTCCGTTAGGAAAATGGAGACATATAAATTTGATCGTTATGAACTTTATGATTCTATATATATTATCCATAACCGTTGTTTCGTAGGGAAATATATAGAGAGACCCTAAGGGGTTTCTCACTAATAATTATTTATTTACATCCTTATGCTATTATATTGATGGTTAATTGAAAAAAATCTTGATATTCCATTTAATTTGTTAAGTGTCTTTATAGCAATTTTTCTATATCGTCATTTATAAATTTTCATCCCCAAAACCCTGTCGTATGTTTTGAATTTGTGCTTGTGTTTTCAGAAAACAGAATGTTAAAATTCATTAATCATTTTGATTAATAATAATTTAAAGTAATTAATCATTTTAATTAATGACTGTTTTAAAATTTAATTAATTGTTTAATTAATAGAATTTAAAATTATTTAATCATTTTAATTAATGATGTTTAATAGTTAAATAAATCATTTTAACAAATGATGTTTTTACTAGATGTTTGAGTTTAACTAATCCAATTAATTAATGATTACTTGAACTTAATTATTTGTTTTACTTAGTGGTATTTAAAATTTACTTATCATTTTAATTAATGATGTTTGAGATGAATTATTCATTTTAACTAATGATTATTTGAAATGAATAAATCTTTTTAATTAATGATATTTAAAGTTATTAATTGATTTAATAAAAGTGATTAAAGTAAATTAACTAATATAATAAAAGTACTTTTAAGTTAATTAACTGATTTCATTTATTAAAGTTAAGAAACTTATCTAATAAAGGTTTTAAGTTAAAAGTGCTTTGGAAATAATTAACTATTTTATTTAAAATACTTGATTTGTTAATTTAAAAGAGATTATAAATGTGATTAATTATCTTTCAGGATAATTAATATTGTTTTAAATTTATAAAGGTATTTAAATTTTATTATCTTTTGGGATAATAAACATTGTTCTGAGTTTATAAATAATGGTTTATAAATAAGAAAATCCTTAAAAGGAATTGTTTATAAATAAAGCTAAATGTAAATTGTTTTGGGTTTAAAGTAAACAATGTTTTAATGATATTTGTTTTTGACCCTTGTTTTGATACACTTAGTATTATAAAATTTATCTTTTAAAAGAATATTTTGAAAGGTGTTTCTAAAAGTGTTTTGCCAATTCTGCAATATGGAAATATTGCATAAGTTCAGTTATAAAAGTGAAAGTTCGATTCGATTATGGAAAAAAAATTCGTAAACGATATCGCTTATATGGAAAGGATTTATTCATACTTTTAACGCTAAACGTTGAGGCTTGGACTCATTTCTATCTTGAAGGCTAAAATTTTTATCAAGGCAATGCCTAAAGGTAACACTACCTCAACTTGCCTAGCTTCATTTTCAATCGAGAGATAAAACTTGTTTGAAACCGACGAGTAGTGTAAATATATGATATTTAATTTCCATATATGATTATTTTAGTTATCAATGATAGTTGATTTATTAATTATCCGATTCATCTTTCTCAGGGTGTATCTTCACCTTAAAAATGATTTGCTGCTCTTTTTAGCTTTGTTATCCTTTGTCGAAAATGACAAAATCCAAAGCGTGAAAGGGGGCCAAGCTATGTAGGGTTGCTCCCATTAAGGTATTTTCACATCTCATCTAGATTTTTGCATACCATTGCGTTAAAAATTGTTAAGATTTAGATGTGAAATATTTGGATACTCGGTAAGATTTGGCGAGGTCTGGCTTGGAGGGTCTCGAGAAGTGTTACAGAGTAAATGAGCTTCTTAGAAGTATATTACTAGAGGTATACTTCAAGAGGGGTGCACCTTCCTAGTCATTTGTTGAAAATTTTATTTTCCTTATTTGATTCGAACCTTTATATTGTTTTTCTGTAATTGCAATGGGAAAAGTCGACCACTCTTCACGATGTTTAATTATAGATTTAGTCCATTCTATTAAGTTTGGACCGTTTTATTGTTTTATCCATTCTGTCTAGTTTGGATTTTGTTCAAACTATTTTCATTCTTTCAAGTCTGGTTTTTAATACTACATTTAGCCATTCTTATTTGAATTTGTTTCCTGCTGTTTATCTTTACTCCTACCTGTATGGATGTTATTCTTATGAGAGAAAAACCCATTCCGTGTTAGCGGCGTGGTCTCATAGAACTTTTATATATTCCCCATTATTTGAGATATCTCACGCTAGTATTTCCAGATCAATTCAGATGTTATTTTATTATAATGTTCAGGCGAGACCGAGTATTTTTCTAGGTTGTCTTTGGTATTATGGTGTAACGATCCGCTATTTCGAACCATTCAAATCGACAATAACCCACACATGTCAAACTTGAATTGCTCAAAACAACAGATTGTTAATTTATATTTGGCAAAACGTAGCATATACAGTAAATAAATCAGTCATAAAATCACAGATACAGTGTAATACAATAATATGCAACGAAAAGAAATAAATAGTAGTTCATGAAGCTACTACAGAAAATCAGAACTTAAGCAAATACAACAGAATCCTAAATACATAAGAGTCTCTAATATAAAAGCAAATGATAAAACTGAACATAAATAACTGGAAATAACTGAAAACTGAAATAACTAAAAAGCTGAATAGATAAATGATAGATCTCCAAGCAAAGCTCAAAGCTCCAAAGGTGAGTCTCAAATGCTATGATACTCAGGCAAACTCGAGCATAAAGCAAAACACAAAACACTCGAGTCGGGATTAACATTCTTATACAAGTAAATCAACACAAATGAAATGTCCAAGTGAAATGCAATGTAACTTGAAGGATGTTCGGGATTCCATCCTTTAAGGATCTGTGGAACTATCTGCATACATAATACAATACGCTACATAGATAATGTCTACACTAAAGTAAAATATTAAAACAACTTTAAGGCATTACCCATATCCCCCTTAACACATTTTTATATAAATATCGTAGTCTATACAGATACTGTAAGCTCCACCAAACCGGTGGGATACTTAGTGAGAACTCCATAGGTACGGTACAAATAAAAATCATAGTGGGCACGATAAGGCATATGAAAAGGCACGCGAGGCAATGCCCAGGGCAGGATACTAATGTTTTGCAACCTGGTTGGTGGTAACGCATAGCAGCTACTACCGTCCACCTCGAGACACACTCCCATAATCAAGGGTGCACCCAATCAAATCATGAAATAATAGATATGGCATCGGAGAAGCATGCTCGATCGGAGGTGCAACCTCACTTGCCCCAGGTATAGCTCCTGTTTTAGTCATATCAAGCTGACTCGAGGGTGTCATGGCTGCGTTCATACCTCATACAGACGTTCGTCAAACCATCATACTTCGTTCTGGATTCTCCACCACATACACAGTTGTTAAAGTGGTTTTCAGTATTGGTAGAGAGTATGACAATATTCAATCTCGGTATCTTTAATAACCACACGCTTATTTCACACTGTGATCATTTTCATTTCAAACTGTTCGTGCTTCATATCAAAATATCACATCCATTTCAAAATTATATCACTTTCGAAATCATATTCACTTTCGAAGTCATGTTCACTTTCGAAATCATTATTCACTATAAATCATAACAGTTCCAACTTAAACAATTTGAATATTGAAAGTAGTTTATATATTGGAATAGTTATACATTAAAAATAGTTTATATTTAAAAATGGGTTATAGATTAAAATAGTATATGTATTAGAAATAGTTTAAATATTAAAATATATATATTAAAAATTGTTTATAAATTCAAAATAATATATATTAAAATAGTTTGCATGTTAAAAGAGTTTATATCGAAAATAGTTTCAAATTAAAATTGGTTCTTCCATTTTCAGAAATCAAATCAAATCAACCCTAGTTCCAGAATTCAATTTAAATCAATCCTAGTTCAATGATTTCAATTAAAAGGTTACAGGTTCAATTCAAATTCTCATTAAAACCATTTTTAGTTTATATCGATTTCAAATCCGGATTTGAACTTCAAATTTAAACCACTTCCAATTCAATAGGTTTCAAAGTTTAAATATTCAAACATTTATAATAACTCAATTTGATAAATTTCATTTATATTTCAAATTCAACTTTAATTCTGTTTGAATTTAAAAATATTCACTTAATCGTTTTTAATAACATTTAAATAAAATCTCAAATTACAAATTTAAATCAATATTAAATATTCAATTTATATTTTATTTAAATGTGAAAATATTCATTTAATCACCTTTAATCAAAATCTAATTATCAAGTTATAAAAATCATATCTTTAAAATCTCAAAATTAAAAAGTTTCAAATCAATTTTTATTTAAATACAATTTTTAAATATATTAAATTTCAAATCAATTTCAATTCATCTTTCCAACCTAAATTTATTAAAGTTATTACAAAATCTATTTTTAAAATATCAATAAAAATTTAAATAAATACTTAGGCATATTATATATAGACTAATTAAATTAAATTTTATTATATTAAATTAAATCTTATTATTAAATTTATTTTATATTAAATCTTATTTTATACATAAAAATAATAAATTTATAAGTAAAATTTTATAATTTACATTTTCAAAACTTAACTTATAATTTTAAAATTTCCAAAACATATAATTTAAAAATCTAAATTTATACCCATATTAAAATAAAAATAAAACCTTTATATTATATTTAAAAATCAAAACACGTATATTTCCTTTTCTCAAAAATTGGGAAATCTTTTTAAAAATAGACCAATGGTGTCCGTATATAGTTTTCTATCCTATGGTCAAAAGATAGATATTTATCATTTCCATCTGCAATAATTAAATTTTATGGGTATTATAACGACCTGTAATTTTCGATAATTTAAATTAGTTCATTTAATAAGATTTTGGTAATTTAATATTATAAGAAATAAAAATTTGGGATTTATTAATGAAATAATAACTAAGATGAAACATAACAACGTTAATTAAAGTAAATTATTAGCAACTTGAATAAAATTCCAATCAATTGAAATAATGTAAATGTATACTTGGTTACAAATTGAACATAAGAAAACAAATGTAAATATTGAATTAATTAATGAAATAGTATAGTTAATGGAAATTTAATAAAATTAGTGTAATGAAAGCAATTATAAAATTTGTTGTGAATAATAAACCGAAATGTGATTGAAAGTCAATGGTGACATTTATTATATGTCACCTATTTATTTAGGCTATTAAATTAAATTGGAAATCTGTTTCAATAAATCTAATTAAATATTACGTTAATGTAAATTAAGGTAATAAATGGGAAATAATGTTAATTTTATTCATAATATGACAATTGGTTGAATAAAGAAAATGAAAATCAAGATTTATCAATTTACTAGAATTTAAATTATAACATTGGATTAATTGCAGTTAAATGAAATTAAATGTTTAAATATTACGCTAATGGGAATTAAGATGAAATTGGAGAACATTGGTGTACTAAGATATAAACCAATGTTAATTATACCCATAAGATGATAATTGAGTAAATAACAAGAGGGAATTCAAATTTAACGGAATTATTGAATTTTAATCTATAATTGCTGAATTATTTGAAATTGAGAGTAAACACTGTAAATGGTGAGATATTCAATAAAAATTTGATATAGAAATTTATATTAAAGGATTATAAATTACTAAGTAATCCAAAGTGATAGAAATTGCGAATTATTATGAACTGAAAAAGTGATTTATTCAATTTAATATTAATTTATTTAATTAATGTGAAAATAGACATTTTGGCCACTGATTCAGATTTCGACGAAACCAGTTTCATCGGATCCATATGTGAATTAATGTAAGGTTTAAAGTTCTGTAGCGATCGGACTTGTCGTTTGATCGTACGAACTCGAAACGCATGAAAATCAATTTAATTAAAATCAATTGAAATCAATTTGAAATAAGCTAATTTTAACACAACTTCTCCATACGATGGAATTAGGACTTGAAACCTGTTCCATTGAATTTAAAATTATTGAAAACATCTATTTTGATATATGGAATTAACCAATTTCGTTCCGGAGGTGAAGCGGGCTTTTCGGGTTATTTATCGTTCAAAATCCAAATCAAATCATATCTGCTCTTTCTATTTTCTAATCTACCTATAAATAGGCTACAATAACCGTAGTTATTCCTCATTCTATTTATCTGTATGTACAATTTCTTCTCAACTCCTCATTCCAATGACAGCCAAACCCTAATTCCCAAATTTCAAATTCAATTTCAAATTCAATTCCGAAACCAAACTCCTCCAAACCCTTGCAAATTATATACCGTTTCGAAGCTCACGACGAGTGCAACCCAAATAAGTGATTTGTTTTTCAATTGTACGCACTGTTTGACCAGAAATCATCAAAGAACTTCGGCCTTTGTTTAGGGTTTCGATAGTTTAACGGTGGATCTGCATCCTGGGGACGATAGGAGGGCATGGGGTGGTAGAGGAGGTCGAGCAGCCCCTAGATCTAGTGTTTGTTCATGCTGTAAGTCGAGGGGATTTCTAGAACTTTTCTTAGATCATCGACGGCGGTGGACGCTCTTTGGTGAGCCGCGATAGGCCGCGTGGGCAGGGGAGGGGCGCCTCGGCGAGGCCAAGGCAGTGTTGTTCTCTGATCGTAATGGGATCATCTGTGACGGCGGCGATTTTGATCGGAAGAGGGCGGCTATGGTTCGAATGCCTAGTGTCGAGCATGTTTTCTTGCTAGGGTTTGAGCAGATCTACTTGCCGACGTGGCTAGGTAGTGGATTTCTTTCCTTTTTTCAATTTTATTTGAATTTTATCTTCGAATGCTCTAACGTGCATATCTTTTCCATACGAACTCGGATTCACACGCAGTTTGATCCGCAGGGATCATATGGAAATTTCGAACATTTTAACGTTGGATTGGTCGAATTCTGAGATCTTTGAATTTGGGCCCTAATTTGGATTTGAATTCGATTTAAATTCAAAGGTGAGTGTTTTAACCTACTCACAACTCCTAAAATTTCTTATGTTAGTTAAATTAAATTTATGATGTGATTGAAAATTTATTTATGGTTGTTTGGTATAATTTAAATCGTCACTCCAGTTGATTTGAATTTATTAGAATTTAATTGCTATTTAATTTAATATTGAATTTAAATTTTCGGTAATTACCCGTTATTGAAATTTAGTTAACTGTTGAAATTTATTAATTGAATTGGATGATGATTATGATGGATGTTTGGTTGTTGATATTGGATTATTGGATGTTATGTTTGATTTATATAATGTTATCACTCTGCAAGTTCCCTTAGTTATTATTAGGAAAATCACTATGGGTTGAAATGATATATACCCAAATGATCTGTAGATTAGGAAAAAATCGCTATGGGTTGAAATGATAGACTCGAGCGATTTTATGGATTTTTATATTAACTCGAGATTGCGGATTGAAATGATATATATCCGTAAATATAAAATAATTGCATATTGAAATGATTAATATCTGTATCACTTGACCCTAGGGTAGAGAATTATATACGGACACCGGATTTGTTAAATTAAATGATTTTAAACTCCAACTTTTGAATTTAGTTAAATGATATGTTAAAATAAAACTTAATTTATAAAAACTGAATTATTTTGGAATTTATGTTTTATGTTGAAGTTGGAATTGGTTTAAAGTAATTTAATTGAAATTTCAAAATTGAATTTTGTAGTATGAATAAAATTTATAGAAATCGAGCTATTCAAATTGTTGGAAATATAACTTTGAAATATATTGAAATTGGAGTAGTTTAAATTGATATTTCAAACATGCATTTAAATCAATATAGAATGTAATAGTTTATATAGAATTTGATTTAAAGATTTGAAATTGGGTTTTGTTGATTTGGAAATTGAAATAGTTCTGATGTGTTGAAATAAATAAATAGTTTAAATTGATATTAGTTTCAATTTCATGTTTAATATAAACTGTTTAAAAATATATTTATTTAAAGATTTTAAATTTCAAGACTTTCAAATTATTAAACTATTTTAATTTATATTAACCATATTAAATCATTTTAACCTATTTTAAACCATTTAATTTATTTTAAAACAAATTAACCCATTTTAACTTATTTTAAATCTAATTAATCTATTTTGAAGCTATTTAATCTATTTTAGTTATATTTAATCTATTTTAAATCTATTTAACTATCTTAAATCAATTTAATAAGTACCTTTAATCCATAATTAAACTATTTTAGAGTATTTTAACTATTTATAACTATTTAAACTATTTTCTAAATTTTCAGACTAAATAAAGGGGAAGTGTTTGTATTCAAATTCATTGGTTTAAGGGAAAATACGGTTAAATGATGTTGTAACCTAAGTTGGGATTTAAATGTTATAATTAATTGACCATGATGATTTTATAGTGAGGATTTAATCTAATTTGAAATATGATTTTTGAAATTATGATTTCGGAAACGAAATGATTTCAAAGGCGAATATGATTTCAAGGTGAATATGATTTCGAAAGTGATATGGTTTTGAGAATATGATATTTTGATATAAATTGTGAATGGACTTTTGAAATGTAAAAGAAACATCCAGTGTGAAATAAGCGTAGTTAAAAAGTCTGGGTCAAATATTATCATACTCTCTGCCAATACCGAAAACCACTTCAGTAACTGTGTATGTGGTGGAGATTTTAGAAATGAAGTAGGATGGTTTGGTGAACGATTTCTGTATGAGGTATGATGTGACCCCGACTCCCGTGAGTCAGCATAGATGTGACTAAAACAGGAGCCACGCTAGGCCAAGTGAGGTCGCACCTCCGATCGTGCACATTTCTTTGATACCATTCTATTACTTTTTGATTGATTTGGTGGCCGCCCTTGATTTTGATTATGGGAGTGCGTCCGAGGTAGGCGGTAGTAGCTGCTATGTGTTACCACCAGTATGGATCCGCAATTGATATATCTACCCTGGCATTACCTCGAGTATCGTGTTCATATGCCCTAGAGCGCCTTCTAGGAATTTTTTTTGTAGCATACCTATAGAGTGCCCTTTGATAGCCCTTCAGTTTATAAGAGGAGTTACGGTACTGTATAGACTATGGCAATGTATAAAATGTGTTAAGGGGTATATGTTAATGCCTTAATGCTATTTTAATACATTTACTTTACTGTAGATATATTATAACAGCATATTGTACTACATAGTAGTTTAAGGATCCTTTGGAGATGTGAATCTCGAATATCTCTTAAGTTATTGCACTCTTGTTAGACACTAGATAGAAGATGTCAAACCCCATAAACATCTCTGACGCCGTCGCACTCATATTTACCATTGATTTAACTTACATAAGATCTTTTAGTTCCGACTCGAGTGTTTTGTATTTTCAATTCGCTCGGGTCAGCTTGAGCATTTTAGGGTTGAAGACCTTATTTCTAGAGGACGAAGACAAAGATTTATACTATTACTATTTATATATATTTATTTCGCTGCTTTATGTTGTTCCGCTGCATCTATTTATTTATTTATTCCTGGTTTTTTTGTAACTCTGATGTTGTGTTGTAAAGAATAGTCAAATGTATTTATAAAACAGCTACATGAACTGTTAATTGATTATTATATTTTATCATTCCGCTGCGAGATTCTGTATTTGTTTTTATTTCTTCTCTTTTTCTTATTTACCCCATAACAATCTTCCATTTTGAATGGTTTGAGTTTGATGCGTGTATCTACTTAAAACATCCAAAAAAGTAGGTAGTTACAGGTATATATCAATTCAATCGGCAATCCTAAATTCAAAAAACAATAAAAATCGATTGGGTTTATCATTCAACCCATAACAATTTTTCTCAATCTATAATATCGTTCGGGTATGTATCATTTCAACCCATAGGGATTTCCTAAACTAACAAGGAACTTGCAGTGTGAGAACAATAGAATAATAATATACAATAGCATAACACATCAATTGCAGACATGAATCATAATTAACAATTTATATGTAATATATACAACATGGTTTTGGTGTCATATGTCAGTTATCATATGTCAATTACAAAGGTGAACAATTTAAGATAATAACATATGATATTTAACAATTGAATTTCTAGCCAATTCAATTTTATCAGCCTATTTCAATCATCATTTCATGTGAAATAATTTACTAAACATAAGAACGTCAATCGTGAGTGATCGCTCACCTTTCGAAGCTATGAAGGTGGTGATAAAATAATGGAGCAAAGTGGAGACCTACAACAAATCAAACCCAAGATTGAAGCAAAACCAATTCCCACAGCATGAATCAATGACCAAGCTTTTGAAGGCAAACTCCATAGCAAAACCAAAGCAAAGCGGAGCATTGAGAACTAGATTCGAGAATTCGATAAACAAAAGATTTATATATAATATATATTTCTCTTTGTTTTTTATAAGAAAGAGAAGGGGTAGGGGACCTCGGCAATCGGAAGCAAGGAGGGTATGCTCGACTGCTGAGAGTAGCTGTGAGTGCGAGGCTGTCATGTGGATCTGGTCATGAGAGGGAGGTGGGCTACGGCCAGGTGCTCAGCAATCACGATAGGCTGGGGAAGTGGCGATTTGCTGATGGGCTTCTTGCATGGGGAGGGTCAGTATTGTCGAAGGCCGGTGAAGGGAGATGGATGAGTTGCTGGAAGTAGACTGGGTGGAGTGACAAAGGTTCAGGTAGAAGGAAGAGGGCTTGGGGAAAAAGAGGTCGAGGGGATCTAAGTAGAGGTCGGAGGGAAGAGTGGGTGGTTGCACGAAGTGAGAAGGTGGTTGGATCTGGAGCGAAGGTGATGGACGGAGATGCGTGCTCGGATAGGAAGATGGAGAGCAGGTAGGTTTTTCTCAGATATATACTTTTCTTTCTATATATATATATATATATATATATATCTTAAATTGCAAGCACAGAAACGAATATGAAGAAGAGAGAAAGAAAGTGGTACGGACCAGAATTATATTAAAACCATGGGAATAGTAAAAGCCAAATAATAACTTCTGGGAATACTAAAGGTAAGTGGCTATTTGTTTTCACGGTAGATAATGAAAGGACATAGAATACCAAAAGGCTCAAAACGTGTATTGATACGGCCCACCTTTCGCAGATTTCGCCGCGTATCGGACGCCGAAATGCACAAATGAATATATTAAGGAGATCAGCACGACGAGACGAATAGAATTGTAGATTGCTATTTGAGATACAACCATCCAATCAAAACTCGATTTTTTCTGCCAAATATGTTGCTAAAACGCCAAAAATAGGATAAACGGAGCTAGAGTAGTTCAAATTTGGAAAAATAAAAAATATGACGTCTCACTTATAAAATGATTTACATTTTTATTATGTAAAAATATTCAGATTTCAGAAATATTTTATTTCCCACAAATTTTAATTGATTTTAAATTTTAAATTAAAATTTCACAACCAAACAAACTTACGTATTTTCTGATAAAAATCTGACACTTGCTATGTTTAAATAGACGTATTCCAAATATCAAATTTTCATTGCAAAAATTTAATTATATATTTTTATGAATTATTTTAGTTAATTACGTTAATTAAAATCATTAAAAAAATTTGGTCATTACATATAGAGATCTTGGAGAGGAACTGGAGGTTCACCTATCATAGTGTTTTATTTTCCCCTGTATTATATAGTACCCTGTTAGCAATTGTATGGTTATGATTTTATAACTGACCAGCTGATAAGGTTTGTTTTAACTCTGATGTCTCTGTATTTTTGAGGAATAATTTGTACTATCCATGTTATATTATATGTTGTCGATTTCGCTGCGAGATTCTGTTTTGCTCTATTATTTTTCTTTTTATTTACCCCAACAATCTGCCCTTTTGTCGATTGGATGCATGACATTAGAACATAGTGGTAGTGTTCAGTGTTGACTTTCAATGGTTAAAAAGGTGGGTCATTACATATGGTATTAGAGTGCAATGTTACGCGAGAACCTTAGTTTTGGTAGGGTCTAGCTCATTAGAGATAGGGTAAGCAATATCCTAGAATGAGTTTGAGAGTGTTATAAATTTAAGAGCGTATTAGTTAATGTTATAAAAACATACTATGTTAATTGGTTAATTGAGTTTTTATGATTTCTGGTCGAGACATGGGTCTCCAATGTATCAATAGGGATATATAAATATTTGAATGAGGCCAACGGACATTGTACTGAATTTTTAAAAATTTGGCAAATTAAATATTTTTCCCCGGATTATATTATATATATATATAAATGAATAATTTTCAAAACTTTATATGGTTATAGAGTGTGTTTGTTTGAATGTCAAAATATTTATTTATTATCACTAGTATTTGTTCAGTTGTGCTTAATTAAATTTATAGCATTGACTATTGTTTGTTAGTTGTTAAACTGTGCTCGGTTTATATAGGAGCATTTAGTCTGATTTAAAATGAACCCTTTGTGAATTAATTTTCATAATTTGACTCTTAGGTGTTCGAAGAAAATGTTAAGTTAAAATTTCACCTTTTAATAATGGTAGGTGAAGGATTAAACTTTAATAATTTTTTTTAATATAATCTAAATGATAGGATGAGACAATTAGAGAATAAATATTTGAGAAAATTTGATTATAATAAGAGTTCTTATAATATAATATGATATTATATAAAGGAAATTTTATATAAATTTAGTTTATAAAATGTGCTTAAAAAGGATTTTTGAATCTAAATCCCGGAATTTCTGAAAATAATTTCAAAATTGAGAAATGAAATAGTAGTATTTTTGGAAGTAATTGAAAGTAAAAATATTTTGGAAAGTAAAATCTTAGATGGAATGCATTTTTTCAGATAATTAGGAGGAAATCATTTCGATTAGTTTTGAGGTAATCTGAATAATCTTCTAAGTAACAATCACATGTTCGCTTAGGCAAACATTGTAGGGTGCTTAGTAAATTATTCTTTTTATTATTGTGCAATCGAAATGAGTTCAAAATACAAATGAACGCCAAATGGGTTTTAATAAGGGGCATTTCACTAGAAGGACAAACTTGGCAATCCAATTAGTTTTTAGGACGCACATCCAAAAAAATTAATTTTAAGGCCAAAGTCAACAGAATAATTACTTTTAAAGACAAAGTCAGCAGTCCAATTACTTTCAAGGACATAATTTCATAGGTTTTTGGCCTTAGAAACTAATTATTTTGCATTTTGTCCTTAAAAGTAATTATTTCAGTTGTGTGTCATAGAAACTAATTGCACTTGCTAAAGAGGCCCTTATGGCTAATTTCCACTTTTTTAATAAATACATTGTTTGAAGTTATTATATATAAAAATATATGAATATGCTTTCAAAAATGAGTTTTTGAAATTAAACCAGGGTATCTGATTTTTAAATTTCCTTAAAGGGGATTGTTTCCAAAAAAAAGTATTTATGATTAGAGATTGTTTTAATAAGTGAAATTTTACCCTTAGATAAAAAGGGATAAACTAGAAAAAGGTAAACTGGGTTAAATTGGATAAGAAAGTTTTGGACGAACATCATTTTATTTAAACCATAACTTTTGTTTAAAAGCCCTAAGTAATGCAAACGATTCATTGATTTGGTCAATCCATAAATATCATTCATTTTAACACTCTAAATTAAAAAGGTTAAGAGGTTGACTCGGTTTTAAAAGACCCAAATTTTGATTAAATCTTTACCTAAATTATGGAAAATAAAAATAAATATTGTATGTTCTCCAGGGATATAGAAGAGTATTATACGAGTAAGTAAAGTGGAAATAAGTTATTATTTGAAGTTTTATAAAGAAAATGACTATGTAAAATATTTTTAAACTTGGGCGAGAATTCATGAGATACTTCATAAATAATTTTAGTATTGAATAAAATAATAAGTGAAAATTTAAGTGATTAAAAAAAACTAATGCAGTTAAAAAACCAATAAATTTAGAGCATAACTTTCCATTTTGTCTAAGTGAGTTTGGTTAATCCTCTAAGTAATAACCAAAGACTAATGAGCAAAAATGATACGCTTAGATAATTATCAATATTTTTGGACAATTAAGAAGGTTCAGGTCCTAAGTTAAGATTTTTTTGTTAGTCATTTGACATTTTGACATAATGTTAAGTGATATGTTTTCCCTTATGGAATTTGATTGATTGACTATTAGTGCAAGTTTATTCCTTCACAGAATTTGATTGATTTGATTAGATTGAATTGAATTGATTGGTTGTGTGACTTTATATACCATTGTTTATAAAGTTTAAATTTATAGACAAAGGATTTTGAATTATTGTTATTAGGACCTAAATCCCGATGATTTTTAAACGAGATTTTTTTATAGATTTTGGGAAAGGAATTATATTTATTCACTTTAGTCAATCTTTTTGGAGGAACCGAAAATACCACTTGATGCTCCACGTTGTTTTGATTCTAGAGTTTCACCATACTTTATTAGGAGGATTCCCTCCTTGTCACTTTGATTTTTAATCTCTGATTTAATTCCCGTTTGAGAAATTTGAACATAAATTTTTGAATTGAAAAACCCATGCATTTAGATCTAAATTTATCATTTGAAAATTTTGGATACATAGCATCTATTACAAAATATTGTCTATATTTTAGCGCATATGATTGAGATATGGTTGTTGATTGTATGTAAATTTATATCTGACTAGTTTTTGCATATAGAGTTACTCACATTGCTTTTGTCAGCCTGATTTTCTCTTAGATTATTCAAGTACAGGGAAGCAAGGGATTTCCACTTGACTTCATGTGCACCTGCATTGCATAGATGCAATAAATTTCTTTCCAAGAATATAAATCAAATGCAAAAAGTTATGTAATAAATCAATAAAATTTAAATTGGTTGATGATTTTATGCCCCAGATATGGGAGGCCACTTGGCTTTTATTTTCTTTGGTTGGTTTAGAGCCCGTAAAGGCAATTTGTAGTTGTTCCGATCAAGCCATGCAAAGGAGACGCTGGCAAAAAAATTCTTAAATTTATAAGTTAGAAATATTTATGAGAATTTTGTAAAATTTTTGATAACTAAAACTTGATTTTTGAGTTATATCTTGGAATGAATGAATGGAAGGGAATTAGTTAGTATAGGTGAGTAAATTGAAAAGACTTGGAAATTTTGGAACCTATTCCAACTAATTGGTTTTGAAAAGTTAATAAGTTTAATAACTCATTTTAATTAATGGTTTTAAACTTAAGGATTGGAAACATTTTCTTCCTTAGGAATTTCAAGGATGAAATTCATTTAAGGGGGAGAATGTAACTACCCAAAATTTTGGTCTTTTGATTTTAAATTTTAAATATTTAAAAAGTGGATTTTTAAAATTCAATAACTTATAAATCAAATATAAGGAAATTTAAATATTTAAATTGTGAATTAAATATTATTTAAATGGATTCAATAATTTTATTTAACTCATTTTAATTAATAAATAATATTGATGAATTCAATTTGAAAATTATTTACAAAACTAAATAGATCAAATAAATATTGATAACTGGATCAAAAATATAAAACGATATTTAAAATTATGAAATTATCATCCCGGGGCACTGTCTCAGATTTTGCTCCAGTTTTATTGGATCTGTAATAATGAATTATAATACACCGTCGAATTTTATGGCGATCAGACTTATCGTTTGGTCGTACGAGTTCGAAATGCGTAGAAATTAACTTCGAAATTTATAATTTAATTGAGTTTGAAAATCTATGTTCGGTATGTGATCGAATTAAGTCTCAAGTCTAGTTTCATTATGTTCGGAATAGGAGTATAACATATAGAACGCCAGGCGGCATGTCTCATTTGGAGATTGAGATTTTTAGGTATGTCATATCAAATATTTGCAGATGAAATAATATATGTATTTTATTTTATAATCCTATACCTCTACATATTAGGCCATGCTCCGCATGTTTTTGACCCATTCCCTTGTGTGCAAGCCCATGCCCCTTCTTCTATTTTATGTAGCCTGTAATCAAGAAAATGGATCTCTTTTTTGAAATTCAAAACTTTATCTAAATCAAATCACCTAACCAACTAAAAATCTTAATTTTGGTCCATTAAAATCCATTTGCTATAAGCTTCAATCCTCTATCCATTTTAAGAATGCGGCAGTCTTTTAGGTGATCGACATTAGGGGCAGCAGTTCTAGGGCTCGAGATTTTAGGAGATTTTGAAGACGTTGGTTCAAACGGTAGGCGGTGTTGAACTCGTGGTGACTTGGAGTGTCAATGGCAATCGAACATAGGTGCTTCGTCGCCTTAGGGGCCGTGACTTGATGCATTCGAAGGGTTGCTTGGTGATGCCGTGTTTAATTGGGGTGTAATGGCATTGATCTAAGGTGTTGGGCGAGTTTAGTTTGTCGAGGGGAGCTCAAGGTGAAGGCAGAATTGAATTTCATCGAGTTATTCTCTATGTCGCTGCAAACCATGCACGTTTAGGATAGTTATCTACTCGTGCACAATGACCTTGGTATGGAGAAGATAGATTTATGAGATTTGTTTTAGTTAAGTACGGGTAAAAATTTAATTAAATAATTTAGTATTTTAATTCTTTCAATGACTTAAAAATCGAATAGCTTTTGCATACGAGATTGGATTTAAACGTCGTCTTTTACATTGGACTCATAGTGAAGATGGCTATGCGTTGAAATCAGTTTAATTTGATTTGGATTTTATTGGAATTAATGAAAAAATCGAACATTCGTTCGGTTTTGGTCCAAATCGGAATGATTCGGCGTAAATAAAAATCAACGTGAGCTTAACTCACATTCAATTTTATTCTATCATATCTATGATGTTATAAACTATTATTGATTTGTTTGGATGATTGTTAAATTGCTTGATTAATTATTTAGTTGAATTTCCGTTTGAAAAACGGATGGCATATAAATTTGATTATTATGAACCCTATGATTATATGTATATTATCTATAACCATTGTTTTGCAAGGAAAATCCATAGAGAGACCCTAAGGGGTTTCTCACCAATAATTATTTATTTACATCCTTATGTTGTTATATTGATGGTTAATTGAAAAAAAATCTTAATATTCCATTTAATTTGTTAAGTGTCGTTATAGCGATTTCGCTATATCGTCATTTAGAAATTTTCATCCCCAAATCCCTATCATATGTTTCTAAACTTGAGCTTATATTTTCAATAAATAGAATGTTTAAATTCATTAAATATTTTGACTAATGGTAATTTAAGTAACTAAACATTTTAATTAATGATTTTTTTTTAAAATTTAATTAATTGTTTAATTAATGGCATTTACAATTATTTAATCATTTTAATTAAAGATTTTTATAGTTAAATAAGTCATTTTAATAAATGATGATTTAACTAATGAAGTTTGAATTTAACTAATCCAATTAATTTATGATTATATAAACTTAACTAATTATTTAATTAATGGTATTCAAAATTTACTTATCATTTTAGTTAATGATGTTTGAGATGAATTATTCATTTTAATTAATGATTATTTGAATTGAATAAATCTTTTTAATTAATGATATTTAAAGTTAATTAATTGATTCAATAAAAGTAATTAAAGTAAATTAACTAATATAATGAAAGTGTTTTAAGTTAATTAACTAATTTTGTGTTTTAAAGTTAATGAACTAATCTAATAAAGATTTTAAAGTTAAAAGTGTTTTAGAAATTTTTTATCTATTTTATTTAAAATACTTGACTTGTTTATTTAAAAGAGATCATAAATGCGATTAATTATCTTTCAGGATAATTAATATTGTTTTAAATTTGTAAAGATATTTAAATTGTTTTATTATCTTTTAGGATAATAAACAGTGTTCTAAATTTATAAATAATGCTTTATAGATGAAAAAATCCTTTAAAAGGAATTATTTATAAATAAAGCTAAATGTAAATTGTTTTGGGCTTATAGTAAACAATGTTTCAATGGCATTTGTTTTTGACCCTTATTTTAATGCACTTTTTAATATAAAATTTGACTTTTAAAAGAGCATTTTAAAAGGTATTTCTGAAAGTGTTTTACTTGTAATATAGAAATCAAGCACAAGTCCAGTTTCAAATTTTAAAGTTCGATTCGGTTATGGAAAAATAATTCCATAAACGATATCGCTTATATGAAAAGGATTTAATCATACTTTTAATGCTAAACATCAAGGCTTGGACTCGTTTCTATCTTGAAGGTTAAAAATGTCGTCAAGGCAATGCCTAGAGGTAACTCTACCTCAACTTACCTGGCTTCATTTTCAACCGAGAGATAATACTTGTTTGGAATCGACGAGTAGTGTAAATATATGATGTTTAATTTCCATATACGATCATTTTAATTATCGCCGATAGTTGATTTATTAAATATTCGATTCAACTTTCTTCATGGTGTATCATCAGCTTAAAAACGTTTTGCTGCAATTTGAGCTTTGTTTTCCTTTGTCGGAAATGACTAAATCCAAAGTGCGAAAGGGGACCGATCTATGTGGGGTTGCTCCCATTAGGGTATTTTCACATATCATCTTGATTTTTATGTACCATTACATGAAAAATGGTTAAGATTTAGATATGAAATATTCCGATACTCGGTAAAGCTTGGCGGGTCCGGCTTGGAGGGTCTCGAGAAGTGTCACAGAGTAAATGAGCTTCTCAGAAGTATATTACTAGAGGTATACCTAAAGAGGGATGCACCTTCCTAGTCATTTATTAGAAAATTTCCTTTTCTTATTTGATTCAAACCTTCAGATTGTTTTTTTGTAATTGCAATGGGAAGATTAAACCACTCTTCATGATGTTTAATTATAGATTTAGTCCATTCTATCAAGTTTGGACTGTTATCTAATTTTATCCATTCTGTCGAGTTTAGATTTTGTTTGGACTATTTTCATTCTTTGAAGTCTGTTTTTTAATACTATTTTCGCCCATTCTTATTTGAATTTGTTTCATGTTGTTATCTCTACTCTTTCCTGCATGGATGTTATTCTTGTGAGATAAAAAATCGTTTTGTGTTAGCCGTGTGGTCTCATATAACTTTTATATGTTCCTCGTTATTTGAGTTATCTCATGCTGGTATTTCCATACTGACCCGCGTATTATTTTATTATAATGCTTGGGTCAGACCGAGTATTTTCCCATGTTGTCTTTGGTGTTATGGGGATCTTAGAAAGGAGCTAGAGGTTCACCTATCATAATGTTTTATTTTCTACTGTATTATATAGAATCGCTAACTGAAATGGTAAGGTAATGATTTTATAACTGACCAGCTGATAAGGTTTATTTTAACTCTGATGTACTCTTTATTTTGAAGGAACAGTTTTTACTGTCCATGTTATATTATATGTTGTCGATTTCGCTGCGAGATTCTAATTTTCTATGTTCTTTGTTAATTTTCTTTTTATTTACCCTAACAATCGGCTCTTTTGGTGATTGGATGTGCGACATTAGAACACAGTGGTAGCGTTCGATGTTGACTTTCGTTGGTCAAAAAGTGTAGGTCGTTACATATAGCACTTACAAAATACCACTTTAAAACTATTATATGGTTTAATGTTTTGGAAGTGAAATGATGGAATCGATGTGTGGTTTTAATATCTATTGAGATGACGGAATCCATGTAGGATTCATGATTTGTTCGAGTATTGAAGACTTGTGAGTTGTCGAACGTAGTCTCGACATCGGTAATGGAAAAAAACCAGAGTAAGGATGCATAACCTCAGGTTTGGTTAACCTAAAAAAGGGGTATAGCAACTCAATTATCTAGAGTATGCTTATAAATTGTTGGTGCAGGGAGTTGTTATGCCTCGCACCACATGTTTTCCACATGTTTGGGCATGGGTCACTTGTGTTAACACTATGATATATATTTTATCTAGAGATATACGATACTCAAAAGGATATCTCTGATCCTTGTGCGATAAATCCACATCGTTGAAACAAGGGCGTCTCTGTGGAAACACTGTAGAATTTAGAGAACACGCCATAGCGATTTTGATTGTATAACTATTATTTTTGTGGTGCATGCTTTACGCAACATATCTATTTTCTTACTTATATTCATCACCTTAGACATTATTATAATATCACTAAATTTTCTTATGAAATGGTTTGGTTATAGTAAGGTAAATACTCATCCATATTTATTTACGGTGTTGTCTTACAAGGTACCTTTATTTTTGAAAGGATTTGTAAATATGAATATCCATATGATTGAGTTTCTCACGCTAGTTTACCAGACTGATCCAGGTATTATTTTCTTATAATGCTCGGGTCACTCCCTAGTTTATTTCTAGATTTAGTTATGGATGTTTTGGACTCTTGGAGAGGAGCTGGATGATTACCTACCGTAGTATTTATTTCTGCCACATTACTTTATGTATATATATCATCAATTGTAAGGACATTCTGTTATAACTGTCCAGGCTGATGATGGTACTTAGATTAGCAACTCTGACATGCTATGTATATTATAGTAACATTGTATGCTATCTATTGATGTTATATGTTATCATTTTCGCTGTGAGATTCTGATGTTTTTGTTCTCCTCTTTTTCGTTCATATTCTTTTCTTCCTTTTGTTTACCCTAACTTCTATCTTTCCAACACTTGGTTGCTCGGCATGTGAATACCATGGATGTATTGGTATCGACATTTTAGGATCAGAAAGACAATTATTACAATTTAGCATCAGAGCTGAAGGTTAAGTGAGAACCTTGACTTTGGTTATATATAGTTCATTCAGGGATAGGGTAATGGAATGCCCTAGTACGAGTTGAGAGTATTACAAATACGAGAGTGTGTATATGTTAGTGCTATAGAAATGTTTTATATTGTGTTAATTGGTCTGTTAAGTGGTTTATGAATTCTGGTTGGCACATGGGATGTCATGGTACCAATAGGGATTTCAAAATACTTAAACAAGGCAAACCAACACTGTATTGTTTTATAATTTGGTAAAGGAAATAATTTTACCTAAGATTGTATATTATATATAAAAGAATAATTTTCAAAAGAAATTGATATAGTTATTTATGATGTGATTGTTTGTTAGAAAATGATAATATTCAATTATTAGCATTTATTGTTTGATTTGTTGTGCTCAGCCAGTTTATGAGCATTGACTATTGTTTGTTGATTTTGAATTATGCTTGACCAGTTTATGAGTATTTTAGCTTTTCACTACATGGGTTGGGTAGATAGCAATCATGGAACATTAAAACAAATATCTTGTGAATTAAGTTTCACAATTTGACTATAAAGCATTTAATGGTAATGTTGGGTTAAATTTAATAAAAGGTGTTTACTATAACTTAAAATCAAGGTAAGATGTTTTGAAAGTAAATAATGGTGAAAAGATTTTATATAAGAAGGTGAATTTATATATGTGTGATTTATAAACAAAAATGGATTTGAATTGAGAATCTAGAAACTAAAACCCTGATGTTATTGAAAATGGGGTTTAAGGTTTTGGAGAAAATAACAATAGTAATATTTAGATGTATTTGAAAGACTAGTGTTTTATAAGATTTTTAAGATCTATTTGATTTTGAAGTTGCTCTCGGAATCGATGAATCGATTCGGGAAACAAAGTGGCTTGAAAGTGACTAAAAATGGGTAAGAGGTGTATTCGATTAGTAAACACTTCTCTTAGGTATAAAGGGGATATATAACACTACCTGGTGGGTCCAAGTTCCATGTATCATTTGCTGTTACTCGATCCATATGTATATTTTTCATGGTTTTAAAGAAAACATTTTGGAAATAGGTTTTGTAAATGATTTTGGTTTAATCTTAAAAAATATGATTTTATATATAAAAGAATATATATGAATGTAATATTATTTCAAAAGATTTGAAATAAAACTAGTGTTTTGTTCTAAAGTTCTCTATTAAGTTATATTATGGACGCATGTATCCTATGCATTAGCGTAGTTTAGTTTGTGCATCTTATTAAGATATGTTAATTAGTTGTTTTAATTTGTTGAAATGAAACGTAATTTTCGACGATTTTGGATAGTCGTAAATTTCTGAATTGTAAAATAATTTAAAACTAAGTAATTTTGTGAAAATATAAAATGATGAATCTTTAAAGCTCTTAATTTGGAAAGATAGTAAGTTAAAATGTAATAACGCCGAATTTCAGTCATTCGAAATTGGGATGTTTAATTGATTTTAAATATTCACAAGTTAATTTTATAAGTTGAATAACTTATATTTCAAATATCTTTATTTAATTGGATAATTAAATTATTAATTTAATATTTGAAATTGTAGAAATAATTTGATTTTGAATTTAATGAGAATAAAAATGATTTCTTAAGTCGAATTAAATTCTATTTGAATTAGAATGATGTTAGTATAATTTTAAAATTGATTTAAAAGTTAATTTATAGAAATTGGATATTTTAATATTTAATTAACATGTAAAAATGGTCATTTTTGACACTGTCTCGGATTTTGACGAAACTGATTTCATTGGATCTGTAATGTTATATTAATGTAGGATTTTAAATTTCATGTCAACTGAATTTACAGTTTAGTCGTGGGAAGCCGAAACGCATAGAAATTTATTTAAGTAAATTTTAATTTAAATAATTCAATTCAAAAACCTATCTTCCAAATACAATCGAATTGGCTCTCGATATATATTCCATTGTATTCCGAATAGGGGTAAAACATTATAAACGCCAGGCGGCATGCTTCGTTTGAAGCTCGAATTTTTTTTAGATGAATAGTGTCACGAAATTTTATATAAAAGGACTTCATTATTCTCTATTTTTACAAACCCTAAGAAATTAGGACTAGCCGCCATGTTTTCATCAATGGCCAGAATTTCATGGCCTTCCCCCTCCAATCTCCCTCAATCCACTAACTATTACGTCTCAACTTCAACTACAATGTTGTAGAGCTCGATGAGTACGAAAAATCAAACAATTATGATCTAAATCATAGCGACGTGGAGGGAGGAAAATGGCCATGTTTGGCGCGCGTCTAGAGATTGATTTCACAGCGTAGGAGGGCCGAGTTCGCCATTGTTCAGGTGGAGGTGTGCGTGGGCTAGGGCTTTCGTTTTGTAACATCCCCGTTTTTAAATCAAATTTAAATTGGTAATTAATTTAATTTTTGGAATTAAAGTGAATTAATTTGATATTTCCCAAATTAAACAAGATATGTACTTGTTTAGTTATATATATAAATCTGTAATTTGGAATTTGAATTTGAAATTTTACAAATTAAATAATATGTTATTTATTTATGTATATATGTATACAAATTAAGTTTAAGTTAAAAATTGGATTTGGGATTCCAATATAAATATATTGAAAATAAAGTTCGATTTAAAAACTTTATAAAATTAATAAAATTTGTTTTCTAACTATAATATATATATGTAATATATATTTTGAAAGTTATATTTTGAATGTTCTAAATTTTGTATTATCTAATGTACATATGTGTGTTTATTTATTAAAGTATAACTAGTTTTAAAATCACTTTTTTCTTTGAATTGATATAAGATAAATATAATTTGAATAAGATATTAATAAAGGAATAATGTTCTTTCTCTTTAAAATAATACATATATAAATAGTTACAAAAGAAAATATAAATAGAAAATAATATAAAAATAAATTTAAACATTTAAACACATGCAAAACACATGTGTAAACATTTTATGAGACAAGTTAACATTTGTAAATATTTTGACAAAGCATTAATACAAGTGATAGCTCAATTTTATTTTGTAATTACAAATGTCATTTATCATCATTTATTTTAATTATTAATAAAAAGAAAAACAAGCTATATATATATATACAACTACTATCCTACTTCTTCATTGTTGTCTCAGATTTTTCAAAACACAAAACCAGATCAAAAGAAAAAGAAAACAAATATACAAATCAGAAAAGAAAAAAAACAAATCAGGTCCAAATTCAAAACCTGGAAGCAAGCTAACAACTCAACACAATCAAACCCAAGTTTATCCTCTGTTCTAAATTCCAGTTTCAAGTATAAATCAAAATTCAAACCCGATGCATGCAAATGCATCTCAATTAAGCAAGCTCATCTCAAACCATAGGTCAGATCATTTCAACATCATATTCCAGTTTGTTCAAAGTTTTAAGATTTTAAAGTTGATATCAGAAAGCAAGATTCAACTCAGTAAAACAAGGTTCAAAAATCAAAACCTGTAAACTAAAAAGGAGATCAACTCAAACTCAAACCTAAGATCAAAGAGATTCAAAGTATCAGATCATTCAATCAAGTCCAGATCAGTTTCAAGTCGAAAAACCTACTTCCAGTTTTGAATTCAAAAAGCAATTCCAAGCAAAACTCTCTGTTCTTCTTTGCCAAATGAGTAGTCTTTTATTTTAAACCTTGGATTTGTTTATATAACTTAATGTTGTGAATTATATTTGTATAAGTGTAAATATATCTGTATATCTATATATACATGTAGATAATTGTAACAACCCGCATATTTATCGATTGTGTATTTAAATATTTTATTTAAATATTTCATCATTCGTCGGATTTTAGTCCGAAAACCTACTTTTTGCAAACAGTCGAATTAGGACTCGGGACTACTGCCATTGAGTTCAAAACGTCGTTTGCGATCTTTTTGAGTATAAACTTCGATATGTTTGTAGCTAGCTAAAAATTTGACCTTTTCACTTAGGGTTTGGGTTCGGGTTCAGCCCACTAGCCATAATAATACCCCAAACTGAATCATCCCTCTCCATTCACTCTCACTTCCTCCTCTTTTCAGTTCTAAAACAAAAATTGTGGAAGAGAATGGGAATAGAGATCCAAAACCCTAGTTCACTTGCAAAATCCAAGATCTAGCTCCAAATCCTAAGAGAACCCATTGGTAAGCATCCTCTTCATCTTCTCCAACTCTTTCTCCATTCCATTTCAGAAATTCCTAAACCTAACATAGGAAATGTTTAACTTGTAAGCTTAGATTGAAGCTTCTTGAGTTGTTATTGAAGAGGAATTGATCTTAGCTTGTTTTAAAAGCTTATCCTTCATTGATTTGGGTTCAAAGGTGAGATTTTTATCTCACATCTTTGTCTATAATTATCTTCGATTTTTAGGTATGAATTCCTAACACTTATTCTTGTGCAATTGATCTTGGTTTGGATTGATTTGGTGTATATTCCAATTCTTGGTGTTTTGAAATCAAAATCTATGAAAATCCTTTTATGGATATTTGGACATTGATATTTGAGGCGTATCGAAGAGCCGTTAAGGCTGGGTTGTCGCTTGGCGTAAATCCTTAGTCGTTGTCGCTCGATCAATCGCTTCCGGTATTCGTTTGGCCATTTTTGGTCTAGGTTCAGGGAATGCCCTGAACCCCAGTTTCAGACGTCTGAAAGTTAGATTCAGACGTCTGAATATTATATTGGGAATTTTTATTCCCCAGTATTCAGACGTCTGAATCATATTATCCAGACGTCTGAATTGGTTTGTTTTGGACCAGAAAGGAAATAGGCTAAAAAGTGCTATTTCAGACGTCTGAAATCAAGAATTCAGACGTTTGAATTCTGTTTTGGAAAATATTTTATTTTCCAAATTCAGACGTCGGAATCCTTGATTTCAAACGTCTGAATCTGCACTCTTTTTGCCTACTTGCCTATTCGCTTGAGAATTCCAACTTTAATCGATTTGTGTTGATTCCCTTTTGTTATTATCACTTATTATAGACTTTGATGACATTTTCTTCGTGATTTTGGGAATATCCATTTTGATGGATTCGGTATCGATTTCTTTGGATTTTATTCACGTCTTTGAATGTGAATTTTTATGATTGATTGTTTCTACAATCATTTTTATGATTTGTCACTTCAAAAATATAAAGGTTTCAATACTAGTAGTAAATATCAAAACTCTTTCTTCAAATAATTTCAACTCTATTTTCAAATAACAAAGCTCTTTTCTTAAACCGTTTTCCAATCTACTAGTATATACAAACCTTTACCTCACTCATATGAGAAATCTAATTAAACGACTTAGTAAAACAAGTGGTATGAAACGCTTGCGTTTACTTCGTCGGTTAATTCTTGGACTTGTTCGATTGAATCTCTTGTGACAATTTTCTAGTGGAAATCTACAATTTGTTCGTAAATATTTAAGTTAAGCTAGTGGTTATGGGACATGAAGCTAAGCTCATATATTTACTAGCTTAGTGTAATTTACACTTATCGATCAATGAGGATCACTTTATGGTTTAGACTAGCAATATGCGATGTCTCTTTGTCCATGTGGAGGTCCGTACCTCAATTCATTGAGCTTCGTCTCATTTCTTTGTGGGCTGGCATCCCATGAACTTTTAATGTGCTTTTGATTCATTGGATGTACCGTTTGCACTACATCAATGTCTTTGTTCTTGATTCATTGGATATACCGTTTGCACTACATCAATGTCTTTGCTTTTGATTCATTGGATGTACCGTTTGCACTACATCAATGTCTTTGCTTCTTGATTCATTGGATGTACCGTTTACACTACATCAATGTCTTTGCTTTTGATTCATTGGATGTACCGTTTGCACTACATCAATGTCTTTGCCTCTTGATTCATTGGATGTACCGTTTGCACTACATCAATGTCTTTGCTTTTGATTCATTGGATGTACCGTTTGCACTACATCAATGTCTTTGCTTCTTGATTCATTGGATGTACCGTTTGCACTACATCAATGTCTTTGCTTCTTGATTCATTTGATGTACCGTTTGCACTACATCAATGTCTTGGCCATCCTTTTCTTGTGATTTTTGGATTTCTAATTGTGTTGATTTCTGGAATTTATGTTTCACCATCTTTTTAGATTGGCATTGATAGGTATGTCATTTATTGTGGCTTGGTGAAGCAAATAAAGAATATGATATTCTTTTTGGTGCTATGAGATCCTTGAGATATTTGTATGATTTTCCTTTGTTGATTTTTCTATGTATACTTTTCGCAGTATGACATTTTTGGTTATCATACGTTTTTACTAAATCTCTTCTTATATCTCATTTTATCTGATAATTATAGCTAGACTGATCTGTTTATTATTTTCTTCTTAAATAATACTCGGGTCAGACTGAGATTTTACAGGTGCTTCTGCTTGCCACCTTATCGGACCATCATATGATCTTTTGGCTAACTACTTTAGTTTGGTAGTTTTTGTTGTATACATCTAGTAATAGACTCCTTGATGTATACATAATTCTTTTGTCTTGCACTTGTATCTATTTTTTTGTGTTATTGTGGATCCTATTTGACCACTACTTTGATATACACTTTCATGTGTTATATATTCATATCTTTTTTCGCCTTTGTGATATGAATTGCCTGTGACTGATTTATGTTATGTTTATTTCTATATTTGTTTCCGAAGATTATATATAGCCACTATGTAGTAGCTTTGAGTTTGCGTCGGTATGTCGGATTTCCTCTTTGAGTTTGGCATATCGAGGTGGCGGTGCGGCTGGGTTTTAGGGTTTAAAACCCAGTTTTGTTCGACGAAGTTTCAGAGGCAATCCCGTCGCCAATGGCGAATCGGACAAGACCGGTGTAGGTGGAATCGACGTCGGGCTCTATACGAGGATTTGGTTGAGGTAGCGTAGCCTCTGATAGTCAGATCGTCAGCGTCGAGACGTTTGTATCAATCGAGTCTGGTTCTAGAAAAGCATCGACTTGCTTAAATTCTAATTCATCGTCGTTTCAAGGATCTGGGTGTTTGGGTTGGTTAACGGTGAAGTCGGCGACATGATGAAGATCGAGGCAGTGATCAGAGGGGATCAGGGTTCCTGTGCACGTGTATGTGCATTTGTGTACATCTGTTCATATTTCAAAATTTGGGAAAGACGAGTTTCATCGGGTCGAACTCGAAGAACTTCGCACAATGACTCAGGGAAATGAATGATGCGGGAAAACTCGAAGTAGGGCTCGAGAATTTTCAAATATGGCTCGAGCTTGAGTAATCAAGTATAGAACAATTTTTAACTTTTAAAACAAATCAAGTTTTATTTGAAACAATTTTATTAAAACCAACTCTTTTGTAAATGATTATTGTTATCCAAGTTTTGAATTGATTAAAAGGTTTTTTAAATAAAAATTGTTTTAAATTAATTAAGCTTAAAAATGTTTAAGATACATATAACCTTTATTTTAAAGTTTATTTTAAATAAACTTAATAATATTAAGAAGTTAATTAAGTAGAGATGTTTTAATTGTTAATTAACTTAAAAATCTAAGTTAATTTATTTGTTAATGATAATTGATGTGCACGTAAATGTGTATATTTTTACCACCATATCTAATCTATTTAAATTAAATAAATGATCATATTGGGTATTTTAATTTGTTTAAACCAAAATTCATATTATTTGAAATTTTCACATATTCATCTTCATCTAGGGGCAAAATGGTCATTTTTGTGCATGCATTAATTTGAGAAAATTTAATTGGAAATTTCCATATTATTTTGTAGGAAATTAAACTCAATTACAAGTGGGTTCATGAAGGAACATGCATGCACAAAATGAATACAAAGGAATGAAGATGGAAATAATTCAAAGTGAAGAACGTGGAAGACCCCACCTACCCACCACCTTAAGGTAAAATTAGAGGCTAATGCACATGCTTATGGAATTAATGGTTTCATGTATGCTTAAATGATGATTATTAGAAGCTAATGATTACTTGGCCTCCACACTACCTCAATGGCATTTTGGGCATCCCCAAATTATGGATTATGGTTTCATGCTTGTATAAATAACCCATTATGTTTATGTAACCTCCTCTTCTTACTTAGTCTCTCTTTAGTTAGTTTTAGGTTCAAAATAAAACCAAGCTTTCTTCTTTCTTTTCATGGCTACTTAGCCATTTCTCTTTATATAATTTTTTTATGCAACTTCAATACATGTTCCTTTTCTTTTCATGCTTATTTACTTTCATGTTGTAGTGTAGATTTATTTTTCATGCAAGTAGAGTAGTTTTTCTTTATCTTGCTTTCTTTTTCCGTTTTTCCTCTCATGTTGCAAGCTACATTTGTTGTTTCAATGACAAATATGAAAGGCTAAACCCCTTCAATTTAGGGGGTAATGAAGCTCTCTAATTATGTAGCTTCAACTATTTGTTAATTCATGCTTTCTTTTTGTGCTTAATGATGATGATAGAAATGGTTTACAAGTTGTTTTTGCTTTGAATTTGATAGCCTATATTGTTGACACCAAATAGGCTATGCTTAAACAATCACTAACACTAATTGCCTCTTCATTAAAATATGATAATGACAAAAGAAAGTGATTTGAAATTAAAATTTGATGGTCTATATTTCTAATCAATAGTTAATATGTCATACTTAAAATAGATTTCATTTTCATATTTTTTTTGTCAAGTTTCATTCAGAGTCAGAAAGTGCTTCAAGAGACGTGTTATAGTTTGATGACTTATGTTGGCTAATCAATAGCACAAATATGTCATACTTATGATAAGCACATCAACTAAAGCACTAACGATTATAATAGAGAGATCGTGATTTTATACGTGTTGAACTACATGATCTAGAGAGTGGATTTATTTTCTAAATTGTCACTTAACTCTCATATTTTTATCTACTTTTCTTTTGCTAGTTTTTATTAGTTTCTTACAATTTTAGCTAATCACATTTTCAACTTTGGTTAATTTGATTGAATAGAATTTTTAAAATCAACAACTCCCTGCGGGTCGACTTGTTTTACGCGCCACGTACTACGATAGTACGCCGTGCGCTTGCGGTTATTTTTATTATAAAATTTGTTCGGCTACTTTCTAACTCGATAGACATTTAGCCGTCCGAACAAGTTTTTGGCGCCGTTGCCGGGGAATTATTTTGATTTTGTATTTTTCGAATTATTTTATTTGATTTTTGTGTGTTTTTAGTTTTTGTGTGTTTGCATTCAAAAAAAAATGGTGCTTGTGTGACTTGTTCTTTCATTTAATTTGTTTGCTTGATGTTAAATCTTCAATTTGCATTGCATATCATATTGAAAGGAAAAAAAAAAGGAACATTGCATTTCATTTCACTTCAATTTTGTTTAAATTTGGATTGCAAGTTTTTCAATTACATATCATTTGCATTTTTGTACATATTCAGTTGCTAAATTTTTTTTTTTTTTTTTTTACTGTGCAACAGTTTCTGTGCACATTACAGTAACATCACTGCTGCACCATATACAAACACTCCTCTCAGTTCACCACCATCCCAAATACAAGCTTCTCTGACCATCTGCCTCCATAAAACCACCTTACTGCTGCGACCTGACAAACTCCTCCATCATTCTACTGTTGCCACTCCAAACTACCAAACATCTACTGCCTGTTCACTTCACTTCATTTACTGCCCATTTACATCTCCCCTTCAAACACTTCCCCTGCATAGTGGTACAACTGCCAGTTCCAGCATTCAACTAACCACCTCCCCTACCCCTCTGTCATCACAGCCCAGACCAAACAACACTGCTGCATTCGACCTGGTCTTCATCATTGCATTGCTACTTTCTTTCACCTCTGCTCAACCTCTCTGCCAACACATACTTCCTTCACAAACCACTTCTGCCTTCAAAACCATTTCTACTGCATCACCAATCCTTCATCAACATTCAAACTGTAACATCCACACCTTCTACTCAAGTCACCACACCCAACTCATCAACCATTCCTTCTGTGCAATTCCTCACATCAAACAATCACCACAATACAGTGCCAAAACCACAAGTAACTGTTCACCACTGCCTGCCTTCACAATCTTAAACTACCTCTGTCACCTTCAACATTAACATTAGCTTCAACCATCCCTCTCCAACAACTTTGCTACATCCTGCTTGCCTCACAGTCACCTCCTATCACCAATCCCCTTTCACTGCAATAACAACCCCCTATTCCACCAAACTAACCATACTTCCATTCATTCAACAGACCACCGCCTATTCCCTGATCAAGACCACAACTTCCATACTCTCTGTTCACTAATCATCAAAGTTCAACAACTCAACCACAAACAGCTCTTCTTCCAATCTCATTCATCCACCTTTACTACAGTCAAGTCATTATTATGTTCAATTCCACCCAAACTAACAGACAACTTGCCTTGACCCCCCGTACAAATCAGCCGATCAATACTGCAAGTGCATACATCATCAACTTTCATTACAATCACAAACCACCAGAAGCAGTTCACTGTCCATACAAGCACCACTATACTGCCTCTTCTCTATCCCCATTTACAACATCATTTAACTGCAGGCGACACTCTACTACACCATATCACTGATTTAACCACTTGCCTACTTGCTAACTGCACTTCACCACAACTGCTGTAATACCCTAAGTTCAACCAGTGCCAAATACCACCAGATATCACATAAACCACCGTACTCCATCATCTAATACTGCATTCATCAAATACTGCAGCAGCAACATCTGCAACAAAAGCTTAAACACTCACCGCAAATACTTAAATACTGCAGCAACAATCGCCTCCTTCTATCACCCAAAATCGCGACACTCGCCTGGCCTCCATCTTCAATCGCGATCACCGCAGCCAATTCGCAATTGCTTTGACTTGTTTTTCGTTTGGCTGTTACCAAGATTTTATTTGATTCGATATTTTTTTTATTTTTTTATTTGGCAATCGCGAATTCCTTTTTATCTTGACTCGAGTTTGATTTAGGGGCGTATAAGTTTGTTACTGAAGTGAGAGTTTAATTGGGTTAATTGTTAAGTGGGTTGGGTTTGTTTTGAACGGTCTATGTTGAGTGCTTCATAAAAAAAACAAATAATTGTTATAGAAAAAATTGTTTTTTTTTTTTGGTTCTTTTGTTTCTATAGTTTTGATTTTACTTTTTTAGTTTCTCCTTTGACATATAAAATAAAAATAAAAAACTTGTACATATCTTGTTTTTAGTTTCAGGTTGTCAAAACAGAATTTCAGAAGGAAAAGAACTGCTGCAAAAAATAATTGATTCGCATTGCTTGCCAAAAAAAAAAACTGTTTTCTTGCTATATCTACTGTTTTTATTTGAATTGCATTGTTGATTGCTTGCATTTGGAAAAAAAAATTCCAAAACAAAAACAAAAATTCATTCTAGTTGCATTATTAGTACACGTTTGATTTCTGTTTTGTATTTCATTCTAAAATTTGTTAATAATAACGGTTAGAAATCAATAACACTTAATTATATATTGGTAATTTGTCTTCTTTGAACAATTTAATTTCTTGGCGTCTAGGCTACGGCAGAGTAATAACCATCTATAAATATTACGGTGATTCGTAAATGTTATAGTGGTTGTTCCTCTGAAGGTACTTAAACCTTCGGCTGCATTACTACGGTGATTCATGATGCACCGATAAATCCTGTCTCTTACCTGGCTGAGAATTATCTTGTTTATCTAGGACAATGTGTGATTATACAATTTTGATTAACTTAGGATAAATCATTTGTAATTAACCCTTGCATTCATTTAGTTGCATTAGTTCATACATATTTAAAAAAAAAATTCAAAATCCAAAACTAAAGAATAAATATCCCTCTTTTTTTTTGAAATTTTTAAATCATTTTCTTTGAAATTTCAAAAATTAAAAAAAAAATTAAAAAAATCCAAAAAAAATATAAAACCTTTTCAAAAACAAAAAAAAATTCAAAATTCAAAAACAAAACAAAAATCAAATTTTCTTTTGAAAAATAAATTCTATCTATAAATATTTTTCCTTTATAAAAAAAACCAAAAACATTCTTGAAAATGTCCGAGTTTTCACATTCACTTGAATTTTACAATAGTCGTGAAAATCAATATAATCCATATGATTTCACTCTGAATTCGTATGGATATTTTAACGGCAACTATTCTTTAAACAATTCAAATTTTGAACAATAAAGTTTTCAAAACGATGACCAACCCACGAATCTCGAAACAGCATTTCATCTCTACTTGAAATCTCTACACAGCAAAATCAAATGTTAAATGATTTGTGTAATTCATATTTGTCTAACAACTCAAGTCAAAATTTTCAAAATAATCAAAATTTTAACTCACTTCAAAATTCAAATGATTTCGAGTATAACCCATGCCAATTCAATTCCGATCTTCAAACGAATTTCAAAATCGAAACGAAAATGGAAACAACTTTTCAAACGAATTTGGCAATGAGAATAATCTTAACCACGTTGCGATTGAAAATCTTTGTTCTCAAAATTTCAAAGTGAAAATCCTCATGTACATAACTATAAGTTCAATTTTGTTGAGAAAATTAACGAAATTTACAATGATCACATGGATTCGTTGTTTGAAACATATATGAAACAACCTGAAAAACAAACTCAAATCCCAACGTGTGACGGGTCAAATAATAATCCATCTTTTACCACAATTGATGACTTTCAAATAATAACTTTTGAAATTGAAAACGGCGATCTTAATGAAGTTGTTCAAAATACGGTAATTGAGTTGGATTTCAATTCTTTTGAGGGAGAGAAACTCGATTTAAAATTCGATCTTCCTTTTTTCAATTTCGAATATTTGAATACAACAACTTTGGATTTTGAACTTGAGACATGTAACAAAGTTGTTGATAATCCAACAAAAGGAGACGAATTTAATTAACATCAATTTTTTTGACCTCTGGATGACGAGTTGTTAAATTTCGACGAGAAAGATGAAAATCACCATTTTGATTTTGAAATCAATAACTTTGAAAATGTTTTCAATGATAAGCTTGAATTTCAAATTGGTGAAAATAAACTTGATCTTCAATCAACTGTTTTATCGACCCCAAAAATCATCGAAAATAAAACAACTCGTACGATTTTCAAAATGACATTCGTTTTTCTTCAAAATTCAACTTTGAAATCTTTGACGATTTGGTTTTCCGAGCTTAAGCTGTGTCTCGCACATTTGACGGGACAGATGAATCGGTCTTTAGAAGGCCGTTTCATTTACTTTTTGACTGTATACTTTCTCATATATTGTAAAAAATCATCCTTTCATGTAAATACAGGATTTTTATTTTTCTTCTTTCTGCTTCCACTTGAGTTAACTGTGTGGACACAGTCAAAATCACGTGTGGGGGGGAGTCTCATCATATTTTTGATTTTTCATAGTTTATTTTACATTTTTTTTTCAAAACTTCAAAAAAAAAAAATTTATTTACTTTTAAAGAAACACTATAGGATAAATATATGGTTTTGGTTTATTAAATTGACATTTTTGAAAGTTTATTTATCTTAACAAAAATAAAAATGAAGTTTGATTATAAATAACAATGGTTTAACTAATATATAGGAAGATTCATACGTGTTAATTATGAAATACATCCTAATTGAAAATCTTTGTTTTAAAAAGTGGTTGATTTAAAGTAAAGATATAACATTTTTTTTGTCCTCTAGGTTAAATGGTGCTAAGATGATTTTGCAAAACTCTCTCTCTTAAAAAAATAATAATGTCCAAAGTATTCACTCTCATTTAAAAGTCCTCATGGCTATGCATGGGTGAATTACTTGGAATCATTGATTACGTGCTTTCATACTTATTTAAAAGTCCTCATGGTTATGCATGTATGAAACACATGTAAAAAAAAGAACATACTTAATAAAAATCACCTACGGTCGATAGGTGTATGCACGAAAGTGTGTGCACTCGCTATGCTCTGTACTCCCCTCACATAAGCCCGAAATGCAGTGCATGGGTGGTATATCTGATCTCAGTTTATTTGGATTAGGTGTGTAATTTTCTTGCAAATAATGAGAGAGCAAGCAATTGAAATCCTAGCACTATTTTTACTTATTTGTTTTGATTTATTATTGAAAAGAAATGAAAATACCACTTTCATAAACTTTGATAATCAACTAAGCATCCACTTCATAGTTACGCTGTGTTATTAACCAAAACAACGAGTTAAACTATAATATTTGTTATGATAACTTCGTCTTTATTGGAAACTTTGACAAGTAAATGACTTAAATTTCAAGATAATGACCGGAACCTATATTTAACTTATTTGTGTCGATTTAGAAGTGAATCCTTCATTGTAAATATTTTCAAAAACTCGGATTCATCTCTTTGTAAATAAATGTTGCATTTGGTAAATATTTTCATCTTGCATTTGGATTTTGTGGGTAGTATTCGCTGAAAACGAGACAACACTCGTTCTACTGGGGACACCTAGAGGTTTAACGGCTTGTTGCATATGCTCAATGCAATCGTGCTCCCTACGAAAACGGATTTATCTTAGTTTTTCTTTATTCGAGGACGAATAAAAAGATAAGTGTAAGGGTATTTGATGTGCATGTAAATGTGCATATTTTTACCACCATATTTAATTTGTTTAAATTGAATAAATGATCATATTGGGCATTTTAATTTGTTTAAACCAAAATTCATATTATTTGAAATTGCCACATATTCATCTTCATCCAGGGGCAAAATAGTCATTTTTGTGCATATATTAATTTGAGAAAATTTAATTGAAAATTTCTATATTATTTTGTAGGAAATTAAACTCAATTACAAGTGGGTCCATGAAGGAATATGCATGCACAAAATGAATACAAAGGAATGAAGATGGAAATAATTCAAAGTGAAGAACGTGGAGGACCCCACCTACCCACCACCTTAATGTACAAATTAGAGGATAATGCACATGCTTATGGAATTAATGGCTTCATGTATACTTAAATGATGATTATTAGAAGCTAATGATTACTTGGCCTCCACACTACCTCAAGGGCATTTTGAGCATCCCCTAACTTATGGATTAGGGTTTCATGCTTGTATAAATAACCTATTATGTTCATGTAACCTCCTATTCTTACTTAGTCTCTCTTTAGTTAATTTTAGGCTCAAAATAAAACCAAGCTTTCTTCTTTCTTTTCATGGCTACTTAGCCATTTCTCTTTATGTAATTTTTTTATGCAACTTCAATACATGTTCTTTTCCTTTTCATGCTTATCTACGTTCATGTTGTAGTGTAGATTTATTTTTCATGCAAGTAGAATAGTTTTTCTTTACCTTGCTTTCTTTTTTCCTTTTCTTTTTATCTCATGTTGCAAGCTACATTTGTTGTTTTAATGATAAATATGAGAGGCTGAACCCCTTCAATGTAGGGTGTAATGAAGCTCTCTAATTATGTAGCTTCAACAATTTGTTAATTCATGCTCTCTTTTTGTGCTTAATGATGATAATAGACATGGTTTTAAAAACTTATTAATTACAAGGTTTATTTTGTGGTAAAAATATGCACGTTTATTTGTTAATGATAATTAATTACAAGGTTTATTAAATAAAGATTTTTAATGATAATTAAATTAATTAATTGAGATAAATGGATTATCTTTTAATCAATTAAAGTCTTAAGTGATTAAAGATTTATTGCTTAATGAAAGTAATTAAATGATAATTGCTTGATGATAGTAATTTAGAAGGATAATTACCCAATGTAATTAAAAGGATTAATTATTTAATTACTTAAAGATTTATTAATTAATGTGATTAATTAAAGGAAAATTAATCAAGATGATTAATTTATTTATGTGATTAATTAAAGGTTAATTAATTACGGTAATTAATTAAAAGATAATTAATTAAGAGTTAATTAATTTATGTGATAATTAAGATTAATGTAATTAACTTAAGGTTAATTAACTTATGTGATTTATTAAGAGTAATTAATTAATAATTAAGGATAATTAATCAGTAATTAAAGGATAATTAATTATGTAATTAATTAAAATGGTTAAGTAATTACTTAATGTTAGTTAAGCAGGGTTAGGTAATTAAACCATCAGTAATTAATTTAATTATAATCATGTGATCAATTAGTCTTGCTTATGGAATGATTGGATTGTATTGAATGCTTTGAATTGTGTGATACCTCTGATCTGTAATATTCTGTGATATAAGTTGTTTGAATTGAGCTGTGTGTAAATTATTTATCTATGTGGAATGTATATATTTATCTGTGAATCTGTGAATGAAGATAAACGTTATAGGATTATACCGCTTATCAATATTGCCGTGTTTGGATTGTAATGATTGATGATATTGCACTATTGTGTAAAACCCCTGGACTACACCATACACACACAAATATGGGTATCATGAGGAATTGGTTAAGTCACAGATATTTGAATTTAATATTAAAAATGATTTAAAAGTTGAATTTTGAATCCAAAATGGTTTGAAAATGGAATTGGGTTAAATATGAATAATTTTTGAAAAGGAGTTTTAAAGATAAAAGTTATTTTGAATAACATGATAAAGTTTTGAAATTAAAATAGTTTGATTTGAATTTTAATTCAAGATTTGAAATTGAGTTCTATAAATATATGTTTGCAAATTATGGTTTAAAAAGGTTATACAAGTTATATAATGTGTGTGTGTGTGTGTGTGTATATATATACATGGATTTTAAACCATTTTTGAGTATCTTTAAACGTATTATTTTGGAATTTGAATTTAACCCAAGTTTATACTTGTAGTGCTTTAACTTGAGCAAATGTAACCGGAATTTCCCAAAACGAAAACTCTTGTTTTCAAAAGATATTGCTTTCATATAAAGAAAGAACTTCCAGTTTTTGTTGAAAGGGTTTCAAATTTGAAATGGAATTGTTTTGAAAGGCACGAATGAATCTTTGTGAAAGATTGGTGAACTTTGCTTTCAAATTGAATAGGATATTCAAGGATGGATCTTTTGTTTAAAAGATTAAAAGATGAATCTTTTGTTTAAAAGATTAAAGGGTGAATCTTTTGTTTAAAAGGATTAAAAGTGGATTTTTTTTAAAACATTCAAAATGAAATATTTTGGGTTGAAAAGCTGTGACTTAACTAAGATCCCATATATCCATATGTTTTTAAAATTAAGCGCTCATTATTCAGTTTAGCCGGGAGAGGACTTTATGTCATGAAACCTATTCCGAATAGTGATACGTCGAATTGGATAGCATTTGAAGATGGTGGTGAAGAACGGGTATTTTCAAAAGCGAAAGGATTACCTGTCGAATGTCTCTGCACTGAATGGCCTTAGTATAGAGATTTGATCACACTTTGTGATGGGGAGTCCGGACGTGATTATGGATTATCTGGATTTGCAAGGGCTTCTTTTGAAGTGCCTTCGGTCCTGTTCGAACCCTTGTATGGACGTGTGTCTAACATTACACTTTGAGATATAAATCTGGTTTCTATCAAATACATTTTTGTTTGGTGACGGAGAATTTATTCTCTTAGTTTAACACCCTTCTTTGAGACATACGAGCTCAGATGTTATGTAGTTGATATTTACCAGTGATATATTTCCAATTTGGTAATGTGGCATATTAAGTGCTGCTGATCATTTGTTGATCGAAGCATGGCTTTTATGAAGCTTTGTGGGACGAGACTTCATCAGAACCTCACAATCCGAAAATGGTTGAAACAAGAAGGATGTGGCAAGGTTATCGGGTGTCGTTCCCCTTAGGGTATGTCCATTTCCTTCTGGATAAAAGGTGGTATCATGGTATGGAGCCCAGATATTTAACCTATGTGGTTGTTTCTATTTGTTGGTGAATCCCGAGATAAAGGTCGGTAACGACCAGGGGATTGCATACTCATGTCAGTAGTTACCTAGTTACAGAGGTAACCCGGCCTTATGTTGGCAGAGATCCGGTTAGGTTCTCGGGGCGTCCCTCCATAGGCATATCCATGTGGTGTAGGAAGTTCCTTAGCATGACCATTATTGGAAATCCAATCAAACAATATGAGCCCTTTACGATTGCAGTTGTATACCTTGTCACCTTAGGTTGTAGCTATAGCAGGCATAATATAATGGTACCTATGCTGGCTAAGATTAATATTATATTTTCGAAATGTTTTTTGCACTATGCACTGATAATAATATCAAAAGGATTTTCGCGTATCAAGCATGTTTTACTATCATAAGGAAAAATCTGCTCCAATTATGCGCTTGCATTGTGTGTGTGCGGGGAGGCCTTATGGTAGTTTCATTTTTCAAAAAGCATTGCAAATTTATTTTAATTTCTTTTTGGTTTTATTCAAGATAAACTATTCTTGTTTGCTCACACTAGTCCCATGATTGACCTAGAGTTTATTGTTCCATTTCTAAACTATGGGTGCCCATAATTTTCCACACGGGCAGCCTAAAGTCAGGTTTTCAGACAATCAGCTAGCAGATATAGTTTTTGGCAATCTTTGGAATCTGTGGTTTGGCAATCGCATTTGGATCACATTTGCTTCAGTATAGCATGTTGGTGGTTCGAGCTTTTGGATTGGAATCTTTGGATCTTGGGCATTTGAGAAGAGATCTTTCCACTACTGATGTTATCTCTTCTGCTGTTGCTATTATTCTTCCGCTGTTATCTTGTATCTACGATATTGATAATCATCTGTATCAATGTGTTGTATCAAATATTGTATATCAATAAAATCATTCATTTTTGTTTCCGCTGTGTTGTATACTTAATGTGTTATAAGCTCCGGCGCGAATCAAATTTCAATGTTTGAATCTGCGGCATTCGAATACGGTTGAAGTATGGATGTCGATTTTCAGACGTTGAATTTTGGATTGTGATACGTTTGGTGGTCGGCGATTATCTTCTAGTGGACGGTGGAGGGAGCGGCAATCAAAGGACGAACGACGTTGATGGGTTGTTTGCACGTGAAGATGCCTGGATAAAGGAAAAAGATGCACGTGGCTACGATCTGCTGTGACGAAATCAAACGGCCCATATTAAATGTAGGTTTTAAACTAAAATAAAAATTGTAAATTATTATATAATAATTCATGTAATTTTTAAATGCTGTAGCTTCTTCATCCGTGGTCCATTTTTTACGAAACGAATTGCTTTGTTTAATTTTATTCGGTAAAACGCCGCGACGGCAAAAGGAATCAAAGTGAGTGCAATTCACTCTTTTTGACTCGCTTATATTTTTATATAAGTGAGAATAAATTTATTTCTGTTGATTGATGATTATTTGGGTGATAAATGATATTATATATATATATATATATATATATATATATATTGATTGATTTGGATATATTTCTGCCTATTGGAGCAGACGAGACCCTATATGTTCCCGTGTATGAGCGGATGACCATTTGTACGTGCGTCTGCCTTAAGGCGGACATTGTACATATTTTTTAGTATGCATATTTGTTGTAGGTGACAGGTTGGAGAGATCCAACTAGATTCCTCACCAGTGTTGATTTTATTTACAATTATTCTTATATATGTTGTTATCATGTGATATATGATGTTTTGGATGCCAGGATTGAGATGATTGATCTGAATCACTTTATTTAGTGCTAATGTAGCGTTGGGCTATATTTTGGAATTAAAAATATATATTGAAATGATGATTTCAAATTTAAAAAGGAATTCAAAGTGACATTGAAAATAGATGTTTTATCAATTCTTGAATTGTTAAGGAAATGGATTTATTTTAAATAAATAAGAATTTATAATTTTTATGTTATACAAATTATGATTTGTGAAATATACTTAAAAATATGATTTTTGAAGTTATATAAGTTTTAATAACGATTTGTAAAATTATTAGAAGAATAAGTTTATTCGAATAGAATCAAAATGTGATTTTTGAAATATGGAGTTTACTATTTGATAAAATAAGTTAAATGAGAATTTTGAATTTATTATGAATGACTCATATATAAGATTTATAAAAGAATTTTTATAAGTCAAAATAATGGGATTATAAAGGAGTTTTTATAAGTGTTTAAAATGAAGTTATAAATGGATTTTATAAGTGAATAAGATATATAATTGATGAATTTATAATAAGAATGAATTTGTAGATAAAAGATTTATAAGTAATTAACTTATAATTGGATTTTGAAATATGAGATATAAATGAGACCGGTTAATAAAGGAATTTTATAAATGGAAGTTTTTATAAAATAGAAATGTGATTATAAACATTGTTTTATAAATCTTAAATCAATTGAATTTGATAAGTTAAATATGAAAGTTTATTAAAGGAATTATATTCACGATTTTGGACAGCGGATTATCCTTTAATTAAATGTGTAGAAGTAATGGATTTGGTTAGAGAATTATTTTCACGATTTTGGACAGTGAATAATCTTTTAATTAAAATGGATATTTTTGGAAAGTGATATTATAAAATGAAGTTAAATGGTTTGAACACGTTTTAAGAAAGGTTTGAGCATAGAATACCTGGATTTCAACATTCACTGTTGAAATAGACGATTTTGAGAAGTAAGGAAAGCATGGACTCTAACACTGTTGCTATAGTAAATGATTTTCAAAAGGAGATGTTTTGTATAGTATCTAGGATTTATATATCTACCTTATTATCTAATCCCTATACTAATGATTTTGGATTGTCATAACGATGTTTTACGCAGCATTCGTTTTGACCCACTACGGCTTGAAAAATATTAAGCTAATATGCTTATACGGTTGAAATAAGTATATGGAAATGTTTTTCACATAGTGAAATGTTGAAATGGTTTAGAAATTATATCTTTTTAAAGATAATTTGAAGTGAATATTTGGAAAAGTGATTTAATTAATAAAAGATTAATTTAAAGGGCCTAGTGATTGCTTATGGTGCTAAATATTTGTTATTTGCTTTGATAGTTAAATAACCGATTACCAAATTTGGCCACGACTTGATGTGGGAACTATTTAGTCATACACTTAGTATGTAGTCATCCGTGTAGGCTTGATTATCGTTTGTGTTGAAGATGTTGATTCATATAGTGGGGAGTATTGCTCCAATCTATCGAGCTTCCTTCTTGGCCGAAGGATAACAAGTCGAAAGTAGGAGACGTGATAAGTCTATGAGACATAGTTTCTGTGTGAGGTTGAGAAACGCTTTTGCATTATTGGTGCAAAGAGACCGAAATCAGATTTATCTGAAAACCACTTCGGACCAATGTATATGCGTTCGATTGTGCAGGTTGCGATGATATTGATATTTAATATTCTCATAGTGAAGGACCGCTTATTGATCGTTTGGGGTTAAAATTCCAATATACATCCAGTAGCAGTAGTCTCTCCGTTATGAAATATCCAATGCAAGGACTATTCGCTATTAATTCTCGGGATTCCTGAGAGGATGTGGTAGGAAAGTACCCTCGGTTTGTCTTGTTCATGGGCAACTTGTATGGACGACTGTCTGACATTGCATTTATAAGATTACGTACATTGGTTTTTACAAACGTACATCAGTGGTGGCGGAGAAGACAACTTCTCTTAGCGTAACACCCTCCTTGAGACATACGAGATCAAATTTTATATTTTTGTAAAAGATTATTAGTAGTCAACAGAAATGGCGATGTGGCATTCAAAGTGATGTGATATGTGATATGTGAAAGGTAATCATTACCTTAGGCCTCATCAACTGAAAATGACCGAAACAGGGTTAGATGCGGCAAAGCTAAGTAGGCCATTCCCAATTAGGATATGACATCCTCTTCTAGATATAATTCTTCCCGCTATAACGTTCGGGATGTAAATTGTAACGGTCCCCTTTTTAAGTCAAATTTAAATTGGTAATTAATATAAAATTTTGGATTAAATTGTGAATTAATTTGAAATTCTTCCAAAGTAAATAGGATATATGTTGTTTATATATATATATAAATTATAAATATAAAAAATTGAATTTGAAATTCAAAAATAAATATCTTAAAAATAAATTGAATTTGAAAACTCTATAATTTAAAATTAATAAAAATTTTCTTTGTAATTATTATATGTATATGTATATGTATATGTATACATATATTGCGATTTGAAAGTTATATTTTGAATTTGATATAAATAATTTTAAAAAGTTGTTTAAAGTTAAATTCTATATTTTAAAAATAAACTTAAAATATTATATATATATATATATATGTGTGTGTGTGTGTGTGTGTGTGTGTGTGTGTTTATTTATTAATGTATAATTAGATTTTAAAAATCATTTTTTTAAAAGTTATATAGGTATAAATAATAGAAAATGTATTAATAAAAATATAAAACATATATCAAAGTAAAACATATGTTAATATAAAAAGAAATATATTAAAAAACCATATAAAGAGACATTGGTAACATCAATAACTTATAAATTAACAAGTGTAAAAAATTTAATTCATGTAATTAACATTTGTAAGAAAATTACAACATGCAATTACAAGTGTCACCTTTATTTTATTTAAAAAAAAAATTATTAATAAAAAAATTACAATATTATATACACCTATCTCTCTACTCCTATCTTTCATTTGCCTTCATTTAAAAATTTCATTCAAAATCCAAAACCTGAGTAATCTAGAAAACCAGAAAAAAAACAAAACTACAACTCAAAACAGAAAAACAAAAACCTGATCAAAAGCAAAGTCCAGATTCAAACTGAATTTAAAGCAAGAATGAAACTCAAACCTGAAACAAAACCAGAAAAGCATCAAAGCAAAAAAAGTATCAACTTCAGTTTCAAGGATCATCAAATGAAGTAGCAAATTAAAATCAAACTTCAAATCAGATTCCAGATTTCAAAATCAAGATCATTTTCCAGGCTTCGAAGCACTGCTTCTCTGTTCTCTTAAACACTTTGAATAAACTTCACTTTTAAACCAAATCCTTTATATTTACCTATGCCTATGATGATGGATGAAATTAATAACTTGGAAATGTGTTTGTATGAATGAAAATATGTTGCATGTGTATGTGTGTGTGTGTACATGCAAATGTTTGAGTGTGCATGTCTGTACATATGAATACAGGACTATGTTCTTAGTTATAGGTTTTTTTAAAAATCAAGTTCAAAATTCAAAATCTCTTTCTCGATCTGTTTTAGATTATGATCTCTGAATGAAAAAGGATTGTAACCACGTAATATCAATTTTAAAAATAATTTCAAAAATATTTATTGAGTAGTTATTTCAAAAATGGAAAATTATAGTAGAATCTTTATAAAACAGAAAAATCTATGATCGTACTTTCTTATTTTGATTCTATAGCTCGATTCGTATTAGAAAATTATGATTTTAGGTAACGATTTCAAGATTTTTAGGATTGGGATCATTGAGAATTTCTAAGTTGATCGATATTTGCTTTTTCGTCAATTCTCGACGATTGAAGAGGTAATAATCATCGTGTTTGATGCTGGAGGTGGAGGGAAGGTTGGAGATCATCGAAAAAATGGTCGCAGGGTTTATCATTCATCGAGGAGGCTCGTTGACATTGATTTAGGGTTTTATGCCCAGATTTAGTCGATGTTGGTTCTCGGGTTCGCACGTCGTCGTGAGTGGATCGGAGGGGATCAGACCAAGGGGAAACGAAGCAGGGGACTGCGATGAAGGTTTGGGTGGATCGACGAGGTTCCAGAAGGTCGATCGCGGCTGCGCGAGGCATTCTTTGTTGATCGGTTGGGTTTTAGAAATTGATCGAATAGCTCGTTTCGAATTCCAATCGAATTCGTCGGAACTGGGTGGTCGGAGCACTAATGTAGATCATCTTCGAGTTGCGGGTGATCTCGACGAGGATCATAAGTGGTCGGATGGCCGGTGCACGTGCATACGTACACGTTTGAGTCTAGGATGTTTTTGGGTTAGGGAAGAAGGTGGTGGCTCGAAGTCTATGCGGGGATTTGGGTTTTTAGCTCGAGTCTGGCCTCAGGTATATTCTTATGGGTTCAGCATATTTAACAGTTTTTAAACAAAGTTAAAAAGAAAAAGGAAAAGTAGAAGAAGGGATTTACTCGGGGGAGATGCGGGGTTTGCCTCGAGTTAGTCTCGGGTGCAATGGTTTTGAATTTTTAAATAAACAAGTTTTTTTTTCAAATTTAAATTAAATTAAAGTTTAAACACTTTCTTGTTTAATTCTTTTAAAATAATAAATGTTTTATTTTTTTAGTTTGGAATTACTTGAAGGTTCAAAATAAATTATTTTAAATTTATAAAGTTTAAGGTATTTCACTTTATACCTGTTGTTTTAAATTAATTCTTAAGTTATTTAAATAATTTTAAAAAAAGGCAATTAAATAGTTAATTAAAGAAGGTGAAACGCCTTTAATTATTAAGTAACTTAAAAGGTTTCAAGTTAGTTTGTATGTTATGAAAATTAATTCCAAAAGTTTATTTATTAATATTTAAATACTGTAATTAAGAAATTACTTAAGATAAATTGGTTATCTTTTGATTAATTAAGGTTTTGAGTAATCTCTTAATGTAATTAATTTAAAAGATGATGATAATTACTTAATGCAATTAAATAATGGTTGATTAATTCATGTGATTAGTCAAAGGATAACTGAGTAATGATTAAAGGTTAATTTATTTTTGATTAAAGGTTAATTACTTAATGCAATAAATTAGTGATTAATTAATGTAAGTAATTAAGGAATAATTAATTATTTAAAGGACAATTACTCAATGTAATTAATTGAAGATAATCACTTAATGTAATTAATCAAGGGTTAATTAATTAATGCGATTAATTAAGGGACAATTTATTAATTAAGGATAATTAATTACTTAAAAGGTAACTACTTAATGAAAATAATTAAAGATTAATTACTTGATTAATTAAAGGTTAATTAATTATTAAAGGTTAATTGATTAAACTAATTAAAGGATAATTAATTATGGGTGATTAATTAATTAAAGGGTTATTAATTAAGGGTTAATTAATTAATATAATTAACTTAAGGACAATTAATTTGGTAATTAATTAGTAGTTAAAGGTTAATTAAGTCGAGGATAATTAACAAATGGGATAATTACACAATGATAATTGAGGATAATTAGTTAAGATGGATAATTAAGGTTGATTAATTAATTTCATAAATTAATATCAAATGATTTGTAATTAATAAATGTTAAATAAGCAGGATTGGGTAATTAATTCATAAATAATTAATTTACTTGGAAATTGAATTGTATTAATTAGGGATTGAGCAACTAATTGATCTTGCTTATGGATGATTGGATTATATTGAATGCCTTGAATTGTTTGATATCTCTGATATATGATGTTCTGTGATAAGATTGTTTTGGATTGAGCTGTGATAAATGTAATTTATTCATCTGTGATGAATTTACTTATTTATCTGTGAATGGAAAATAAACGTTATGGGATTATACCGCTTATTGATATTGTTGTGCTTGGATTTATGATGGTTGTTTATTATTGTATGCAAAACCCCTACATACACACAACACATATAAAAATATGGATTTCACGGGAAATTTGTTAAGTCATGGGTATTTTGAAAATTAATATTATTTTATTTAAAAGTTGAATTTTGAGTCTAAAATGGTTTGGAAGTGATTTGGGTTAAACATTTGAAAAGGGAGTTTTGGAATTAGAATTATTTTGAATATAATATGGTTTATTAAAGTTTTGAAATTAAAATAATAATATGGTTTAAAAAAGGTTATATAATGTCTATATGGATTTTAAACAATTTTTAAAGTATTTTAAATGAATTATTTTGGGAATCTAAATTTAACCCAAATAGAGCTTGCCGAGGAAACGACAGTTCGTTGATTTTTCGGTTTATACTTCAAAAGGCTGTAACTTGAGAAAATTTAAACAGATTTTTCCGAAACAAAAGACCTTTGTTTTCAATGATAATAGCTTTCATATAAAGAAAGAATTTCCAGTTTTTGTTGAAAGGATTTCGAGTTGTGGGTAAGTCAAATTTGAAATGGAAATAGTTTTGAAAGCTATGAATGAATCTTTGTTAAAGATTTGGTAAACCTTGATTTAATTTAAAGAGGATCTTAAAGGTGTATCTTTTGTTTTAAAAGATTACAAATGGAAATTTGTTTAAACAATTCAAAAGGAAAGGTTTTGGGAATAAGGGTTAAAAGGTTATGACTTAACTAAGATTCGAATGAATCCATATGTTTTTAAATAAGCGCTCATTATTCGGTTAAGCCAGGAGAGGACTTTATGTCATAAAACCCATTCCAAATTAATGATACGATGAATTGGATAGCATTTGAAGACGGTGGTTGAAGACCGGGTACTTTTGAAAACAAAAGGAATACCTATCGAATGTCTCTGCATCGAGTGGCCTCGGTATAGAGATTTTGATTACCCTATGTGATGGGGAGTCCAAACGTGATTGGGGATATCTGGATTTGCAAGGACTTCTTTTGAAGTTCCATCGGTTCCATTCAGACCGAGGATGGACTTATATGGATGTATATCTGACGTTACACTTTAATATGTAAAGCTGGTTTCTATCAAATACATTTCTATTTGGCGGCAAAGAATTTATTCTCTTAGCTTAACCCCCTTCTCGAAGACGTACGAGCTCAGAGGTTATGTAGTTGATGGTTACTAGGAATATATTCCTAATTTGGTAATGTGGCATGCTAAGTGTTGATCATTGGTTGATCAACGCATGGCTTTTGTGAAAAGCGTAGTTTTGTGGGACGAACGTCATCGAACCTCACACCTTGGAAGTGGTTGAAACAGGAAGGATGCAGCAAGGTTGCGGGGGTCACGCCCCTTAGAGTATGTGCATTTTCTTCCAGATAAAAAGTGATATCATGGTATGGAGCCCAGATATTTAACTTATGTGGTTGCTGGAATTTGTTGGTGAGGCCTCGGTAAAGGTCGGTGACGACCGGGGGATGGCATACTCGTGACACTTAGTTACCTAGTTACAGAGGTAATCCAGCCTTGTGTTGGCAGAGATCCGGTTAGGTTCTCGAAGCGTCCCTCCAAAGGCGTACCCATTCGGAAAGGAAGTTCCTTAGCCTTGGTCATTTGTTGGAAATCCAATCACCCAATACGAGCCCTGCATGGTTTTAGTTGTAGAACCTGCCATCTAACGTGGTAGCTGTATTAGGCATACTATAATGGTACGTATTCTGGCTAAGATTAATATTATACTTTCGAAAAGTTTTCCACACTATGCACTAACAATAATATCAAAAGGATTTTCCCGTATCAAGCATGTTTGACTATGATACGGAGAAATCTCCCCCACGTGTGCGATTGCATTGTGTGTTGGCTGGAGGCCTTATGGTGGTTTCATTTTTCAAAAAGCATAGCGAATTTATTTTTATTTATTTTTGTTCGTTTTTTTCAAATAACTGTTTTTGTTTACTTATACCAGTCCCATGACTGACTTGGAGTTTATTGTTCCCTTTTTAAACTCTGGGTGCCCATAATTTTCCACACGGGCAAACTAGAGTCAGGTTATCAGATAGTCAGCTAATAGGTGTAGCTTTTTGTAGTCTTTGAAGTCTATGGATTTGGCGATCGCATTTGTTTCACTACAACATGGTAGCGGTTCGAGCTTTTTGGTTTGGAGCTTTAGAGCTTTGGCAATGAAGATGTTATCTTTCCGCTGCTGCTGTTGTTGTTTTTCCTCTGTTGTGTATATCTCTGATAATGTTGATCACTTTATATTGTATCATTGTTGTAATCAATTATTGTGTATCAATAAAATTCTTCTTTACTTCCACTGTGTTGTTTTCACCTAATGTGTTATAAGCTCCGGCGAACCAGACTCAACGTTTGAATCTCCGACATTCGAATACGGGTGATGTATTGGGTGCCGATTTTCAAGCGCTGAATCTGAGTCATCACATTTGGTATCAGAGCTAAAAGTTGAGTATGAACTTTAGCTTTGGAATATAACTCATAAGGTGAATTATTAGAGATAGGGTTACAAATGCCCTAGAATGAATATATTCCCTAATATATCTTGTCTGTATGCCTCAATCAATTCTCTTACTATTCACTGATAGTAAGAATGAGTGCAAGAAGGAGATGAGGTAGGGGACAGGGGAGTACCACTACAAATGGTCGATACCCTATAACAACAAGGAACAACTTTTCCATTAACTTTCCTTTGATCATCATCCAATTTCAGTTCTTTGATGGATTCCTGGCAGCTCTAAAAAGAAGCTTTGGTGTGGTGGTGGGCCTGCAAATCTTTGTTAACGTTGTAGAAAGGTTCCTATTTCATATTCTCATCATCAGTTTTTTATCAATCTTTTCGTTCTTAAACTTTAATGAATTTGAAATTTTACTTGAATGTATTGGTTAACAAAATACGAAGCTAAATTAGATTATATCGATAAAATGATTTCAGTAAAGCCAAACATAGAAATTGTGTGTAGATTTTCATAATCATAATAAGATAATTTTTAAACGATAAATTTCTTTTGTCCCGAATTGAGCATCATGCAATTGATTCTTTCTTATGATGGATCAAGCCCAAGGATTCCATCAACTAAGAATTTTGATAGATTGTATCCATTTGTCTATTCTTTGGAGTCTCGATACATTCTATGAATGGTTAGTTATGCCCTTCGGACTAACCAATGCCCCTGCATATTTCGTAGACTTGATGACCCGAATATTTCGTGGAATATTGAATAGATTCGTTCTTGTATTTATTGATGATATTCTAATTTGGTAAGCCAAATGTAGAATAAATATTTCAGCTTGATCTGGTAAACTATTTCTCTATCTTTTCATCTGTTCTTTAGTTGTCTCCCTATCTAGTAAATTTCGAGGACAAAATTTTCTTAAGGGGGGGATCTGTAACGACCCCGTTTTAAGGTCAAATTTAAATTGGTAGTTAATATGAAATTTTTTGGATTAAATTATGAATTAATTTTAAACTTTTCCAAAGTAAATAAGGATATGTGTTGTTTATATATATATATATTATAAAAAAAATTTGAATTTTAAATTCAAAAATAAATATCTTAAAAATAAATTGAATTTGAAAACTCTATAATTTAAAATTAATAAAAATTTGTTTTGTAAATATAAAATGTATATATTACATACATTGTGTTTTGAAAGTTATATTTTGAATTTGATATAAATAATTTTCAAAAGTTGTTTAAAGTTAAATTCTATATTTTAAAAAATAAACTTAAAATATAATATATATGTGTGTGTCTGTGTATTTATTAATGTATAATTAGATTTTAAAAATCATTTTCTTTAAAAGTTATATAGGTATAAATAATAGAAAATATATTAATAAAAATATCAAACATATATAAAAGTAAAACATATGTTAATATAAAAAGAAATATATTAAAAAAACCATACAAAGAGACATATGTAACATTAATAACTTTTAAATTAACAAGTGTAAAAAATTTAATTCATGCATTTAACATTTGTAAGAAAATTACAACATGCAATTACAAGTGTCACCTTTATTTTATTTAAAAAAATATTAATAAAAAGAATTACATGATTATATATACCTATCTCTCTACTCCTATCTTTCATTTGCTTTCATTTAAAAATTTCATTCAAAATCCAAAACCTGAGTAAGCTATAAACTAGAAAAAAACAAACAACTAAAACTTAAAACAGAAAAACAAAACCCTATCAAAAGCAAAGTCCAGACTGAAATTGAATTTAAAGCAAGAATCAAACTCAAACCTGAAACAAAACCAAAAAAGTATCAAAGCAAAAAAGTATCAACTTCAGTTTCAAGGATCGTCAAATCAAGTACAAATTAAAATCAAATTCAGATCAGATTCCATATTTCAGAATCAAGATCATTTTCCAGGCTTCAAAGCTCTGCTCCTCTGTTCTCTTAAACACTTTGAGTAAACTTCACTTTTAAACCAAATCCTCTATATTTACCTATGCATGTGATGATGAATGAAATTAATAACTTGGAAATGTGTTTGTATGAATGAAAATATTTTACATGTATGTATGTGTGTATGTATGCAAATGTTTGAGTGTGTGTGTCTGTACATATGAATATAGGGCTCTGTTCTTAGTTACAGGTTTTGGTTAAAATCAAGTTCAAAATTCAAAATCTCTTTCCTCGATCCGTTTTACGTTATGATCTCTGAATGAAAAAGGATTGTAAGCATGTAATATCAATTTTAAAAATAATTTCAAGAATATTTATTGAGTAATTATTTCAAAAATGGAAAATTACAGTAGAATCTTTTTAAAACAGAAAAATCTATGATCGTACTTTCTTATTTTGATTCTATAGCTTGATTCGTATTAGAAAATTATGATTTTTAGTAATGGTTTCAAGACTTTTAGGATTGGGATCATTGAGAATTTCTAACTTGATCGATATTTGCTTTTTCGTCAATTCCCGATGATCGGAGAGGAAATAATCGTCGTGTTTGACGTTGGAGGTGGAGGGAAGGTTGGAGATCCTCGAAAAAATGGTTGCAGGGTTTATCGTTCGCCGATGCGGCTCATCGACATTGATTTAGGGTTTTATGCCCAGTTTTAGTCGATGTTGGTTCTTGGGTTCGTACGTCGTCGTGAGTGGATCGGACCAGGGGAAACGAAGCAGGGGACTACGACGAAGGTTTGGGTGGATCGGTGAGGTTCTAGATGGTCGGTCGCGGCGACGCAAGGCGTTCTTTGTTGATCGGTTGGGTTCCAGAAATTGATCGATTAGCTCGTTTCGAATTCCAGTCGAATTTGTCGGAGCTAGGTTGTCGGAGAACTAGTGTAGATCATCGTTGACTTGCGGGTGATCTCTGCGAGGATCAGAGGTGGTCGGAAGGCCGGTACATGTGCACATGTACACGTTTGAGTCTGGGATATTTTTGGGTTGGGGAAGAAGGTGGTGGCTCGAAGTCTTATGCGGGGATTTGGGTTTTTAGCTCTAGTCTGGCCTCAGGTATATTCATGGGTTTAGCATATTTAACAGTTTTTAAATGAAGTTAAAAAGAAGAAGGAAAAGTAGAAGAAGAAGGGATTTACTCGGGGGAGATGCGGGGTTTGCCTCGAGTTAGTCTTGCGTGCAACAGTTTTGAATTTTTAATAAACAAGTTTTTTGTCCAAATTTAATTTAAATTAAAGTTTAAACACTTTCTTGTTTAATTATTTAAAATAATAAATGTTTTATTTTTTTAGTTTTGGAGTTAGTTGAAGGTTTAAAATAAATTATTTTAAATTTATAAAGTTTAAGGTATTTCATTTTATACCTATTGTTTTAAATTAATTCTTAAGTTATTTAAATAAGTTTAAAAAAACGTAATTAAATAGATAGTTAAAGAAGGTGAAATGACTTTGATTATTAAGTAACTTAAAAGGTTTTAAGTTAATTTGTATGTTATGAAAATTAATTCCAAATTTTATTTAATAAGATTTAAATACTTTTGAAAAGGGAGTTTTGGAATTAAAATTATTTTGGATATAATATGGTTTGTTAAGTTTTGAAATTAAAATAATAATATGGTTTAAAAAGGGTTATATATTGTGTATATGGATTTTAAACCATTTTTAAAGTATTTTAAATGAATTATTTTGAGAATTTAAATTTAACCCAAATAGAGCTGGCCGAAGATACGGCAGTTCGCTGATTTTTTGGTTTATACTTTAAAAGGCTGTAACTTGAGCAAATTTAGTTGGATTTTCCCGAAACAAAAGACCTTTGTTTTCAATGATAATAGCTTTCATATAAAGAAAGAATTTCCATTTTTTTCTAAAAGGATTTCGAGTTGTGGGTAAATCAAATTTGAAATGGAAATAGTTTTGAAAGCTATGAATGAATCTTTGTTAAAGATTTGGTAAACTTTGATTTAATTTGAAGAGGATCTTAAAAGTGTATTTTTTGTTTTCAAAGATTAAAAATGGAAATTTGTTTAAACCATTCAAAAGGAAAGTTTTTGGGGAACAAGGGTTAAAAAGTTGTGACTTAACTAAGATTCGAATGTATCCATATGATTTTAAATAAGCGCTCATTATTCGGTTAAGCCCAGAGAGGACTTTATGTCATGAAACCCATTCCGAATTAATGACACGATGAATTGGATAGCATTTGAAGATCAGGTATTTTCGAAAATGAAAGGATTACCTGTCGAATGTCTTTGCACTGAGTGGCCCCAATATTGAGATTTTGATTACCCTATGTGATTGGGAGTCCGGACGTGATTGGGGATATCTGGATTTGCAAGGACTACTTTTGAAGTGCCTTCGGTTCCATTTAGACCCAGGATGGACTTATATGGATGTATGTCTGATGTTACACTTTGAGATGTAAAGCTAGTTTCTATCAATTACATTTCTGTTTGGTAGCGGAGAATTTATTCTCTTAGCTTAACACCCTTCTCTGAGACATACGAGATCAGAGGTTATATAGTTGATGGTTATTAGGGATATATTCCTAATTTGGTAATGTGGCATGCTAAGTACTGATTATTGGTTGATTGAAGCATGGCTTTTGTGAAAAGCGTAGCTTTGTGGGACGAGACTTCATTGAACCTCACACCCTGGAATGGCCGAAACAGGAAGGACACAGCAAGGTTACGGGGGTCGCGCCCCTTAGGGTATGTGTATTTCCTTCTGGATAAAAGGTGATATCATGGTATGGAGCCTAGATATTTAACTTATGTGGTTGTTGGAATTTGTTGGTAAGGCCTCGGTAAAAGTCGGTAACAACCGGAGGATGGCATACTCATGACAGTTAGTTACCTAGTTATAGAGGTAAACCGGCCTTGTGTTGGCAGAGATCCAGTTAGGTTCTCGGGGCGTCCCTCCGGAGGCATACCCATTCAAAAAGGAAGTTCCTTAGTCTTGGCCATTTGTTGGAAACCCAATCACCAAATACGAGCCCTATACGGTTTTAGTTGTAGAACCTGCCATCTAACATGGTAGCTATAGTAGGCATACTATAATGGTATGCTGGCTAAGATTAATATTATACTTTTGAAATGTTTTCCACACTATGCCCTAATAATAATATCAAAATGATTTCCGCGTATCAACCATGTTTGACTATCATAAGGAGAAATATCCCCCAAGTGTGCGATTGCATTGTGTGTATGGCGGGAGGCCTTATGGTAGTTTCATTTTTCAAAAAGCATAGCGAATTTCTTTTTTTTCTTTTTGTTTGTTTTTTTTCAAACAACTTTTTTTTTGCTCACACCAGTCCCATGACTAACCTGGAGTTTATTATTCCCTTGCTAAACTCTGGGTGCCCATAATTATTCACACGGACAGCCTAGAGTCAGGTTATCAAATAGTCAGCTAGTAGGTATAGCTTTTGGCAGTCTTTGAAGTCTGTGGATTTGACGATTGCATTTTTTTCACTACAGCATGATAGGGGTTCGAGCTTTTTGGTTTGGAGCTTTGGAGCTTTGGCAATGAAGATGTTATCTTTCCGCTGTTGTTGTTGTTGTTGTTGTTTTTCCGCTGTTTATATATCTCTGATAATGTTGATCATTTCATATTGTATCATAGTTGTATTGTTGTGTATCAATAAACTTCTTCCTTGTTTCCGTTGTGTTATTTCACCTAATATGCTATAAGCTCTGGCGAACCAGACTCGACGTTTGAATCTCCGGCATTCGAATACGCGTGATGTATTGGGTGCCGATTCTCGAGTGCTGAATCCGGGTCGTCACATTTGGTATTAGATCTAAAAGTTGAGTAAGAACTTTAGCTTTGGAGTATAACTCATTAGGTGACTCATTAGAGATAGGGTTACAAGTGCCCCAGAATGAGTATATTCTCTTACTATTCACTGATAGTAAGAATGAGTGCAAGAAGGAGATGAGGTAGGGGACATGGGAGTACCACTACAAATGGTCGATACCCTGTTACAACAAGGAACAACTTTTCCATCAACTTTACTTTGATCATCATCCAATTTCATTTCTTTGATGGATTCCTGGCAGCTCTAAAAAAAAGCTTTGGTGTGGTGGTGGCCCTGTGAATCTTTATTTACGTTGTAGAAAGGTTCCTATTTCATATGCTCACATCAGTTTCTTATCAATCTTTTCATTCTTAAACTTTAATGAATTTGAAATTTTACTTGAATGAATTGGTTAACAAAATATGATGCTAAATTAGATTATATCGATAAAACAATTTCGGTTAAAACCAAATTTAGAAATTGTGTGTAGTTTTTCATGATCTTGATAAGATAATTTTTAAAAGACAAATTTCTTTTGTCCCGAATTGAGTACCATATTGATTCTTTTTTGTGATGGATCTATCCTAAGGATTCCATCAGTTGAGAATTTCGGTAGATTGTATCCATTTTCTTGTTCTTTGGAGTCTCGATATATTCTACGAATGGTTAGTTATGCCCTTTGGACTGACCAATGCCCCTGCATATTCGTAGATTTGATGACCCGAGTATTTCGTGGAATATTGAATAGATTCGCCCTTATATTTATTGATGATATTCTGATTTGGTATGCCAAATGTAGAATAAATATTCCATCTTGATCTGGTAAACCGTTTCTTTACCTTTTCATCTGTTCTTTGGTTGTCTCCCTGTCTAGCAAATTTCGAGGATGAAATTTTCTTAAGGGGGGAATCTGTAACGATCCTATTTTTAAGTCAAATTTAAATTGGTAATTAATATAAAATTTTGGATTAAATTGTGAATTAATTTTAAATTTTTCCAAAGTAAATAGGATATGTGTTGTTTATATATGCATATATATATATATTATAAATAAAAAAATTTGAATTTGAAATTCATAAATAAATATGTTTAAATAAATTAAATTTGAAAACTCTATAATTTAAAATTAATAAAAATTTGTTATGTAATTATAATATGTATATATATACATACATTGTGATTTGAAAGTTACATTTTGAATTTGATATAAATAATTTTCAAAAATTGTTTAAAGTTAAATTCTATATTTTAAAAAATAAATTTAAAATATAATATATATATGTATATATATGTGTGTGTGCGTGTGTGTGTGTGTGTGTGTGTGTTTATTTATTAATGTATAATTAGATTTTAAAATCATTTTCTTTAAAAGTTATATAGGTATATTAATAGAAAATGTAATAATAAAAATAGAAAACATATATAAAAGTAAAACATATGTTAATACAAAAAGAAATATATTAAAAAAAATATAAAGAGACATGTGTAACATTAATAACTTATAAATTAACAAGTGTAAAAATATTAATTCATGCATTTAACATTTGTAAGAAAATTACAACATGCAATTACAAGTGTCGCCTTTATTTTAATTTTAAAAAATTATTACTAAAAAGAATTACAAGATTATATATACCTATCTCTCTACTCCTATCTTTCATTTGCCTTCATTTAAAAATTTCATTCAAAATCCTAAACCTGAGTAAGCTATAAACCAAAAAAAAAAAAAACAACTGAAACTCAAAACAGAAAAACAAAAACCTGATCAAAAGCAAAGTCCAGATTCAAACTGAATTTAAAGCAAGAATCAAACTCAAACCTGAAACAAAACCTGAAAAGCATCAAAGCAAAACAAGTATCAACTTCAGTTTCAAGGTTCATCAAATCAAGTAGCAAATTAAAATCAAACTTCAGATCAAATTCCAGGTTTCGAAATCAAGATCATTTTCCATGTTTCAAAGCTCTACTCCTCTGTTCTCTTAAACACTGTGAGTAAACTTCACTTTTAAACCAAATCCTCTATATTTACCTATGCCTGTGCTGATGGATGAAATTAATCGCTTGGAAATGTGTTTGTATGAACGAAAATATGTTGAATGTATATATGTGTGCCTATATATATATATATATATATATATATATATATATATATATATATATATATATATATATATATATATATATGCAAATGTTTGAGTGTGCATGTCTGTACATATGAATATAGGGCTCTGTTCTTAGTTACTGTTTTTTTCTAAAATCAAGTTCAAAATTCAAAATCTCTTTCCCCGATCTGTTTTAGGTTATGATCTCTGAATGAAAAAGGATTATAACCATGTAATATCAATTTTAAAAATAATTTTAAGAATATTTATTGAGTAACTATTTCAAAAATGGAAAATTACAATAGAATCTTTTTAAAATAGAAAAATCTATGATCGTACTTTCTTTTTTTGATTCTATAGTTCGATTCGTATTAGAAAATTATGATTTTAGGTAATGGTTTCAAGATTTTTAGGATTGGGATCATCGAGAATTTCTAAGTTGATCGATATTTTCTTTTTCGTCAATTCCTGATGATCGGAGAGGTAATAATCATCGTGTTTGATGCTAGAGGTGGCGGGAGGGTTGGAGATCATCAGAAAAATGGTCGTAGGGTTTATCGTTCGTCGAGGCGGCTCGTCGACATCGATTTAGGGTTTTATGCCCAGTTTTAGTCGATGTTGGTTCTCGGGTTTGTACGTCGTCGTGAGTGGATCGGAGGGGATCAAACCAGGGGGAATCGAAGCAAGGTACTGCGACGATTGTTTGGGTGGATCAACAAGGTTCCAGATGGTCAATCACGACGGCGTGAGGTGTTCTTTGTTGATCGTTTGGGTTCCAGAAATGGATCGAATAGCTCGTTTCGAATTCCAGTCGAATTCGTCGGAGCTGGGTGGTTGGAGCACTTGTGTAGATCATCGTCAACTAGCGGGTGATCTCGGCGAGGATTAGAGGTGGTCGGATGGCCGGTGCACATGCACACGTACACGTTTGTGTCTGGGATGTTTTTAGGTTAAGGAAGAAGGTGGTGGCTCGAAGTTGTATGCGGGGATTTGGGTTTTTAGCTCGAGTCTGGCCTCAGGAATGTTCATATGGGTTTAGCATATTTAGCAGTTTTTAAACAAAGTTAAAAAGAATAAGGAAAAGTAATAGATGAAGGGATTTACTCGAGGGAGATGTGGGGTTTGCCTCGGGTTAGTCTCGGGTGCAATGGTTTTGAATTTTTAAATAAACAAGTTTTTTTTCAAATTTAAATTAAATTAAAGTTTAAACACTTTCTTGTTTTATTCTTTTAAAATAATAAATGTTTATTTTTTTAGTTTTGGAATTAGTTGAAGGTTCAAAATAAATTATTTTAGATTTATTAAGTTTAAGGTATTTCATTTTATACCTATTGTTTTAAATTAATTCTTATGCTATTTAAATAAGTTTAAAAAATGTAATTAAATAGTTAATTAAAGAAAGTGAAATGACTTTAATTACTAAGTAACCTAAAAGGTTTTAAGTTAATTTGTATGTTATGAAAATTAGTTCCAAAAGTTTATTTAATAAGATTTAAATACTGTAATTAAGAAATTACTTAAGATAATGGGTTATCTTTAGATTAATAAGGTTTTGAGTAATCTCTTAATGTAATTAATTTAAAAGTTGATGATAATTACTTAATGTAATTAATTAATGGTTGATTAATTAATGTGATTAATTAAAGGATAATCGAGTAATGATTAAAGGTTAGTTTATTTTGATTAAAGGATAATTACTAAATGTAATAAATTAGTGATTAATTAATGTAAGTAATTAAGGGATAATTAATTACTTAAAGGACAATTACCCAATGTAATTAATTAGAGACAATCACTTAATGTAATTAATTAAGGGTTAATTAATTAATGTGACTAATTAAGGGACAATTTATTAATTAAGGATAATTAATTACTTAAAAGGTAATTACTTAATGAAAATAATTAAAGATTAATTACTTGATTAATTAAAGGTTAATTAATTATTAAAGGTCAATTGATTAAACTAATTAAAAGATAATAAATGTAATTAATTATGAATGATTAATTAATTAAAGGATTATTAATTAAGGGTTAATTTATTAATATAATTAACTTAAGGATAATTAATTTGGTAATTAATTGGTAATTAATGGTTAATTAATTTGAGGATAATTAACCAACGAGATAAATTTAATGAAAGTAATTGAGGATAATTAGTTAAGATGGATAATTAAGGTTGATTAATTAATTTTATTAATTAATATCAAATGATTTATAATTAATAAATGTTAATTAAGCAGGATTGGGTAATTAATTCATAAGTGGTTAGTTTAATTGGAAATTAAATTGTATTAATTAAGGATTGAGCAACTAATTGATCTTGCTTATCGATGATTGGATTATACTGAATGCCTTGAATTGTTTGATATCTCTGATATGTGATGTTCTATGATATGATTGTTTTGGATTGAGCTGTGGTAAATGTAATTTATTTATCCGTGATGAATTTACTTGTTTATCTATGAATGGAAAATAAGCGTTTTGGGATTATACTGCTTATTGATATTGCTATGCTTGGATTTATAATGGTTGTTTCTTGTTGTATGCAAAACCCCTACATACACACCACACACATACAAATATGGATTTCAAGGGGAATTGGTTAAGTCATGGGTATTTTGAAAATTAATATTATGTTGAATTTTGAATCCAAAATGGTTTGGAAGTGATTTGGGTTAAAGTTTTGAAAAGGGAGTTTTGGAATTAAAATTATTTTGAATATAATATGGTTTGTTAAAGTTTTGAAATTAAAATGATAATATGGTCTAAAAAGGGTTATACAGGTTAAATAATGTACATATGGATTTTAAACCATTTTAAAGTATTTTAAATGGATTATTTTGGGAATTTAAATTTAACCCAATTAGAGCTTGCCGAGGATACGGTAGTTCGTTGATTTTTCGGTTTTTAATTTAAAAGGCTGTAACTTGAGCAAATTTAATCGGATTTTCCCGAAACAATAGACCTTTGTTTTCAATGATAATAACTTTCATATAAAGAAAGAAATTCCAGCTGTTGTTGAAAGGATTTCGAGTTGTGGGTAAATCAAATTTGAAATGGTAATAGTTTTGAAAGCTATGAATGAATCTTTGTTAAAGATGTGGTAAACCTTGATTTAATTTGAAGAGGATCTTAAAGGTGTATCTTTTGTTTTAAAAGATTAAAAATGGAAATTTATTTAAACCATTCAAAAGGAAAGGTTTTGGGGAACAAGGCTTAAATTTTTTGACTTAACTTGGATCCGAATGTATCCATATGTTTTTAAATAAGCGCTCATTATTTGGTTGAGCCGGGAGGGGGCTTTATGTCATAAAACCCATTTTGAATTAATGATACGACAAATTGGATAGCATTTGAAGACGGTGGTTGAATACCGGGTATTTTCGAAAACGAAAGGATTACTTGTCGAATGTCTCTGCACCGAGCTTCCCCGGTATAGAGATTTTGATTAACCAATGTGATGGGGAGTCCTGACGTGATTGGGGATATTCGGATTTGCAAGGACTTCTTTTGAAGTGCCTTTGGTTCCATTTAGACCCAGGATGGACTTATATGGATGTATGTCTGACGTTACACTTTGAGTTGTAAAGCTGGTTTCTATCAAATACATTTCTGTTTGGTGGCGGAGAATTTATTCTCTTAGCTTAACACCTTTCTTTGAGACATACGAGCTCAGAGGTTAAGTAGTTGATGGTTACTAGGGATATATTCCCAATTTGGTAATGTGGCATGCTAAGTGCTGATCATTGGTTGATCGAAGCATGTCTTTTGTGAAAAGCGTAGCTTTGTGGGACGAGACTTCATCGAACCTCACACTCGGGAATGGTCGAAACAGGAAGGATGCAGCAAGGTTACGGGGGTCGCTCGCCTTAAGGTATGTGCATTTCCTTCTGGATAAAAAGTGATATCATGTTATGGAGCCTAGATATTTAACTAATGTGGTTGTTGGAATTTGTTGGTGAGGCCTCGGTAAAGGTCGATGACGACCAGAGGATGGCATACTCGTGACTGTTAGTTACCCAGTTATAGGGGTAACCCGGCCTTGTGTTGGCAGAGATCCAGTTAGGTTCTCGAGGCATCCCTCCAGAGGCATACCCATTTGGAAAGGAAGTTCCTTAGCCTTTTCCATTTGTTGGAAATCCAATCACCCAATACGAGCCCTGTATGGTTTTAGTTGTAGAACATGTCATCTAACATGGTAGCTATAGTAGGCATACTATAATGGTATATATGCTGGCTAAGATTAATATTATACTTTCGAAATGTTTTCCACACTATGCACTAATTATAATATCAAAAAGATTTTCGCGTATCAAGCATGTTTGACAATTATAAGGAGAAATCTCCCCCAAGTGTGCAATTGCATTGTCTATTTGGAGGGAGGCCTTATGGTTGCTTCATTTTCCAAAAAGCATAGTGTAACGACCAAATTTTTGGACTTTTGAAAGTCGACATCAGTACGTCCACTATATCAAATGTCGAACAGTCGAATGCCGAAAAACAGAACCGTTAGGGTTAAAGAAGAAGAAGATAGAAGAAGAAAAAGAAAACAATAACAGAATCTCACATTTCGTAGCGGAACAAATATAATAGATAAATGAATAATTTTTAAAAAAGAAGCACTATATCAGTTTATACATACAACATCAGAGTTTACAACAACAACACTGACGGTCATTATAACCTGACTCACATGGAAAATTTACTTTGCACTAACCATATGCAGCGGACACTACATAGTATAAGTGATACACTTCGTCATCCAGCTTGCTCCAGATCTCCACAGCATCTCTTTTCAGACTTCGCTCCAGAATAACTGATAACCTAACTCTAGGCTGCCCGTGTGGAAAATTGTGGGCACCCAGAGTTTAGAAAGGGAATAATAAACTCCATGTCAGTCATGGGACTGGTGTGAGATCTTAAAAAATAGTTATTTTCACAAATAAAGGTAAAGAAATCTGCTATGCTTTTGGAAAATGAAACTACCATAAGGCCTTCCCGCACACACACAATGCAAGCGTATAATTAGAGGAGTTTTCTCCTTATGATAGTCAAACATGCTTGATACGCAAAATCTCTTTAAATATTATTATCAGTGCATAGTGTTAAAAATTTGCAAATATAATATTAATCTTAGCCAGCATATGTACCATTATGGTATGCCTACTATAGCTACCATATTGGATGGCATGTCCCGCAACTAAAACCGTACAAGATGCGTATTGATGATTGGATTTCCAACAAATGGTCAGGCTAAGGAACTTCTTGGGCCACATGGGTACGCCTCTGGAGGGACTTCCCTAGAACTTAACCAGCTCTTTGCCAACATAAGGTTGAGTTACCTTTATAACTAGGTAACTACTACACGAGTATGCCATCCCCTGGTCGTTTGCGACCTTTATCCAATGATCCTCAACCACAAAGCAACAATCACAAAATATAATAAATTTGCAGCAACCACATAGAATAAATATCTGGGCTCCATACCATGATACAACCCTTTTCCAGAAGGAAATGACATACCCTCAGGGGGCGCTACCCCCCAAATAACTTTGCCGCATCCTTCCTGTTTTGACCATTTCCGGTTTGTGAGGTCCAATGAAGTCTCGTCCACAAAGCTACACTTTTCACAAAGCCATGCTTCGATCAACAAATGTTCAGCAGCACTTCGTATGCCACATTACCAATTTGGGAATATATCGCTAGTAACCATTAACTACATAACCTCTGAGCTCGTACGTCTTAAAGAAGGGTGTTAAGCTAAGAGAATAAATTCTCCGCCGCCAACAGAAATGTATTTGATAGAAACCAGCTTTACATCTCAACGTGTAACATCAGACACACATCCATACAAGTCTGTTCTGGGATCGAACGGAACCGAAGGCACATCAAAGAAGCCCTTGAAAATCCGGATATTCACCAATCACATCCGAAATCCCCATCACAAGGGTGATAAATCTCTATACAGGAGCAACCCGATGCAGAGACATTCGACAGGTAATCCTTTCGCTTCCGAAAATACCCGGTCTTCAACACCATCTTCAAATGCAATCCCATTTCGTCGTATCATTATTCGGAATGAGTTTTATGACATAAAGTCCTCTCCCGACTAATCTGAATAACGAGCACTTATTTTAAAAATAAGTGTTACATTCAGATTTCAAACAAATCACAACAAATTTCCACTTTGATTTTTAAACAAAAGATCCATCACAAAGATTTGATGTGGCTTTCGAATATCCATTTGAAATCCGACCCCTGGTCGCATCGAAATTCAATCATCGTTTAAAGGTCAATACTGATAGTCGGTTATTTGACTATCAATCAACATTCACAACAATCACTGGGTTTCAAATAATTTTCCCCCAATTTTTTTTTCAAAATATCTTCGCAAGATATAATTTTAACACTTCAACCATTTGAAAACAAATTTAAAATCACTTTTCACCTTTCAATCTTTTGAAAACAAATTTCAAATCACTTTTCACACTTCAATCCCTTGAAAACAAATTTCAAATCACCTCCCTCACGTGGAATAAATTTCCAAATATTTATTTAATTCCACTGAATATTTGCCGAGTTCAAATACTTTGAAAATAATTTAAAATAATTATCTAAAATATACTTAGAAACATTTAAAATAAAACTATTTTAAAACACTTGTTTAAATATTAGTTATGAAAATATTATGCTAATATCTCATATAACCTTAAGTCCAAAATAAATTTAAAATAAATTATTAGATAGAGTGTAATTATTTAAATAACCATTTTCTAATCAAATATCAATTAAATCTTTAAATAATCACTTTTATAACTAATTTAATAAATCTTTACTTAAAAGATTTTCAAATAACTTAAGAAAATAATTTCTCCAAAACATTCATTTTAAAACCAACTCCAAAACTTTTAATTTTGAAAGCTACTTTAAAAATATACTCGGCTTTCGAGGGAAAATACACCTTTCATTTCAAAATGGACCATTTAAATCAATAATAAATTCTTCTTGATTTATCTCAATTTATATTCCAAATCCACAAATTTCTTTCCACGCTTTAAAAATAAATCAATATTTATTTTTAAAACAAATTTCCCTTTCCTTTTTAAATTCCCATTGTGAATTTAAATTTTCCATACATCTACTGATATATGATTTTCAAATTGATTTCAAAAATCATTTCCAAACACCAAATCAATCTCTAAATTAATTTCAAATTTTATTTTAAACACCAAATCAAATTCCAAATTGATTTCTAAATTTATTTCAAACACCAAATTAACTTCCATATTGATTTCCCAAAGATTTATTTTTTTAACACCAAATCAATTTCTGAATTTATTTTTAAAATAAATTCCTTTATCTCTTCCAAACTATTTAAAATCCGTATTTTAAAATAAATTATTCAACTTTCGAATACTATTACTTGAAATCCATTTATTAAAATCATTTCCCATATTTTTGGAATTTATTCAATATGATTCAAAAATGAAACTTTATCCTTTTAAAATTCATTCTTTTAAATTGATCCAATTCTCAAAAATAAAATTTTCTATAACTTTCAACTTGAATTTTAAAAATCCAATTTTATTTATTTCTGATATCCTATGATACCAAAAATATATTCGATTAAACTATAGCCTTCAACAATTTCAATCAAAAATATGATCACACACAGATTATAAATAATCAACACATAACACTGAAACAAATTCAAATGTTTTGAGGAATCCAGTTGGATCCCTCCAACCTGTTTCCCTGCATCCACTGATGTTAGCATAACAATTAAATACCAATTCCACTTCGAGGTGGAATATCGCGGTATATGGGATTATATAATATCATCCGCTATTATGCGGCGCATAGGGTCTCATCCGCTATATAATGCTGGAAATTAAATCACTCAAAATACATATATAATACCAATTCCACTTCGAGGTGGAATATCACGGTATATGGGTTTAATATAATATCATCCGCTATTATGCGGCGCATAGGGTCTAATCCAATACAACTGATAATAATTTATCATCCAAGCACACAATCAACAATTTTAAATTTAACTTATTTAAAATTAAACTGGAAATTCCAATTGAGTGAGAAGATCTCACCTTGCTTTTATTTTGGCAATCCATTTCCAAATTAGCTTGCTTTCTTCGCGGTTTTGACCTTGTATAAATATTAGATGATATAATTAGTATTCAAACAAATCGAACAATTATATTGCCATTTTATAATTTAATTAACTTGTAATTTTTATTTTAAACCAATACTTTTAATTTTAAACAAATTCCTTTTTTAACAAATTTATTTACAAAAAATTAAATTTAAAACTAAATTTCCTTTAAAAATTATATTTTTCACTGTAAATAAAATGATGTATTTCTAAAATCTTACTTATATATCTTTCTATTTATTTTTTTACAAAATCATATCTGTAAAAAAAATTCCTTTTGTTTGCATGCGTACATAAATATATACATATTAAATCGAAATTTTAACACAGCAAAAATACCTCACTGCCTCCCACGAACGTGCTGCCACCACCGCCGGAGCAAGTCACCACAAACCTCAGATCGATGTTCGCGACCCAAAGCTTCATGCGACACGCCTCGATCGATCTGCAACTGCCATCATCCAAACGAACGCGACCAAACCCTAGTCTTCCACCGCGCCACCTCGCGCCGGCCTCGCCCACCTAGCCGCGACGCCGAGCCTCGAACTTGGGGTTCCTCTTGCGTGCGCGAGCGCAAGCTTGTGCTCCCTCAGATTTGCCGATGCTTTCTTTCGATTTATCTAGATTTTGATTTTTTTTTTTCCTGTGAATTGCTTTTGAAATGAAGAGAGGGAGCTTGGTTTCGAACTAGCACTCGCGATTTTTGTTATTACAGAGAAGCTCGGCTATGATTACAATTTAGGTTTCGATTTGAACAAATGCAAAATGCTCGGCTTCTTTTTTTTATTTTGGAACGAGATAAGATTTTATTATATTTTTAACGAACTCCTGTAAAGTTACCAGAGAAGATGAAACACGTGTTGTAAAGAAAGAAATGTGCTAAATTTGGGTATTGTATGTGAATATAAATATTTAATTTAAATTCAAATTTAAATCGTCTCAATTTCCGCAATTCAAAATTTCATCCCCAATCAAGGCATGCCGCTAGGCGTTTATAATGTTTAACCCATATTTCGAACGCAATGGAAAAGGTTTTGGGTCCAAATTCGATCGTATGGAAAAGATAGCTTTTTGGACCCAGCTATTAAATTAAATTTTCGATTTTATTTCAGCACGTTTATCAACCAAACGGTCACACGATCACTCCAAACACTACGAAAATTAAAATCCGATAATAAAACACTATTACGGATCCAATGGAACTGGTTTCGTCGAATTCCGAGACCGTGTCTCGGAAGGCTATTTTTAAATATCGATTTAAATGATATAAATTCAAAACTGAATAAAACATTTCCAAATTCAAATCTGAAGTTTTCATTTATCTTCGGTATCATCAATATAAATTTTCAAAGCCTTGAAAATATTTTTAACAAGCATAAAATTGAAGACACAACATTTTACCCAATTTCAATTATTAAATTCAAAAGTTTAATTGCCAATTTCATTCCGATATTTGAAATTCTGGTTAAATCAACTTCCAAATATAAAAACTCAACCAAATATTTCAATTTCAAATGTCAAAATTTCTGGGTCGTCACATATAGCGAATTTCTTTTTATTTCTTTTTGTTTGTTTTTTTTCAAACAACTGTTTTTGTTTGCTCAAACTAGTCCCATGACTGACCTGAAGTTTATTGTTCCCTTTCTAAACTCTAGGTGCCCATAATTTTCCACATGGGCAGCCCAGAGTTAGGTTATCAGATAGTCAGCTAGTAGGTGTAGCTTTTGGCAGTCTTTGAAGTCTATGGATTTGGCGATTGCATTTGCTTCACTACAGCATGATAGGGGTTCGAGCTTTTTGGTTTGGAGCTTTGGGGCTTTGGCAATGAAGGTGTTATCTTTTCGCTGCTATTGCTGTTGTTTTTCCGTTGTTGTATATATCTCCGATAATGTTGATCACTTCATACTATATCATTGTTGTAATCAATTGTTGTGTATCTATAAAATTCTTCTTTGTTTTCGCTGTGTTATTTTCACCTAATGTGTTATAAGCTCCGGCGAACCAGACTCAACGTTTGAATCTCCAGCATTCGAATACGGGTGATGTGTTGGGTGCCGATTTTCGAGCGCTAAATCCGGGTCGTCACATAAATTAATGTGGTTTGTATGCTATGAGGGCCCTCGGAAAGGTCAGCAACGACTGGGGATGATATATTCAATACTACTGTTATAGAGGTAGGCCGATCTTGTGTTAGTGGAGGATCCTTTGTGATGGTCCTCGATACATCCCTAGTCTCTTCACTTGGTCATTTATATGGAAATCCAAACTCCACTACGTGCCTACCGTTTTGTTTGTAGAGCCTAGTATGCTGGAATTTAATAATAGTAACAATTTTGGTTATTTTAATATTATTTGTACAATAGACACTATTGTAATATAAGATGATTTGATATGAAATGTTTTGGTTATCGTATGGAAAAAACATATCTATGTTTATGTGTGGGCGTGTCTTACGAGATACTTTTGTTTTGAAAGGAAAAGTTTGGTAATTTAATAAATTCAATTGAGTGTGTTTCTCACGTTGGTTTACCAGAATGATTCGGCCGTTCGTCCCTTTCAATGCTTGGGTCAGACCGAGTATATTTACAGGTTCGGATTTGGTGCTTTTGGAGCTTCAGCAGGAGAGCTGGAGATCTTCATTTTCATATATACATATCTGCTTATTATATGCTTTGAGATTTGTTGTTTATATTATCAGCAATTGAAAGGATAAATTATTATAACTGTTCATGCTGATGATTAGTGATTGATTGTTGTACTCTGATTGATGTATGCATATACAGTTTCTGTTTTGCAAAGATCATTGATATGATATTATATATTATTCTGCTGCGATTTAAGATTCTGTATTGTTATGTTTGGTTCTCTCTTCTCTCTTTCTTCTCTTCTCTTCTTCGCTCTTCTTTTCTTTCTCATGACTTTCTATCAGTCTGTGCTTTTTGGGTCGGACATGTGTTGTTTATTTTTGATTCAAAAGGTATGGATTTGCGGGTCGTCACAATTGGTATCGAAGCTTAGATTTAGTATATTCCTAAGCTTTGATGTGTACTCAGTATAGATTGGATCAGTAACACCATAGATTGAGTTTGAGTGTATTATATATATGAGTACGTATTTTTTAGTGATTATAAAATTGTTTTATATTATCTTTACTTATCCGCCGGGCTGTTTTTGAATTTTGGTCGGTATGTGAGACACTATGTAATCGATAGGGGTTTTTAAATACTTAAACGAGTCCAGTCGACAGAGTATTGTTTTCAAATTGGGTAAATGAAATAATTTTACCTCCATTTTATTTTATATATAAAGGAAGCAATTTTTAGAAAATATTATAGTATATATAAATTGATTGTTTGGTTGTTAGAAAATGTAAATATATATAAGTTGATAAAAGTTGTTGAATAATTTAAATAAAAACAACAATTGTAAAAGAATAAATTATATAAGCAAATAAATTATAAGTATGGAATTATAATTAATATGATGTACAATTATGAAATAATCTTATATATAATAAATGAAACAACATGTGTATATTTATAAATGTGAGTTGTAAATAAAAATGAATTTAAACTAAATTTTTTTGAATTTGAATCCCGTTGATTTTGAAAGTTGTTTCTTCAAAGTTAAAGAGGTTATATTATTATAAATCTAAATAAGATAAATAAATTTGTTATGAATATTATATAAGTAAAGTAAAATAGTGAAATTATATAAGTAAAAAATTATAAATATAAAAAAGAAACTTTTAAAAGAATATTAAGCAACGAATTCACCATCGTTGTTGGGAAATAGTGCAACGACCCATAAATTTTAATAGTTTTGTAACGTAATTAACTGAATTTTTGTGAAATTTTAAATAATTGAATTTGTAAATAAAATCTTGAAAATTGGCATGCGTCTATTTAAACATAGCAAAATGTAGATTTTCATCTGGAAATATGAAAGTTGATCTTGTTGTGTAATTTTCAATTTCAATTTAAATAAGTTAAATTGATGAAAATTAAATATTTTTGAAATCTGAATATTTTTTTTGTAATAAAAATTTAAATCATTTTCTAAGTGAGACGTCGTATTTTGTTTCGCTAAATTTGGACTTCTCCAGCCCCGTTTATCTTATTTTCAGCGTTTTAGCAGTATTTTCAACAGCAAAAAATCGAGTCTTTATAAATTGGTCGTATCACTTATATTTGTGTACCATTCTGTTCATCTCGTCATGCTGATTTGTACAGTATATTCATTGGTGTGTTTTTTGCACCCGATACATGAAAGAATTGACAAAACGATTTGCGGTATCGGTACCGTATTTGAGTCATTTCGGCTTCGTATGTCTTTTCGTTTGCCCATCCGATGTAGTCGTTAGCCAGTAGCCTTTTTATATTTTCGAATCTAAATTTGTAGACTGTCACTATTCCTATGATTTATTATATACGTCGGTTCGATTCCTCTGCTTATTCCTTGGTTCTCTGTGAAAATTATAATAAAATATAAGGGCCCGTTTGGTTTCATTTTGCATTTTGAGTTTTGTGTTTTTAACTTGCACTAAGAAACATGAAGAAATAAGAGGAGAAATTTATAATTCTTAGCCGTTGCGATGACCAACGGAAATCGAAGGAGTTTTGTTGTTCCACGTGCTTTTCTCATATCTCGAAACACGAAAAACAAAATAGACTTGTTTTATATTTTACATGTTAATTTCATTTTTCAAAATTATTTGTTTTACAACAATACGTTCAACGGATGCGCTTTTGCATAGACGAAAACGCAAAACTAGAAACGACAAGCCAAACGGAGCCTAAAATTTTGCATAATGTTGCGTAGGAACTTGTCCCTTCTCCTCCCTTATTTTTCCTCCAACTGAAGCTTGCGTTGGTTTGCCTTCATTTATCTATTTATTTTCTTCTTGAGATTACCTACTCATCTTCTATCTTCAACAAAAAAAACCTAGACAAACACCTTTGTCCAAGTGGTTAATTGATTCGGCTTTGGTGCAGGATGTCACAAGTTCGAAACTTGCATTCGAACGTTTATTTGACATGGGATATGTTGTTGTCCCAATGATTTGTATATAAAGTACCAGTTAAAAAAAAAAAAACCTGATTTCCACCATGCAGCCGAGTTTTCCTTCCTCTCTGTATATAAAAAAGCAAAAAAAAGATACAAGTCGTATATTGCTGCAAAACCCATTCTTGTCCCTCCTCTCTCTCTCTCTTCCACCGTGCCAGACACACGTGCTCCATATTTCCACGCCCTCTGCCTGCATATCTCCCTCAATCGCCAACGCTGATCATCCAACCTCCCCTCACAATGCTCGATCGTCCTTGCTTGCACTTACCCCCACTCAGTAACCACCTCATAGGCAACCACCGATCCAAATCATCTCCTCCACCGTCCTAGTCGCCACTTCCACCAAGCGACCCAACCCCTGACACCCCTCTCTAACTCGGCCTTCAGCCACCATCGGCTTCGACAGACCCGACCACACTCCTCCGGCTTCGCTCCTTCATACCGCAGCCTTTATAGCCAACAGCGCTCCGCCGGCCTACCTATCCCTACAACCGAACCCCATGCACCTGAGCTCAGTTCATCCCTTCAAGGCAGCTGTTCATCCTCTATGCGTATATATATCGAGAATAAAAAGGTATACATTATATGTTTGTTATAAAAAAATGTATACTTTAAGTGGTATGGTGTGTGTATTGTTAAGTCTGCATATAGTTCAAGTTACGCACATATTTATTCTATGTACTGAAGTCTGCAAATATTTTGCTTGTATATATGTTGAGGCATAGTTTGTATTTATGGGCTGCGTATATATATTGTTCTTTCAACATATATTTGCTTTGTGTGTGTGTCATATATATATATATATATATATATATATAGAAGAATTACTATATGAAATACAATTTGAACTTACTTTTAACTGTTTCAAAAGTTGCGAACAGCTATGAAGAACTTTAAGAATATGTTTACCTAATTCTCTAACACTTAAGGCTACGTTCACACTTTATATATATGATGATGATGATTTTAGAAGTTAAGGGGAGGCTTTGGAAGTTAATGGAGTGCATAACTACAAGTAACTGTTAAAATAAAGAAAGTGAAAAGGAAATAGATGAGAAAAGCAATAGAAAAAATAGAACGGAAACAATTCTTATGTCATTCTTTTGCATCATAAACAGTAGCTTTTAGATACAACATGACTTTTAAATATATTTACTTTGTATATATATGGTTGATATATTGCTTATATGGTTGATATATAGCATAGGTTAGGTTTGTATAAACAAAGTATATAAATTACAAGATTTGATTTTTTGGTGTATAAACTATAATCAGATGCATATTTATATAGTATACTAAAATATAATCTGTTGTAGATAAGCTGGGTTATTAAATATAAGTTATATAAGTATATGTTTGTTTGGTTTTGCAAATATAAAGTTAGGTACACACCTGGGTTTTCAAATATAATGGTTTATATACACGTGGATTTAAAGTGAATCACGTACAAGCTTGTGAGTATCCAGCTTCATTTACATATTGGGCTTTTATAAATATTGACTTTTTTTTTTAAAAGAAAATAATAATATAATTTATATTTTGTTTCCACCGAATCCAGTTCATCTAACTTTGCTTTGCTTCGTCGCTGTCCCGTTGTCACTTTGTGCTTATCCGTATCAGTTTGGTGATTTGTCGATTATCTGTGCCCATTTTTATCTTGTTCTCGTGTTTCTCTAACCTCGAAAGGTGAGCAATCACTCGCGATTAACATTTTTATATATATTTAATGAATCTAATTCACGTTAAAATGACAATAGAAATATGTTAAATTAGAATTGTTAGTTATTTAATTGCTAGATATGATATGCCATTATCTAGAATTGTTAACCTATGACATGACATCATATATGTTGTTTACATTATTTTTAATTTGTTACTGATGATATATGTCTGTTGTTAATATATTATATTATTATCATATTTTTTTTTACTCTGCAAGTTTCCTGTTAGTTTAGAATTCTATACATACACGAATGATATTATAGATTAGGGGAAAATCGTTATGGGTTAGCATGATAAACCCAAGCGATTTTCATTGGTTTTTAAATTTTGGGATTGCGGGTTGAAATAATATATACTCGTAAATATTAACTTTGCGGATTGAAATGATAGATATCCGTATCACTTGACCTTTGGATAGAAAATTATATACGGACACCGTTGGTCTATTTTGAAAATGATTGCCAAAGTTTGGGAGGAAATATATGGATTTTATTAAATATTGATTTTTAATTTGATTGTACAAAGAATTTTTTTAATATAGTTTTATATTTTTAAAATTGTATGTTTTGGAAATTTTAAATTATAAGTTAGTTTTGAAAATATAATTTTTAAGTTTTTTCTTATAATTTTATTATTTCAAAATATATAAAATAAGGTTTAATAAAAATACATTTATAATAAGATTTAATTTAATTGGTTTATAATGTGCTTAAATATTTATTCAAATTTATATTGATATTTTAAAAATAGATTTTTTATAACTTTAATAAAAAGGTTGGAAAGATAAATTAATGTCGACTTGGAATTTAAATTGATTAAAAATTGAATTAAGATAAGAATTGATTTAAACTTATTGATTTTGAGGTTTTGAAAGATTTAATTTATAACTTGATTTGATAAAAAGTGATAAAATGAATTTTCTCAACTTTAAATAAAATTGAGACTGAATATTTAATATTGATTTAAATTTATAAATTAAGATTTTATTTAATTGTTAATAAAACGATTAAGTGAATAATTTCCAATTTGAAAGAAACTAAAATTGAATGTTGAAATATAAATGCAACTTATATTGAAATTGTTTGAATATTTAAACCTTGAACCTTATTGAAATTGAAATGATATTCCAAACCAGGATTTGATTGATAAAGATTGAAATCATTTATTGAGAATTTGAACTAAATCTTTAACCTTTTAAAACTGAAATTGTTGAACTGGGATTGATTAAATCGAATTTTGAAATATAAGCTGATTTGAATCGATTTGTGAAATTGGAGGAAACCAATTTTATTATATAAAGTATTTAAATATATGTATATATTATTTTAATCTATGACCTATTGTAATTAATAAATAATTTAATATATACTTTTTTCAATATCTAAACTGCTTAAATTGGAATTGTTATGATAACGTAAGTGTTATGATTACAAAAGCATTATGATTTCAAAAGTGTTATGATTTCAAAAGTGTTATAAATTTTGAAAGTGCTAAGATTCTGGAAATGCATATTATTTAAAGTGTATAATGATATCGAATTGATATGATTTTTGAAATGAATATGATATTTTGATTTCGAAGTATGAACTATTTGAAATTAGATGACCACGGTGTGAAATAAGCATTTGGTTGTTGTTATCCCGCCTTTTGGCAAGACCGAGATACCAAGGAACTGGCTGGAAAATAAGGGTCACATGTCCTCAATTTTGAATGATTGTCGGTTTACTACGAATATCGATGGATCTAGTCCAAGCCTGGATTGGGCTATAATTGATAAGACACGTCATGCGAAGCTGTAGAAGCCAACGTTCCAAATTTCGAGGCAATCCGAGTTCGTATGCCCAAGTTATCGCCAATGGAAAGTGGAGGAGACAACCTCAGTTCGAGTCGATCATAAGGAGTATAGGTTCGAATCCATGAGAAAGCCTCACAGTCGAATCGATAAACCATACATTGGTTCGAACCCATCCTCCCAGAGCCTTGCCTCGAACCCATGAAGAGCTCCTTTGCTTCGACTCCATCGGACAAGCCCTTCCTTTGAATCCATCCAATGCTTCCCCTAGTTCAAATCCATCAAGTCACCCCTTCCTTCGAATCCATCCAATGCTTCCCCTAGTTCGAATCCATCAAGTCACCCCTTCCTTCGAATCCATCCCAATGGCCTCACTTCGAATCCATCAAGGAGGAAACATTCGAATCCATGCAGTTAGTACACTTCGAATCCATCGTTGAAGCACATGAACGAGTCCATCATCTTCCCCCCGCTTCGACTCCACGAATGCTGCCTCGAATCCACTAAGTCAAGATGGCTAAAGTTATGGATTCGGCCCTATGGGTTCGACCCTATGGATTTGACCCTATGGATTCGACCCTAAGGAATCGATTCGAACCAAACTTGCTGACCGAAAGCACAATCTTGAATCGATCATAACTTGAGATCTACAAGTCCAAATGCTATGAAATTTTCACAGGAGCTCGCATATACATAGAAGAATGTCCACGCCAATTTTCATCACAATTGGACACTTTTTTGATCGATTCGAACCAAGGGTCGAATCGATCCCAAAGTGGGTCCGGATCTCCAGAATTCGGCCATGTGGGCCCCCCACACGTGCCAGAAGTGGTCTTCCCGGATTTTAGGAGAAATATCAGCCTCCAGCACCTATAAATAGAACCCCTGGTCATTCAGAAAGGGGATCGGAGAATTGTAGAGAAAAAGCACGTCTAGACGCTGCCAGAATTGCTTCAGCGCACCACCGCTGCCTTTGATTTCGAATTTTGGCTTACTACTTGCTGTACTTTGACATTAAAAAGTTGTATTCTCCGAATATCAAGTAATAAAGTAACAAAACTTCATAGTGGACGTAGGCAAAACGCCGAACCACTCTAAATCGTTGTCTCTTGTGCAATTTACCCTTTGCTATTTGAAGTTTTTGTTAGATAATCCACGTTTTAATTTACTTTCTTCATTTATTATCTCTTCAAAAAACTTCCGACGAGTGTTGTGCCCAATTTTGACACAAACACTTGTTAAAGAGACTGAGATTGGATATTGTCATACTCTTTGTCAATACTGAAAATCACTTTAAAAACTATGTATCTGGTGGAGATTCTAGAACAAAGTAGGATGGATTGATATACGTAGCCCCGACTCCCACGAGTCAGTTTGATGTGGCTAAAATAGGAGCTATGCCGGGCCAAGTGGGGTAATTCCCTCGATCGGACACATTTCTTCGATAACATTCTATTGCTTTTGTGATTTGATGGGTGCATCTTTGATTTGGGAGTGCGTCACGAGGTGGGATGTAGTAGTTGCTATGCGTTAACACCAGTCTATGAGTGCAAATGATATATCTATTCTGGCATTGCCTCGAGTGCCTTGTCGCATGCCTTATCGCGTCTTCTATGAGTTTTTTTTACCCTACCTATATGGTGTCGTCTAGGTAAACCACCGGTTTGGTGGAGCGTACGACGTTGTATAGCCTACGGGAATATATAAAATGTGTTAAGGGGGATATGAGTAACGTCTTAGCACTATCTTAATAGCTTACTTTGCTATAGACATATATTATAATAGCGTATATTACTACATAGTAGGTAGTTCCACGGATCCTTGGAGGATGAAAATCTCAAACATCCTTTAAGTTACTTGTATTTTAGTTGACATTTCACTTGAGTTAAATTTACTACTATAAGAATGTTAATCCCGAGTCGAGTGTTTTGTGCTTTGCTTTATGCTCGGGTCATATTGAGTGTCACAGCATTTGAGACTCACCTTTAAAGATTGGAGCATTGTTTGAAGATCTATCTATCCAGCTTTCAGTTTATTCCAACCGCTTATGTTCAGGCTCATCATTTGCTTATGTATTAGAGATTCATTTGTATTTGAGATTCTGTTGTATTATGTTTTAGACTATGATGTTTTATAGTAGCTTCATGAACTATTATTTATCTATTCTGCTGCTAATTGTTGTAATTCTCTATGTCTGCGATTTTAGATTGATTTAATTACTGTATATGCTGAGTCTTGCTAAATATAAATTAACAATCTGTTATTTTGAGCAATTCAAGTCTGACATGTGTGGATGCGAAAGGTTCAAAATGGCGGGTCGCTACAAATAATAAGGGTGATGACTACAGCATCATCAGCATCATTTTTTAGTTTCAATGTGATGGATTTGCTACTATTAGTAAATTGAAAATTTAAGTTCTGTTTTGATAAACAAATTTGAATTTAAAATCCAAGTTGAAATTGATAAATATCAGTGAAATGAGTTTTGGACTAAATAAAAATTTAATTTGGTAAAGTTAAATAAATTGAACTGGATTAGATAAGTCATTGAAATAGAAAATTAAGCTTAAGTGGTAAGTGATTATATAATATGAATTTGGAAGTTTAAATAAATAAGCTGTATAACTTATAAAATGAGAAGATGTAAGTAAAACTAAATATTAAATGGTTAAACAATTTTGTTAAGCAAAAAAAAAAAATCTGAATTTGAATAGTGATATGAAATTTGACTTAAGTAAAAGTTAAATAAAATGACTTTAAAAATGGAATCTAAGTTAAGTTAAAAGGAAATGATCTTTGAAAATCAAACATAACTTAGGTGATGATTCAATGAAGTTGAATTTGATATCCAAAAGAATTAATAAAGTGAAGTGAAGAATATGAATATAAACTTGAATTGTTAAATGAAATTCAACTTTAATTGTAAAAAGGAATTAGTAAACAAACATGGATTATAAAATGTTGTTAAGAATGGAATAAAGCTTAAGTTAAGGAGTGATGATAAAAATTGAAAGTGTTGTATAAAGAAGTGAATATAGTGAATAATAGAATTCAATCTAAATTGAATATTAAACCAATTGAAATTAAAAGTGTTAAACCAAATTGAAGGTAAAAAAGTAAATATGAATGATTGAGTGTAATGTAAATAAATTTAATAATGTTGGATATGCATTAGTTGTTAGATGAATGTTAGTTGATTGTACAGAAATTCATTAAATGTTTATGGTATTAAATTAATGAAATTGAAAGCTAAATAATTGAATTCAAATTGATAGTAAGTGAATTTAAGTGGAATTGAATTGGTGTGATTTGGAAGTGAACTAACTTAAATGTAAATTATTGAATGTAAACTAATTGAATTTGAATAAACGAATGCTAGAAAAACATAAAATGTTTTAGACTCTGCCTATATGGTGTATATGGTGTCCTCTGGATAAACCACCGGTTTGGTGGAGCGTATGACATTGTATATCCTATGGGAATATATAAAATGTGTTAAGGGGGATATGGGTAACGTCTTAGCAATATCTTAGTAGTTTAATTTGCTGTAGACATATTATAATAGCGTATATTACTACATAGTAGGTAGTTCCATGGATCCTTGGAGGATGGAAATCTCAAACATCCTTTAAGTTACTTGTATTTTAGTTGATATTTCACTTGAGTTAAATTTACTAATATAAAATGTTAATCTCGACTCGAGTGTTTTGTGCTTTGCTTTATGCTCGGGTCATATTGAGTGTCAACATTTGAGACTCACCTTTAAAGGTTGGAGCGTTGTTTGAAGATCTATCTATCCAGCTTTCAGTTATTTCAGTTTATTCCAATCACTTATGTTCAGACTCATCAATTGCTTATGTATTAGAGATTCATTTGTATTTGAGATTCTGTTGTATTCTGTTTTAGACTATGATGTTTTATAGTAGCTTCATGAACTACTATTTATCTACTCCGCTGCTTATTGTTGTAATTCTCTATGTCTGCGATTTTGAGATTGATCTATTTATTGTATATGCTGAGTCTTGCTGAATATAAATTAACAATATGTTGTTTTGAGCAATTCAAGTCCGACATGTGTGGATGTGATAGGTTCGAAATGGCAGGTCGTTACAAATAATAAGCGTGATGACTACAACATCGTTTTTGAGTTTCTATGTGATGGATTTACTACTATTAGTAAATTGAAAATTTAAGTTCTGTTTTGATAAACAAATTTGAATTTAAAATCCAAGTTGAAATTGATAAAATAAGTGAAATGAGTTTTGGACTAAATAAAAATTTAATTTAGTAAAGTTAAATAAACCGAACTGGATTAGACAAGTCATTGAAATAGAAAATTAAGCTTAAGTGGTAAGTGATTATATAATATGAATTTGGAAGTTTAAATAAATAAGTTGTATAACTTATAAAATGCGAAGATGTAAGTAAAACCAAATATTAAAATGGTTAAACAATTTTGTTAAGCAAAAAAAAAAAATCTGAATTTGAATAGTGATATGAAATTTGACTTAAGTAAAAGTTAAATAAAATGACTTTAAAAATTGAATCTAAGTTAAATTAAAAGGAAATGATCTTTGAAAATGAAACATAACTTAAGTGATGATTCAATGAAGTTGAATTTGATATCCAAAAGAATTAATAAAGTGAAGCGAAGAATATGAATATAAACTTGAATTGTTAAATGGAATTCAACTTTAACTGTAAAAAGGAATTAGTAAATAAACATGGATTATAAAATGTTGTTGTTAAGAATGGAATAAAGCTTAAGTTAAGGAGTGATGATAAAAATTGGAAGTGTTGTATAAAGATGTGAATATAGTGAATAATAAAATTCAATCTAAATTGAATATTAAACCAATTAAAATTAAAAATGTTAAACCAAATTGAAGGTAACAAAGTAAATATGAATGATTGAGTGCAAAGTAAATAAATTTAATAATGTTGGATATGCATTAGTTGTTAGATGAATGTTAGTTGATTGTACAGAAATTCATTAAATGTTAATCGTATTGAATTAATGAAATTGAAAGCTAAATAATTGAATTCAAATTGATAGTAAGTGAATTTAAATAGAATTGAATTGGTTTGATTTGGAAGTGAAATAACTTGAATGTAAGTTATTGAATGTAAACTAATTGAATTTGAATAAACGAATGTTAGAAAAATCCAATGTTAATGAATCAAATGTGAATAAATTGAAAACCGATTCAATGAATATTAATGAAAAATGAATGTATGTTGATTTGAGTAACGACCCTCCCTTCTGATCGCCCCCAGTCGGTAATTAAACCAACTTGAAACGTTCAAAATGATGGATTGTTATTCAGTTTATAGAGTTTAAACTGAATCAGCCAAAGAAACACAGAATAATTTTATTTCTCTAAATGAATTTTTTGTACATATATCAGAGTTTATACAATACATTAAATTTTATACAGCGGAATATTTCTTTAAGTACAAAAATTGCCTGAAAAGCTAAAGTGAAGCGTTTTCCCCAACTCTCTCTAACTTCGCTGCCCGAAAATCTTCAAGCTGTAAAATTACTCTGTCTGACCTGAGTATTACATTCAAAAGAAAATAATACACAGGTCAGTCTAATTCAAACTCAGTTATTAGTGCATAGAGGTAATAATAATCAATTAACAATTAAACGACAGTCAAATATAAATTTACCTATCCGATCCTTTAACAAGAAATCGGATAACGGTAAATTATAACACTTAACAGTGTTAAAGCAACAAATCAGTAGATTCAAATTATCAACGAAGATAGATGAATGGATTATTAATGAAGATGATTTGAAAAAAAAAACATCAAAATTGCCTAAACGGCAATTAACAATAAAATCATCAATTTAAATCAAATCAATTCAAATAATTGAAAAGTTACAAAAAAACATCGAAACCGATTGGCTGCAGTACACGCACGCGTGAACTGCCTCGCCAATACAGTGAATACTAACAGCCATCAAAACTGCAGAGGTCAAGTCACAACTATCATGACTCAACACAACTGCAGCAATCAAGGGCAACTGCAACAAGACTGCGGTCACCACAAGTACACAAAGCACGAAGGCTCGAATAAAGCATGAAAACAGTTCAATAACCAAGCAACAATAGAAAAGTGTTGGACTAACACGAGTACTAGTGGAACAACAAAATACACAGAGCAACCACTGTGAACACATTGAACCCAATCAAGGTAGCTAGGAAGTAAAACAATTCAATTTTGCAAAATAATTATTGTCTGAATGGATTTGTTAACTTATCTTTTTAAAGTGAAAGTAGAATTACACTATCTCTTCCATTTGAAAGGATTTAACAAAATGATGGCAACCAATCTGGAGCATAGGGCAAAAGTAAATCACCGGAACTTATCAGAGACCAAAACCCATCAACTGGAACACTACAATTTGCCTCAATCAACAGTGGATGTGACTCGTATGCATGCAGGGCACGTACATACCAAAGAGCTTATATGGCTACAGGTCAGGGGACACACGTGTAACATATAATCCAGAGGAATAGCCGCAACTAAAAAGATGCCAAAGTCAAGAAACGAAGTGCATATATGAACACCTGATATAAGCAAGTGAATGCAACAACCAAATGCAGACTGCAAGTACACTGAAATGCAACATGAAATAGGACAGTGCAACCTTCAAAATATCAGACTCGAATATACTGCAGTTATGTGAACAAGTCAATAATATATGCATACACAATGTACACAATGAACTAATGCAAAGTGCAGATTTGAATGGACAGATCAAGTGAAGCTATACAAATATATCAAGTGCATCAGATCCTAAATGCATCAAGACTCAAACCAAGACAACAATGGTTGGATTATATGCAAGACTGTGATAAATGAAAAATCAAACTGAAACAATGGTAGAATCACAAATGAATTAAGTCCTGATACAACAAAAATAAAGAATCATGGGCAGTTCAAAATCAGAGAGTATATGCAGAAGGCAACAAGCATACAAGTTAATCAAGTTTCAAGTCAGGAGAATCAAAGGTACACATCAAGCATACACAGTTAACATATATGATCAGGTGGCTACACTATATGAAGTGCACAACAGGTTCAAGTCTGCAATCCAAGACTCAATCTAGGCAACAGTGAATAGCATATATCAGTGGATAAAGAAATGTAGTGACTCCATATAACAGTGACTTGGAGTTTATATTCAGGATTTGCTTTAGAAAAACTCAGGTCAAACCTGGGTTTTAAACAGATTAAAATCAGTTTCTTTTTTTTTTTCTTCCAAAGATATGAACTAACTGTTTTTTATATACATATATACACACACACACACATACTTGTTAAAATTACTTGTTAAAATTGTTTATAAAAGGGAATTTGCATTGAAATAGAAATTTAATTTGAAACTAATATATATATTAATATGAACTCTCTTTTATAAATTTGCTTGTATTCAAATCACATATTTATATTTATATATCAGATAGAGTTTTATATAATGCTTGAAATTCCAAATCACATAAAAACAAAAACAATAAAACATCAAACGATGAACTTGTACATTTTATTTTAGAAATCTGAAACAGGTACAGGTTTCATTCAATTCAAAAACCCCTTCTTTTACTTATTATTTCTGAGTTATTTAAAACAAATTCAAACCAAGTTCTACAGTCAAAATATCATCAACAAAATGATACAAAAAAAAATCAAAGACATAATGGCCGAAGCAACAAATGACAGAGAATCAACTGCAACAGGTTATTCCTTTTTCTTTTCTTAAAACATCTTCAAATATTATCATGTTAGTAAAGAAAACTACAAAAATCAAATCAGGAGGTACGCTCGAACAAAGTCAAAGCAAGTTATATATATATATATATATATATATCTATGCAGTTCAAAATCAAAATCCAATGTCAACAATATTTGGAACATACCCTAACAGTGGCCGAAGCCAATACACAAAAATGTCCAAGTCAGGAGAAGACATGAAAAAGTTTTAGCCAGAAAATCATCAACTGGGATAATCCACAACAGTGATGTCTCAAATTCAAAGCATACTGGAATCGAGTCAATAGAGAAATCCACGGACATAGTCAAACATCACAAAAATTCAAAGCCGAGAATTTCAAATCAAGTCAAGAAACCCAAACCGTGACTATCAAGTAGTATATACGAAAAATAACCGAATTTGAAAAGGTCAGAAATCATCAACTATAAATAGAATCGAACTAAATCAGAAATCATGAAATCTCAAGTTCATAATCGCTAGAGTTCTTGAATTAGATGTGTGTAACATCCCGTATTTTTAAACCGTTGAATTTGAACATTTAATTTGTTTTAAATGTTTAATGTGCATTCTTAATTGATTGTGAAATGAATGGATTCGGGTTAAATCAATAAAATAAGCTATAATTTTTAATTATAGTGATTCCATTCGATTTTGAATAATGAAGAATAATAATTAAATATTCAAAATTGGATTAAGTGGTGAATCTGGATGTAAATAGTTATACAAATGGTTTTCAAATTTATTTTTAGGTCTATTTGAATATAAATAAAGTGGTTGGATTTTTAGACGGACTTAAAAGTCAATAAGTAATTATTTGGAATTTTATATTAATTTAAAAATGAATTTAATATTATTAAAATGCAATTTAATCAGATTTTCGTCCGGAATGAGCCAGAATGATTTTTAATGGTGTTTATAAATTTTATATGAATTATTATTAAGTTAGTAAAAATTTTAAAAGTAAATTTTTAAGCGTTTTTCGACAATTTTGAAAATCGCTTGATTTAATAGACGAGTTAAAATAGCCTTCTGGGGCACAGTCTTGGAATTCGACGAAACTAGTTTCCTTGGATCCGTAATAGTTAGTTATTATCGGATTTCAAGTTTCGTAGCAATCGGAGTTGTCGTTTGACCCCGGCAGCTCGAAACGCATCGAAATCGTTTTAATCGATTTAATTTGAAATTGATCGTTTAATTCCGTATATCGCACATACAAACAAATTAGCTTACGAAACCTGTTCCATTGTGTCCGGAACGTGGAAAAACCTTAGGAACGCCTGTCGGCACGAGTAGATTGGAGTTCGTTTGCATACGATGTTAAGTTGAGAATTTATTAATTAAAATAATATTAAATTACCATTAAATATACACTTAACATTCAAAACCCTAATACCACTACTCAGGCCGCCGTTCATTTTCTTTAATGGCCGAAAATCAATTCGTTTCTCCTCCAAAAATATCTCAATCCAGGTAGTTATTTGGAAAACTTTCTAAATGAAAGTTGTAGATCGTTGAGGGATCTATAGATCCAACGGATGATTTCGTGTGAAGCTATCGATTGGGGGTGCTTTTTGGTTGCGTGTGCCATACGTTTATGCGCGCGTTTCATCGTGGTGGTAGGACAGAGCTCATGCGCGATTAAGGGGTGGGTAGAAGCCGAGTTGAGCGTCGTTGCAGTGGTTGCCGATCGAGCTATACCTCGTCGTGTGGAGAGCGGCATCTAACCCTAGTTTGTACATTGGTGGGTTTGTTTGCCTGGAGATGTTGCGTGATGAAGAGGAAGAAGGGTCAGGCTGCGTTTTCTTTGGTAAATAAAAAAAAAGATTTGTTTTAAATTTAAATTCAAATCTTTAAATTTGAATAACTTTTCCGTATGACGCCAGATTTCGACGAAATTTTGGGCACCGGAGTCGCAGAAGCATGTACTACGCGATGGTGCAGATCCGGAGTCATTCCGGGCAAGTAGAAATTTGAATTAAATCGGACACCGTTTGGTTTAATTTAAATTTCGAACGCTCGCCGAAACTCAAGGTGAGTTAATCTCACTCACATCTGGAATGTTAGCTGATTTAAATAATAAATATTTAAATATCTGTGTGATTGGTTGCATATTATTGTTCTTATTAGTCTGGATTGATTCTATATATATGCGTTGTGCTAATATTTGTGGATGCAGAGAAAAACAGGTTGGAGGGATCCAACTGGATTCCTCACATTATAATAATTATCTTTATAATTGATGTTGTGATCTGTTTTCATATTGTGATTGATAAATCTGAGTTTAAATTGTACTGCGATATTGTTGAAATAAATATAAATCCTGAATTTTAATTGTAAACGGGATTAATTGGGATTTAAGAAAATAAAATAAATTGTTATATATAGAATTTAAAGGAATAAAATTTGGATTTAAAAAAAAAATATGGTTGGATAAACTATAAATTCAGAATTTAATTATAAATGGATAAATTGAATTTTAGAGAAATAAAAGATATTGTTAAATAATGAATTTAAAAGAATTAAAATTTGAAATCCATTTGGAATGAAAATTGAAAATTGGTAAATCTGGAATGATAAACAAAGAGAAAAGTTATTAGTTGATAAATGGGAAAATAAGATTATGTTATTGAAATATAAACCTGAATTGAAATAAATTGACAGAAATTGTGAGAAGGATTTCTGTGATGTTTAAGTGGAAATGAGTTCCCTAGGAAAACCAAGTTCGAGTTTAAACTGATTTTATAAAAAGGAAGCTTTAAAAATTCAAGCTTGTTTAAAAGAGCGTTTGAAATTTATTATTTTCAAAAGTAACTATTATAAATTAGCAATAGTAAATTTTATAAATATCTTAATAATTATCTTTACAAATGGATTGGTTCAAAAGACTAGTTTTGAACTAAGTTATTGAAATTAGTATTAGCCTTTTAAAAACTCTACTTATAATTTTAGTTTAAACTAAAACCCTTATTTAAAATCACGATTTATATCCTAGTAAATGGTTTAACTTTAAATATTTTGAAACTATATTTTTAGTAAATAATTAGTAGTAAAGTTACATATTTTAAAGTATATTTCAGAATAAAGTATTTTTACTGTTTTAAATCTAAATGTTTTGAACTTGGTTATTCCAATGCAAATATAGGGTAAAGGATTTACCTTGTAAAGGAAGAGTTTTGGGAAATTGTTTCCAAATGAGTTTTGAAACTTTGGAAATATATCTTGTAAAGATATTTGGGTAAATAAATAATATGGGAATTATTTATTGTGTGATGGATGTTTATGGATGTTTATGAATATAAATTGATAGTTAAATCACCGACTATCAATATTGGACAAATGCGTTGATCGTTTCAAAGAGACCGGGATCGAGATTTATTTCTCGAAAACCACTTCGATCTGATTTGTACGTTTCGTGCGAAAAACGTGTTCGGAGTCGAAGATGGAGCAGTGAAGTGCAAGGGCTAGTCGCTACTAATCCTAAGGATATTTCCAAATGGATGTAGTAGGAGTAGTGCCTTCGGTTACGTTCGAACCCGGGACGGACTTGTATGGACGAATGCTTGCGAAACATCGTCAGGTGGACGATGGGCATTCTAAGTGAAAACGTTCTAAAGGTAACGCTTAGCCTCAAGCCTCATCAACCGGGAATGACTGAAAATCAGGGGATATGCAGCAAGGTTAGGTGGGTCATGCCCAAGCAGGACAAGATATTTCCCCTGTCTAGATGTCCCTTATATATTTCGGCTTAGTGGGTGGTTGGTCGCGCCAACCACGAGGTTTATCTTGTTCGGGACTGTTCAGTAAGGAATGGTTCCGGCCTTGTGTTGCAGGGGATGAAGGGAGTAATCCTCGGTACGGTGATCTAGGCCCGGTACTGTGACAGGTGGTACCCCAGTGCCTAGTCATTGTTGGGAATCCATTTTCCCTACGAGCCTTGTACGAGTTTTGTTTGTATTACCCACTTTTGTGGCTAGTAGCTGGAATTTAATGAATGTAACAATTTCGGCTATTTTATAAGCATTTGTAAATAGACACTATTATAATATCAGAGGATTTCTATAAAAAGTGTTTTAGCTATCGTAAGGTAAAAACCCGACATGTTTATTTGTGGCGTGGTCTTACGAGATGCTTTTGTTTTCAAAGGATTTTTAAAACTTTAATAATAAATTTGGATGCATTATTATCAGCTGGTATTCCAGACTGACTCGGGTGTTATTTCATTATAATGCTCGGGTCAGACCGAGTATTATATGTTCAGGTCAGGATGCTATGGAGCAGGAGAGGAGCCGGAGTCCGAGACGTATTATATGTACCTATATATATATATCCGCTGTTGTGATTGTATGGTAGGTCTGATTTGTGATCGTTGATGTATGAGATACTATGATGATATGATGTATAAAACAGTGATAGTTTTCATTTTGTGTAAAGTTCTATATTTACTATTATATTTTATTCCACTGCGACTGTGAGATTCTGATATTGATTAGTTTCTTCTTCTTCTATCTCTTCTTCTTTAACACTAATGGTTCGTAATTCTGTGCCACTTGAGTTAATAGAGGTAGAATAGTGTTGATTCAAGGGGTACGGATTTGCGGGCTGTCACACTTGGTATCAGAGCTTAGGTTGGCGACAACCTAGGCTTTGGTGGGGAAATTACTCATTAAACAGAGTCAATAGTACTCTATAATGAGTTGAGAGTATTAATAGATATGAGAGCGTACTTGTTAGTGAATATAAAATTGTTTTTATACTGTGTTGACTTATCGGTTGAGTGTTTATGAATTCTAGTCGGTGCGGGAAGTACAACCGTATCGATAGGGGTTTCTAAACTCTTAAACAAGATAAACCGACATAGTAACGTTTTAAAGGGGGTAAATGAAATAATTTTACCCAAAATTATATTTTGATATAAAAGAAATAATTTTCTGAAATAATTATATATATATTTTTGGTTGATTGAGTGTTAATACAATAAGTAAATAAGAATCTAAAGTTAATCTAAAATGTGAAATGGATATAACCAAATAAATTCCATGAGTATAAAGTATGCAAAAGAGAATAACTAATTTAAACCCAGCCAGAATTTAAATCCTGGAAGTTTTGGAAAGAATTTTAAATGTATGGAAATAAAGATTTGGAAATTTAAATTCCTGGGAAAGTTTGAAATGTTTGCTAAAGTGTTTGAAGGGTATATTGGAATATTGATTTGGAAAGTATTTTTGAATGGGAACTGTTTTGAAATGAATTTGGGAAAGTAAGAAAGCATTGAACTCACTTCAGTCGCTGGAAAATAATCCTGATGATGCTGGCCACATCATTAGAATTCATTTTCAAGTTTTTAAAGTGATGGATTGCTTCCCAAATATTTGGTTATGGTATTGTTTGGACTAGTTGGGTATAACAGTTGTTTTGGACATTCCAAAAATGGGGAAATTTGTTTTGGTGTAAACAAATTGTTTTGGAAAATCTGGAGATTTGATTAATATATCAAATAGGTATATATTTGATATATTTCAAAATGGTTTTGAAATAAAAACCGGGTAAAATGAATTCTGGGAAAATTCTAATTAAATAATGTGTAAAGCTGAAATGAATTAACTATTGAACTTATTAAGTGAAGTAGGTATTAATAAGAAGGAAGAAATGAAAATTTTAATCTTGGAATTAAAAATTTAACTTGAGTAATTGGAAGTGAATAGAATATATTGAAGTAAGTAGAAAATTTGAATATAACTTGGATAAGTTAAATAAATTGGACTTAGAATTAAATTGATTTGGGTGAAATTAAAAGGTAAGTTGGATTTGAAATTGTGGGTCTTTGTGAAATGGTTTGTACCCATAGGATACTAAGTTGTATACTTATAATTTGAGATTGAGGATTTAATATTGTGTAAGAAGGTAAATGAAAGAAATTTGTATCCTTAAGAATTCAGTGATACACATATATATAATTTGAAATTGTGATTATATGCTGTAAATGGATTCAAATGAGCAATATGAGCTTTAAAGTAAATAAGTTGGTGAACTTATATAAATAAGAATGAAATTATAATCACAATTGGGAAATAGTTGAATGGTATGGTGAGTCCAAACTTAAATCTCAAATGAAATGTAAATTGAAATAAGGTAAAGTGAGATATAAAGGAAATGAGTGAACTTAAATTAGTAAACAAGTTTTGAACTTGTATATGGAGAATTAAAGTTGAGAATTTGAAATGGAATTAAATCTAAATGAATGAAAATTAAATTGAATTGGATTTAACTTCAATCGAATGGAATTGGGATGGAATTGGATTTAATTAAAAACAAGATTCAATTGTGTTGTGAATAAATATGAATGGAATTAAATCCTTATTTAAGATAGTAAGGGAAAATGAAATGAATTCAAGATGGCTAAATAAATTTAGTTAAAACTTGAATCTAAATTTGGAAAGACTTGAATTGAAAGAAATCTAATTGGCTGAAGGGATATTGTATGAATAAAAGTTTGACTCAACTAAATTCAAAGGGATTATTTGAGAATGAATTTAGCATAAGCTGAATTAAATAAAGAGAAGCTTGAAGATGAATTTAGTATAAGCTTAATTAAATGAAAATAGTACTGGAATGAGTATAATTTGAAAGCTTGTTAATAATTGAAGGGTAAAATGGAACTTTGTTCTTGTTTAGAACATTGAAAATGGTCGTATTGTAAATAAGTTCAGTATGAATTGGTAAAGAGTATTAAAACCTAATATGGATTAGGTTAGAGACTAAATTGAATTACAATTGAATGAGATTTGTATTGTAATGGATAGAATTTTGATAATTGATCAAAATTTGGAAAGTAAATAGAAATCCAACTGTGGTATGGGATTTAAATTTGTGGTAACAAATAATGAAGTGTGAATGAAAAATGGAATTAAATTATAATAATGATGGTTTGAATTGTAAATAAATTCAAATGAGTGAACTAATTCAAAGTGGTTTCTTTGCTAATAAAATAAGTCTAAAATGGATTTAATAAATAGGCAAAGTGCATTAAAGTTTGTAAATGAATTGGAATTGGATTTGGATGAGAATCAAATGAAAATAAAAATTGATTTATAAGAAGATAATGGAGATATTGTAAAGAAAGCTTAAGCAAATTAAATAATTGTGGTTAAGCTGAATGTTTAAGCTAGTGGGATTGTAAATGGTTTGATTTGGTAAGAATCAATAAAAATGGAAACAAATTAAGATATTATGGAATTGAAATCATTTAAGAAAGATGATGAGATGGTTATTTTTAAGCTTATGGAATAGCTTTAAATGAAATTTGTTTGGAAAATAAAATTTTGAATGCAAACAAATGACTTTTAAGATAGTTATTGTGATGAAGAAAGAATATATGAGTTGTAAATAAGAATGGAATGACGTATATAACTATGAAAATAATAATATAATAATAGTAATAATAATAATAATAATATAATAAACATAAACTTAAAATGATTAATAAATTTGAAAAGTGAGAATAAGGATTGATTTAATAATTGAAATGGATGTTTCAGAATGGAGTAAAATTAATATAAATTAAACTAGAATTAATTGTAAATGGTTCTAAGCTTGCGTGGTGATTATTTTGCTTGAAGAAGCATTTGGAATTGAGTCTTAAATAAATTGAACTAAATTGGAATCTAATTCAAGGAGTTTGTAAATGAATGCAAGTGAATTGATTTAAAGTAGCAAATGGAATGGGTTTTGAATCAACTAGGATGAATTGACATTTTAATAAGTAATGTTTGCATATAAATGAAAATGGATCATAAAAAGGAATGCAAATATTTCAAATTGAGAATAAGAATTAAATTGTGAATCAACTTGGAATTGAAAAGGGATAGGTTGATGTTAGTGAAGCACCTGTTAATCGTTTAAATAAAAAAATGAAGTTTGAGTTTGTAAAGAGGCTTTGAAATGATGTCGGAATTGTGAAATTGTTTTTAAAGGTGGTTAGCATGCATAATTATGAAATTGCTTGGTTTGGTTATGAAATAGATATGTTTGGCTTACATTTATATTGGAAATGTTGTTAAAAAGTTCATATCTTTGAAAACTAATGAGTTTGTTGAGTATAGTACAGGTGCGGGAGGCGTTCGAGAGAGTTGGAGCACGTATATGCATTATATAGTAGCTACTTGCTTTTAAAATTTGCTAAAAAGGTACGCCTACGCAAATATAATTGGGAAAATGATATATATATTGTGATATATTTTGATTTCCGACCGTGTGGGTTGATGTATATATATTTATTTGTATCGCGATATCGCGAAAGCTCCTCCGTACAGGGGAGACTCTGCCAAAATTTTCCGGAAATTTTGGGAGTTATAATTTTTTTTGGGAATTTTGAAAATTTGTAATTAAATTGGAAAGTTATAAGTTAAAAATTAAAGACTTAGAGTAAATGAAGCAAATGAGTTTGGGATTAAGCTAAAGGATTTTGGGAAAGTAAATATAAGCTTTTAACTAAGCAAATTGGGTAAGTAAATGGGTTGAAGGGTATTTTCTACCTTAGCAAATTTCAGGGATGAAATTTTTATAAGGAGGGAGGAATGTAACATCCCGTATTTTTAAGCCGTTGAATTTGAACATTTAATTTGTTTTAAATGTTTAATGTGCGTTCTTAATTGATTGTGAAATGAATGGATTCGGGTTCAATCAATAAAATAAGCTATAATTTTTAATTATAGTGATTCCATTCGATTTTGAATAATGAAGAATAATAATTAAATATTCAAAATTGGATTAAGTGGTGAATCTGGATGTAAATAGTTATACAAATGGTTTTCAAATTTATTTTTAGGTCTATTTGAATATAAATAAGGTGGTTGGATTTTTAGACGGACTTAAAAGTCAATAAGTAATTATTTGGAATTTTATATTAATTTAAAAATGAATTTAATATTATTAAAATGCAATTTAATCAGATTTTGGTCCGGAATGAGCCAGAATGATTTTTTATGGTGTTTATAAATTGATTTAATAGACGAGTTAAAATAGCCTTCCGGGGCACAGTCTCGGAATTCGACGAAACTAGTTTCATTGGATCCATAATAGTTAGTTATTATCGGATTTCAAGTTTCGTAGCAATCGGAGTTGTCGTTTGACCCCGGCAGCTCAAAACGCATCGAAATCGTTTTAATCGATTTAATTTGAAATTGATCGTTTAATTCCGTCTCTCGCACATACGAACAAATTAGCGTACGAAACCTGTTCCATTGTGTCCGAAACGCGGAAAAACCTTAGGAACGCCTGTCGGCACGCGTAGATTGGAGTTCGTTTGCATACGATGTTAAGTTGAGAATTTATTAATTAAAATAATATTAAATTACCATTAAATATACACTTAACATTCAAAACCCTAATACCACTACCCAGGCCGCCGTTCATTTTCTTTAATGGCCAAAAATCAATTCGTTTCTCCTCCAAAATTATCTCAATCCAGGTAGTTATTTGGAAAACTTTCTAAATGAAAGTTGTAGATCGTTGAGGGATCTATAGATCCAACGGATGATTTCGTGTGAAGCTATCGATTGGGGGTGCTTTTTGGTTGCGTGTGCCGTACGTTTATGCGCGCGTTTCATCGTGGTGGTAGGACCGAGCTTGTGCGCGATTAAGGGGTGGGTAGAGGCCGAGTTAAGCGTCGTTGCAGTGGTCGCCGATCGAGCTATAGCTCGTCGTGTGGAGAGCGGCATCTAACCCTAGTTTGTACATTGGTGGGTTTGTTTGCCTGGAGATGTTGCGTGATGAAGAGGAAGAAGGGTCAGGCCGCGTTTTCTTTGGTAAATAAAAAAAAAGATTTGTTTTAAATTTAAATTCAAATCTTTAAATTTGAATAACTTTTCCGTATGACGCCAGATTTCGACGAAATTTTGGGCACCGGAGTCGCAGAAGCATGTACTACGCGATGGTGCAGATCCGGAGTCATTCCGGGCAAGTAGAAATTTGAATTAAATCGGACACCGTTCGGTTTAATTTAAATTTCGAATGCTCGCCGAAAATCAAGGTGAGTTAATCTCACTCACATCTGGAATGTTAGCTGATTTAAATAATAAATATTTAAATATCTGTGTGATTGGTTGCATATTATTGTTCTTATTAGTCTGGATTGATATCTATATATATGCGTTGTGCTAATATTTGTGGATGCAGGGAAAAACAGGTTGGAGGGATCCTACTGGATTCCTCACATTATAATAATTATCTTTATAATTGATGTTGTGATCTGTTTTCATATTGTGATTGATAAATCTGAATTTAAATTGTACTGCGATATTGTTGAAATAAATATAAATCCTGAATTTTAATTGTAAACGGGATTAATTGGGATTTAAGAAAATAAAATAAATTGTTATATATAGAATTTAAAGGAATAAAATTTGGATTAAAAAAAAAAGAATATGGTTGGATAAACTATAAATTCAGAATTTAATTATAAATGGATAAATTGAATTTTAGAGAAATAAAAGATATTGTTAAATAATGAATTTAAAAGAATTAAAATTTGAAATCCATTTGGAATGAAAATTGAAAATTGGTAAATCTGGAATGATAAACAAAGAGAAAAGTTATTAGTTGATAAATGGGAAAATAAGATTATGTTATTAAAATATAAACCTGAATTGAAATAAATTGACAGAAATTGTGAGAAGGATTTCTGTGATGTTTAAGTCGAAATGAGTTCCCTAGGAAAACCAAGTTCGAGTTTAAACTGATTTTATAAAAAGGAAGCTTTAAAAATTCAAGCTTGTTTAAAAGAGCGTTTGAAATTTATTATTTTCAAAAGTAACTATTATAAATTAGCAATAGTAAATTTTATAAATATCTTAATAATTATCTTTACAAATGGATTGGTTCAAAAGACTAGTTTTGAACTAAGTTATTGAAATTAGTATTAGCCTTTTAAAAACTCTACTTATAAGTTTAGTTTAAACTAAAACCCTTATTTAAAATCAAGATTTATATCCTAATAAACGGTTTAACTTTAAATATTTTGAAACTATATTTTTAGTAAATAATTAGTAGTAAAGTTACATATTTTAAAGTATATTTCAGAATAAAGTATTTTTACTGTTTTAAATCTAAATGTTTTGAACTTGGTTATTCCAATGGAAATATAGGGTAAAGGATTTACCTTGTAAAGGAAGAGTTTTGGGAAATTGCTTCCAAATGAGTTTTGAAACTTTGGAAATATATCTTGTAAAGATATTTGGGTAAATAAATAATATGGGAATTATTTATTGTGTGATGGATGTTTATGGATGTTTATGAATATAAATTGATAGTTAAATCACCGACTATCAATATTGGACAAATGCGTTGATCGTTTCGAAGAGACCGGGATCGAGATTTATTTCTCGAAAACCACTTCGATCCGATTTGTACGTTTCGTGCGAAAAACGTGATCGGAGTCGAAGATGGAGCAGTGAAGTGCAAGGGCTAGTCGCTACTAATCCTGAGGATATTTTCAAATGGATGTAGTAGGAGTAGTGCCTTCGGTTCCGTTCGAACCCGGGACGGACTTGTATGGACGAATGCTTGCGAAACATCGTCAGGTGGACGATGGGCATTCTAAGTGAAAATGTTCTAAAGGTAACGCTTAGCCTCATGCCTCATCAACCGGGAATGACTGAAAATCAGGGGATATGCAGCAAGGTTAGGTGGGTCATGCCCAAGCAGGACAAGATATTTCCCCTGTCTAGATGTCCCTTATATATTTCGGCTTAGTGGGTGGTTGGTCGCGCCAACCACGGGGTTTATCTTGTTCGGGACTGTTCAGTAAGGAATGGTTCCGGCCTTGTGTTGCAGGGGATGAAGGGAGTAATCCTCGGTACGGTGATCTAGGCCCGGTACTGTGACAGGTGGTACCCCAGTGCCTAGTCATTGCTGGGAATCCATTTTCCCTACGAGCCTTGTACGAGTTTTGTTTGTATTACCCACTTTTGTGGCTAGTAGCTGGAATTTAATGAATGTAACAATTTCGGCTATTTTATAAGTATTTGTAAATAGACACTATTATAATATCAGAGGATTTCTATAAAAAGTGTTTTAGCTATCGTAAGGTAAAAACCCGACATGTTTATTTGTGGCGTGGTCTTACGAGGTGCTTTTGTTTTCAAAGGATTTTTGAAACTTTAATAATAAATTTGGATGCATTATTATCAGCTGGTATTCCAGTCTGACTCGGGTGTTATTTCATTATAATGCTCGGGTCAGACCGAGTATTATATGTTCAGTTCAGGATGCTATGGAGCAGGAGAGGAGCTGGAGTCCGAGACGTATTATATGTACCTATATATATATCCGCTGCTATGATTGTATGGTAGGTCTGGTTTGTGATTGTTGATGTATGAGATACTCTGATGATATGATGTATAAAACAGTGATAGTTTCCATTTTGTGTAAAGTTCTATATTTACTATTATATTTTATTCTGCTGCGACTGTGAGATTCTGATATTGATTAGTTTCTTCTTCTTCTATCTCTTCTTTTTAACCCTAATGGTTCGTAATTCTGTGCCACTTGAGTTAATAGAGGTAGAATAGTGTTGATTCAAGGGGTACGGATTTGCGGGCTGTCACAATGTGAGTGAAGGGGATCACTCACCTTTGTCGATGCGAATTGAAGTAGCCGAGCAGAGCTCCTCGTGACGAACGATCGCCGGAGCAAGCCCTAATTTTTGGGGACGAAAACCCTAATTGTTGAAGAGGGGGACGAACGAAGATGAAGCCGACACCATTTTTAATTTTTCTCGTTTTTTTAATGAAAAGGAGGGGTTTCGAAAGAATGGGGTAAAGGAGGAAATGGGTATAGGGTTTTAACTAAAATGAGGGGATAGGGTACATACTTGAAATAACACGGCCATGCCTTTGATTATGATGGTTGTGTGATTTTAGGCTAAATTAAAGGGGAGGGCGTGATTTCAGGAATAGCTGGTATGAAGTTGTGATGATAGATATGTTTGCATTAGCTTAGCTTGTTTATACTTAAATATATTAATTTTTATTTATTTATTTATTTTTTTCATTTTTAAATTCAGTTTGTTTTGTATAAATTCTCTTTACTTTGTTTTTGTTTAATTTTGTTGTTAAAATTTTAACTAAGTGTATTTATTTATTTTATTTTGTATTGATCAAAATTTTATTCCTTTTTATTTAAGCTAAAGAAAAATGTTATTAAAACTAACCATCCTTTATTAATTTACATAAGTAATAATTCTTAAATCCAAATTATTTTTCTAAGTCATTAGTTCGAATTTTAAATACAAATTTAACGTTCAATTTCAAACTCCAAAGTCAAATTCAATTTTATTCAACTTTCAATAGATTAAATTCTAAATTTTAATCGTCAATTTATCCTGAAAATTTGAAATTCAAGTCAATCATCATTCGAATATTTAAAATTAGTTAAATATTTTCATTTTTAAATTGTTCAAAATTCAGGGTTGTTACAATCTTCCCTCCTTAAAGAATTTCGTCCCGAAATTATAAGTTAGGAAAAATGATTGTTAAAATCTCACCGATATTTATACCTTATACAATTTTTTTACCAAGTTCCAAACTCATAAATAAATATAGGATTCATTCCATTTATTTTATCTCACTAGCTTTGTTCATTGATTTTTAAAATCAAGACGTAAAAGTCTTTTATCCAAAAAAAATCGACTTATAAAACTCAAATTTAAACTTGAAACTCTTCATGCTAGAGATTTGCATATTATATCTATATTTTTTTTTTCAAAGCTGTGGAATTTCAAGGTATTTTAATGATCTTCTTCTTTAATTCAATTAGGTTGGAATTATGTAATTCTAATTTCAGACTATTGATTTTCTATTTAAAGTTTTGAAAATACTTGCTAACTCGAAGTTTAACAAGTCCATCGTCGTTCTCACAAACATTAGGCATACGTTGGCCAGGCGCATGACTAAAAATCTGCAAGTACTAAATATACTTGCTTCAACTCCGAGTGAAAATACTTTTAAAAATTCTTTTAAAAATGGATATGGAAAGCACGTTCCCCCATGGATCACAGTTTACCCGGCGGTTACGCTACTATCCTAGTAGAATCGCTTGTAACCGTAGATTTCACATCTCCCTTGAATTTCGCCATGGTTGTTGCCATAGATCGCGGTTCACACGGCGGTTTCGCTACTATCCCAGTAGAAACGCTTGTGACCGTAGGCATCTCGCCCCTCAAATTACGCTTTGGCCTCTAGATCGCAGTTTACACGGCGGTTGCGCCACTATCCCAGAAGAATCGCTTGTAACTGTAGGCATCACGCCCCACGAATTACACCAGCATACATCATCAATTCACATGATCCCAACACGATGATCCATCGTGGGGGATTCCAGTCCCAATGGACATTCCACTAATGGAAACTCTACGTAGCTACGATTTCCAATGGACACTCATACTGAGTTCCAATCACCTTCACAAATTATAAATGGAAGGTACATTTCCATATCCTCAGTTTAGAAAACATATGTCATATACATATAGTACTTCATTTCACATTTTGTACATATCATACCTATGTAAACTTGCATAGGATTTTCATAATAATGACTTTCCAAACTGATGGTTTTCGAATTATTACATTCACATATATAAGTCTCGAAAACCCAATTCACATTCATAACAAATAGAGGATTCCAAAATTTTCCATCTCGTTTAAAATTTTCCTCTAAATCGATTTGAAAATTTAAGGTTATCTCAAACCCAATTCACATTCATAATCCAATTCATTATCGACTTCACATTCGATTTGGATTTCACGTTACATCATCAATTCTCAACACATAATTGATGTCTACCGATATATAACCTATAAGCTCGTACGTCTCAGAGAAGGGTGTTAAGCTAAATAAATAAATTCTCTGCCACCACAGATATATATTTAATAGAGATCAATTGCTATGTTATCAATTCACCATGTTAGACATACAATCCAAATCGACTATCCGAAATTCAAAGCTCAACTTATATTTGTTTTTGGTGTCGAAGTTAAACTCAATTTAACTCAAGATTCGATCCTTTTTGAAAAATTTCCAAGTTGAACTAATTGTTCAAATTTCCCAAAAAAATATCTTTACAAGACATATATAATTTTCCACACTTAACCATTTGAAACAAATTTCAAATATTCACTTTTTAATTTATCTTTAAAAGATAGAATTTCAAACTTTCCATTTCATATTGGAAAACATTTCCATACTTATTTAATAATAAGTAATTCACAAATCCATTTATTTTCAACACTTGAAAAATATTCAATATACTTAAATCATAATCAAGTATATATTCCATTCTTTAAGGAAAGCGTTCTTTTAAACACATTTATTTGAGTCAAAACGAATGTTGCGTAAAACATTGTTACGACAACTCAAAATCTCTAGTATAGGGATTCGAATTTAAGATAGATATATAAATCCCAATACTATATAAACAACATTTCCTTCCGGAAACCATTTACTATAACAATAGTGTTATAATCCATCATTTCCTTATTTCTCGAAAACGCCTATTTCAACAATGAATGTTGAAATCTGTAGTTTCGATACTTAATGCATTTTAAAACATCTTTAAAACCATTAACTTCATTTCATAATATCACTTCCCTGAAACATACCCGTTTTATTCAATAATATATTCACTGTCCAAAATCGCGAATATACATCGTTTATTCAATTCAATGTTTCTACACATTTATTTAAAGGATTATCCACTGTCCAAAATCGTGGATAAAATTCCCAACCAACATTTACTATCACAATATTTAACTTAAAGGATAATTCGCTGTCCAAAATCACGAATATATCTCCTTTAATAACTCTATGTTTTATTTATCAAATTCAATTGGTTCCGAATTTATAAACAATCTTTACAAATTCCATTTCTATTTATAAAACTTCTACATTAATTCAATTCAATTTATATAACTCAATTATATATCAAAAGTCCATTTATAAGTTAAATACTTATAATCCATTTATTTTCTAAATCATTCTTCACAACATTTGAAATCAATTTTTCAAAAGAATTCAGAATCAAATTTCCAAGTTATAGTTTAATGATCCCCTTGGCTATAACCAAATTGACTTGTCATTTTATTTCACAATTATTACTTTGGAGATATTCAAAATATTTGATTTAAACAATTTCATTAATTTACTTAACTTATACTTATTTTTTCATAAATCTCAGCAATTCGATAATGGGTTTCCAAATGATCGGAACTCAAATCTAAGGAAACCTTACCGAAAAGAAACTATCGCAATCCTAAATTTAGAGAGGGAATTTTCGAAAAAGATTTGAATTTTCAAAATACCTTTTATTTAAGAAAAACAATTTTATACTTCATTAGATTTCAAAAACGTTTTCTTTAAAATGATTCTAGTAACTATTCATATTAAACATCATAAACTGAGCTTTGTGCAAACCAAAGCTCTGATACCACTTTTTGTAACGACCCGCCCTTCTGACCGCCCCCAGTCGGTAATTAAACCAACTTGAAACGTTCAAAATGGCGGATTGTTATTCAGTTTATAGAGTTTAAACAGAATCAGCCACAGAAACACAGAATAATTTTATTTCTCATAAATGAATTTTTTGTACATATATCAGAGTTTATACAATAAATTAAATTTTATACAGCGGAATATTTCTTTAAGTACAAAAATTGCCTGAAAAGCTAAAGTGAAGCGTTTTCCCCAACTCTCTCTAACTTCGCTGCCCGAAAATCTTCAAACTGTAAAATTACTCGGTCTGACCCGAGTATTACATTCAAAAGAAAATAATACACAGGTCAGTCTAATTCAAACTCAGTTATTAGTGCATAGAGGCAATAATAATCAATTAACAATTAGACGACAGTCAAATATAAATTTACCTATCCGATCCTTTAACAAGAAATCGGATAACGGTAAATTATAACACTTAACAGTGTTAAAGCAACAAATCAGTAGATTCAAATTATCAATGAAGATAGATGAATGGATTATTAATGAAGATGATTTGAAAAAAAAACATCAAAATTTCCTAAACGACAATTAACAACAAAATCATCAATTTAAATCAAATCAATTCAAATAATTGAAAAGTTACAAAAAAACATCGAAACCGATTGGCTGCAGTACACGCACGCGTGCACTGCCTCGCCAATACAGTGAATACTAACAGCCATCAAAACTGCAAAGGTCAAGTCACAACTATCATGACTCAACACAACTGTAGCAATCAAGGGCAACTGCAACAAGACTGCGGTCACCACAAGTTCACAAAGCATGAAGGCTCGAATAAAGCATGAAAACAATTCAATAACCAAGCAACAATAGAAAAGTGTTGAACTAACACGAGTACTAGTGGAACAACAAAATACACAGAGCAACCACTGTGAACACATTGAACCCAGTCAAGGTAGCTAGGAAGTAAAACAATTCAATTTCGCAAAATAATTATTGTCTGAATGGATTTGTTAACATGTTAACTTATCTTTTTAAAGTGAAAGTAGAATTACACTATCTCTTCCATTTGAAAGGATTTAACAAAATGTTGGCAACCAATCTGGAGCATAGGGCAAAAATAAATCACTGGAACTTATCAGAGACCAAAACCCATCAACTGGAACACTACAATTTGCCTCAATCAACAGTGGATGTGACTCGTATGCACGCAGGGCACGTACATACCAAAGAGCTTATATGGCTACAGGTCAGGGGACACATGTGTAACATATAATCCAGAGGAATAGCCGCAACTAAAAAGATGCCAAAGTCAAGAAACGAAGTGCATATATGAACACCTGATATAAGCAAGTGAATGCAACAACCAAATGCAGATTGCAAGTACACTGAAATGCAACATGAAATAGGACAGTGCAGCCTTCAAAATATCAGACTCGAATATACCGCAGTTATGTGAACAAGTCAATAATATATGCATACACAATGTACACAATGAACTAATGCAAAATGCAGATTTGAATGGACAGATCAAGTGAAGCTATACAAATATATCATGTGCATCAGATCCTATATGCATCAAGACTCAAACCAAGAAAACAATGGTTGGACTATATGCAAGACTGTGATAAATGAAAAATCAAACTGAAACAATGGTAGAATCACAAATGAATTAAGTCCAGATACAACAAAAATAAAGAAGCATGGGCAGTTCAAAATCAGAGAGTATATGCAAAAGGAAACAAGCATACAAGTTAATCAAGTTTCAAGTCAGGAGAATCAAAGGTACACATCAAGCATACACAGTTAACATATATGATCAGGTGGCTACACTATATGAAGTGCACAACAGGTTCAAGTCTGCAATCCAAGACTCAATCTAGGCAACAGTGAATAGCATATATCAGTGGACAAAGAAATGTAGTGACTCCATATAACAGTAACTTGGAGTTTATATTCAGGATTTGCTTTAGAAAAACTCAGGTCAAACCTGGGTTTTAAAAAGATTAAAATCAGTTTCTTTTTTTTTCTTTTTCCAAAGATATGAACTAACTGTTTTTAATATATATATATAGACACACACACACACACATACTTGTTAAAATTACTTGTTAACATTGTTTACAAAAGGGAATTTGCATTGAAATAGAAATTTAATTTGAAACTAACATATATATTAATATGAACTCTCTTTTATAAATTTGCTTGTATTCAAATCACATATTTATATTTATATATCAGATAGAGTTTTATATAATGCTTGAAATTCCAAATCACATAAAAAAAACAATAAAACATTAAACGATGAACTTGTACATTTTATTTTAGAAATCTGAAACAGTTACAGGTTTCATTCAATTCAAAAACCCCTTCTTTTACTTATCATTTCTGAGTTATTTAAAACAAATTCAAACCAAGTTCAACAGTCAAAATATCATCAACAAAATGATACAAAAAAAATATCGAAGACATAATGGCCGAAGCAACAAATGACAGAGAATCAACTGCAACAGGTTATTCCTTTTTTTTTCTTAAAACATCTTCAAATATTATCATGTTAGTAAAGAAAACTACAAAAATCAAGTCAGGAGGTACGCTCGAACAAAGTCAAAGCAAGTTATATATATATATATATATATATATATATATATATATATATATATATATATATATATATATATATATGCAGTTCAAAATCAAAATCCAATGTCAACATTATTTGGAACATACCCTGACAGTGGCCGAAGCCAATACACAAAAATGTCGAAGTCAGGAGAAGACATGAAAAAGTTTTAGCCAGAAAATCATCAACTGGGACAATCCACAACAGTGATGTCTCAAATTCAAAGCATACTGGAATCGAGTCAACAGAGAAATTCACGGACATAGTCAAACATCACAAAAATTCAAAGCCAAGAATTTCAAACCAAGTCAAGAAACCCAAACTGTGACTATCAAGTAGTATATACGAAAAATAACCGAATTTGAAAAGGTCAGAAATCATCAACTATAAATAAAATCGAACTAAATCAGAAATCATGAAATCTCAAGTTCATAATCGCTAGAGTTCTTGAATTAGATGTGAGTGAAGGGGATCACTCACCTTTGTCGATGCGAATTGAAGTAGCCGAGCAGAGCTCCTCACGACGGACGATCGCCGGAGCAAGCCCTAATTTTTGGGGACCAAAACCCTAATTGTTGAAGAGGGGGACGAACGAAGATGAAGCCGGCACCATTTTTAATTTTTCTCGTTTTTTTTAATGAAAAGGAGGGGTTTCGAATGAATGGGGTAAAGGAGGAAACGGGTATAGGGTTTTAACTAAAATGAGGGGATCAGGTACATACTTGAAATAACACGGCCATGCCTTTGATTATGATGGTTGCATGATTTTAGGCTAAATTAAAGGGGAGGGCGTGATTTCAGGAATAGCTGGTATGAAGTTGTGATGATAGATATGTTTGCATTAGCTTAGCTTGTTTATACTTAAATATATTAATTATATATATATATATATATTTTTTTTCATTTTTAAATTCAATTTGTTTTGTATAAATTCTCTTTACTTTGTTTTTGTTTAATTTTGTTGTTAAAATTTTAACTAAGTGTATTTATTTATTTTATTTTGTATTGATTAAAATTTTATTCCTTTTTATTTAAGCTAAAGAAAAATGTTATTAAAACTAACCATCCTTTATTAATTTACATAAGTAATAATTCTTAAATCCAAATTATTTTTCTAAGTCATTAGTTCGAATTTTAAATACAAATTTAACGTTCAATTTCAAACTCCAAAGTCAAATTCAATTTTATTCAACTTTCAATAGATTAAATTCTAAAATTTGATCGTCAATTTATCCTGAAAATTTGAAATTCAAGTCAATCATCATTCGAATATTTAAAATTAATTAAATATTTTCATTTTTAAATTGATCAAAATTCAGGGTTGTTACAATTTGATTATGGATTGAGTGGATAGATATTGGTTTGTTGGACGCTAGTTGGATGATAGTTATTTGATGGTTGAATTTGTTGCTTTTGGTTGCATTTGCTATATTGGCATATATAGTTGATATATTGGTATATGTTGTATATTGATATTACTTTTCATATATACATGCTTCTCATTAGTTTGTTGAGTGTTTAATAGGTGCGGAAGGCGTATGCTTCGCATTTGGAGCTTGCTTTTGGCTGTATATGCTCGCTAATAATATATAAGGTACATATCTCGGATTACATATCGTACCTTTATATTTTTTTCCGTACGGGATGCCTCATTCTCGAAGATGAGATGCATATTTATAATATTTATGTACTGTGATCCTACTACGATCAAACCACGCAAAGAAGGTTATGGCGAAATTTTTGAAAATTTAAGACGTTAGAATTTTTTTAGGAAAATTAGAAAAAGAATTTTGATAATTAAAAATTTGATTTTGAGTTAAAAGTTAAATGATATTAGTTGGTTTTGGAAAGATAATTATGAATAATTTGAAAACTTAGAAAAGTTTTCATAAAAAGTTTAACAAACGGATTTTGGAAATATTAAAAGGTTTAACTAATGTTGGTAATCTAGTTTGAACGTTTTGATTTTGAAAAGTTAATGGATTTTATGGTTTTTTCTTACTTGGTAATTTCGGGGATGAAATTCTTTTAAGTAGGAGGGAATGTAACGACTCAGAATTTCAGTCATTTGAAATTGGGATATTAAATTGATTTTAGATATTTACAATTAATTTTATACGTTGAATTACTTATATTTCAAATATCTTGATTTAATTGGACAATTAAATTGTTAATTTAATATTTGAAATCGTAGAAATAATTTGATTTTGAATTTAATAAGAATAAAAATGATTTCTAAAGTTGAATAATATTCTATTTGAATTAGAATGATGTTAGTAAACTTTCAAAATTAATTTAAAAGTTAATTTACAGAAATCAGATATTTTAATATTTAGTTAACATGTAAAAATAGTCATTTTTGACAATGTCTCGGATTTCAATGAAATAAGTTTCATTGGATCCGTAATGTTATATTTTTATAGGATTTCAAGTTTCATGCCAATCGGATTTACGGTTTAGTCGTGGAAAGCTGAAATGCGTAAAAATTTATTTAAGTAAATTTTTATTTAAATAATTCGATTCGAAAAACTATCTTCCAAACACAATCGAATTGGCTCCTTATATATATTTCATTATGTTCGGAAAAGGGGTAAAACATTATAAGCGCTAGGCAGCAAGCTTCATTTGGAGTTTGAAAAGATTTCGAATGAATAGTATCACAAAATTTTATATAAAAGGACTTCATTATTCTCTATTTTCACAAACCCTAAGAAACTAGGGCTAGCCGCCATGTTTTCATCAATGGCCAGAATTTCATGGCCTTCCCTCTTCGATCTCCCTCAATCCACTAATTGTTACATATCGACTTCAACTACAAGTTGTGGAGCTCGATGAGTTCGATAAATCCAACGGCTATGATCTTAATCAGAGCGACGTGGAGGGAGGAAAATGGCCATGTTTGGCACATGTTGGAGGCTGATTTCATAGCGTAGGAGGCGTCGAGTTCGACATCGTTCAAGGTGGAGGTGCACGTGGGCTTGGGCTTTCGTTTGGTGGTCAGCGATCGTCTTCTAGTGGACAATGGAGGGAGCGACAATCAAAAGGCGAATGGCGTCGATGGGTTGTTTGCACGTGAAGATGCCTGGAGGAAGGAAGAAGATACACATGGCTGCGATCTGCTGTGACTAAATCAAACGGTCCATATTAAATGCAGGTTTTAAGCTAAAATAATTATTTTAAATTAATTTATATAATAATTCGTGTAATATTTAAAATTTTGTAACTTCTTCATACGAGGTCCCTTTTTGACGAAACGAAGCGTTGGGTCCGTATTGATGAGCACTACATTTTAGAGCAGGTTTGGAGTTGATTGGAGCTCATTCATGTAATGTGGAATTCAAAGTGATGTGAATCAGGGCTGTCAATGGGTCGGGTCGGGTCGGGTTTGGGTCGGGTCAAGTCGGATTCGGGTTGATTTTAAATGGGTCGGGTCAACCCGTTTATTAAACGGGTCGAAAAAGCTCAACCCGAACCCGACCCGTTTATAAACGGGTTGACCCGACCCAACCCGTGTAACCCGATTATAAACGGGTCGGGTCGGGTCGTAAATGGGTCAAGTCAACCCGTATAAGGTGTAAACGGGTCGTAAACGGGTCGGGTCAACCCGTATAAGGTATAATTGGGTCGTAAATGGGTTGGAACGGGTCGGGTCAACCCGTATAACCCGTATAAGATACAAACGGGTCATAAACGGGTCGGAGCGGGTCGTAAACGGGTCAGCTCAACCTATATACTATATAAACGGGTTGTTAACGGGTCATTTTTGGGTTAGCGGGTCAACCCGAAACCCACCCGTTTATAAACGGGTCAAATTCGGGTTGACCCTAAAATGACCCGCTAATTAAATGGGTCGGGTTAAGCTGCTAATTTCCGTGCGGGTTTCGGGTCGTGTAGGAAATTGACAGCCCTAGATGTGATATGTGATATGTAAAAGGTAATCGTTACCTCATGCCTCATCAACCGAAAATGACCGAATTCCATAATGAAATAGCCGAAATTGTGATATGAGATGATGCGGTATTAATATGTGATATTAGTGATTGATATGCTGATACCTCATGTTGCCATTACTAAATTCCAGCATATTAATTTATATAATACCTCATGTGATATTAATATGTGATATGTGACGTGACACCAAATGTGATATGATATGTGATATGTGAAAGGTAGTCGTTATCGGATATGTGATATGTGTAATGTGGAATTTAATAATGGTAACAATTTCGGCTATTTTAATATTATTTGTACAACAGACACTATTATAATATAAGATGATTTGATATGAAATGTTTTGGTTATCATAAGGTAAAAACATGTCTTTTTTATTTATGGGCGTGCCTTATGAGATACTTTTGTTTTGAAAGGAAAAATTTGGAAATTTAATAAATTCAGCTGAGTGTGTTTCTCACGCTGTTTACTAGATTGATCCGGGAGTTCTTCCCTTTCAATGCTCGGGTCAGACCGAGTATATTTACAGGTTCAGATTTAATGCTTTTGGAGGTTCAGCAGGAGAGCTGGAAATCTTTAATATCGTATACACGTATCTGCTTATTATCCGCTTTGCGCTTTGTTGTTTATATTATCAGCAATTGTAAGGACAGGTTATTATAATTGCCCAGGCTGATGATTAGTGATTTATTGTTGTACTTTGATATATGTACGTATATATAGTTTCTATTTTGTAAAGATCATTGATATGATATTATATGTTATTCCGCTGTGATGTGACATTCTGTATTGTTGTGTATGGTTCTCTTCTCTCTTTCTTCACTTCTTCTTCTCTCTTCTTTTCTTTTTCATGATTTTCCGTCAGTCTATGCTTTTTGGGTCGGACATGTATGGTTTATTATCGATTCAAAGGATACGGATTTGAACATCCTTGAAAATTTAAAATATATATTAATATCTGTATATACTCTTAGGATGTAGTGGAGCATTATAAGAGTAATGAACTTAAGTCTTGAAATGTTTTAAAAATTTAAATTATATTTAATGAAACGTTTTATAAGTGAAGACAAGTCTTTATAAAATGTTTATATACTTAAGTAAATATTTTATAAAATGGTTCATAAATGATTTTAGTATTAAATGAAAATAATTTATATAAAAATAAATATAAATGTAAAGGAACCAGTATAGTTAAGAAACCAATAGGATAAAGTGCGTAAATTATACGCAGCTCATTTTATTTGCATGTCAGTTCTCGATTTAGGATTCAAGTACATGATCTCGAGGTGGTTTACATCGCCCCAGACAAGAATTTTTCACTAGATTCTTGATGATGAGCACTTGATATGGATGGTCCATGTACATTGATTGTTGATTCCAGGAGTTGATGTGCCTAGTGCCAGGTGTTAGGGCTTGGGTCACTTGTGTTAACCTTATGGTATATTTTATCATGAGATGTACGACGCAATAAAGGATATCTTTGATACTTATATAGGAGATCCGCCTCGTTGAAATGTGGACATCTTCATGAAACCCTACATAATTTAGCCAACACGCCTTAGCAATTTTGATTGTATAACTATTATTGTTATGGTGTATGCTTCACGCACCATAGCTATTGTCTTACTTATATTCATCACCCTAGACATTATAGTAATATCACTAAATTTTCTTATGAAAGGGTTTAGTTACCGTAAGGTAAATACCTATTCGTGTTTATTTACGGTGTGGCCCTATGAGTTACTTTTATTTTTGAAGGGTATTATAAATATAAATCCATATGATTGAGTTTCTTACACTGATTTACCAGACTGATCAGGATGTTATTTTCTTATAATGCTCGGGTTAGCCCTAGGTTCATTTTTAGATTTATTTATAGATGCTTTGGACTCTTGCAGAGAAGCTGGATGATTAACTACCGTAGTATTTATCTCAACTGCACTACTTTATGTGTATATATCAGCAATTTTAAGAACATACTGTTATAACTATCCAGGCTGATGATACTGCTTAAATTAGTAACTCTGGCATGCTATGTATATTAGAATAACACTATATTATCTTTTGATATTATATGTTATCATTCTGCTGTGACATTCTGATGTTTTTGTTCTCCTCTTCCTTGTTCCTATTCTTTTTTTCTTTTTCTTTTATCATAACTTTCTATCTTTCTGGCACTTGGATGCTCAGCATGTGAATACCATGGATGTATTAGTTTTGACATTTGAGGATCGAAAAGGCAATCCTTACATGGCATCCAGTTGTCTATTCATGACAAAATAAAAAATGATGGTATAAGGCCTTAGTGGCATCTGGTTGTCTATTCACGGCAATATATGAAAATGATGGAATAAGGCCTCTATAACACCCTGTAAAATGAAAAGTATTTAATTAAAAGAATTAATAAATATTTATTAAAGATTAAAAATGAAATTTGAGCAAACATCAGAATTTGGCTATGAAGTTTGCATCATTGTGTTCATAGACATTTTCTGAGCAACTTTCATACATAAATCTTCACAATCAGAATTCAAATGAAGAAGTTATCAACGTTTGAAGATTTCAGATCAAAAATAATTCAATACAGATTAAGGAAACAAATATTAATAATAACTGCTAATAAGGGATCAAGGAATAAAATATTTGTAAGTTAATAGAAAACTGATGTTAATGATAAACATTAATGGAAATAACGTCAACTAAAGAAAATAATGTTAAACAAAGAAACAAATAAGAAGCGATCGGGTCCCATTGGTCGATCGCCTATATAAACCGGTCGATCGCTTCATATAAACAGTCAACCGACTTGTTAAGGCCGATGCAAAATGAACCTTGGCCTAACGACTTGGATTTAATAGATTATAATCTAATGAATAGAATTGGTTCCAATGTCTATAAATACATGTCCAGCCCATTACTTTTTTTCTTCTATTTTCTGAATAGAGCAGTAAAGCCCCTTGCTTTTTTGTCATATATATATATATATATATATATATATTGGAGAAGAAAGAAATATGGAAGGAGAAGAAAAGTAGGAGTGGGCCAAATTCTGCGTAAAAGGGTAAATTCAATAATTTAAAATTCAAATACCCATAACTCAAATCTCCTATCAGCTCTATAATTATAATGGATATGCATATATCTTTGTGTACATATTTTTGGGTTGGAAAGGAAAAAAGAAGTCAATCAAAGGAATGAATTCAGATTCGGAGATTTGGAAAGCAAGAAAGGTAAGTGGAAAATTATACGATTTATATATAACATTGAAATTTCTATCGTTAAATTTTATTTGATTATTATGTCTATGCAAGATGCATTGAATCATAGGCTGAAAATGAATGTATTTAATAGTAATCTCGCAAGCATATTTTGTAAAATATGTAATTGTAATGGAATTACATATACACTCTAATTTGGAAATTTGTCCTTAAGAACTTTAGATTATGATAATCATGAATTTTATTCCAGATTTTCATTAATTGGGCTATAAATTGTTTAGTATTCGTTGAAATGCCCTATTTAACTTGAAATGTAAATTTCTATATTTTAATTTATTGAAAGTATTGAATGTACAATTTATTTATATCTATTTTAGTGTAAATTTCCGTAGGTTTTCTAAAGACAACCATAACCATGTATAAAAAGTGCATCATTTGGAATAATAAGAAATACGACTAAATGAAAGAGACGTGTAAAGTACAGATATTCTTCTCCATAGTTAGCACTGTCCATTTCAATAAAAATGAAAAGAGATAATTACTTAAGGTTAAAATGAAGTAGCTCGGTTAGGGAAGCTGTAAAAGACCCTAATCCGAGTCTTTGATATGAATACTTCACAACACTAAATTGTGTCGAAGTAAGTTAGAGTAGAAGAATCCAGTAGTGATCAGAGTTGCGTAACAAATCTAGTAGATAACTTTTTGCTGAAGGCGTCTGTTTCTTGTTTGATTGATGCATGTAATGTTGTATTAATGCTTGTTTATTATTTGGGATTAATATGGAACGTAGGATTAGGTAGGAGTTATAGCTCAAAGTTGTAACCCACTTATATTTGGATGAAGCCAAAAATATTAAAAGCTAGCGGTCTCTTCAATAACCGCAAGGGGATAATGAAATAATATTTGTACAGATGATTGAAAGAGAATGTGATTAAAAATTTAAATTGAATGCCTGCTTGCTATTATGGATGGATGAATGTTGTGTGATGAATCAGATTGTTGTTAATGGTTGATAAATTGATTATATGTCTAATTATAAATATTTTCTTACAATTAAGCATATGATTTTGATAAAGTATGGATGTTATTTTGTAAAATAATTAAAAGGTTTTTAATTGGTTTATTTTTTGTTTTTTTGTCCATAAAGCGCTTTAAGAATTTTGGTCGATATACATGGCCAACGTATCAATGAGGATTCTTAAACTCTTGAATGAGGCATTCTTATATAATATTTTGGAAATGATATAAATAATTTTTTGCATAGAAGTGTATATTTTTTTGTAAAAAAATGTTATGCAAATTGATAATATATTTTCCTAAGTTTAAATATTTTAAAATACATATATAGCCATTGGGTATTAACGTAAATTTAAGATCAATGGCGAGGCAATGTTAATATATCTTCCTACTAATCAACATTGCAGCTAGTTGGAGAAACAAATGGCTAAAACTCTTTGCATAGAAACACCGTATATTTTTAATCCAAATGAACTTGTGAATTATTGTATGTAAAAAATATATTTGTTTTAAGATTCAGTCAAAAGAACTTTATGTTGTAATATATAAACATATATGTTAGACTTATTTTTGTGTCAAAGTTAAAAGTTTAAAATATATTAACTACTTTATTTGTGAAGGTAGTTAAGGAAGAAATGTGCACATAACAAACATTTGACATATATTTGAAAAGAAACTTGTGTAAAATGTTCCGAGAATTTTATTTGAGAAGAAGTATGGGAAAAAAAATCTTTTTTAGTTGAAAAATACTTTTCCTTGGTTGATCCTAAATTTTGATTACTAATAAGTATTTCAAGTGACACAATGATTCATGAATCTGCGACTACTACGACGATCAGACTCAACGACTCGATATGTGGTTCGTATATTCTACATATTTAAACTAGGGTCATATATTTTGTATATAGAGTTAAGTTTAGTCAAGTCAAGTTGCTTTGTTAAGATCTTTCCTCAAGAATAATCATTCTCATTCATATATTCACATACACTGCATACGATTTGAAAATTTTCATTCTCTAACCCACATGCACTCAGGCTTTAGGAAATACACAGTTCAGTCGACTGAACTGATGCCCTCAATCGAATGAACCCGACATGATATTTTTTTCTAAATATACATGGATCAGTTGACTGACAACATCATTTAGTCAGCTGAATCTGTGCATTTTAACATGCATATGCACTATTTGAATTCAGTCGACTGAATGCTCCTAGTTAGTCAAATGAAAACTGCAACTGTCATTTTTTTGAATAGACACTTCGTTTCTCAAGAGTTCTTCCTTGCCAAGGGTCGCAGCCATTACTATTCATAGAGCACTCTTCACTAGCAGTTGCAACTCCTTATCTACTATAAATATACTTGAGTTTCATTGATCAAATTACTTAATTTTCTTCTCTCTTTTGATCTAACTTGAATAACATTCTTCGAATCTAGTGCTTACTTGATTCCATACATTCATTGCTTACAATCTCACTTCCATATCTTTCAAGCAAATATACACATAACTACACACATCTTACCTGAGGAAAAGATTATAGGAAGGGTGTACTACAATTGACAAATCTGTGTTATTAGAACACATAAGGTCAACACAATCTATTTTGTAATCAAGTCCTATTCGGTGGCTCAGGCGATCAAGTCCTATTCGATTGCTCAGGTGGTCAAGTCCTGTTCGGGTGCTCAGGCGGTCAAGTTCTGTTCGGTTGCTCAGGCGGTGTAAACCTATTCCTCCGGGTTAATTGAGGGATGTTAGTTTAAATTTCAGTAGGAGTCTGGGACTAGACGTAGAACGGGAAGTTTGAACCAGTATAAAAATCTCCGGTGTTATCATTTACTTTACTGCTATCTTATTTTATTGTTATTTTCCACACTAGATTATAAGATTAGTTAACATATATTCCATATTACAAGATCCTATAGCTCAGTCACTTTCATTCGTAAAATATGTCATCCACTTATTTACTAAAGGTTTTGGTGTGTGTGTGTTTATATATATATATATATATATATATATATTTATTTATTTATTTAAAAGAAATCTTAGGTGAAATTTTATTAACAAGGTATAATATAAGAGCATGAAAAACTATTTCCAGTTTAATGAGATTAATTTGCTAATAAAAAATTAAATCTTATCTTTGTAACTCTTAGCTTTCTAGAAAAAGGATTTCAAAGCATACAACTTTTTTTAAGGAATTATAGTAAAATTCTATTGTTTTTTAAATGAAATTTTTGTTCAAAATGAGTAATTAGGAATGGACATGTTGTTGAATTTTTTTAAAAAAGTGCTGAAGTAAAAAAGAAATATATTGTGATTCTTTTACCCGATATTTGTGAACCATTTTGTATTAGAAAGATATTTCAATAAGGAAGAATTTTTCCTCAGATCATCTTTTCGAATTCTCTAGTTTTCTTATGCTAAACCCCGTTTTATACTAAACCATAAACTCTATCATTTTATGTATTTTCTAAGTTAAAACTCCAACTTGTTTTGATCATAACTTTCAAGCTAATTATCTGTTTTCAATGATCTTGTACACATTCTAAAGTTAAAAGATAAGAAAAAACTTTTGCTATAAGATTTTTGCAAAATTTTGACATTTACTAGACTAAAACAACATATTCAGAAAGTCGGCTTGCAATGTGAAAACCATTTCAGTTTTTACAATGTTTAGCAAAAATACCATAACTCATGTTTTACTTTACATTTTTATAATTCGAAATTTGTTTCTCCAAGCCAATGTATTATGCAATAACTAAACCTTTGAAAACATTATATGATTTTGTGTTTTTCAACATTCAAACGTTGTTCAAGAATGTTCTATATTGCTCTTGTGATTACGTGAATGCGTACATATTACATCTTCTTATATGAGACAAGTGCTTTAACTTGAGTCGAGAATAGGTACTCAAGAAGCCTATTTGAAATAGTTTGAGGTGCTAGCTCGCTTTTGCTCGTAAAAACAACAAGGTAGCCAGTTTAAAATACTAATAAAAGATATGTTTTATGCTATATCAAGATATATATGTTATTATATTGTTTCTGTGTTTCGGGATGCCCTATTATTTGGATTTATATATATTCTATGATTTTGGTATGTTTTGATTTTTGGAACGCTCTTCACACAAAGGAGACTCGGTCGAATTTTTTTAGAAAATCCGATATATGGACAAATTTCACATAATATTATCATATGAAAAAATAGAAAGGTGATAAATAAGTCTATTTTAAATTAATCGCGTACTATATGATAGCAAAGCGAGAGCCACATTGAGGATTAAGTAAGTTTAAACTCGATAGAGGATTTTTAAAAATATGAAGAAATTTAAAAGTATGAGTTATGGTTGATGTCTTCCTTATAAGAATTACGAGGATGAGATTTTCATAAGGGGAATGTCTGTAACAACCCTGCTTTTTGGACCGTGATAATAAATAAATATTTAATTAAATATAGAATGTTTGATTTTGATTTTTGGATAAATTTTAATTTTTGAAATATAATTTTATTGAATCAAAGCTTATCTGAAGGATTTTGTTTTAATTAATTTATAAATTCCTTTAAGAAAATATATTGAAGTTGAATAAAATATGTATAATGAATATAAACTATTTTTAATTGATATATAACTGAAATGGTTCAAAATAAATATTATTCGATAATAATAAAGTCAATAATCAATGAAAGATAAACTATTATTGAATTTAAATACTTTGAAAAGTTTATCAAAAAAATTTGTAAATCTTATGATAGATTAATTTTAATTGATAATATATTTATACTTTTTTTTTAAAAACACTCGTCAAAGTTTCGAAAAGAAATCGTTAAGTTGCCCCCTAGTCAACCCTAACCCTTTTTGATCCAACAAGCCCCTCGAGAGATTTGTTTTAAAGGCAACCTAAATAACAGAGCTGCTGGATTCGAACCTAGGGTATCGCACACCTTGCCCATGAAACACATGCTAGCCTATAGGCGTTTCCTAGGTCGGGTCCTACACACACACACATAGTTATGAGAGTTATTTATATGTGAATACAGAAATTCAATTTGCAACTAGAAGAGGTTAATTGAATTTTATTTAAATTAAATGACTTAACTGAAAAAAATAAAGAAGGAATAATAATAATAACAACAAATTGAAGTATCCATTCCCCTCTCGTTAATTCTAGATATATCCAATTTTGTCACATTATCAAGCCTATATGCACTTTCCCTTACCAACCCTAATTTTTCGCATTTGAAATCTAAACGAAGAAAAGAAAAGAAAGAAAGAAAGAAAGACGCATGATGACTTCAGGGAGGAGTCACCAAAGCTATGTTGTGTGCAACCGTAAAGGGGGAAGATGTGCGCTGAAGAGAATGCGTGAAGGTGGAAGGTGGTGTTGTGCATGCATGAGCTTTAGGTGGCGGTGGTTGCTAGCGATTGGGTTAATGGTGGCGTTGGTCTAGGGGATGAGTGTTCTTATAATGGAGGTGGGGGAGAGTGTGGATTTTGGGGCTAGCATTCTACAAGCTGAGGAGATTAAAAGATGAAGACAACAAGCTAGGGTGGAAAGCTTTGATTTTTGACGAGTTATCTCACTCACATCTGTGTTCCAGCCTAAATTTTCAATTTACATGCCTTAGTATAGTTGATGTTGGCTGAATTCAGTTATTATTGATGCTATTTTGATTGAAATGGTTGATTGGTTCATTTATATATAACATAATTGCTATGGAAAATTTCCTTGATCGATTGTATGTGATGCATTATATGATAGTCATGTGGATATAATTAGATTTGTTGCCAAAATTGATTAAAAAGGGTAAATTGATTTAAAAACATTTTGAAAAAATATATAAAAATTTGTTTGAAGTATGCATATTATTTTTGAAAGAGGTAACTTTAGAATTTGATTATATAAATGATTTTATAAAAATGAAAGAGTAAAAGAGGTTTCTTATGATAAATTTAGATTAGTTGATTTGAAAATAAAGGGAAAAGGAAAAATTATGAAGTTAATATTTATACCTATGAAGTTTAAATTATCTTTGGAAATTGGGATTTTAATATTAATTAATAAAAATAAATATTTATGTTTAAAGCTATATTTTATATAAATTATTTTTGAAGATTTAAATTGTTTGGTCTAAAATAAAGAAACTTAAAAAAATTTATAAGTAAAACTATAAATAAATAATTATTTTCTTTTGATTATAAAAATTATCAAAAGAAAATTTATTTTATAAGGAAGATTAAAAAATTATATTCTAAATCGATGAAATTATTTTATGGCATTTGAATAAATGTGAAGTTTGATAAATATACTAGGAAAAATAATGAGTTTTGAATGTGAAACATTTATTTTATAGTTAATTTTATTAATGAAAATCATTTTTAAAAGAGAAGTTTGAATTTTTGTATAATAATAGGGACGTCCAGTTTGGAAATTCCTTTTAGTATTATTTTAAAATAAGCAAAAGAAAATTTTAATTTGATAAATTATTTTTCAAAAGTGATTTAAAAGTGTTTGGAAGTAAACAAATATTTTAAATATTGATTTTCAAATTTAATATTAGAGAATTGTAAATATTTTGAGTTGGAAATCATTTTTGGAAAGAATAATATAATTCAAATTTGGGTTTTTATGAAATTGTTAGATTACAAACCTCTTTTATCATTGTTTTAAAGTATTAAAAACGGGTTTCGTATGTTGCGGATTATTTTCAAGAGTTTGACCATTTTGAAATCAAAAGTGGATGTAAAAAAGAATTTCTTTGTAATTAAATAAGAAGCATTAAAATATTGAACTTTGGAATGCAATAAAGATTTTTGGAATAGAATGAGAATTTTATAACTTAAAACTCCTTGGAGTTTTATATTAATATTTGAAATTTATTATAAAGATTTTGAAAATGGGGATATTTAATAAAACCCCTTTTAATTTATAATTGGTTGATTGATGTGAAGTTCTATATAATAATAATTTTAGGTAAATGAAGTAGTAATACCGAATGGTATGAGATGTTTGTTAATACTGTTTTGATTACTCATATGATTCGTTGTATAGAATATATGATTTTATTGGATATATTTCTATATAATGAGAATTTGAATAAATGGATTAAGAATACCCAATGGTGTTCGGTAATGTTATCCCGCCTTTTGGCAAGGACGTGACACCAAAAGATTGATTGAAAACCAAAGACAGTTCTCCTCGATGGCCAGTTATTATCCGAGTCCGGATCGGGCTACAATTGATATGACAAGACAAGTAAATCTATAAAAACCAACGTTCCAAATTTCAAGTAAATCGGAGTTCGTATGCTTGATATATGATCGATGCAACTCAAATAAACAAGCCGTTCGTATCCATCAAAAAGCCATGATTGAGTTTATCTGTTCGAATCCATCCATGACCACGTTGTTCGCATCCATCATGTTCATATCGATCAGACTACGCCTCGTATCCATCGTGTTCATATCGATCCAGCGAAGCCTTATTCGTATCCATCGACCTACACGCGTCCATCTATTCATATCCATCACATTACCCGTTGTTCGTATCCATCAAGTTGGAACGACTCCGATCAATACGAACAAGGCTACATAATCGATACAAATTGTTTGACTTAGATCGATACGAACAAAGCCACGACACTCGATATGAACAGAGTAGCTTTGATCGATTTGAACAAGAACAAGTAAGATCGATTTGAACAAGGCACATGCATAGGGTAGACTCGGTCGATTCGACATGATCTTTGGATCGATCCTAAAATCAAGCGCGATGACAACTTGCAGGCACGTGCTCAATATCCACTCAAACTGATCGATACGAAGGGCGAATTGAATGAGACAGTCGACATAAAACCCAAACTTTCATCGATGATAACTCACAATCTACAAGTCCAAATGCTATGAAATTTTCACAGGAGCTCACGTACAACCTAAGGAATGTTCATGCCAAATTTAGACTCGATTGATCAAATCTTGATCGATACGAAATTTGTTCGTATTGAACACGGATCGAGTCAAAATCCCCTAGGATCGATCGTGTGGTCCCACTCATGTGCCAGAAGAGAAGAGGTCTCCCGAGATCTATGCGAGATATTTGCATACGACGCCTATAAATAGCATCCCAGGGTCTATAGAAAAGGGACTTTTGATTCTTCTACGTCCAAACTCTACCGAATTTGTTTTTGCACTTCAAGGCTACTGTTGTACTCGAAATTCATCGTTGTAATCTGCTATAATCAATTGTAATCAACAAGCATACATCAGTAAAATCTTCAAATTAGAAGTGGATGTAGGACGGATTGCCGAACCACTATAAAATATGTGTTCTTTGCTGCTTTCTTCTTAATTTTCTGAGTGTTCTTCATTTTTAATTCTCTACATACTTGTTATCTGTGATCTGTGATTGTGAACTGGTGCTTTCATCGACAATTGGGGGTTTGTGACCAATTTTGGTGCAAACATTTTTGGTGCTTTCACTGGGAATTGAACTCAGGGATTCTAAAGCTTGGACTTTGGATTTGGAAAGATAGAGGATAATGTCTAGAAGCAATCATGGACAAGCAATCAATGAGAAGACAAAGAACCGAAAGGAGTCAGCATGAAGGGAGTCAAGAGGCTTCCTCAGGAGCGAACCAAGCCTCGGTCTTCATCACCAGGGATGAGATGGAGACGATGTTGAAATGACAAGAGGAAATGATCCAGGATTTGTTCCGATAGGTTGGCAGCTTGGAGCATAAAATCAAGGGAACGCAGCTGCAGGAGATGCTAGAGATAGGAGTCAGGAGCATATAACAACCAGAATTTAGAACGGAGGGGACCATCAGAAGTTGCCATAGAGCTAGGGGCATTCCCACGGAGTATGTTGATCCATCCTTAGGCAAGATACCGGACAGGACTATTCGACATGGCATTGATAGAGAAATGAATGCTCGTCCAAGAGAATAGATTCCGGAATTCCCTCGCGAACTCGAAGGGAAGATCAGAGGCAACGGATAAGGAAACCTACTTGGCAGCAGTGATAGATTGACGGAGATGGTCAAACGAGCCATAAGAGGCGGACTAGTGAATAGAGATCTGGAAGATGTGAACAGGATCCCCTTCGCTCCCGCGATTTGCAGGCTAGGAACCCACCAGAATTCAAGCAACCAATACTGGAGACATACGATGGGAGGACTGATCCTGTAGTTCATCTGACACGATACATGAGGCATATGGAGGTGTGGGGGGCATCAGAGGAGGTCATGGCCCGGTGCTTCTCATTGTATTTGATAGATATTCCAGCACTATGGTTTAGACAACTGGAAAGTGGATCCATTAGAACATGGACCGATTTGACCGAGAAGTTTATGAGGCAATTCAGAGTTCATATTTCGATACCCAAGAATGTGATGAGTTTGGCAACACTAAAGCAAAGAACTGGGGAATCTTTGAGGAGCTTTCTGATGCGATTCAATGCAATGGCAGCATCGGTGGATCGAACCAATCCATCCATGGTTTTGATGGCAGTTGTATTTAGCGCAATTCAAGAATTCATTGACAAGGGATCCTCCCATGGATCTAGGAGAATTTTATCATGAGGTTGAAGGATTTTTATGATTAAAGGATGCAAATGCTGAAAGAGAGGAAGGAGAAGGAGTTGATGTTTATGCAATCAAAGGCGGAAATCCTCCTGAAAAAGATTCAGGAACTGATAAAGGGAAATGAAAGGCCAAGGATAATGGTGATGGACCAACGCGACCACGAAAAGAACCAAGATTCACCTCTTATACAGATTTGAATGAGGCTTTGGAGAAAATCTACCAGGATACCTGGGGACAGAATCCTAAGGACAATGAGAAGGGATCCGACCAGCAATGAAGGAAGATCCAAAAAGTATTGTTCATTCCACGAGCTGAATGGTCATAGCACGAATGATTGCAGGCACTTGAAGGATGATGTTGAGCGGCATATCCGGAATGGTCTGCTATCGCAGTATGTGAGAAGGGGAGCAACAACGATGGAACGAGAGTGGCCACCACGTGCATCAACTGGGAATGACTCAGGATCGAGGCGTCAGCTTGTCATCAACTGATTGAAATAATGATGAATAAGTGGAAAACTCCGCACCAATGCGATTAAGTCATATATATATGTACAGGACCACGAACAATCCTCAGGCATGCCCTGATACGACTACCGATCGCATCGGTGTAGGTGTTGGCACTTTAACGTCTCTGTGTTGTTTTGTTTTCTATTTCTCATGTTTGGACTTGATTTTGTTGGAAATTTCTGTTGAAAGACTCATCTAAATGTAAAGTTGGTTTTAATAATTCTATAATGACCAAGTCACTTACACATGTACGGGATCACGAACGGTCCTCAGGCATGCTCTGAGATGTCAAACGTGAAATCTGACATTAACAATACCAAGTCCCCCCGAGCACACACACAATTCGCCTGTAGAATGGCACCCTACCGCGAACGGTCACAAGTCGCCTCGAACGGCACCCGGTTGCGAACGGTCACAACTTGCCTTGAACGTGAACGGTCACAATTCGCCTCGAACAGCACCCGACCACGAACCGTCACAATTTGCCTCGAACGGCATTCGACCACGAACGGTCACAATCCACCTCGAACGACACCCGACCGCGAATGGTCACAATCCGCCTCAAACGGCATTCGACCGCGAACGGTCACATACCATCTCGAACGGCATATGATCGCGAACGATAATTATTCACAGTCAGACAAGATTATCAATCTCTCTTCAGGTCATTAACAAGATACGAACATCCAACTTATCGAACTAAAAAACACACCTTCCTATTGCAAGGCATGTTTTAGGGGCAAGTGTTATCCCGCCTTTTAGCAAGGACGTGACACCAAAAGATTGATTGAAAACCAAAGACAGTTCTCCTCGATTGCCAGTTATGTACAGGCCGGTTATGGATGTCGGTAAATTTTATCCGAGTTCGGATCGGGCTATAATTAATATGACAAGACAAGAAAAGCTATAAAAACCAAAATTCCAAATTTAAGTCAATCGGAGTTCGTATGCTCAAGATATGATCGATGCAACTCAAGTAAACAAGTCGTTCATATCCGTCAAAAAGCCATGATAGAGTCGATCTGTTCGAATCCATCCATGACCACGCTGTTCGCATCCATCATGCTCGTATCCATTAGAGTGACTTCCCCTTGCATCCATCGTGTTCGTATCGATCCAGCGAGGCCTTATTCGTATCCATCAAATTACCGGTTGTTCGTATCCATCAACCCACACGTGTCCATCTATTCATATCCATCACATTACCCATTGTTCGTATCCATCAACCCACGCACGTCCATCGATTCTTATCCATCACATTACCCGTTGTTCATATCCATAAAGTTGGAACGACTTCAATCGATACGAATAAGGCTACACAATCGATACAAATAGTTCGACTTAGATCGATACGAACAAAGCCACGGCACTCGATACGAACAAAGTAGCTTCGATCGATTCGAGCAAGAACAAGTAAGATCGATTCGAACAAGGCACGTGCATAGGGGAGACTCGGTCAATTCGGCGTGATCTTCAGGTCGATCCTAAAATCAAGCGCGACGACAACTTGCAGGCACGTGCTCAATATCGACTCGAACTGATCAATACGAAGGGATCAATTCGAATGAGACAGCCAACATACAACCCAAACTTGCATCGATCATAATTCAGAATCTACAAGTCCAAATGCTGTGAAATTTTCACAGGAGCTCACGTACGACCTAAGGAATGTTCATGCCAAATTTTGACTCGATTGGAACAAATCTTGATCGATATGAAATTCGTTCGTATAGATCACGGATCGAGTCGAAATCAACTGGGATCGATCAGTGGGCCCACTCACGTGCCAGAAGAGGTCTCTGGAGATATTTGCATCCTACGCCTATAAATAGCATCCCACGGTCTACAGAAAAGGGACTTTTGATACTTCTACATCCAGGCTCTGCCGAATTTGTTTTTGCACTTCAAGGCTACTGTTGTACTCGAAATTCATCATTGTAATCCACTGTAATCAATTGTAATCAACAAGCATACATCAATAAAATCTTTAAATTAGAAGTGGACGTAGGCCAGATTGCCAAACCACTATAAACTTTGTGTTCTTTACTGCTTTCTTCTTAATTTTCTGAGTGTTCTTCATTTTTAGTTCTCTACATACTTGTTATCTGTGATCTATGATTGTGAACTGGTACTTCCATCGACAATTGAGTAAACGAGTGATTAACATTGAGTAAAGCGGTAAAGAACAATAAGAAAATTCTATTGTATGGAGCGAGTGTAGCTGAAAAACATTGAGTAAACGAGTGAATCACACCAGGTAGTATGAGGCACCTATGTCGATATTCATCCAGTTACTTTCTATAAGTAAGGAACACCAATCTTTATATGGATTAATGTCTGGAGTTATAGTTTTCTGCATGCTTACCTACCGTGCTATGTGCTTTCCACGTGTTATTGCATGCCGGTGAGCTGTTTGCCTTATGACCAGTTATATGTGTCTATTGGCTGTTTGCCTTTTAATGTTGTGTGATGTATATCTAGGTTGACTATTTATTCATCCTAGTTAGCTGATAGTGTGGTTGCATCCTAGGTCCGTGGCATCTTCATTATATGTGTTGTGTGCTAATATTTAACCATATGCAAATATGTGTAGATTCCATACTTGCCAAAAAGACTGTTACCATTAGGTATTAGGCCCGTAACCATGGTGTGCAGATGGATAAAGGAGTACGATGACCTTGAGTAACTTAAAACTGTGGGTGTATGCTACATCCTGTGAATGTTGTGTGTTGTTGACTCCTAGGGAAGTTCTTATGTTGTAGTCTCCCATCTGGAATGTATATGATTACATGGATACATTATGTTACTTATATCCCTCCTGTAGACAACTCTTTAGGGATATAAGCCTCTTAATCATTAAGACATGTTGTGTTATCATCCATTTTATGTTGATTATTGTGTGATTGTCTTGTTTGTTATGACTAGTCGTGAGTTCACCCATGTCTAGACTTGCTGTGTGCTCGTTTATTGTGTATGACTTACTACATGCTCGTTTATCTATGGACTATATTTAATTATCTCACCCAGCTTTGATGCCTATTCGGTTGATATTGGTTATATGGATATTACATTAGGTGATCGTGTTATGTTCTAGCCTTTTTCCTTAGTTTTATGATGCATTTAAGTAGGGTATGCTTGTTTGATATATAACTCTGCTATAGGCATGTTTGGTTTGTTGCTTGCTAAGCTTGTATACTACTTCAGGTGATGATTTACATGCATGTTTAGAGATATGTTATTACATTTGAGATTTTATGTACCCTTTTGAGTTTCACATGTTATACCATGTCAGTTGTGACTATACATTGATATCTACATTCTACATTCCAAACATAGTCTGACCTATATGTTATTTATATAATACTCGGGTCAGTCTGAGGCATTTCAGGTTCAGGGGTGAAGTGACCAGCTTATGGTTTTTGGGCATAGGGTTGGGGACCAGATTATTAGTAGGATGATGTATTATATGTGTATATGCGTATCCCCTTGTACATATATGTTGATATTGAGAAAGGTTGTATGTCCCAGACTTATATTGTATAAATATTTTTGAGATACTAGGCATTTGACCCTTTTGTAGTCTCACTTGGATTATGTATTTTGTATATTATATATTATCATTTCATTGTTGAGTCTGTATTCTCTGTTATTTACCTCATATTGTGTACTGTTCTACCTTGGAAACACACATGTTTATTGCTCTATACTAATACCAAATAGGTATATGCGAGTAGTTTGTGATTTTTAATTACGTACCGATGTTAGCCTATGGGAATATTCATGTGTAATAGCTTAATATCGCTTCATATTCCATATTATCAGACAATATTACTTTGTAATACTCTTTGGTAGTAGGCGTAGCACTTTGACTATCATACCGTCCATTCATCAATATGGACTGTGGGATCGTATTCTCTGTTTTTTCCCCTTCAATGGCTACTATGCAGCCTGCTCGAATACGTCGAGTGTTTGAACCATAAGCTCTAGATTCCAACATGCTGAACCATGGATATGTACATAGGAAATTACCAACGCACTCGATTGTTTGAACTCAATCGCTAGCTCTCATTTGTGCTAATTGGTGGATCCTTTCATAGCTCCAAAAATTAAAGTCCTCAAAATCATATTGGAACTCCATAGAGTGCAATCCTCACCATATTAAGAAAAAAAATTAAAGTCTCTTCAAAATTGAACATAAAACAAAGGAGTTATGCTTGTCAAAAGATCGATCATCTAATGTTAAATCAACCCTACTTGGTATGGCGCTTCTGTTGTTGTTTTGCATGTTATGCATAATAAATGAACTAGTCATATAGAGTAAAACAAAGTTGAATTATTCAATAGGTGATAATTTTTTACTGTAGATGGAGACTATTCGAGGGAGTCTTCGATTCAGTTACACTAAGTACGGAGGTACATAGTCGTAGAATGAGCTTCGATGGATCATCTCTAGAGTGTTTGGAGATAGATCACTAAAAACAAGGGTACACACAGATCAAAGATGCCGGAAAAGGGTCGGATCGGTAGTAGATTGGATCAAGGCAAAAGACTTAGCTAAAATTGGCTAAGTGTATGGATCGGCATAGTTCCATATGGATCAATGTTGATCCATGCCAAAAGAGAAAGATGAAAAGTTTGAACTTTTACGACGTAGAAGAATTGATTGTATGCAAGTTGGAGGAATTTTAGCTAAGTAAATAGATCAACAATGATCCATTTAGATCAATATTGATCCATTAAGATGAAGGATTTAGGCATGTTTTGGCTTAGGATGCAACTAGAAGTGAATTTTGGATAAGTGCATGGAACTATACAAATCAATGATGTATCAATCTATGGTACGATGTCAAAAATGTGTAGGCTAAAGTGTGGAGCTAATGGAGGCATCTGAGAACATCTGAGCAGACAAGTTCTATATAATGATGACTTATGGAGTGGAACAAGGGGGTTCTACTATCTATGTGCTAAAGGATCATTGCTAACTCAAAGGTTTTGACATATGAACATAAAGAAGTATGTGGGGACACTCACTATGGATCGTACGAAGTGATTCGTACCTTTGGACCTTACGATGTTAGTCTAGTTCCTATACATTTGGGTGGGAAAAGATTTGTGCATTGATGAAGCCATGATGCTGAGTAGTCATCAACCATATGACATGGTCATTTGAGTTACCATATATCCAAATGACATTGAGTCAGAGAGATGTGAGATTGTCTGATGGTTGTTATGGTTGATATCATTGTCTAGTGATATAAGTATTATTAATTCTAATAACTCAACACCCTAGTTTGTACTTAGAGGAGTAGCACACCCTCTATTGATGATAATATATTATTACCATATATTGTGTTTATATGCTAGTTTGTTGGTTGTAGGAGCAGGTAAGGTATGACTTTCCTTACCCTATTGCTCTATTATGATATATCAACTTTATATATACTTTTGGAGATTATAGAAAACTAATACTATCTTAAAGAGTAGATTGTGAAAATGTATAGAAATATCGCTTGGAGTTGTGTGGAGGATGAAATATGAGACCTATGCTTTCTTATATATGCTATTTTATGGAGTCACTACCGCTTATTTCCATTGTGCGGTGCTATGGAGCTATTTACCATATTATTATGTATATAGAAAAATTTACCTGGCATGGTTTATAAGATGTATGGAGATGTATAAACTTATATTACTCTACTACGTATAATCTAATAAACATGTTTTGCGCTTTATTAATGATATTTTGGTTCATTGATTATGACTCGCCTATTTTATATCGATATTGATATTATACTTTGTCTATGCATTGTGAATACATTACAGTTTATCGATTGATCAATCGTATACCCTTGATGGTTTTCCTCCATCTTTCGAGTACTGCATCAATGCACCATTACAGGTATGTATAGTTATTTAGTTACCGGAGGCTGATGGAGGTTGTCATAGATTCCCTCTTCACTGAATATTATATTAAAGAACATACTTTAAAACTTTGTTCTTGGACAAGTTGAACGCACATGCTAACTAACTACAAAAGGCATAAATTGGACGTAACTTGCTATGCTTCTAACATAAAGCTTACGTCTACATTCAGTTCTACAACGTTACGGTGCATGAAATCGGAAAGTTTAACGAGGACATAAATTTTATGTAAACATAAACTCTGCTACTTTGAATGTAAGAGACTCTATTTTTCTTATAAATTTGAAATTTCAATGCAAATTAAACATCATCTCTTGAATCCTTCTCCATCTTCAATTGTTTTCTACCTTTCACAAAATGTCAAAACATAATATAATTAATATTCTTAATCATTGAGGTGAATGTGATTCTAGGATTGGAAAATAAAGAAAATGTAACGAAAATAATTAAGAAAATTATCTTGAAAATTATAATGAGTACGATGATGAACTCGATGCTCTCATGAAAATAGTGATGATTATAATTCAACTACTAATTTGCGCTTTATGGATCAAATGTGGATGGATAATGTTTTGAGCAAGCATAAAATACAAGCGATGAACATTTATGAATGCAGAATACTTATTTCTGACGTCTTTGCCATGTACTCTTTGATATGTACGACTTAGCTTTCACTTCATTTATAAAATCCTTGAATTATTTAAAATGTTAATTTACACGATTATTCATGGAATGACATATATGATGCTGGGTGAAAATATAAACTGGATTATAGCAAGGTAAGTATTTGTTTAGTAACTCTTATTTTCTATATTTATTTTTTATAATGATATTTCTTATTTTATTACGTCGATTGTATAAAAATCAATGATGCAGGCATATGAGTGGAATAATATATGCTAACTAATTAACTAAGCATGATGAGACCTTGAAGAATATATTGATTAATGATTAACGGACTAATCAAGAGACTAAATTGAGAATGTAGTGCGTGGATTTACACCGCCAATGAAACCCATGTGGTAAGATGTCTATCTCGAGTCATTGCTAGAGGCTGTAGGTTCAAACCTCTAGGCATGTATAATAACCATGTTCTAATATAAAGTAAAAGAACATAATAAATTGGTTAACTAGTTATGGAAAGTGAGACCTAATATCCACTAAGAGAAAGTAACCATAACCTCTCATTCTATACAAAACATTTTTGAAATTTTCTCTCATCCCTCTAATGTATCTATATGAAAATATAAAAGTGAAAAGAAATATTTGCTAAAATAAATTGCATTACAACCCACAAAGAGATATCAGCAAGGCTTAACACTTCCAATAGTGCATGGAGGAGTCAAGCCAAAGGAAAAAAAATGTTTATAAGTAGAGCTAATAGGGACACAAGATTAGTATGTCAATGCAAATAAAACACAAATGTATAAAGCATACACCCACTTTTTAGTGTTGGGAGTCATATAGAGATTTTAAATGTTGTTCTATGATTGTTTTTTAAGTAATCATCCACTTAGGGAATAGAGAGGATTTGGTGAGTGGTACTCTTCACTTTTGATTATTTTATCATATCTGTATTATATTATATGTTTATATTTATTGTGTTCGATGTGGATTGGTTTAGGTCTGAAACAAAATGATCAGAGGATTAATATAGCGCTAGGTAAGTTTTAAAATCAATGAAACTCTTAATAAAATATTAAGCATATCATTATAAGATGATATATTATGTTTAGGAGAAATTACTTTATTTTGGAGAATTTTGAAAGTATTTGGAACTCTAAATGTTTATAGGAGACAAGGTGTAGATGGTAGAATCTTTAAGTGGTTAGCAAAAATGGACCACTTTTCTAAGAAAAATCTTTTAATATGCTATAAATTTGAAATTACCCTTCCTCAAACTTTAAAAATGTTAGAATTACTATAAAACAAATAAAAAACAATCTTTCGACTAGGAATACTCCCACTGGATTGATCTTGATAAGGATGTGATCATATTAAATTTATAGTCAACTGGATGAGCTTTCTGATGGTAGCACTTTCATTTCACTCAAAGTTTGAAGATGAGAGAAAAACCCACTATAACATAGAGATTCATGGTTTTGTATTTAGAAAAACTCAAAATGTAGAATAAGTTATTTAGGAATCCTTACCAAATTAGGGATAACTTATTTATGGATGATCCAATAAGAAAGTGAATGGATATGGAGATAGCCGATTAGAAGGACTATCAAATGGTGGTGGTTGGAGGTTGATAACTTTCATGATCTAGGAGAAAATCCCATCAAAAAATATGAAAATTTTGTTTTGAGATTTTGTACTTAGCAAAATTTCTAATTATGAAGTAATATTTTAGGGGTAGCATTTTCAGATGGGAATTAGATTACACATTCACCTAATGGAGTAGTGGCCAGACAAAAAGGTGGGTAAGGGATTGGTCCATCTAGTGAAGCTAGTAGGAGATCGAACAAACTTATGAACTGATCAGAATGTTTAGTCAAAATTGAATATTTGAACAGATTCGAACTCGATACTTAGCCACATTTAGCTAATTATAAGATAAGAGCGCACAGTACAAAATTCCAATGGGATTATGTTAACTTGATATTCCTATACGAGTGAACCTTTGGATGTTGATAGACAAGATGTATATTTATCTTCTAATACTAATCAAAAGTTGAAAAGGTGACCGTAAATGGGAAAATTTTCCATATGGAATTGGCTCAAAGAAGATTTCAACTCGATAATTGCTAAGTTTGGTGAAATATAAGGTAATTGTTTATGATATCAATTTTGATGAGCTTTAAGAGTTGTTGGATCATTTGATAAGGCTATGATCATGCAAAGTTGTAAACAAGAAGCCGTCCATCCAATGAAGCCAATCACATGTTAATATGGTACTCAAAGTGAGCAAAATATTGATCTAAATTTATCCTTGGGAGCATTTCTGCTCAAGACTTGATAGGTGATGGCCAAGAAAACTATATGTTAAGTTTATAACCACTAGCTGATGATGTTACCAATGACAAATAGCTACCAGAGGTTAAGAAAAGAAGCTCAACTGCTCCATGGTATGATGATTTAGGGTAAGGTTCTAGAATCATGGGTCCAAACCCTTAAGACATCAGATTGAATGCTCTATTTAAATTAAAAAAGTACCACCCTTATTATCTAATAAATAGCCATCAAAGGCCACTCAATGGGGTCAATTGGAGGTTCCAATGAGGTTTCTATCAAAGACCGAGGAAGGTCCTTTGGACTAAAGATGGAATAATAGGCATAACTATTGTCAATGGGTTTTAGCCATCAAGAAGGAGATATGCAACATCAAATCCAATGGATAATGCTCTTGATTTTATGGCAGGTTCCCTGAACATTGGTATAAAGATCACTTGATATGGAAAGGGAATTGTCGATGAGAAGATCACCATCGGGGATCTGCAAAGATGGTAAATTTATAGTAGCATAATGGGATTAGTGGCCATATAGGGTAACATGGATATCCCTTACGATGGTCACGTTGGAGGTAGTTTTGCATACTGTAATGAAAGATGGTGGTTGAAAATTATAACCATGGCTTGAATGTATGAAAAATCATAGTAAGTGTTCCAATAAGAGATAGAGGTCGAGACTAAAATTGTTGGTTTCTTAATTTTTATGAGTAACACACATTGGTGTTTAGATTAGCCAAGGTGTCTAGATCAAGGGTGGTGAATGAACCACCAAGATTAAATATGGATATAATGAGATTAACGAAGTAGAGGTAGCTTTAGATGTGTTTGGTATCGTTTGAAAACTCTCATGGAACAAAAGTGACGGTGATGTTTTTTTATTCTCGTTATTCATGATGGTGAAGATATCAATCATAAAAGTACAAGTATAATCGGTTAAGGGGCTTGAGAGATCAAATTTTGATGTAAATGAATGCATTAGAAAGCCTAAAGTGAGATGTATTGAATGGAGAAAGCTTGGAGTTAGATAGAGATATATTGAGCTACTCTATTATGAAGAGATTGGCTTGTAATAATCAGTTATGTGTTTGCAAATATTCAAAATATTTGGTAAAATTTTCTATGTGTAAAATGGTAGAGGTAGACTGTCCCTACAGTCAGTTCTGTTTGCATTGTTAGACAGAATTGGTTATGTTTATTTTCCTTATTATAACATTATATGCACGTTGAATTATATAATTACCTAATATATGATATTTAGAATTAGATTTTAATGGTCAAGGTGGATACAATGGGCAAACCTCTTATGTGAATAGAATTACATCCATGAGATCAAGATGAGATATAATTTAAGATGTTACAAGCCAATCATGATAAGTTAGCATAAAAGTGGTGAATAATCAGGAGGTTTAGAAAAAACTAGCTAGATTGTTTACGAGGTTGTTCCTTGGATCATAACTTGCTTTGCATATACGTTACATTTTTAACAATCATGTTGCATGAGAATGGATTTAATTGTTCTAAGCGATGGTAAATGTCGAAGTGATAATTTGAAACTATAAATACTAAGTGAAGACGTTCACTTTTTAGTTATGCTGTCAAGGGTGCCGCCACGATACTAGGCAACAAGTGATATTTTTGAAAAAATTAGAAATGAAGAGTTGGACAAAGTTAAATTTAGCTTTGATATAATATAATAGTTTTCAAAATTTATTCACACTTTATATATATTTCATATCAAAACATATAGAAAATCATTCAATCGATGTTCTTTTTATATTTTAAAATAAACACAAAATTTTCATGTTTCCAAATCTTACTTAACTGGTTTTTGTGTGTAAAAAATAAAAATGAAATAATACTTACTTGTTACCTTTTCACTTCTTTAGAATTTGATTTTAATGGTTCTTCCTTTCACTTTCTAATTTCGTTTATTTTCAAACTTCATTTTAAATATTTTGAAATATAATCTAGAGTAATCTACTACAAATAAAAATAAAAATAAATTGTTCACAATTATTATGTTTTTATGAAGTCATGATTATTAAGCACACAAATATTATTAATAGTTATAATATAAATTTAGTTATGTATACAATTTATTACCGTTGTAAACTATAACAATATTTTATTTTTTCCGATTCATTGATGATAAACTTTAATTTTTTATTTGTGAGTACACATACATCACTCATATTATAAATATAATAACAAACGATGATGATCTAATTAACATAAATTGAGTTTATCATTGCATATAATCATTGTTTTTATTGTTACTAACGATACATTTTTTTATCAAATCATGCAGTGAGGACTTATTTTGCCTAGTCTCTACCTGGACTTCGCTTGGACTTTAAGGATATTCTTATCACCTATCGCTTCGCTCCACCTCAAACAACATAGTATTTTAGAGTACGTTAAACTTAATTACAACCAGCGAGTACTCATCTCCTAAATAAATATGAATTAACCAACAAATAAGTTAAGAATGCTTAATGCGGGATTAAGCGATAGAAATGAATTAAATCCCATGTAAATTTAAAGTGACATGAGGTTAGGAGAAATGACGTAATGTCAATAAATGGATAGGTGATAGTAGAGAATAGAGCACATTGATACTATTATATTGTTATGGTTAATTTTGGATAGTATCAAGGCCAGTGTCACTTATAGTAATTTATGAATGGTTGTTTTCATATAAGAAAGCCATTAATTTCGTAGCATAATAATGATGTGTAAGAGGGGATGAGCATAATATCGTAAACTTTTCTCATGCTCTATGTGTTTAAAAGAAGACAAAGTAAAATTTATATGTACATATTTGTGTATGTAACGACCTGCATTTTCATCCATCAAAAGTTAGCACCCAATACTTTCATGGTATTCAAATGCGGAAAATCTTATCGCTAAAAAGGAAAAAAGGAAGATTGTTAGGGTAAAATAAAAGGAATAATATGGGAAATAGAATCTCACAGTGGGAATGACACCATATGATATAACAAAGATAGTATAAACTATAACTCCAAAATATAAGGTACATCAGAGTCAAAAGCAAACCTCATCAGTTGGACAATTATAATTTCCTGACCTTACAAATTGCTGATGGGTATACATAATAATATAATGGAAAATAAAAATACCATGATATGTGAACATCTAGCTCTACCTGATTAGCTCCATGTCCCACCAATGACAACCTGAAAAATATACCCGGTCTAACCCAATTACTATAATAATATAACATCCGGATCGATCTGGAAAACCAGCGTGAGAAAAGTCATGAAATGCAATGAACATTTAACAATTCTATGAGACACGCCGCTAAACACGGAAGGTGTTTTACCTCATAAGAACAACTTCCATACATGAAGAATCGGAAAACAAATTAGAACAACAATCCAAACAAGAAAGTATGAACACAGACAAGATCAAAACTTAAAGAATGAACACAAATAACTAAACATCGAGAAGAGCTCCATGCACTTATCGATACAATTAAGAATATTATTCAAAATTTGAATCAAAAAAGGAATGGAAATTTTTAACTATGACTAGGACGGTGCTCCTCCTTACCAAAAATGTACCTCTAGAAAATATACTTGAGAACTATGATGGCTCTCGGACACATCCAATTAGGATCCTGCCAACCTTATCGAGAATCCAAGTATTTCACATATCCTTTCACGTACCACCAAATCTAATCTAGAGTAGATGTGAAGATACACTAGTGGGAGCAACCTCACATAGCTTAGCTTCCACTCGCTCTTTGGTTTTAGTTATCTCCAACAAAGAATATCAACCCTCAAAATGAGAAATATATCATCTTGGATTGATGAAACACAAAAGAAGAAAAGATAAATTCCAAGGTTAGAATCAAAACAAGGAAAATGAATATCCAACATGACTTGGAAGATGCGCCCTTTACATCGAAAGTACACCTCTAGATAATATATACTTGAGAGTCCATGCCAAACACGCAACACTCCCAGGAACTTCCAAGCCAGACCCCGTTAGATCCATAGGAATTCAAATATACTCACATTACCACATGCATGTTACCAACAAATCTCCAGATAAATGTGAATATACCCTAATGGGTGCGACCCACATGGCGTAGCTCTCACTGCTCTTTGGTTTTAGTTATCCACAATTATGGATGCCAATGCTCAAATGAGCTACAAATCGTCTTATATTAACAAAGCACAAAGAAGGATATTGAAATTAATGGTCGAGAAATCAACTATCGAAAATCAACGAATAATTATATATGAGAATTAAATCACATGCATTTGCCATCATACATGAATAAAACTTTTAAAACATTTAATTCTCACATGTTTTTGATTTTCACATCACAAATATTTGTAAATTTTTTTTAAAAACACGTTTAAAAAATATTCCTTAAAAGAGAAAATTATATTTCTAAGTGGATTAAAAAGAAGGGTAAAAAAATGTCATTAAAAACATTGTTTACTATAAACCCCTAAATAATTTACACTTAGCTTTGTTTTTAAACATTCCTTTTTAAAGATTTTCACATTTATTAACCATCATTTATAAATTTAAAACAATATTTATTATCCCAGAAGGTAACAATTAAATTAGGAGACCCTGTATCTCAATTAGAGTAGGGAGTTCCACTAAGAAAGAATACGGGCGCAGCTCATAAGCTAATAACTAATATAGAGAAATTCCCCATTATAGCTACGATTCCATAAACTCACTTATCGAAGGTGCAAATCAATAGGTCCAGCAACAAAATCGCTTTAGTTGGCAAAGAAAAAGTGTTCAACTCTTTCATTTGCGGATTAGCTTGAAATCTTAGGCTTAAGATAAGCTATGGCTCCCTTATGATTAATTTAGCCTTTTAATTTTAAACAATGTTAATCATTTTGAAAGATAATCGATATAATTCTTTTATAAAGTTTTAAAACCACTTTAATTATCCCAAAAGAACATAAATCAAATTATAAAGTTTCTATATATTTAAACAACTTAATTATCTAGAAGGATAATAAATCAAATTTATAATCTTTTTACAAATTTAAAACAACATTATTTACCCTGAAAGATAATTAATCAAATTTATAATCGTTTATAAATTTAAAACAATATTAATTATCTCGAAAGATAATAAATCAATTTTACAATTTTTTTATTAATTGAAAATGAAAGTTTTCTATGGATCCTGTAATACGGATTTACAATAATACAGAGTATAGTGATGATGATGATAATACTATAAATAGTGCGGAAAATAAAAGCAGTATAATAAAATGACACCAGAGATTTTTATACTGGTTCGGAGCACAGTCCTACATCCAGTCCTAGACTCCTTCTGGAATTTCATAAAAACAACAACCCTCTCTTAACCAGGAGGAACAGGTCTATACAACCCCTGAGCAGCCGTACAGGGACCTGAGCAATAGAATGGGATTTCGACTCAGTAGTCGAGGATGACTTCACTCGCTTGAGAAGAAAAACGGGACTTCAATAAATACAAAAATAGTTTTGACTTTGTGTTTTCTTAATGACATGGATATGTCACTTGTAGTACATCCTTCCTATAATCTTCTCCTCGAGTATAAATATATATATATATATATATATATATTTGAAGTATATGAAGAATAAAAAGGTATAGTATTGCTTTAATGCAGAGTAATTGAATGTATGATAGCAAATATATTTCAGAAAGTTAGATCAGAGAATAAGAGAATTCGATTGTAATTCAGTGATTTGAAATCAAGTTAGAGTTTGTATTTACAAGGTTAGAAAGCAGCGACTATTGGTGAAGAGTTTCGATCGAAGTGTTGCGTCCGAATCTTTTTGTTAAAGGTTCATATCCCTTCACAAAAAGTCGTGTCTTCTCGAAAAGTGGCTGTTATAGAAATTCAGTCAACTGAGCCTCTTAGTTAGTCGACTGAATATTCAAAGTTATTTTAAAATTTTAAAATTCGTATATCTATGTATCTGTGCATGCTGCACAAAAATCTCAGTGTCAGTCGACTGTCTCAGGTGATCAATCGAATGATCTTTTTATTTTTGTGCAGTTTGCACAATTTACATAGATATATTAATTTCTATAACTTTAAAATGTTACACAATTTAAATCAATTTTTTTTATTATGCTTCGTGGCTCTATAACCCTTTTATTCAGTTTCAATTGAACTTTGGGTACAAATGGTGAGAATTTTTATTTTTCCTCAAATGTGCTATTGAGGGGAAAGGGATTAAACTCTTTTTAGGAAATAAAGTTTTTTGTTGATGTATGGTTATATATGTATAAAATATTTAGTAAATATACTGATTAGATATATAAACTAATGTACACATAACCGAGGAGAGATTTTAACAATACTGACCTAAGACTTAAAAACAAAATACCATAGTTGATGCATCGGTTTTTGAAGTCTTGTCTCCTTGTCTCATTTTATCATTAGCAGTCGTCAAATCTGTACGTCGTAGTGATAGCTTCATGTCACGAATCAAAACCAAGTCTCAACATTCTTTCCATTTTTGATTGATGACAACCTGTAAATAGATATAGATTTCGACTGTATATATATATGTATGTATGTATGTATGTATGTATGTATGTATGTATATAATATAAATACTTACTCCCCTTGAATCTTTGACGCACTATATCCTGCATTCTTAATGTTTGCAATAATATATCTCCCCCTTTGTCATCGACAAAAAGAAATAAGGAATATAAAAGTATGAAGCATTGATACATATTATGAAGGAACCTATCATTCATACATTAACATACCATAAACAAGAGTCTCGAATAATATAGAACAAAATAAATACTACTTATAATGTAAGGTATCAAAAAAAAATTAACATTTAAATCATGCGATACCCAAGGTTCTTTTAATTACCTAATTTTTAGGAAATCATACCCATTTGGGTGTGGTTGAACCTTTATAAATATAATTTTCATTATTAACTACCATATCAAAATAATCATCAATGTATTTTTCTCTATTTTTTCAATTAACAGGAACCCAAATATTTAGATGATTTTTATTCATATTTTCCATCAACGATTTTGTACTTCTAGAGAAATTATAAACATTATTGGTCATAATAGTATTTGAATTTCTATAAAAATAGGATTTCGACTTTACTCGAAATTTAGTAGTAGCACTAACATTTTTACCGTACATAAAAGCGTATCTAGTGCTATTTCTACAATTAGTTTTATTATGACCTAAACCACTTTTATCATGTAAAGGTCTAGAACTAGATAAAATCATGTTCAAATCGTTTTGACCTTTATTAAATTTTGTGACTTCAGTGTTAGTTTATCAAATTTAACTTTAAAATCACAATCATTATTTTCAAAAGAAATATTATTATTATTTAAAATATCAATTTTATCATTTAATTTAGAATTCTCATTTTTTAACGACGGTTCTCATTCTTGAGAAGGAAGTTTTGAGATTTTGAATTATCTAAAGAGGATTGTAGTAAACCATTTTGTCTTTTCAAATCAAAATTTTCTTCTGAAAATTTCTCTCTCACTTTTTCAAATATGGTGTTTTGTTCATCTAGAGAATCTTTAATAGTTATAAAATAATTCTTTAAAACACCAAGTTGATTTGTAAATCTAACTTCTCATTTTTCAATTTCTCATTTTCACGTTCTATAGATTTCATCTTTTCTAAAATAACAAAATTAAGTTTTAAAATCTTATCGCTAATACTAACTAATTCATTATTATCTTTTACTGAATTTGTAAATTAGAAAGTACCTTTTTGCTGTCCTCACTGGTGGCTTTGACAGGGATTTTGCCCGTTGTATTTCGATTAGATCGTTTTCTGGCCATTGTTCTATGAAGTTGTGACGATCGATAGAATTTCAGGTTATTGGATTATCAGATAACTGTGTTACGGTTATATGATGACTTTGCTCTCATACCAAATGAAATGTGCTATGGATCGTGTAATATGGATTTACAATAATACAGAGTATAGTGATGATAATAATACTGTAAATAGTGCGGAATATAAAAGCAGTATAGTAAAATGACACCAGAGATTTTTATACTAGTTCGGAGCACTGTCCTACGTCCAGTCCCAGACTTCTTCTGGAATTTCACTAAAATAACAACCCTCACTTAACCCAGAGGAACAGGTCTATACAATCTCTGAGCAGCTGAACAGGGACCTGAGCTGCAGAACAGGATTTCGCCTCAGCTGCCGAAGATGACTTCACTCGCCTGAGCAGCAGAACAAGACTTCAACAAATACAAAATAGTTTTGACTATATGTTCTTAATAACACGGATATATCACTTGTAGTACACCCTTCCGATAATTTTCTCCTCGAGTATAAATATATATTTGATGTATATGAAGAATAGAAAGGTATAGTATTGCTTTAATGCAGTATAATCAAAAGTATGATAGCGAATAGATTTCAGAAAGTTAGATCAAAGAATAAGAGAATTCAATTGTAATTCAGTGATTTGAAATCAAGTTAGAGTTTGTATTTATAAAGGTTAGAAAGCAGCGAATTATGGTGAAGAGTTTCGATCGAAGTGCTGTGACCGAATCTTTTCGTTAAATGTTCGTATATCTTCACAAAAAGTCGTGCCTTTTCGAAAAGTGGCTGTTATAGAAATTCGGTCAACTGAGCCTCTAGGTCAGTCGATTGAATATTCAAAGTTATTTTAAAATTTTAAAATTCATATATCTATGTATCTGTAACGACCCAATATTTTCAACCATTCGCTGAATTGCTCAAAATACCGCTTTGTAAATACAATTTGGCAAAATCTCATAATATACAGTAAATAAATAGTCACAGATCACAGACACAGTGTAAATAATAATGCAACGGAATTAAAAGAGTTAGTAGTTCATGAAGCTACTATATAAAAATAAGATACATCAGAGTTAATCAAAATACAACAGAAGAGCAACAAGATACATCAGGTACAAAGCAGGATACAACACTGGAATCACTAGATACTGAAAGCAAAATAGATGGCTGGATCTTCAAGCAAAGCTCCAACTTCGAAGGTGAGTCTTGAATGCGGAATCACTCAGTCTGACTCGAGCGTAAAGCAAAACACAAAACACTCGAGTCATGACATAAATACTTATGAACTGTAAATCAACTCAAGTGGACAGTAACAAAATGCATCAGTAACTTAAAGGATGCTTGGGATCGCCCATCCTTTAAGGATCCGTTAAAATATTTAATATGTAGTAATATTGCGCTATTATAATAATGTCTATAGTAAAATAAACTTACTTTAAAATAGTGTTAAGGGGTTACCCATATAGCCCTTAACACGTAATAGTGCCAATAGTCTATACAGTACCTGCATATCTCCTGATCAGAAGACTATGAGTAGATACTCCATAGGTACGACACAAATAGAAACACATAATAAGGCTTGTTATGGTAAGTGACACGGCACACGAGGCAATGCTAGGGTAGATATACCAATTACGCACACGGGCTGGTGGTAACGTAGCAGCCACATACGCCCACCTCGAAACACACTCCCATATCAAAATCGGAGGATGACCATCAAATCAACCACAAGCAAGAGTATAGTATCAAAGAAGTGCGTCCGACCAGAGGAGCTACCCCTTTTGGCCCGAGATCGCTCCTGTTTTAGCCACCTTATGCCAACTCACGGGAGTTGGGTCCACGTAATATACCTCAAGAACGTCGCCACCATCCTACTTCATTCTGGAATATCCACCGCATACACGGTTGTTAAAGTGGTTTACGGAGTTGGCAGAGAGTATGATAACTTCCAATCCCGTTCTCTTTAACAACCAATCGTTATTATAACTCTGTGGTCATTTCAAAATAGTTTATACTTCAAAAACCAAATCATTTCATTTCAAAACAATATTCCTTCAAAATAGTTTATACTTCAAAACCAAACCCATTTTATTTCAAAACTATATTCAAATCAAAATAGTTTATTATTCCATTTCGAACATATATTCACCTTCAAAAATCCTAATACTTTCTAAGTTATAACTCTTTCAAAACCAAAATACTTGAAATCATTACACTTTGAAATCATAACATTTTGAAATCATACATTGGAAATCATAAAACATTCCTTCAATCCAAATTTTCAAATTTATTCAATTAAACCCAAATTTCAAATTTCCAATTTAATTCAATTCAAACCATCAGTTTTAATTCTTTAAATATATCGTATTTCAAAACTAAATTTTATAATTTCATATACCTCAAATTTAACTTGATTATTACTTAGTTTTGAAATGTTCATTTCATAAATCCAATATTATTTAAATAACTCAAATTACAAGTAAACCAAATATCCTTTCATACAAATATAAACATCAAATATTCATTTATCGAATAAATGAAAATCAAATATCATCCCAAATTCACATTCTTTATCAAAATAAAGATAGTGTCATCCAAAGCCATTTCAAAATCATTTAAAATATCATATCCTTTCAAAACCTATCAAATCATTATTTGAATCCAAATTCAAATATTCAAATTTAAATATCATTTTAAAATCAAATATGTCATTCATTTATTAATTCAAATATCACTACAAAATACATTTCAAAATTTTATTCAAAAATTCATTTATCTCGTTAAATTTTATTCCATTTAACACATAACCAAGTAAACCTTATTTAAATTCATATTCAATTTAAATTCCTTAAAATTCAAATTTAGACATTAAAATATATTCAAAACTCCTTATATTTCACAAATAATCAATTTTTAAAAGTTAAATCATTTAACACTTTAAAATACAACTCAAACAGTGTTAAAATCTATAACATTTCAAACATTGTCAAAATATAGCAACGACAGCATTTATAAAGTGCTATCGTAGCTTATAGTTTTCAAAATAGTTTAGTACAAGAATAAATGCATTTATAAAATTCCGTAATAGATATTTAGTTATTTCAAACATAGTTAAGTTTAAAACAACAACATTTTAAAGTGCTGTCATAATACCACAGCATTTTTGAGAAATGCTGTTAATAAAATTCCAGATTTTATTATAACTTTTTAGAAAAAATAAAACTTCAATTTATTGTTATTTAAATTTATAAATCATATTTTTAGACTTCAAAATTTAACATTTAAATCATTTTAACATATGATTTGTCACAATAAAATTTTAAAATCAAATATTCAATTTAAAAACACAATTTATTTATTAAGTCAAGATTCACTGTTTATTACTTGTAAATTTAATAGAACTTAACATTTTATTTCAAATATCATTTCAACTTTAAATTTAATTTCCATTATTTACTTACTTTTTTTCAAAATTAAATTTAAAGTCAAAATCACAATCACTTCAAATTTACATACTTAAATTCACAATTTCAAGACTTAATATTTAATTTTCTTAAAACCATAAATATATATATTTTTAAATCAAAATTTCATATTTTAAAAATACATATCTATATAAAAATCATTTAAAAATATACCACGGGGTCTGTATATAATTTTCCAACCTAGATCAAGTGATACAGATATATATCATTTCAATTTGCAATTTAAAAAGGAAAACCAGGTTTTATCATTTCAAACCCGCAATCCCAAGTAAAAAAATAAATAAAAATCACTCAGGCTTATCATTTCAGCCCATAATGATTTTCTCCTATTCTAAAGTCCATTCGGGTATGTATCATTTCAATCCATAGTGGTTCTATTCTACAGGGAGCTTGCAGTGTGAACATATGCATAAACATTATAAACAATTTCACAAACAGGCAAATGTCATAATATAATGTCATATATCAGATGTCAGGTGATAATGAACAGAATTAACATGGTAATAACAAGGCATAGCATATCTATAATCATTATTAACATGCATAAACATTTAAATTACTAAACACTTGTCATCAATTCACTAATTCATAAGTAAACATGTCAGAGTGAGAAAGACTCACCTTTTGATGTTGGAGTTAGCAAATCAAATTACACGAATAAATTCCAAGAAGCACGATATGGCATGACATTGGATTCAAATGAGTGGAGAGAGCCAAGACAATCATCTTGTAATAACCAATAACACAAACAATATAACATATGAATATACAACCAAAACAATATCGAAACAAGTTGAAATACAAAGCAACAAAGACAAGATAGCTTAACCTTGCCTTTACCACTCCAATGCTTGGCCTTGACATCATTTGGCTCAACCATGATTAGATCTATACCTGAAATGCTCATCCAATGGTCGGCAAAAATAAGGCAAAATAATGGGATGTGAGGAGGTAGGAGTTACAACATCAAAATGCAAAGGGAGAAGGCAAAAGAGAAGGGTTTTGGTGCACCATTTGGCTTGGCCATGGTCATTATAGTTGCTCGGCCATGCATGCTTCAGATCTGGACAGAGATCAAGTGATGGCCAGAGGTGGTGTAGGTAGGTGGTGGTGGAGCTAGGCGTGTGGCCGAAGCCATATGTGAAGGGGGTGGTGAAACTAGGCTTGGCTAGGCATGTTTTCAAGTAGTTTGTGCAAAGTTTTGAGGTGCTAACTTCAATGGATGGGCACCGCTTGGTCATAGTCAGTGGAGGAGGAGACGTTGCAGCTGCAGATGGAGGAGGTGATGTTGGAGAGTGGGGCCGAGCAAAGCAAGGAGAAGAACAAGGTAAAAATCAATGAAAAAGAGGAGAAAAATGGAAATAATGCCATGAATTCTTACTCAAAAAATTTCAGAAATTAGAAATGCCGTGAGTTTGAGATGGAGAGAAAGATTTCACGTAAAAAGTGAAGAAGAGATGCACGACAGTGCAAGGAAAAAGGATGGCTATTCAAAAATGAAAAGGCAATTGGTAAAACGAAAGGACAAAAGGTAAGTGAAAAGTCATGGCATATGAAAGAGTTTTGTCTCTTTGTATTTCTTATTTCTTTTTCTTTAAAATAAACTAAATATGGTTTAGAAAATAAAAGTAAAAAGCTGAACAAAAAGAAATCGAAAAAGAATATAAATAATTATTTTAAGGAAAAATAGAGAATAAATAAGAAAATAGGTTAATAATTGAAACTAGAATTAAAATTGAAAACAAAAATATAATCAACATTCGAAAGTTATAAATACACTTTAAAAATGTTTTAAAAATAAAAATATATACCTAACATGACATATAACACATATATAAAAAATATATGATAAAAAATATTATTTATATAAATTAAAATAAACAATTTTGTTAAATAAATCAATTTACATACAATATTGTAAAAAGCATAACTTTCACAATATAAATCGAATTTCAAAGAAACGAAAAGCAATGTTCTTAAAATTAAATTTATTTTCGTAATAAAAGACAAAATTCAAAACTTCAAAAATTTAAATTTTGAATTTAAAAGTCAAAGTTTGACCATATTGACCAAAATTCACATTTTTGGGAAATATTCAATTTATTCATGTTTGAGATTCTAATTTACACCCAAAATAAAAATTTATATTTAAAATAAAAAAATTATTCATTTTAATAAATAAAATAAAGTTTTTAAATCATGAATTTCAATTTAAAAATAATTACAAAATACTGGGTTGTTACAGTATCTGTGCATGCTGCACAAATATCTCAGTGTCAGTTGACTGTCTCATGTGGTCAATCGACTGGCTTGGTTATTTTTGTGCAGTTTGCATAGTTTACATAGATATATTAATTTCTATAACCTTAAAAAACTTTTATAATTTAAATGTATGCTTATATATGTATAAAATATTGGGTAAATATAATGATTAGATATATAAGCTAATGTAGACATAATCAAGGAGAGATTTTAACAATATTGACCTAAGACTTAAAAAAATACCATAGTTGATACACTGGTTTCTGGAGTCTCGTCTCCTTGTCTCTTTTTGTCGTTAGCAGTCGTCAAATCTGTATGTCATTGTGATAGCTTCGTGTCATGAATCAAAACCAAGTCTCAACAGAAACTATTTTAATTATCTTCCTAAAAGATAATTAATCAAGTTATAACTTCTTTTGTAAATTTTAATCAATACATATCCTTTATTTTCAAAATTCTCAAAATATTTGAAAATATAGTTTAACAAACTTTCAAAGTGCAAAAATGCGACCAAACATTTATTTTGAAAAAATACAAGCATAAGTCCAACACACACAGGAGTTTTTAGAGATGATATTGCGTAAGTGACGGTATAACAATAACTGCTATAATGACACTTACTCAAATCAAACAACAGGTCATAAATATTTCAACCAAACATCAATATAACTAATATAAGAATGTAAATAAATCAATATTAACGAGAAACCCCTTAGGATCGCTCTAAAATATTCTCCTATAAATCTCATATATATATATATATATGTATGTATAAATATATGTATGTATCTATGTAGTTTGAAGTGTCCCATGATGACATTCTCTATGAAAACACTTCGACTTCTTTGTTTTGTCCTCTGCAACAAAAATGGTTAATTATACCATTCTCTAGCAAGTGGGATCAAACAACAATATATAGTCATATGGGTTCCTAGTAAATCAAAAATGTGCCATCCGCTTTCCAAAGCAAGAATCCAAACAATTCAGACAACCAACAATAAACTATCATCCAGCATTCAACAATGATCTATGATAACGTAGATATTATGTAGTTTATTTAGAGGTGAGTAAGCTCACCGAAATTCCAGTTGACACTTTCGCATTCCGATTTGATCGACGTTCGATTTTAGCCCAAAATTCTGCTAGCACCAAATTCAACAAAATTAGTTCCAGTGCATAGATACTGACGATACTGTTATCCCGCTTTTTGGCAAAGCCGTGATACCAAAGGATCGGTCAAAAACAAAAGACAGTTCGTCTCAGAGATTGGTTGTGCTTCACTTCTCTACGGATATCGATGAATTTTGTCCGAGCCCGGATCAGGCTACAATTGATAGGACATGACAAGCAAAGCCACGAGAGCCAACGTTTCAAGTTTCAAGTCAATCCGAGTTCATATGCGTAAGATATGATGGATTCGACCCTATGGATTCGACCCTATGGATTCGACCCTACGGATTTGACCCTATGGATTCGACCCTATCGATTCGACCCTATCGATTCGATCCTATGGATTCGACCCTATCGATTCGACCCTATGGATTCGACCCTATCGAGCTTGTTGACCGGAAGCACAATCTTGAATCGATCATAACTTGAGATCTACAAGTCCAAACGCTATGAAATTTTCGCAGGAGCTTGCGTATACATAGAAGAATGTCCATGCCAAGTTTCATCATGATTGGACACTTTCTTGATCGATTCGAACCAAGGGTCGAATCGATCCCAAAGTGGGCCTGTATCTCCAGAATTCGGCCGTATGGGCCCCCTCACGTGCCAGAAGCGTTCTCCCCGGATTTTAGGCGAAATATCCGCCTCCTACACTATAAATAGAGCCCCTGGTCATTCAGAAAGAGGAAAGAAAAAAAAATTCTTGGAGATAAAAGCACGTCCAGACTCAGCCAGATTCAGTTCTATATCTTTTCATCATCATTGTAATCAAGTATCAAAGCTACAACTTGCTGTAATCCGCTGTAATCGATTGAGAATCATCAAGTGAATCAATAAAGAGATAACCTTCAAAGTGGACGTAGGCACGATCGTCGAACCACTATAAATCCTTTGTTGTTTATTGTTATTTGTAATTTGCTGCATTTATTATCTCTTAGATCTGAGTTTTGTGTTAATTATTACTGATCTGTGTTGATAAAAGGGTGCTTTCACGATATTGGGTGTTTGTGACCATTTTTGGCGCAAACATTTTGGTGCTTTCACTGAGAACTGATTCAGGAGAAGTTGAATTTGAGGATCTAAGAGTTCAGATCTAAGAGTCATGACAAGGCAAACCAGTAAAAGACAAAGGCCAGAGAGGAGTGAACACCAAGGAAGTCAAGAGGCTTCCTCAGAAGGGAATCAAGCATCGATCTTCATCACTAGGGACGAAATGGAGACAATGATGAAGAGACAGGAGGAGTTGATTCAGAGCTTATTTCAACAAATTGGACAATTTGGAGTACAGAACAGAGGAACTGATGGAGTTCAGAACGGAGCGGGACCATCCAGCATAGCACCTGGATTAGGAGGCACACACTTGGAGCATGTATATCCAATCCCGGAGGGAGAGAGAGGAGTACCTGCGCAACCTGGAGGCAGTAGAGGAATGAACGCTCAGTCAAGGGGGCAGATTCCAGAATTCCCTCGTGAACTCGGGGGGCAGGTCGAAAGCGATGAACGAGGATTGCATCTTGGAGACGAAGATAAATTGGCACAAATGGTTAGACGAGCCATGAGAGGCGGATTAAAAAACAAAGATCTTGAAGACGTGAAAAGGAGTCCATTTTCTCCTGCAATTAGGATGGCTAGGAACCCACTAGAGTTTAAGTTGCCATCGATAGAGATGTATGATGGGAGGATGGATCCCGTGGTCCATTTGACGAGGTACATGAGGCATATGGAAGTGCTGGGGGTATCACAAGAGGTTATGGCCCGGTGCTTTCCATTATATCTGATCGATATCGCAACATTATGGTTTAGGCAACTGGAGAGCGGTTCCATAGGAACATGGGCATATTTGACTGAAAGATTCATGAGACAATTTAGGGTTCACATTGCAAGACCCAAGAACGTAATGAGTTTAGCAATTTTGAAACAGAAGGCTGGAGAGACTTTGAGGAGTTTTCTAACGCGATTCAATGCGGCAGCAGTATCGGTGGATCGGCCAGATCCATCCATGGTTATGATGGCAGCCGTTTTCGGAATAGCTGATGGCATGGATTTCAAAAATTCATTGACAAAAGATCCACCTATGGATCTAGGAGAATTCTATCATGAGGCGGAAAAGTTCTTGCGATTGGAAGATGCGAGTGCAAAAAGAGAAGAAGGAGATGAGCTCAATGTTTACACGATCAAAGATGGAAATCCTCCTGAGAAAGGTACAGAAACTAGCAAGGGGAAGCGAAAGGCTGAGAGTGGCTATAACAGGTCGATGCGACCACGAAAGGAACCAAGATTTACCACACACTCAGAGCTGAAGGAGAATTTAGAGCGAATCTATCAGGATCCTAAAGAACAGGTCCCGTATCGCAGACCAATGCGAAGGGACCCAACTTCCGACGAAAGGAAATCAGATAAGTATTGCATATTTCATGAACTGAACGGTCATAACACTAATGATTGCAGGCATCTGAAGGACGAGGTGGAAGGGCATATCAGGAACGGTATGCTCCTTCAGTATGTGAGGAAACGGACTCCAGCAGTGGAGCCAGAGCGCCCAACGTCTACCTCAGCTAGAGGTGGCCCTGAGTCGGGACAACGTCTGATTATCCATTGATTGACTGAAATAACGATGAACAAGTTGTAAACCTCTCACTAATACGGTTAAATCATTTACACATGTGAGCGATCGCGCATGATCCATAGCCATGCTCTGAATGACAATCAACCGCATCATAGTGAGAGTTTACACTTTGACATCCCTGCTTTGCGTTTTGCTTTGATTTTGATTTGAACATTTAGATTCTGTTTGTATGGACATTTCTGTTGTGAGATTCGTATAATCATTGCTTTGATGTTTGCAATTCCATGAAAGAGTTTATTTTCATGCCCGTTGGATCGCGAACGGTCCACGAGCACCTTCTGTATGGCGATGAACGTCCAGAGTCTTTGATTCAGAACTCCCCCAAACATGAACTCCGACATCGATAATACTAAGTCCCCCCCGGGCGCACATAATTCGCCTCGAGTGGCAGACGATCGCGAACGATCACAATCAGCCTCGAACGGCACACGATCGCGAACGATCACAAATCGCCTCGAACGGCATCCGATTGCGAATGGTCACGATTCACTTATATGACAGTTGATCGCGAACGATCACAATCCACCTCGAACGGCACCGACCGCGAACGGTCATGATTCACTTATTATGAAATCCGACCTCGAACGGTCACCATTCGCCTTGGATGGCACTTGATTGCGAACGATCACCATTTGCCGCGAACGGCATCGACCGCGAACGGTCCTATTCCATCCTTTGCCGCGAGCGGCGCAGACCGCGAACTGTCCCGATTCACCTCAAGTGGCATACGATCCCGAACGATCGTCATTTGAGGACATATGGAACTATCAAGATCTTTACAGGTTAATGATAAGATATGAACATCCAACTCAAGGCATTACAAAACACACCTTCCTACCGCAAGGCATGTTTTGAGGGGCAAATGTTATCCCGCTTTTTGGCAAAGCCGTGATACCAAAGGATTGGTCAAAAACAAAAGACAGTTCATCTCAGAGACTGGTTGTACTTCACTTCTCTATGGATATCAATGAATTTTGTCCGAGCCCGGATCAGACTACAATTGATAGTACATGACAAGCAAAGCCACGAGAGCCAACATTTCAAGTTTCAAGTCAATCCGAGTTCATACGCGTAAGATATGATGGATTCGACCCTATGGATTCGACCCTATGGATTCGACTCTACGGATTCGACCCTACGGATTCGACCCTACGGATTCTACCCTATGGATTCGACCCTATGGATTCTACCCTATCGATTCTACCCTATGGATTCGACCCTATGGATTCGACCCTATCGATTCGATCATATGGATTCGACCCTATGGATTCGGCCCTATCGAGCTTGTTGACCGGAAGCACAATCTTGAATCGATCATAACTTGAGATCTACAAGTCCAAATGCTATGAAATTTTCGTAGGAGCTTGCGCATACGTAGAAGAATGTCCACGCCAAGTTTCATCATGATTGGACACTTTCTTGATCGATTCGAACCAACGGTCGAATCGATCCCAAAGTGGGCCCGGATCTCCAGAATTCGGCCGTATGCGCCCCCTCACGTGCCAGAAGCGTTCTCCCCGGATTTTAGGCGAAATATCTGCCTCCTACACCTATAAATAGAGCCCCTGGTCATTCAGAAAGGGAAAAAAAGAATTCTTGGAGATAAAAGCATGTCCAGACTCTGCCAGATTCAATTCTATATCTTTTCATCATCATTGTAATCAAGTATCAAAGCTACAACTTGCTGTAATCTGCTGTAATCGATTGAGAATCATCAAGTGAATCAATAAAGAGATAACCTTCAAAGTGGACGTAGGCACGATCGTCGAACCACTATAAATCCTGTGTTGTTTATTGTTATTTGTAATTTGCTGCATTTATTATCTCTTAGATCATAGTTCTGTGTTAATTATTACTGATCTGTGTTGATAAACGGGTGCTTTCACGATATTGGGTGTTTGTGACCATTTTTGGCGCAAACAGGTACGAGTCTAATGTAAAAGTTCACGTCCAAATCTGACCTCATTTGGAATAATTATTGAATTTATAATTTTCGGATTAGATAATTAAATCAATTAACTTCAGTACTCTATTAATTAGTTAATCACCTTTACTAAACCATCTCCTCCAATATAAAACATTTCCTGTGCACTGTTACACACTAAAAACACCATGGCCATGGACGATCTTTCACTGATATGGAGCCATGCTCCTCTGTTAGACGAACGGTCTTCTCCATTGCTCTCCTCTCCGCATACTTGACTAGCCTAGCCCAAACGTTTCTCCTCCACAAGCCTCAAGAAAAGCACGTCCTGCCTCTCCTCTCTGGCCATACAAAAATTCCACGACCACAAAGAATTGATCACACCCTACAAAACTCGACCCACGGAAGCTCCTCGATATAAGAAATGCAATGGAGCCAACCTAGACGCCTAACTTCGCCTCCATCATCGACAATCTCAAGCCTTAGCTTCGCTGTCCCATGTCGATCATTGCCAAACCGCCATACCCATCAAACCCTACACCAAATCGAAGATTTTGCAAAAATTAACTCAACGAATCTAGTTTCATATTTTATTTCCTTAAGCATTGGATTAGATTTTTAATTTTGATTGAAGAGGCCGTTATGTTGGTTTGCTGCCAAGGAAAAAGAAAGGGAAAGAGAGAGAAGAAGGAAAGGAAAAGTGAAAATGGAAAAGAATCAAAATAAAAGAAAGTGTATGTGTGGATGTGTACACTTATAACTAACAACCACATTACTTCCAACCAAGTAAAACTAAATGCACTCAAAAACAACCATCCTATCAAAGAAAATCACCAATTTGACTAGTTGAATACTTTGAATTTTTGATTTGATTTAAAAAGGTTTGAACAATAAAGTTTTTGCGGTATTCCCCTACACAATATTTCATTCGCTTACAAATTGCAAACGAAAAAAATAAAAATACAATCATGCACCAAAATATGACATAATCACAAATCAAAATAAAATAAACTGGTTATTTCATTCTATGAAATGTGTATAAAATTCCAACGTTTGCCGTAAATATATCAAACGATAGTTTAATTATTTTTTCAAATTAGAAATTATGAAAAATTCCTGTAACGAATCGCTTCTTCTTCTTCCTCTCATCAAAATACCTTAAATTGGGAATCCTACAACATGAATGTGCATGTGCACATGCACACCAACTCCACTACCCAACATCGAACCCAAACCCTCAAACACGTCCCCTTTGACCAACTCATCATGCTAGCACCACAGTCCTAGCCTCCAGCCTCTTTGATCAAATTCTAATAAAGTAGCCCCATTTTGATTCGCGCATAAGAAATTCACCCAAGCACGGGTTCGAAGCTCCCATCGACGCCTCGTTTACCTTTGAACCATCGCCATCACCAATAGCTCCATGACTCACTACTCTACCTTCCAACACCCACCTAACCAACTCCATCGCTGCTGAACACCACGTGCACACCCAAATACACACACATAACACAAGCGCCAAAACCCTAGATCGACTTCGTCCAAGCAACTTTGACCTCCAAAGGTTCTATGACCACCACCACAGCTCTCCCATCACCGAAAGATGCTTCCAGCAACCTTCGTCCATCTCTTTGGCCACCGATTCTCCAAAATTTAATTTTTGATTGGAAACTGATCATCTAACCACCACGTTACAAAAAATCACCCTTAAATTTTACAAACACCTTTAAAATCAGGATTTTCCTAAATTAACACAATCATTAACTCCTTTGGTCAATTCATGATGGTCGGAAAAATGTCGTCAACCACCATCACTGTAATTGATAAATTATGGCCTTTCTTATAATGACCTGTAAATTATCACTTTCTGTTTGAATATTTAAATCATTTTTAATTATTTAAATAATGGATTTTAATAACAAATAAACATCTTTTAGATAATAGTTAATGATGTTAAAATCATTTTCAAAGTATATTTACCAAAATGGTTATTTCAAATAAAAATAAAAAATATGACCGAAAAACGTTTTCCGAAATTTTGACTTTTCGGCGTAGAAAAGTTGTCGGAAAACGTTGTGCACACTAATGTACACGTGCACACACATATACATGTCATATGACAAGTTAATTAATGTGTTAGTTGTAATAAATCATGCTTAGTTTAAATAGAAACTTGATTTGACCTTACGTTAATGAAGTATGACATGAATAGTGTAAAATAGTAACTTTAATATAAAGCTACCATATTTTTATACACGTTATGGTGCAAGGCATGTTCATACAAGGGTGAGGGCAACCATGGCCATGTAATATGATGGGGGAGGAGGATTTTAGGAAGGGACATGTGGCATTACGTGAGTGGTGGAGAAAAAGCAAGGTTAGTATAGTAATTTCCCTTGTTTCGTGCTTATAAATACCTCCATATCTTCACAATTCTTCACTTTACATCTCCTTTCCCTAAGTTCATGTCCAATCTCTTCGTTTTCTTCATTTACATTTCCATGGCTTATATAGTGAAGTCATATCTTGAAAACACAAGTTATTTTCACTTCCATCCTCTTAAATTAGCTGACACCTTCTCTACATCAATTTGCATTCAAACAAAACCCATGTTCCCCTAATTTCATCCATTTCCGAGCCCAGGACATGGACATACCTAAATCAGTCCACGTATAACCCAAAAGTCTGAGCTTTTGGTGATTAGGAAGTGTTGTTCAAGTGTTGGCAAGATGGTGTAGCGATTCGATTTCATTTGGTTACATTTTTGTGAGTAAAACTTCACTCTTACAACCAAAGTTTTTGAACTATTTTAACGCTCATATTATTGACTTAGGAATGGTTTTTATATGTGTTTGGTGATGTGTTGGTAGTTGGTTTGGTTCATGTTGCTAAAAGTTGTCATTTTGGAAAGTTAGTAAACAAGTATAAGCTTTAGGAAAAAGTGGAAGTTAAAGTTAATTTTAGTGCTAGTAAATGCTCTCTACATGTGATATCATAGCTAATTTCCATTTATATATGTTCATACCCTTACTATGTAATATTTGGTTGAATGATAATACCACAAACTTGTTTTCCTGAACTGCTTTATAGCGATAGTTGCTATCGACACTTTCGAAAAATCATTTTTTTGTCGAAATCGTTTGATTTCATTTTCGTGCTTGGAATGGTTTTACAAGTTAAGCAAAATTTTGACTAATGATATTTTAAAAAGTAATAAACCATTTTAAAAATGATTAATTAATTAATTAATAACTAATATTAAGGTTAATTAATTAACTAGTTAACGATGTGTTTAAATTGATGTTTTTGAAATTAATTAATTATTTTATCTAATGATGTTTACAGACAATCAATTGTTTAATAATGATGGATTACTATTAATTAATCAATTAAATAATGATTTATTTAAATTAATTAATCTTTTAATTAATGACTGTTAAAGGAAATCAACTTGTTTTAATTTTAATTAATATTTCCTTTAATGATGTTCTAAATTGATTAAAAATTTAAATAAGTAAATTTAATTATTTATTAGTTAATTTAATTAGTTATTATATAATATTATTAATTAATTGAATTAATGATGTTTTAAAGGTGATTTAACATTTTAATTAAAGGCATTGAAGTGAATTTATCAACTTAATTAGTGAGGTTTTAAAGTGGATTAATCAAAGTAATAAGGATATTTTAAGTTATTAAATCCTTTTTATAACGATGTTTCAAAGTTAGTAAATTATTTTAACAAAGTGTTTTAAAGCTATTGCTTGTAATGTGTAGCCAAGCATGAATTCGGTTTTTAAAAGAAAAGGTTTGATTCATTTATGGAAATGAATTAATTTCTATAAAGCGATATCACTTATATGGAAAGGATTTATTTGTACGCTTAACACTAAACGTCAAAGATGTAGACTTGTCACTATTTCGATAGTCAAGTATGGTCGTGAGACATGACTTTGAGGTAACGCTACCTTGACTTGCGTGACATTATTATTAACCCAGGAATAGTACAAGTTTGAATCCAATGAGTGGTAATGGGTATGCAAGACTTAATTTCCCTTTGCGATCGTTTTATATCCTCGACAGTTGGTTTTTCGGCTATCGATTACTTTAGCTTCTTTATTTTTTATCTCTCTAAGACGATGTGTTGCTCTTTAGAGCTTTAATATCCTTTGTCGAAAATGACTAAATCCAAAGAGTTATGGGTATCCAGCTATTTGGGATTGCCCCATTAAAAGGGTATTTCACATCCCATCGGGGCTGGATTCGGTTATGAATTAAGGTGTAATATATTCGAATGCTCGGAAAGGTTTGACAGAGTTCGGCTGGTACTTTTCTCGAGGAGGTCGCCGAGTATATGACCTTCTAAAAATTATGTTACTAGAGGTATAATTCAAGGGGGTTCACACTGTAACGACCCAGAATTTTTGATATTTGAAATTGGAATATTCAATTGATTTTAAATATTCAGGTGTTGGTTTTTAACTTGAATTTCAAATATAAAAAATTATTGGGTAAATTACTGAATTTAATAGTTTGAAATTAGGTAAAATATTGAATCTCGAGTTTTGAGTTTGTTAAAAATAATTTAAGGGCTTGTAAAATTCATATTAATAATACTGAAGATACAGCATTTTTTAAAAATGAATTTGGAAGTAATCTATTTAGTTTTAAAAATATATCATTTAAATCGACGTTTAAAAATAGCCTTTTGAGGCACAGTCTCGGAATTCTACGAAATCAATTTCATTGGATCCGTAATATTATATTATTTTTGAATTTCAAATTTTGTAATGTTTGGTGTTATCGTTTAGTCATACTATATATAAACGCGCTGAAATTTATATTGAAAATTCAATATAATAAATGAGATGCAAAAAGCTATCTTCTCCATACGATTGAGTTAGAACTGGAAACCTTTTCCAATGCGTTTAGAATAGGGGTATAACATTACAAATGCCTAGCGACATGCCTCGATACGATGTCAAGATTTTAAGCTGTGAATTCAAAACGATTTAAATTTAAATTTAAATTTTAAAATAATACACTTTGTTGACTGGTCAATATATCTCCCATCAGCACTTTTTCATTTCCTCCTCAAATCACTGTTCACCCACTCCTACATGCAAAGAAATTTCTTCATGCTAGGCATCTTTTCCTTTCTTTATATCACGTCCATCCCCTTTCATCTTCATCACTTCAAACTGAATGAAAATCATTCAAAGAAAAAAGAATAATAGAATAGCTGCGATCCTCATTTCATTATTTCCAAGTTGAAATCAAAATCCTCCACATTCTTGGAATCCACTTCGATTTTTAGCCGAACTAAATACAAGGGAAATGAGAACCAAGAAATCAGATTCGATTTATATCAAAAGCCTGGACGCAAGTTCGAGGAGAATCGACGACGTGAGTTGGGCGAGCACACACTCACGAGAGAGCCTGAGTCGGAAGGCGAGGCAGCACTGCTTTCGAGCACTTGGATGGGGATGACGTCATGGGCGGATGGTAAATTCATGGATGCGAGGGGAGGCAACTCACACTTGCGTGAGGAAGGTGGTGTGTTTGACTTTGGGTGGCAGGATGATTTTTGATGGCATGTGAATTCGAAGGCAGCAACGAAGGGGCTCGCGATCGTTGTGGAGGTATGGCAACGTAGTGATGATGTCGAGATAGTTTCAGTGAAGGGGCAGTCTATTTTGGGGAGTTGGTCTATGAGGTAGAATAGTTAATTTAATTTAAATAAATTTATATACAGATGTATAATATAGTTAAATAGAATTTTTTTAGTAAGGTATGGAGCATATTTTAGTTAGAATTCTATATATGATAATGTATATATAGGTCAAAAAATATATAACACGGTATTGATTTTACAGTAAGATATAAGATTTCTAATTTTAATTTAAATGTAATAAATAGGTATATAAACAGGGATATATAGATAGGATTTTTGATTTACAGTGAAGAAGAAGTATAATATTATATATATATATAGACGCACCTATTTTAATATATATAAGTAAATAGAAATATATATTTTAGATTAGGTTTTGAAAGAAAAAATGTAGTAATTTAAAGGTTGAAATAATTTATATGAATTAGATTTTTATGAAATATATATATATATATATGCAGTTTCAAAAGAAAAATACATATACACATATACATTTTAAATTTACTAGTTATTTTAAAATAGTGGGCTGGGGGATTAAATTATTCAATTTACTTATTTAATTATTTTAGTTACTAAAGGATTTTTAAAAAGGAAATTAGTTTAGAACTAAATAATTAAATTTATTAAATGAAAATTAATTATTCAATTAGTTCATATATTAATAAATCATATAATGTTATACAAGGTCTAAATCATGGTGAAATTAAGTCAAGACGGAAGTGGATTGCAAACAAAAATAAAGGTGAGATTTCCTCACTCATTTGGTTAACCTTAATTAAATTTAAATTATTGGTTGTGCTTGGATGAAATAAATAATTATCTACGGGATGATTATATATATATATATATATATATATATATAGTAGTATATATATTTGAGTGATTGATATTCCCGCATTATATAGCTGATGAGACCCTATACGCCCCGCATAATAGCGGATGACCCTATATACCGTGATATCCCTCTCGAAGTGGGACTGGTATTTTAATTGTTGACTAGCATCTATGGATGCAGGGAAAAACTGGTTGGAGGGATCCAACTAGATTCCTCAAAAGTACTTATTTTTCATATATATGTTGATATATGATATGATGGATAAATTGATATAGAATGTCTGAATTGTATTGTTAAATGTTAAATACCTTGAGAACTGAATTTGGTTTTTCAAATGCCGTAAATGATTAAAGTAAAGGAATTTAAAAGGAGATTTGTAATAAATTAATTATATTAAAAATTGGATTTATTCTAAGGGAATTAAGCAGAATGAAAATATATTAAATAACTTGGGTTATACTTAAGTATTTGTAAATTGGATTAAGTGAAGATTTGAAATTAAAATATATTAAGGGCTTGAATTATTATCGGAACCAACAAATATATTTGAATAAAATGGAATTTTATTAAGCGATAAATAATAATATGGATTTATAAATATAATTTGCTTTTAGAAGAAAAGCTCAAAGGAGTTTATAAATTTATAAACGTGTTTTATAAATAAGAGGAAATGATATCAGTGGATATGTGGAAAATATAAGTTAATAGTGCGAACTTATATCAAAAAATGGAATTTGTTTTGAAATAATAGAATATATTTCAAATAAGAGAAATGGTGATTAATTAGGGTATAGTCGAGGTGATACGAATCGAGAGGAATTCATGAATTGAACTGGTGAATATTAGATTTTCTAAAAATAAACTTTTGTTGAGTAAATAGAAATTCTTTAAAAGAAATTTTTTTAAAATCGTCTATACTATATAATTTTAATCTATTATTTGAATTTAGGATATTCCCAAAAGTTAGTTATTATAAACTTAATATTTATTGAAATAAGTTCTAATCTTAGAATCAGCCTTGTAGATTCAATTATAAATCCTCTCGGGATGGGAAGCAAAGTTTAATAAAAACGGATAAGATTTTAGAAGAAAGATCTTATAGTAGGTTATGGGAACTAAAATAAATTCTAAGCACAAGTTAAGTAAACTGCAGAAGGTGAAATAAACTTCACAAAGGAAGTAGAAGTGAAAATGGAATTTTAAATAAGTGTAAATGGCTTTGAAAATATTAAAGAAAATTCTAATTCTGGAGTTTACAGAATTCAAGTGAAAGGAGTTGGGAATTTACAAATGAAATCGTAAATGGTTTTGAGAAAGAAAAAGGAAATAAGGGAAATATTTTCTAAGTGTCGAATATAAAATGAAGTGGGGAAAATATTCTAAGTATTGGGCAAAGGTTAAAATTTGTTCCGTAAGAATAAGAAGAGATTTGAAAACTATTTTCATAATGTTGAAGTATGGAAATAATATTTTGTGAAGATATTTTTGAGACAATAAGTTGTGAAATTATTTAAGTCCTGATGGTTTCTTGTGAATGTTATTTGATAGTTAAATAACCGACTATCAATATTGGACAATGCACTGATCGTTTTGAAGAGACCGGGATCAGATTTAATTAACCGAAAACCACTTTGGTCCGGTTTGAACATTTGCGAATGAAGACCGTGAAGATGATGAAGACGGTGATTAGGTTTGTCCAGACCCAGGGCAACTTGTATGGACTAATGCTATCAGAACATCGTCAAGAGGATGATAAGCATTCTAAGTAAATGTGTTCTAAAAAGGTAACGCATAGCCTCAAGCCTCATCATCCAAGAATGGCTAAAACAGGGGAGGTGCAGCAAGGCTAAATGGGTAGTACCAAGTAGGTAAGATTTCCCCTGTCTAGATGTCCCTTTTATTCGGCTATGTGGGCGATTGCTGATCCCAACCGTAGGGTGATCTTATTCGAACTATCCTGTAAGGGGTTGCTCCGGTCTTGTGTTGTAGGGGATCGGGAGTGGTCCTCGGCACTCTGATCTAGACTAGGTACTGTGACGGGCGGTACCCCAGTAGCCCTGCTATTGTATGGATTCCAATCTCCAATAAGCGCCTGTACGGTTTTTATTGTGCCCAACTATTGCTAGAACATGAGATGCAAGCATTTCAGCTAGATTTAATTTTACTTTCTATAGACACTATTATAATATCAGACGGATTTGATAAAAGGATTTTGGTTATCGTAAGGTAAAAACCTAGCATATTTATTTGTGGCGTGGTCTTACGAGATACCTTTGTTTTCAAAGGTTTTTCAGAAATGTAATAATCAAATTGAGTGTGATTTTCTCACGCTGGTTTTCTAGACTGACTCGGATGTTGTTTTATTATGATACTCGGGTCAGACCGAGTTTAACAGATCCAGGTTAATATGTATGGAGTTCAAGAGGTAAGTTGGATGACAGAGACGTATCTCTCATACTTGGTTATTATTATTTCCGCCGCGTAAGGACAGGTGTAGGCTATCCAAAGTGGTAAATGATTATTGTACTCTGATAATGGTATGTATATATGACAGTATGGATTTCTTTGTATTTAAAGCTGTTATTTTATATTATATATTTTTCCACTACGATTGTGAGATTCTGATGCTGTTTTCTATTTTCTTCTTCTACCTCTTTCTTCTTTTACCCTAGTTATTTGCTCTTTCGTATACTTTAGGTTGAACGTGGAAGAATTATTATCAACTCAAGGGGTACAGAACCACGGGTCACTACATGCACCCTCCTAGTCATTGTTGGAAATTTTTCTTTCCTTATTTGATTCGAAACTTTGAATTGTTTTTCTACAATTCCAATTGGAAGTGTCAACCACTCTTCATGATGTTTATTTATAGGTTTTGTCTATTCTATCAAATTTGGACCGTTATCCCATTCTTTCTAGGTTGGATTTTGTTCACGCTGTTTCCATTCCTTAAAGTTTGGATCTTTTGAATTTTGTCCTATTGTTATTTTCCATTCATATGTTTGGTTGTTGTTTATGTGAGAGGAAACCCGTTCTGTGTTAGTTGCATGGTCCCATATATTATTGTTAATACACTCCCTTTTGTTTCAGAGTTTTACCTATAACAGACATATTATCTGACTTGAGTTGTTTATTTTCCCGAAACTATCAGGTACTCGATTATATTTGAGTAGTCCAAGAATAGCAGATTTCCCTTTGGAGCTCTTTGAAGACGGTGATCAAGCAGGCAGCTTCTTGGTTATCTTGTTAATTATTTCCGCTATTTGATTATGTTGGTATATTTGGTGTTTGAAAATGTAAAGCTATAATGTATAGATGCAAATCTGTTAGATGTAGTACTTTTTTTAAACTCTGATAGCTCCATGTAAGGAGTAACCGTTTATACTGTATCATTTTATATTATGTGTAACCATCCTGTTGTGAGGTTTTTCTATTCTGTCTTGTACTATTTTTATTTTACCCCATCATAACTTGTCCTTTGGATGCTTGGGCAATGACACATGAATACTATGGTGTATTAAGTGTCGTTTCTAGGAGTCAGAAAGGCAGGTCGTCATAGTTGATATCCGAGTTTTGGTTTAGCGAATCCCTAAGCCCTGGTGGGGCAAACTCTCTAAGGATAGGATTAGTAATGTCCTAGGATAAGTTTGAGAATAACAATATATATATATATATATATATATATATATATTGAGTGCATATTTTGTTAGTGTTATTAAAATGTTTTACATTTTGTTGTTTGATCCATTAAGTGGTATATGAATTCTTGTCGATGCGTGTGACTAGCGTTATCTATTGGAATTCCTAAACACTTGAACAGACCTGCCGATACACTATTGCCTTAAAATGGTAAATGAAATAATTTTACTAAGGGATATATTTTATAGATATAAGAATAATTTTCAAAATTAATATAGTTGTATTAATGAGTTGAATATTAGGAGACGATAATATTTTATTATTTTCATTTAGGATTATTTTAGTTATGTTCATCCAGTTTGAGCTTAACTATTGTTGAATAGTTCATAAGAGATTTTCCTTAGTATGGTATAGGTTAAGTAAATTGGAATTAGGGAACTTAAGAACGAACCCCTTGTGAATTCAGACTATAAGTTGTTCCGTTAAAATGTTAAGTTAAAAATTATCTTTTAATAGTATTATGCTGAAAGCAAACTTTTAATAAAAAGTTGTTTAGTATAATTTGAATGGTAGGATAATAAATTTTGAGGATAAATATTTGAGAACATTTAGTTAATGAAGGAGAATTATTTATATATGAGTTTAACTCACACCAAAATTTACTATATCATATATGTGATGCTATAAACCATTGTAGATTTCTTGGCCGATAGTTATATTTATTTGTTTGATTGATTGCTTAATTGAAATTAATCTGGATATTTCATTTAAACTATTTAAGTGTCATTATAGCAATTTTCGATATACCGTCGTTTATTAAATATCATCCCCTAAACCCTTGTGGTGTTTTTGAACTTGAGCTTGTGTTTTATTAGAACCCTAGCTTTTGTTTAAAACATGTAAGTGGTGTAAACTATTTGTTGCTTTTGGGCCAACCCATAAACATCGTCCATTTTAACACTCTAAGTTAAAGAGGTCGAAAGGTTGATTAAAACCTAAAATTTTGACCAGACCTTCACTTAAACTGCGAAAAGTGAAATAAAATTTGTATTTGTGTGTACTCTTAGGATATAAAAGATTACCATACAAGTAAATAAAGTAGAATAAGATTTTATTTGGTGTTTTATAAAGAAATGACTTTATAAAATATTTTTAAACTTAGGTGAAAATTTATGAAACAATTCATCAACAATTTTTGTATTGAATAAAATACTAAATGCAAATTTAAGTGATTAAAAATATTAGCATAGTTAAGAAACCAATAATTATTGAGTATACCTTTCAATTTTTCCTAAAGGAGCATAGGTAATCCTCTAAGCAATAACCAAAGGATGATGAGTAAAATGATACAATTAGGAAATTATTTATATTCTTAGGAAATCAAGAAAGTTTTGAACCAAAATTAAGATATGTTTATTAGTCGTTTGACATTTCAAATAATGTTGAGTGTTAGAATTTCCGTTATGGAATTTGATTGACTTTGTGATGCCCCACCTCTATACTCACACTAGCCAAGGACACTACTGGGTAATGTCGTCAACTAACACAAAGAATAAGGCAATTGAGGAGCAATCCTCTGTGTAATTGCTTTAAGAGAGTACTGATATGTCAGATAGTATGACATGCATTTCATTTCAAGAGAGAATCTAACATATTAAATACAAACTCAAAGCTACAACACAGTGGCTGTGTGTCCTTCAGAAACAAATATGAAATAAGCATAACACAAATCAGTCACAGATATTCATATCACTAAGGTGGAAACAGAAATGAATATAACACATAGAAGTGAACATCAAAGTAGTGGTCATACAAGAACCACTACATCACAAAAGAATAGGTACAAGTGCTAGACAATGGAATATGTATACATCAAGGAGTCTCTATCTCGAATGTATAAAAGCAAAAGCTACTAAGCTAAAGTAGTTAGCCAAAAGTCAGAAGCCAGTCCCTACTAAGAAGTCAAGTGGAAGCACCTGAAGCACCTCGGTCTGACCCGGGTATTATTTGAGAAGAAAAATAATAAACGGATCAGTCTAACTATAAATATCATATAAGATGAGATAGGATAAGAGATATGACAAATATACATGATAACAATAATGCCATACTATGGCAAGTTTACATTTGATAACAACAAAAATCATAAAATATATTAAATCTCCTTAAATATTGAAAAATAATATCATATTCTTTGGCTTATTCACCAAACTTCAAATATTGACAAAACATATCAATGCAAATCATAAAAAATTGGTGAAACACAAATTCCATAAATCAATAATTAGAGATCCAGAAAAACATAAAAGAGGAGGCCTATCACAAACGGGAGCGTGAAAACTTACCAACAGATGTATCACAAATGGGATGTTATCCCATGGGTCGCTAACCCATAGAGCCGGTGCAACGACGTAGTACAACGGTACGCCCGATGAACTGAACTCCATAAAAAGACCACGGGTCGTTATCCCATAAAAATGATATGAAACTCCACAGAACGGGGTACAGAGTCCCATGCGGACTAAGAGACATTGCACATCGCAAGTTTAAATCACAAAATGATCATCATTGATCAATAAAAAGTGCAAATTACACAAAGTTACTAAATAAATGAGTTCAGCTTCATGTCCCGTAACCAATGGCAACAAATTGTAGATTTTCACTCGAAAATTGTCATAAGATTTCAATCGATCAAGTCGAATAATTATGCGACAAAGTAAACAAAAGCGTTTCATACCACTTGTTTTGCTAAGCCGTTTAATTGGATTGTTCATACAAATGAGGTAAAGGTTTGTATATATTAACAAATTGGAAAATGGTTTTAAAAATGAGCTTTGTATTAAAAGTAATGTTGAAATCATTTTTCCGTGAAATAATTTGAGAGTTTACTACTAGTATAGAAACCTTTGTATTTTAAAGTGAAAAATCATAAAAAAGATTGTAAAAACAATCTATCACCAAAAATTCACATTCGATGACGTAAATTAAAACCATGAAAATCGATATTGAATCCATCAAATGGATATTTCTAGAAATCCATAAAAATAAGTAATCAAAGTCGATAGTGAATGACCATAACCATTCGGATCATCAAAAATCGATTAAAACAAAAACCTACGTAAAAACAGGTAAATTGGTTGAATTTAACAGCGCCAGACATCTGAGGGGTTTTCCCAGACATCTAAGCTGAAGGTCTGGAAATTTCTTCCAGATCGCTCAGGTGTCTAGAAATAACCTCAGACGTCTGAGTTGAGGGTGTGGAAATTTTTGTATTCCGTTGCATCAGATGTCTGAGTGTTTTCCCAGACGTCTAAGCTGAAACTCAAGGCAAATTTTGCCTGAGCCATTGATAGCCAAATCAACTTGGAAGCGATCCAATGAGCGATGGTGGCTAGGGATTTATGCCAAGCGAGCTATATAGGCTCTTCAATACACTTAAAACAACATGTCCAAACATGCATAGTAGGATTTTCATAGATTTTGACTTCAAAATACTAAAATTGGAAAATTCACCAAACCAATTCAATTCAAAAACAATTGAACATGAAATAGATGTTAGGAATTCGTACCTAACAATAATGAAAGCTATAGACATAGATGTGAGCTCAAGAAATCACCTTTAAACTCAAAAAAAATAAGGAATGAGAAGCTCTAAAATAAAACAAGATCAATTCCTGTTCACTACACCTCTAGAATCTTCAATCTATTATCAAAGAAAAAGTTTTTCCTAAGTTAGGTTATAGGAAATTATGAAAATTGAAGAGAGATGGAGATGGAGAAGATGAAGAGGATTCTTACCTAAGCTTCTCTTTGATTTTAGAACTAGAACTTGAATTTCCTTAGAGAACTAGGACTTAGGAATTTTAATTTCCTTTCTTTTCCCCCATTTTCCCCTTTGCTTGAGAGTGTTAGAAAATTATGAAAGGAATGAATGAAGAGGAGTGGAGTTAGGGTATTAGGTAGAGTAGTTTGGTTTATCTCCACCGAACCCAATGCCCAATTGAAAATACCAAAATCCTAATCAACTTCAAACATATCGATGTTTATACTCAAACAAGTTGTAAACGCTGATTTGAACTCAATGAAAGTGGTCTCGAGTCCGAACTCAACTATTTACAAAAAGTCATATTTCGGACTTTAATTCAACTAACGATGCTATATTTAAATAAAACATTTAAATATATATTCATGAAATATGCGGGTTGTTACAGACTCCCCTCTTTAAAGAAATGCGTCCTTATAATACTTAAGAACAAAATAAAGTGTAGCAACTGCACTAAGATATAATAACACAAAACAAAAATTTAAAGCGAGAAGTTCACCTTATAGAGCACGAGAGTTAGAAAATTCAACAAGAGAAATATGATCTTCCTAATTCCACCAAAATCAAGAACACATGCAGGAAGGAGATCTTCAAAAGTTTGATTCACACGCTCGGTTTGTCCATCGGACTGAGAATGATAAGCGGTACTAAAATTAAGCTTCGTTCCCAAATCTTTTTGAAGACCTTTCCAAAATTCACTAGTAAACAATGGATCACGATCGCTAACAATAGAGTAGGAACTTCAAGCAATTTAACAATTTCTTTGACATAAAGTTTAGCCAAAAAAGATACGGTCCGATTGGACCGAACTGGAATAAAATGAGCGGATATGGTAAGTCTATCCACAATCATTCATAAATTGTCATGACCCGAACAAGAACGGGAAAGACCGTCAATAAACTCAATGGAGATTTGATCCCACTTCCAAACCAGAATGTCCAAAGGTTGCAATAACCCACCGGGCCTTTGATGCTCGGCCTTTACGAGTTGGCAAGTCATGCAACGCTTAATTAAGTCAGCATTATCAGATCTCATTCCATCCCAATAATAAAGTCGCTTCATGTCCGCGTACATTTTACTGCTACCGAGATGAATGTAAATTCGAAACGGTAAACATCTTCTAAAATGTCTTTACGGAGATCACTAATATTTGGCATAATAAGTCTACCAAATTTTTGAATGCCTCCGTGAGCATCAATATCTAAGTCTTTCAAACCATCAACCTTATTTTATCCTTACAACTTTGCTGAGAAGAGCCAATTCAGGATCTTGCTTTTGAGCTTCAAGGATGCGGTTTAAAAGAGAAGGATGAGCCTCAAGGCTACATAAAACAAGAGATGAACACGAATCGTGTGACGCCCCACCTCTATACCCACTCTAGCCAAGGACACTACGGTGTAATGCCATCAACTAGCGTGGAGAATACGGCTGTTGAGGAGCGACCATCCGTGTAATTGCTTTGTGCGAGCAACGATATGTCAGATAGTACAATATGCCTTTGGTTTAAGGAGGAAATCCGACATACCGGTACAAACTCAAAGCTACTACACAGTGGCTATATATATTCTTTGGAAACAAATATAGAAATAAACATAATACAAATCAGTCACAGACATCCATATCAAAAAGGCGGAAATAGATATGAATATATAACACATAAAAGTGTTTATCAGAGTAGTGGTCAAACAAGATCCACAATATCACAAAAGAATGGCTACAAGTGCTAGACAAAAGAATATGGATACATCAATGAGTCTATATCTCAAATGTATACAACAAAAACTACTAATCTAAGTCGTTAGCCAAAAGTCAGGGTGATAATCCCAGATGTGAAGTCAAGCAGAAGCACCCGTAACATCTCGGTCTGACCCGAGTATTATTTAATAAGAAAATAATAAACAGATCAGTCTAGTTATAAATATCAGATAAAATGATATAGAATAAGAGATATGACATAAACATATGATAACCACAAAGCCATACTGTGATTAGTATGCAATTGAAAATCAACTAGGGATTAATCAATATCACAAGAATCTTCTCTAAGATCAAAAGGAATGTCATACTCTTTAATTTTATTCAGTAAAACTATAAGTATTGATCATTATATCAATGCCAATCTCAAAAGTTAATGAAACACAAATTCACCAATACACAAATATTGATAAGACTTATCAATGTAAACCACGAAAATTGGTGAAACAAAAATTCTAGAAATCATGAATGGAAATCCAGAAATCACAAAAAGGGGGAGGCCTATCACAAAACGGGAGCATGAAAACTCATCAACACGTGTATCACAAAATGGAACGCTATTCCATGGTTGCTAACCATTAATTTTGAACCGAAGCTCCACAAAACGGCCCGAAGACCGTGGGTCGCTACCCCACCAAATTGAGCCGAAGCTCTACTGAAGCAGGGCTTAGTCTCCCTCGTAGACAAAGAGACATCGCACATTTGCTAGTCTAAATCACAAAAATGATCATCAACGATCATCAAGAAGTGTCAATTACAATAAGCTAGTAAATATATAAGCTTAGCCTCATGTCCCATAACCACTAGCTTAACTTAAATATTTACGAACAAATTGTAGATCTCCACTCGAAAATTGTCACAAGAGATTCAATCGAACAAGTTCAAGAATTAATCGGCGAAGTAAATGTAAGCGTTTCATACAACTTGTTTTACTAAGCCGTTTAATTAGATTTCTCATACGAGTGAGATAAAGGTTTGTATATACTAGTAGATTGGAAAACGGTTTAAGAAACGAGCTTTATAATAAAATAGTGTTGAAATCATTTTAATGGAAGAGTTTTGATATTTACTACTAGTATAGAAAACCTTTATATTTTTAAAGTGACAAATCACAATGATTGTAGAAACAATAAGTCACAAAAATTCACATTCGAAGATGTGAATAAAATCCAAAGAATTCGATTCCAAATCCATCAAAGTGGAAATACCCTTGCGACTTAACAGCCACGACTTACGACTTAACATAAGTCAACACAAGAAATCAGTGGCTTAAGGAATAGCGTGCGGCCTAACTGCGCGACTTAAGAAGATAACGGCAACGACTTAAGGAGCTAGCGGCATAAGTGAGCGACCTAAGTTGATACGACCTATAGGGGCAGGCCGAGCGACCTAAGGAACGAGCGACCTAACTGATGCAAGCGGCATAACAGGCCAAGCGACCTAAGGAGATAGCAGCTTAAGGAGAAGCATGTGGCCTAACATGGCGTGACCTAAGGTGAAACCGACCTAATGGTGCGAGCAAGACGAGCGACCCAAGTGGTTGCGAGATAAAGCAGGCCGGGCGACCTAGTGGTTGCGACCTAACATGGTGTGACTTAGTAGCAAGCCGACAAGAAACGGGTGCGACCTAATCATGGCGTGACCTAAGCATGGCGCGACCCAAGCATGGCGCGACCTAAGTGGTGGGACGACCTATCCCATGGCGCGACCTAAGCATGGCGCGATGTAACAGGCAGAGCGACTTAATGGTTGAGCGACTTAAGGGGTTGTGACCCAAGTGGTTGCGACCTAAGGCAGGCCAACCTAACTGCAAGGCGAGCGACCTATGGATTGCGACCTAAGGCATGCCGACCTAATTGCAGGCCCAGAGTCATGTGTGCAGGCCGATCGACCTAAGGAACAAAAGTGCAAAAAATCTCTCAATTTGCAACCGATCAAGAACGGATGCTAGGGGTTATGCCCATCGGCTACCCGGTCCTATTGGCTCCTCGATGCATCACCAAAAACGTGTTCAAACATCAAAGCTATGATTTTTAAAGATTTGAACCTTAAACACTAAAAATTGGGATTTTCACCAATTCAATCCAAACCAAAAGCAAACGCACATGAATAAGTGTTAGGAATTCATACCCAACAGTTAAAGATAGTTATAAACAAAGATGTGAGATAAAAATCTCACCTTTACACAAAATCAATGAAGTAGAAGCTTGAAAGCAAAGGAAAAATCAACCACACTTCAATCTCAACACAAGAAGCTTGAATCAATGGCTTCTCTTTGAATTTGGAGTTAGATGTTAGATTTGCAAGAACTAGGGCTTGGAATTTTAATTTCCCATTCCTTCCTCCATTTTTGATGAAGCTTGAGTGTTAGGAAATGAAAGTGAAGTTATGAAGGGAAGAGGGGTTTGAGCTAGAGTTAATAGTTTAGGCTAATGGGCTAAACCAAACCCAAAGCCTAAAGTTAAAAAGTGGCAAAATTCCACTAACTCCAAACGTATCGAAGTTTATACTCAAAAAGATCGCAAACGGTATTTTGGACGCAGTGGAAGTGGTCCCGATTCCTAATTCGACCGTATGCAAAAAGTAACTTTTCGGACTAAAATCCGACTAACGATAAAATATTAAAATAAAATATTTAAATATTCAATCGTAAAATATGCGGGTTGTTACAGACTTCCCTCCTTAAAGAAATTGCGTCCTCGCAATATTTAAGAAGAAAACATAAGGTAACAACCATGAAAGCATATCAACACAAAAGAAATTTGAAATAAGAAATTCACCTCAAAGAGCACGGGAAAGTAAGTCCGAATGTGTTCACTCGATGAACTCTCTAGTTCCCAAGAGCAATCCTTAGGATTTGAGGACCATTGAACTTTAACAAGCGGAACATCTTTATTTCGAAGGCGTTTGACCTCCGAAGCAATAATACGAATAGGATGTTGCTCATAAGTTAAATTAGGCGAAGCTTCAATTTCTTCCACAACACCGGGCTCAAGAATAGAATCAGAATCTCAAAGGCATTTCCGTAATCGAGAAAGGCATTTCCGTAATCGAGAAACGTGAAACACGTCATGAATAGAAGAAAACGGAGCCGGTAATAAAAGGCGAAAAGCCACGGAACCAATACGTTCGGTGATGGGAAATGGACCAATATATCGAGGTGCTAATTTTCCCGATCGATTGAAACGTACAACACCCTTCATAGGTGAAACACGAATAAACACAAGATCTCCCACAGAAAATTCTAATTTCCTTCTTCGGTTATCGGCATAGATTTTTGTCTGCTCTGGGCTTCTTTCATTCTATTACGTCAATCTTCTCTGTGGAATCACGAATAAAATCTGGACCTAAAACCAGCTTCTCACCGGACTCAAGTCAACAAGAAGGAGATCGACATGGTCTTCCATAGAGTGCCTTGAAAGGTGCCATACCAATACTAGATTGGAAGCTACTATTATAGGAAAACTCAACAAGAGAAATATGATCTTCCCAACTTCCACCAAAAACAAGAACGCATGCACGAAGAAGATCTTCAAGATTTGCTGCACACGCTCAGTTTGTCCATCAGACGGGATGATAAGCGGTGCTAAAATTAAGCTTCGTATCCAAAGCTTTTTGAAGACTCTTCCAAAATCCACTAGTAAACAATGGATCACGATCACAAACAATAGAAGTAGGAACTCCATGCAATTTAACAATTTCTTTGATAAAGAGTTTGGCCAGGAGAGGAATGGTTCGATTGGACCGAACGGGAATAAAATGGGCGGATTTATTAAGTCTATCGACTATCACCCATAAGCTATCATGACCCGAACGAGAACGGGGAAGGCCATCTATAAAATCCATGGAAATTTTGTCCCACTTCCAATTGGAATTTCTAAAGGTTGCAATAACCCATCTGGTCTTTGATGTTCGGCTTTGACAAGTTGGCAAGTCATGCAACACTTAACAAAGTTAGTAATATCAGATTTCATTCCCTCCCAATAGTAAAGTCGCTTCATGTCCGCGTACATTTTACTTCTACCAGGATGAATGGTAAATTTAGAACGATGAGAATCTTCTAAAATATCTTTACGAAGATTACTAATATTTGGCACGATAAGTCTACCAAATTTTCGAATACCGCCACGAAAATCAATATCAAAGTCTTTCAAACCTTCAATATTAATTTTGTCCCTAAAATTTTGGCCAAGCAGAGCCAATTCGGGATCTAGCTTTTGAACTTCAAGAATGCGGTCTAAAAGAGAAGGATGAGCCTCAAGGCTACATAAAATAAGAGATGAACATAAATCGGAAACACAATCTTGAATCTCACAAGTGGATAAAATTCCAAGATCATTCCATTCGGATATCATCATAGAAACAACCGCTTGTTGCTTACGACTAAGTGCATCGGCAACATGATTTCCCTTTCCGGGGGTATATAAAGAATATCAAGATCATAAGCTGCAAGAAATTCGAGCCAATGTTGTTGACGCAAATTAGGTTCCTTTTGATAAAATAGATACTTCAAAGATTTATGATCGATGTAAAGAATAAATTTTTCTCCCAAAAGATAATGATGCCAAATACGAAGGGCGAAAACAATAGCCGCGAGCTCTAAATCATGAGTGGCATATCTAGTCTCGGTAGGCTTCAATTGTCTAGAAGCATAAGCAATAACACGTTCTCTTTGCATAAGAACGGCACCCAAACCAACGCGACTAGCATCGGTATGAACAATAAAATCTTGGTTTCCCTCGGGAATCACAAGAATAGGAACATCGGAAATGAGTTCTTTTAATTTCTAAAAAGAAGCTTCACATTTGTCCGACCAAATGTATTTAACTCCCTTCTTTGTCAAACTATTAAGAGGCACAGAAATTTTTGAAAAGTCTTTTATAAAACGACAGTAATAGCCCGCCAATCCGAGAAAACTACGAATTTCCATCACACTCTCCGGTCTCTTCCAATTTTGAATCGCTTCAATCTTTGAAGGATCCATGGAAATTTTGGATTCGGAAATAATATGACCGAGAAACTTCACACGAGATTGCCAAAAGTGGCATTTAGAAAATTTTGCTTTCAATTGATTGCTCCTAAGAGTTTCCAACACAATCCGAAGATGCTTTTCATGCTCCTCCTTGGTTTTTGAATACACAAGAATATCATCAATAAAGATGAGAACAAATCGATCGAGGAAGTCTTTGAAAACTCTATTCATAAGGTCAACGAAATAAGCCGGAGCATTCGTTAAACCAAATGGCATAACAAGCCATTCATATGATCCATAATGAGTACGGAACGATGTCAAAGGAATGCTATCCTCTGCAATACGAAGCTGATGAAAACCGGTAGCTAGTCTAATTGTGAAAAGACTCTAGCACCACTAAGTTGATCGAATAGATCATCAACCGAGGTAAAGGATATTTATTTTTGATAGTAAGATCATTAAGCTTGCGATAGTCAACGCAAAGCCTAAGTGTACCATCGGATTTCTTCACAAAAATAGTCGAAGCTCCCCAAGGCGAGGAACAAGAGCGAATAAATTGCTTCGTCTCCAATTCGGGTAATTGTTTGCGCATCTCCTCATTTTCTTTATTGGACATACGATAAGGAGGACGAGTAATAGGTTGAGTTCCAGGAATGAGATTAATTCTGAACTCAATTGCTCGCTTGGGTGGTAATCCTAAAACGGGCTCAGATATATCGGAAAATTCACAACAACGTGAATAAGAGAAATAATATCTTCCTCATCATCATTATCGTCATCATGAGGATTTAAAGAATATAAAGATGTAACCATGCTGGAATCCGAATCTTTAAGATCAATAGAAATCTGCTTAACAGATTGAGGATGTCCAAGATGAATAGTCCGCTCAGGACATAGGATTTGGGCTTTATAGCGGTTAAGCCAATCCATTCCCAAAATCATTCCAAAGCCTAAGTAGCGCATAACATGCAAATCGGCTTGGAAAGAAAAATCACACAGAATAATTTCGACATCTTTACACAATAAACTGATTATTGCGAATCCACCAACCGGATTCGCAATTCTCAAAGAAGTCATTAAACACAAAACATCCAAAGAAAAAGTATCAACAAGTTCTTTTGAAATAAAAGAGTGGGACGCACCCGTATCAAAAAGAACTCGAATAGGATGATCAAGAAATAAAATAATGCCATCAAGGATAGAATGAGAAATACCTTGAACACAAGATAAGTTGCCAGGGGCTTGAGAAACATTAAGCTTTCCCTCCTTCCTGTTTTGAAGTTTGGGACACGAAGATATATAATGGTCTGGGCTTTTACAATAGCGACAAGCTCGGTACTTTGAACACTTATTCGCATAATGGTCCTTAGAACCACAGTTGTAGCATTGCCCACCACTTGAGGTAGAAGTCTTGGTTGCCGGAGAGGATTTCTTCCCTTTCTTATTGTTGGGATAAGGACCTTTGAACTTATTAGGCCTTTTCTTGTTGGTGAAGTTCGGTTTAGCACTCCCACCTCAACATCACTTACTCTATCAGCCTCTTCAAGTCGAAGAGAGATATCAATGAGCTGATCAAAAGAAACTTCTAATTTTAGAAGTAATGGCTTCTTGAGATTTTTATTCAAGCCATAGACAAATCTTTGGTTCTTCTTCAATGGGGTGTTTATGTACTCGACCCCGTATTTAGAAAGTGACTCGAATGATGCGACATAGTCTGCCATAGAGGATTCACCTTGAACAAGGTCAATGAAACGACGAGCCAAAGTCACCTTCTTAGCTTCTGGCACAAATTTTAACTCGAAGCATTCCCGGAATTTCTCCCAAGTAAGATTCGCTTCATTTATTTCAGAAATAAGAAGCTCATACCAATCTAATGCTCTTTCTTCGAGCATACTAGAGGGCACCTGAACACGGTGAAGATCAATAAGATTCATGCGAGAAAAGATTCGATCGCACGTTCTCAGCCAAGCCTGTACTCCAATAATAGTTTCAGATCCTTTGAATCGCTTTCCACCCAAATTGGTATAATCGTTGCACAAACGTGCAAATCCAGACTTAGGGTGAGTAGACTCTGGATTAGATCCGGCTGCTTTAGCGTTCTTTACTAGATCAAGAAGCTGCTGGGCAGACATAAATACTCCATCTTGGGGAGTAGCACTAGATTGAACGGCGCTGGGACGGCCTGGTCTAACCATTTCTCTTCCTTTAGAAAGAAAGAAAGAAGAAGGATAAGGTTATTCACCGAATGAATATCAAGAAATCTTGCTAGATAAAACAAGGAATCAAAAAGAAAATAGGATGAATCGGTACGAAGACTCGAATTAAATCCTAAAGCACGACTCCTAAGAAGGACTTAGGACAATGATCCTTGCTAGATTATTCTACATTGTTCTGAAGTTTGGATTTGATACCAAGATGTGACGCCCCACCTCTATACCCACTCTAGCCAAGGACACTACGGTGTAATGCCGTCAACTAGCGCGGAGAATAAGGCTGTTGAGGAGCGACCATCCGTGTAATTGCTTTGCGCGAGCAACGATATGTCAGATAGTACAACATGCATTTGGTTTAAGGAGGAAATCCGACATACCGGTACAAACTCAAAGCTACTACACAGTGGCTATATATATTCTTCGGTAACAAATATAGAAATAAACATAACACAAATCAGTCACAGACATCCATATCACAAAGGCAGAAATAGATATGAATATATAACACATAAAAGTGTTTATCAGAGTAGTGGTCAAATAAGATCCACAATATCACAAAAGAATAGCTACAAGTGCTAGACAAAAAAATATGGATACATCAATGAGTCTATATCTCAAATGTATACAACAAAAACTACTAATCTAAGTAGTTAGCCAAAAGTCAGGGTGATAATCTTAGGTGTGAAGTCAAGCAGAAGCACCTGTAACATCTCGGTCTGACCCGAGTATTATTTAACAAGAAAATAATAAATGGATCAGTCTAGCTATAAATATCAGATAAAATGATATAGAATAAGAGATATGACATAAACATATGATAACCATAAAGCCATACTGTGATAAGTATGCAATTGAAAATCAACTAGGGATTATCAATATCACAAGAATCTTTTCAAAGATCAAAAGGAATGTCATACTCTTTATTTTTATTCACTAAAACCATAAGTATTGATCATTATATCAATGCCAATCGCAAAAGTTAATGACACACAAATTCATTAATACAAAAATATTGATAAGACTTATCAATGTAAAGCACGAAAATTGATGAAACACAAATTCTAGAAATCATCAATGGAAATCCAGAAATCACAAAAAGGGGGAGGCCTATCACAAAACGGGAGCATGAAAACTCACCAACACATGTATCACAAAATGGAACGCTATTCCATGATTGCTAACCATTAATTTTGAGCCGAAACTCCATAAAACGGCCCGAAGACCATGGTTCGCTACCCCACCAAATTGAGCGGAAGCTCCACAGAAATGGGGTTTAGTCTCCCTCGTAGACAAAGAGACATCGCACATTTGCTAGTCTAAATCACAAAAATGATCATCAATGATCATCAAGAAGTGTCAATTACAGTAAGCTAGTAAACATATAAGCTTAGCCTCATGTCCCATAACCACTAGCTTAACTTAAATATTTACGAACAAATTGTAGATCTCCACTCGAAAATTGTCACAAGAGATTCAATCGAACAAGTCCAAGAATTAACTGGCGAAGTAAACGTAAGCATTTCATACCACTTGTTTTACTAAGCCGTTTAATTAGACTTCTCGTACGAGTGAGATAAAGGTTTGTATATACTAGTAGATTGGAAAACGGTTTAAGAAACGAGCTTTGTAATAAAATAGTGTTGAAATCATTTTAATGGAAGAGTTTTGATATTTACTACTAGTATAGAAAACCTTTATATTTTTAAAGTGACAAATAAAAAAATGATTGTAGAAACAATAAGTCACAAAAATTCACATTCGAAGATGTGAATAAAATCCAAAGAATTCGATTCCAAATCCATCAAAGTGGAAATACCCTTGCGACTTAACAGCCACGATTTACGACTTAAAATAAGTCAACACAAGAAATCAACGGCTTAAGGAATAGCGTGCGGCCTAACTGCGCGACTTAAGAAGATAGCGGCAATGACTTAAGGAGCTAGCGGCATAAGTGAGCGACCTAAGTTGATAAGACCTACAGCGGCAGGCCGAGCGACCTAACTGATGCAAGCGGCATAACAGGCCAAGCGACCTAAGGCGATAACGGCTTAAGGAGTAGCATGCGGCTTAACATGGCGTGACCTAAGGTGCAAGCGACCTAATGGTGCGAGCAAGCCGAGCGACCTAAGTGGTTGCGAGATAAAGCAGGCCGGGCGACCTAGTGGTTGCGACTAACATGGTGCGACTTAGCAGCAAGCCGACAAGAAACAGGTGCGACCTAATCATGGCGCGACCTAAGCATGGCGCGACCCAAGCATGGCGTGACCTAAGTGGTGGGACGACCTATCCCATATCGTGACCTTAGCATGGCGCGACCTAACAGGCAGAGCGACTTAATGGCCGAGCGACTTAAGGGGTTGCGACCCAAGTGGTTGCGACCTAAGGCAGGCCGACCTAACTGCAAGGCGAGTGACTTATGGGTTGCGACCTAAGGCAGACCGACCTAACTGCAGGCCGAGAGTCATGTGTGTAGGCCGAACGACCTAAGAAACGAAAGTGCAAAAACTCTCTCAATTTGCAACCGATCGAGCACGGACGCTAAGGGATTATGCCCATCGGCTACCCGGTCCTATTGGCTCCTCGATGCATCACCAAAAACGTGTTCAAACATCAAAGCTATGATTTTTAAAGATATGAACCCAAAAAACTAAAAATTGAGATTTTCACCAATTCAATCCAAACCAAAAGCAAACGCATATGAATAAGTGTTAGGAATTCATACCCAACAATCAAAGATAGTTATAGACAAAGATGTGTGATAAAAATCTCACCTTTACACAAAATCAATGAAGAAGAAGCTTAAAAGCAAAGGAAGAATCAACCACACTTCAATCTCAACACAAGAAGCTTGAATCAATGGCTTCTCTTTGAATTTGGAGTTAGATATTGGACTTGCAAATGAACTAGGGCTTGGAGTTTTAATTTCCCATTCCTTCCTCCATTTTTGATGAAGCTTGAGTGTTAGGAAATGAAAGTGAAGTTATGAAGGGAAGAGGGGGTTGAGCTAGAGTTAATAGTTTAGGCTAATGGGCTAAACCAAACCCAAAGCCCAAAGTGGAAAAGGTGGCAAAATTCCACTAACTCCAAACATATCAAAGTTTATACTCAAAAAGATCGCAAATGGTGTTTTGGACCCAATGTAAGTGGTCCCGAGTCCTAATTCAACCGTATGCAAACACTAGCTTTTCGGACTAAAATCCGACTAACGATAAAATATTAAAACAAAATAGTTAAATATTCAATCGTAAAATATGCGGGTTGTTACAAATCGGTTTTGCAATCTTGAATCTCTCAAGTGTACAAAGTCTCGAGATCATTCCAATCGGATATCATCATGGAAACAACCTCTTTTTGCTTATGACCAGGGGCATCGGCAATATGATTTCCCTTTTCAGGAGTATAAAGAATATCAAGATCATAAGATGCAAGGAATTCGATCCAATGTTGTTGACGCAAATTAAGTTCCTTTTTAGAAAATAACACTTCAAAGATTTATGATCAATGTAGAGAACAAATTTCTCTCCCAAAAGATAATGGCGTCAAATTCTAAGGGCAAAAGAAATGGCCATGAGTTCTAAATCATGAGTGGCATATCTAGTCTCGGCAGCTTTAATTGTCTAGAAGTATAAGCGATAACGCATTCCCTTTGCATGAGAATGGCTCCCAAACCGACATGACTAGCATCGGTATAAACAATCATGTCTTGGTTCCCTTCGGGAATCAGAAGAATAGGAGCATCAGAAAGGAGTTCTTTTAATTTTTGAAAAGCAACTTCACATTTAACTGACCAAATGTACTTAACTCCCTTCTTTGTCAAATTGGTAAGTGGTATGGAAATTTTAGAAAAGTCTTTTATGAACCGACGGTAATAGCCCGCCAATCCAAGAAAACTATGGATTTCCGTCACACTCTCCGATCCCTTTCAATTTTGAATCGCTTCAATCTTTGAAGGAGCCATGCAAATTCCGGATTCGGAAATACTATGTCCTAAAAATTTCACATGGGATTGCCAAAAGTGGCACTTAGAAAAATTTGCTTTTAATCGATTGCTCTTATGGGTTTCCAACACAATACGAAGATGTTTTTCATGCTCTTCCTTGGTTTTAGAATAAACAAGAATATCATATATAAAGATGAGAACAAATCGGTTGAGGAAGTCTTTGAGAATTCAGTTCATAAGGTCAACGAAATAAGCAAGAGCATTCGTTAGACCAAATGACATAACAATCCATTCATAAGATTCATAACGACTACGGAACGATGTCAAAGGAATAATATCCTCTGTAATTCGAAGCTGATGAAAAGCGGTTGCTAAGTCTAACTGTGAAAAGAATCTAGCACCACAAAGTTGATCGAATAGGACATTAATCCAAGGTAAGTGATATTTATTCTTGATGGTAAGGTCATTAAGATTGCGGTAGTCAACGCAAAGCCTAAGTGTACCATTGGATTTCTTCACAAAGATAGCCTAAGCTCCTCAAGGAGAGGAACTAGAACGAATTAACTATTTTGCTTCACATTTGGATAATTACTTACGCATCTCCTCGTTTTCCTTATTGGACAAACGATAAGGAGGACGAGTGATAGGTAGAGCTCCAGGGATTAGATTAGTTATGATCTCAATTGCTTGCTTAGGGGTAATTCTAAAATGGGCTCAAACATATTGAAAAATTCATATACAATGTGAATGAGGGAAATAGAATCTTCCTGATCATCATTATCATCATCATGTGGACTTAGAAATCTGAATCTTTAAGAACAATAGAAATCTGCTTAACAGACTGGGGATGCCGAAGATGGATAGTCCTATCGGACATAGGATGTGGGCTTCATAACGATTAAGCCAATCCATTTCGTAAAATTATTCCGAAATCTAAGTAGCGCATAACATGCAAATCGGCTCGAAAAGAATAATCACATAAGATAATATCGATATCTTTACAAAATATACTGAGCGTTCCGGATCCAGCAACCGGATTCGCAATTCTCAATGAAGTTGTCAAGCCCATAAAATTTAATGACAAAGTGTTGACAAGTTCTTTTGATATAAAAGAGTGAGATGCACCCGTATAAAAAAGAACTCGAATAGGATGATCACAAAACATAATAATGCCATCAAAGACAGAATAAGGAATACCTTAACAAAGAGAAGTGCTTCTAGGGGCTTGCACAACATTCTACCTCCCCTCTTTCTTACTTTGAAGTTTGGGACATAAAGATATAAGATGACTCGAACTTTTGCAATAGCGACAATAAAGGGGTTTCAGACACATATTCGCATAATGGTCCTTAGAATCACAATTGTACCATTGTTCATGACTAGAGGTAGGAGTCTTTACTATCGAAGTTGCTTGCTTCCTTTTCTTGTTTGGATTAGGGCCTTTGAACTTACTACGATTTGCCTCTTCTTATTGGTGTTGAAGTTCTTCTTGGCACTCATAACTTCAACATCACTTTCTTTATCGACCTCTTCAAGTCTAAGAGTGATATCTGCAAGCTGATCAAAAGGAAATTCTAGTTTCAGAAGTAAAGACTTTTTGATATTCTTATCCAACCGGTAGATAAATCTCTGGTTTTCTTCAATGGGGTAATGATATACTCGACCACATATTTAGAGAGGGATTCAGATGATGCGACATAATCCATCACTGAAGATTCACCTTGAACAAGGTCAATATAGTGTCGGGATAAAGTTACCTTTTCAGATTCCGGCATGAACTTTAACTCAAACTTTTCCCAAAATTGCTCCCAAGTAAGATCCGCTTTGAAATTTTCTAAAATCAAAAGCTCATACCAATCTAATGCTCTCTCTTGGAGCAAGCTAGAAGCCACTTGGACTCGATGTAGATCCACAAGATTCATGCATGAAAAGATGTGATCGCATGTTCTAAGCTAAGCATGGACTTCTATAACGCTTTCGGAATCCTTGAATGGTCTTTCACCCAAATTGGTATAATCATTGCACAAGCGTGCAAACTCGGATTTTGGATGAGTAGGCTCAGGAATGGGGTCCAACAGCCTGGGCATTCTTTACAAGATCCAAAAGTTGTTGAACATACATGAATATGCCATCCTGAGGTGTAGCACTGGACTGACCGACGCTGAGACGATCAGATCTAACCATTTCTCTTCTTTAAGAAAGAAAGAAAGAAGAGGAAAAAAGTTATTCTCAGAATGAATATCAAACAAACTTGACTGATAAAACAAGGCATAATAAAAAAAAGGATAGAACGGGTTCTAAGACTCAAATTAAATCTTAAGGCACGATTCCTAAGAGAGAATTAGGACAATGATCCTTGCTAGATTATTCTACATTGTTCTGAAGTTTTGCTATGATACCAAGTTGTGATGCCCTACCTCTATACTCACACTAGCCAAAGACACTACTGGGTAATGCCATCAACTAGCATGAAGATTAAGGCTGTTGAGGAGCGACCCTCTGTGTAATTACTTTGTGCGAGTACCGATATGTCAGATAGTATGACATGCATTTCATTTCAAGAGGAAATCTGGCATATCAAATACAAACTCGAAGCTACTACACAGTGGCTATGTGTCCTTCGAAAATAAATATAAAATAAGCATAACACAAATCAGTCACAAATATTCATATTACTAAGGCAGAAACAGATATGAATATAACACATAGAAGTGAACATCAAAGTAGGGATCGTACAAGATCCACTACATCACAAAACAATAGGTATAAGTGCTAGACAAAATAATATGTATACATTAAGGAGTCTCTATCTCGAATGTATAAAAGCAAAAGCGACTAAGCTGAAGAAGTTAACTAAAAGTCAACAATAAATGGATCAGTCTAGCTACAAATATCATATAAGATGAGATAGGATAAGAGATACAACAAAAATATATGATAACAATAATGCCCTACCGTGGCAAGTATACATTTGATAACAACAAAAATCATACAGTATCTTAAATCTCCTCAAATATTGAAAAATAATATCATATTCTTTGGCTTATTCACCAAACCTCAAATACTGACAAAACATATCAATGCAAATCACAAAAAATGGGTGAAACACAAATTCTAGAAATCAATAATTAGAGATCCATAAATACACAAAGTAGGAGGCCTATCACAAATGGGAGCATGAAAACTCACCAACACGTGTATCACTAACGGGATGTTAACCCATAGAGCCGGTGCAACGATGCTATACAACGATACGTCCAAGGAACTTGAAACTCAAATAAGCCAGAACAACGATGTAGTACAATGGTACTCTCGATGAACCGAACTCTATAAAGAGACCATGGGTCGCTAGCCTATAAAAATAAGATTAAACTCCATAGAATGGGGTACAATCCCCCACGTGGACTAGGAAACATTGCACATCGCAAGTCTAAATCACAAAATGATCATTATTGATCAATAAAAAGTGTAAATTACACCAAGCTAGTAAACAAATGAGTTTAGCTTCATGTCTGATAACCACTGACTTAACTTAAATATTTACGAACAAATTGTAGATTTCCACTCGAAAAGTGTCACCAAATTTCAATCAAACAAGTCTAAGAATTAACCGACAAAGTAAACACGAGTATTTCATACCACTTATTTTGCTAACCGTTTAATTGGATTTCTCATACGAATTAGGTAAAGGTTTGTATATACTAATAGATTGGAAAATGGTTTTAAAAATGAATTTTGTATTAAAAGTAATATTGATATCATTTTTTGTGTGAAAGAGTTTGAGTATTTACTACTAGTATAGAAACCTTTGTATTTTTAAGTGAAAAATCATAGAAACGATTGTAAAAACAATTTATCACCAAAAATTCACATTCGACGACATAAGTTGAAATCATGAAAATCGATATCGAATCCATCAAATGGATATTCTCTAAAATCCATAAAAGAAGTCATCAAAGTCGATAATGAATGACCATAACCATTTGGATCATCAAAAATCGATTAAAACGGAAACCCACATAAAAATAAGTAAATTAGCTGAATTTAACAACGCCAAACGTCTGAGAGGTTTTCCCAGACGTCTGAGCTGAAGGTTTGAAAATTTCTTCCTAATCGCTCAGATATATGGAATAACCTCAGATGTCTGAGCTATGGGTCTGGAATTTTTTTATTCCTTTGATCAGACGTCTGAGTGTTTTCTCAGATGTTTGAGCTAAAGCTCAGGGCAAAATTTTCCTAGGCCATTAATGGCCAAATTAACTCGAAAGCGATCAAATGAGCGTTGGTGGCTAGGGATTTATGCCAAGCAACAACCCAGCCCTATAGGCTCTTCAATACACTCCAAACAACATGTCCAAACATCCATAGTATGATTTTCATAGATTTTGACTTCGAAAAACGAAAACTGGAAAATTCACCAAACCAATTCAATTCAAAAGAAATTGAACATGAAATAAATGTTACGAATTCATATCTAACAACAATGAAAGCTATAGACATAGATTTGAGTTCAAGAACTCACCTTTAAACTCAAAAAAACAAGGAAGGAGAAGCTCTAAAACAAAGTAAGATCAATTCCTCTTCACTACACATCTTGAATCTTCAATCTGTCATCAAAGGAAAAGTTTTTCCTAAGTTAGGTTACAGAAAATTCTAAAAATTGAAGAGAGATTGAGATGGAGAAGATGAAGAGGATGCTTACCCAAGCTTCTCTTTGATTTTTGAACTAGAACTTGAATTTCTTAAGAGCACTAGGGCTTAAGAAATCTAATTTCTTTTCTTATCCTCAATTTTTCCTTTTACTCGAGAGTGTTAGGAAATTATGAAAGGAATGAATGAAGAGGGGTGGAGTAAGGGTATTTGGTAGAGGAGTTTGGGTTATTTTGTTGGGTTGGTGGGCTAGAACTAAACCCAAAGCCCAATTGAAAATACCAAAATCCTAATCAACTCCAAGCATATCGATGTTTATACTCAAACAAGTTGTAAACACTGTTTTGAACTCAATGAAAGTGGTCTCGAGTTCGGATTCGACGGTTTACAAAAAGTCACATTTCGGACTCTAATTCAACTAATGATGCTATATTTTAATAAAACATTTAAATATATATTTTCTAAAATATGTGGATTGTTAAGATTTGATTTAATTGAATTTGATTGATTGATTGTGTCGTCTTATATACTATAGTTTATAAACTTAAAATTTATAAACCAAGAATTTTGAATTATTATTTGTTAGGACTTAAATCCCGGTGCTTTTGGAAATGTGATTTTGGAAAATTGTAGGAATGAAATAATAGTAGTTCACTCTAGTTGTTGTATTTGGGGAACCAGAATACCACTAGAAGATCCATGTTGTTTTAATTCTATAGTTTTACATTCTTTATTAGGAGGACCCCCCTCCTTGACATTTTTATTTTGGTTTTGATTTACTTCTCTTTTTAAGGAATTCGAAAATAAATTTTGATAATGTTTTGAATATAAAATCCGGGCATTTAGTTCTAAATTTTGGAAGTATTTCGAAAAATATTTGATGCGTATAATTTATTATAGAATATTCTCTTTATTTTGTTGCATTTGTTTGTTACATTACTTTTGGTTGCATCATGTTACCTGATTGCATATGGTTTTTATAGTGTTTATATTACATGTGTTTATGATAGAAACAATATAACTAAAAAAAATATAACTAATCCTATTTACTGAAAACAAAGTAAGTAAATTGATTCTCTTAGATTGGTTATTACTTCTTTCACTCTATAATAATTTCGAGGACCAAATTCTTTTAGGAGGAGGGGGAGAGTGTAACGACCTATAAATTAAACATTTTATATTTGAACACTTAAATCATTTTTAAATATTTATTTAAATAATGGATTTTAATGAACAAATAAACATCTTTTAAATAATAATTAATGATGTAATCATTTTCAAAGTATGTTTACTAAAATAGTTAGTTCAAATAAAAATAGAAAATGTGACTAAAAATGGTTTTTCGAAATTTCATCTTTCGGCATCAAAAATTTGCGGGAAACAACATTATGCACACTAGTGTATGCATGCACACACATACACATGGCACATGATATGTTTATTAATGCGTTAATGGTAATAAATCATGCCTAGTTTAAATACAAACCTGATTTGACCTTAAGTTAATGAAGTATGCATGAATAGTGTTAAATAGTAACTTTAATATAAAATTATCACACTTTTGTACACATTATGGCGTAAGGCGTGTTCATGTAAGGGTGGGGGCCATCATGGCCATGTAATATGATGGGGGCAGAGGATTTTAGAGGGAGGACATGTGGCATTGTGTGAGTGGTGGAGAAAAGCGAGGTTAGTTTAGTTATTTCCCTTGTTTCGTGCTTATAAAAACCTACATATCTTCACCTTCCTTCACTTTACATCTCCATTCCCTAAGTTCATGTCCGCTCTCTTCATTTTCTTCATTCACATTTTTATAGCTTCCGTAGTGAAGTTCATAGCTTGAAAACACAATTTGTTGTCACTTCCATCCTCTTTAATTAGCTAATACCCTCTCTACATCAATTTGCATTCAAATAGGGTCCATATTCCCCCACTTTCATCCATGAACAAGCCTAGTTAGCTCACCGTCGAACCCAAATCAGTCCATATATGGCCCAAAAGTCTGAGCTTTGGTGATTAGTAAGTGTAGTTCGAGTGTTAGCAAGATCGTGTAGCGATTTGACTTCGTATGATTACATTTTTATGAGTAAAACTTCACCCTTACGATTAAAATTTCTAAACTATTTTAATGCTCATATTATTTACTTACGAATGATTGTTGTACGTGTTTGGTGATGTATTGGTTGTTGGTTTGGTTTATGTTGCTAAAACTTGTCATTTTGAAAAGTTAGCAAACAGGTAGTAAGCTTTATGAAAAAGTGGAAGTTAAAGCTAATTTTAGTGTTAGTAAATGCTCTATTTATGTGATATCATAGCTAATTACTATATATATATATATGTTCATACCTATTTGCGTCAAAATTGGCCACCAATATCCAGTTGTAAGAAAGCAGCAATATCCGATCATCGATCTTAGATAGTATCTAATGTGGAGAATGTAATATGAAGAACGAACAATTTAATATTGAAAGCAAGTAAAAAGAGACAAGATTTATAGTGGTTCGGCTAACTCCGGCCTACATCCACTCCAGAATAATCCTTTTTGTTATAGTGAAGTTTGTTTATAGTTACAATCCATAATCCAAGAATAAAATTGGCAGAGTGTAGCCTAGGCTGAAGATAAAGAGAAATAGAAAGTAGATCCTTTTTTGACGCCATGCCTGCTGTATTAATGAGGGAAGACATGCATGGTTAAGACTAAAATTTTGGCAGAAGAACCTCTAGGCCATGACGAGGCCATACAAGAATTTTCAGGTCCCTTGGGGCCCATAACAGGAATCGGTACTAACCCCTATTTTGGTGTCCAAATGGGGTGCGATCTCTCTGAGGGTTTCCATGATATTAGCTACTTGCCCTCCAAATTTTTTGTCACTCCAACTTACAGTTTATGAGATATCGCCGTTTTCTATGACGTGGTATAGCATACATTTTTCTGATTTTATCCAATCCCTTTGGAAGGATACGGGTCGATCCCTCCAAATGATATGTGATCCCTAAAAGATCTTCTCCATGTTGTATTATGTATAGCCTCCAAGTTTCATGCTAATTAGAGTAGTATAACTTGAGTTAAAGATCGATCTTTATTGCAATATGCTACGAAGGCTGATTATAGCCAATCCCAATGGAAGGATAGGGGCTGATCCCTCCAACTTTCCCCAAATAATGTGGATCCCTATGGGGTGTTCCGCGTGTTGTATTTAGCTTGTATTCTAAGTTTCATGTAAAATGGATGTGTGGATGTTGAGATATTGATCGATCTTTGCTATAAAGTTGAGTTTAGCCGACCTCTCAGAAGGAAGAGGGTCGATCACTCTTTCTTCATCCTTTTGAGGTGCGATCCCTAGGGTAGGGTCCCTAGGGTCCCCACATCTTGCTCATAAATTTATTTATGTATTAGACTTATGAATTTTAAGATATTGATTGTCTTTCATTGAGTTGTACTAGCTCGGCTGAAATATGCCTTCCCTTTTATACTGATCCATTTTTTAGGTGAAGTAATTTGCCTATTACTTAAGCACACAAATTTCAAATGACTTAAGATTTGAAACATAGCCTTGTGGGTCCTTTCTTGTCACATCATACTGGTCTCACCCAGATAGAGACAAAAATTAAGGATATGTACAGATCCTTAGGGAAGGGATATGCACCGATCCTCTGCCTGGGGAAGGCACTAATCTGCACTTGAAATATATTAAAGGGTCCATCCCTTGGCCTCAGTTTTTATTTTTGGACCTTACAATCATCGCTCTGAGCTACTAGCCTTGATAATCATGAAGCCTATTAGGTTAAATCCACCTGTATACTACATCGGCAAAAGGTGGGCTAACACTTTACCCCACAAAGCATGCCTTGCGATAGGAAGGTGTGTTTTGAATTGCTACAAATCCAAAATCCATAATCCTTTGATAGCCGTATTTTCCAATCAAGAATCCAATCCAAATACACAGTCTCTTTAGATCATTTCATCCACATCTGTATTCATCCAAAGCCAAATCCATTGTTGTTCGAAACTGATATCCAAATCCATGACCTCTTTCGGTTGTTGTCCTAATCCAAATCCTCAATCTCACCGGATACTTGCCAAGCACAATCCGTACTCGATGACTTGAGTAGGCCGGTCCATCGCATTCGAGTGAAGCGACCTACCCCATGTTAGGCATAGTCCATTGCTTACGACCTTGATCTATTGGGATACTTGCTAAGCACAATCCATACTCAATGACACGAGTTGGTTGATCCATCGCATTCGAATGAAGCGACCTAACCCTTGCTAGGCATAATCCATACCTGATGACTTTAATTTCTCTAGATCCTTGTCGAGCATAATACATAATCGATGACCTGAATATGTCGATCCATTGCGTTCAGGCGAAGCGACCTACCCCTTACCAGGCATTATCTGTACCTAACGACCTGTTTTGTTCATCGCATTACTACGGATCCAAATGTTTTAAGATTCATTGGTTATGGTGGTTTATCTCCATCTCAGAACATGCTTAGCTATTTTATTCTGGAGTTGATTATTAGTTAATTAGTTCATGCTATTCTGATCAAGAGATGACAACCTGAGCCCTTAAGCCGAGCTCCCTTCAATTTTCGGTCGATGATGGCTGCTTTCGTTCCATCACCGCTATCCATTTCCGAACAAATCCATCCAAATCCATGCCCCTAGTTCCATGAGGAGTGGTTCCGATCCATTTTCCTTGGCCAGGGTTACCCCTGGTTGCTCTAATCCGTATCAAGCCAGATAGTTTCCGCTCCAAGTCTTGGATTCCAATTTCCAACTATTCCAGCATCCATAAGTGGTCTTCAGTCATCATGTCCAAGCTGCCTCCCAATTCTATGAGGGAATTATGGAACGTATTCCTCCAGATGAGCAACCAAATTCCCACTCGTACCAAGCTCCATGGGATTGATCATAGGCCCTCCAACATCGTGATCAACTAGACCAATAGGCATGCCCCTTAGCCTTTGGGGATTGGTGTCGATCCCTTTGGAGGGATAGCTGCCAATCCCTTTAAGGTGGCTAGGGAATTCCTCCGGGTTCTTTGTTCCATTCCTTTGTCCATTGGCACCATTTCCATGTTCCCATTTCTGATTTCCAGTGATTCATACAACTTCAACTCCTCGATCTAAGTTGTCACTGGTTCCTCCTGCTTTATTCCCTTGATTATGTGCTCCAGCTTATCCAATTTGTTAAAGTAAATTCTGCATCATCTTAACCTATCTTTTCAGCATTCTCTCCTGCAAAGCATCCTTTATCGATTCCATTTCATCCTTGGTGATGTTGATAGATGCTTGATTAGCTTCAGCTCCTGAAAAAGCCTCCTGACTCCCTCCATGGTGTCTCTTTTTCGATAGCACTCTCCTTATTAATTGCCTAGCCATTGCTTCCTAGATCCAAGTATCCAAGATTTTAATTCTAAGATCCTAGCTACCAAATCCGCTAGTGTAAGTTTTCTCAGTGAAAGCACCAAAACATTGAAGTCAAAATTGTCCACCAACACCAATTTGTATGAAAACACTAATATTTAGTCACAGATCTCAGATAATATCTAATATAGAGAATGTAATATGACAACCAAACAAATTAAAAATGAAAGCAAGTAAAAGAGACAAGATTTATAGTGGTTCAGCTAACTCCGTCCTACATCCACTCCATAATAATCCTTTTTATTATATTGTAGTTTGTTTACAATTACAATCTGAAATCCAAGAATAAAATTGACAGCGTGTAGCCTAGGTTGAAGATAAAGAGAAACATAATGTAGATCCTTTTCTAATGCCATGCCTTCTATATTTATGAGGGAAGATGTGCATGGATCAGACTGATATTTCAACAAAAGAACCTCCATGCTGTGACGGGGCCAAACAATAATTTTCATACCCACTGGGTCCCATAATAGGGATCGACACAGACCTCTATTTTGGTTTCCAAATAGGATGCGTTCCCTTTGGGGAGTTTCTCATGATGTTAGCTACTTTCCCTCAAAATTTCATGTAATTTCGACTTATGGGTTGTGAGATATCGAATTTTCCGTGAAGTGGTATGGCATGCATTTTGATTTCAACCGATCCCTTTGGAAGGATAAAGGCCGATCCCTCCAAACACTTTCAAACGGTATGAGATCCCTTAGGGAGCTTCTCCATGTTGTATTATGTATAGCCATCAAGTTTCATGCTAATTGGGTTAGTAGAACTCAAGTTAAAGATCGATTTTTGTTGCAATATGCTGCAAAGGCTGATTATATCCGATCCCTATGGAGGGATAAGGGCTAATCCCTCCAACTTGCCCCAAATAATATGCAATCCCCATGGGGAGTTTCACATGTTGTATTTAGGTTGTGCTCTATATTTCATGTCAACTAAATGTGTAGATGTTGAGATATTGATCGACCTTTGCTATAAAGTTGGGTTTAGTCGATACCTAAGAGAGAAGAGGGCCGATCCCTCTTTCTTCATCCTTTTGAGATACGATCCCTAGGGTAGGCTCCCTAGGATCCCCATATCTTGCTCACAAAATTTAATATGCATTGGACTTATGCATTTTGAGATATTAATTATTTTTCATTGAGTTGTACTTGCTTGCTTGAAATATGCCGATTCTTTTTATACCAATCCTTTTTTGTACGAACTCTTTTATACCGATCCCTTTTTTATGTGAAATAATTTGCCGATAACTTGAACATACAAACTCCAAACCACTTGAGATTTGAAATGCATCCTCGTGGGGACTTCCTTGTCACTTTATACTGGTCTTACCCAGTTTGGAACAAAAATTAAAGATATGTACCGATCCTTTAGGGTAAGGGATAGACACTGATCCCCTTCCTGGGAGAGGCACTAATCCGTATATTATGGAGAATTCATCCCTTGGCCTCACTCGATCGTCGCTTCATATCATTTCCCGCACTAGATTTCTGAACCTCACAATCATAGGTATGGGCTACTGGCCTTGATAATTATAAAGTCTGTTAAGTTAAATCCGCCTATATATTGGCAAAAGGCGAGTTAACACTTTACCCCCAAAACACGCCATGCAATAGGAAAGTTTGTTTTGAATTGCCATAAATCAAAAATCCATAATCCATTGATCGCTATATTTTCCAATCCAAAATCTAATCCAAATACACAGTCTCTCCAGATCATTTTATCCAGATCCGCATCCATCCAAAGCCAAATCTATTACGGTTCGAAACTAATATCCAAATCCATGACCACTTCGGGTTGTTATGCTAATCCAAATCCTCGATCTCATTGGATCTTTCACGAGCACAATCCGTATTAGACGACCTGAGTAGGTCGATCCATCGCGTTCGAGCGAAGCAGCCTACCGCTTGCCATGCGTAGTCCGTACCTTACGACCTTGATCTTTCCGGATCCTTGCCGAGTACAATCCGTACTCGATGACCTGAGTAGGTCGATCCATCACTTTCAAGCGAAGCGACCTACCCCTTGCCAGGCATAATCCATACCAGCAACCTATTTTGTTCATCGCATTACTACGGATCCAAGTGTTTTGAGATTCATTGGTTATGGTGGTTTATCACCATCTCAGAGCATGTCTAGGAATCATCCTCCATCCCATACATGTGTAAGTGACTTAGTTGTTTTACTATAGAGTTGATCATTAGTTATTTAGTTCATGCCATCCGATAAAGAGACGACTTGAGCCCTTAAGCTAGGCTCACTTTAATTTGTTGCGGATGATGGCTGCTCATATTCCATCACCGCTATCCACTTCCATGCAAAGCCATCCAAATCCGTGTCCTTAGTTCTATGGGGAGTAGTTCTGATCCATTTTCCTTGGCCAGGGTTTACCCCCAGTTGCTCCAATCCGTATCAAGCCAGCTAGTTTCCGCTCCAAGTTGTAACATCCCTAATTTTTGATAACATTATTCAAAAGATTTAATAAGATAAATTAAATATAATAATGTAAATTTTAAGTGTAGGATTGATTTCACCCTAGAGGGGGGTGAATAGGGTGATGCTGTTAATTATAAAAATTAATTGCGGAAGCTTATAAAATTATTTCAACACAGATAAATCAAAATTATAGCAGCACAGATAATAGCAGAATAATAAATGCAGAAATATAACGACATAGAATTTGCCCTGCTTCAGCAAAATCCTGCCTACGTACTGACCCCAAGGTTTATACTAGAAATTATGTAGTCACACACTTACACACGTAAACTCGCGACACCCGCTACTGACTAACTTAACTCTACCCTCAAAGCCCTGCCACAACTCAGCCATTGAGTTGCGAATTCTCAAACTACGCCACGTAGTTTGTCCCTAGTCACACGACTAGTAATTACACAATTTTCAAAAGAAAATACAAAAGACATTAATTTAAAAACACTTAAAAACAACAAAATCCTAATTTTAAACTTTTAATCCAATATTAAAGAAAAAGGGGCCGGCCCTATTTAATTAAGCAAGACACTGCCTCCTTTATTTCTTTTCTTATGTATTCAGACCATTCCTCCTTTATTCTGTATAATGGCGGCTCGTTCCTTTGCTTGCAAGTTAGGGCTTTGTATAAAATTGAAGAAGCCGACTTTAATTACTTCGATCAGGTGGATTGTTCTTCGTGATTGCTTGACGATCGATTGTACTTTGAATACGGCTGCTTCTTCTCGATCGAATTCGGTGATTTGGTATGTGATTTATTCCTTTTTGCTTTACTGTTATGCTTGCTTGAACTCGATTATCCTTCCGCCGAGATGATTATGGGTTTATATATATTTCGATCTCCTTATTTTTCGTTCGTATATTTCATATGAATTCGTCAATTATTTTTGCTTGAATTCGTCTCGGCCACTCAATGTTGCTTGGATGTTGATGATTTCTCTGACTTTGTCAATTACGTATAATTTGATACTTGATACTCACGTTCCTGATTCATGACTTGGCCAATTTACTTGGCCACCACGGTTTCGAATCTGCACTGTTCGATCTTTGGTCTTTTTGACTTTGGCTTGTGATATTGTGATGATTTCTGACCTTCGTGGTTGAGCTTGCTACTGTTGGTTTCTGACTTGTTCTAATTTTTGTTTTCTTCTTTCAACTTGTTTATCACCTGACTTCGGCACTAATTAACTTCCTTTGGTTTAGTTTCACTGTTTAGATTCAGTGCACTACATATATGTGTGTGTTCATATTTGTAGCATTCTTGGCAATATCATTCACTGATTATTCTCTTGAGTCGCATTGTTGGTCTGTACCTGTGCATTACATTTTCCACTAACATGTGCTTCAATATGCATTGAGTACTTTGTTCATTGTGATGGCACTATCCAGTTGAGTTTGAGCTATATAACTTGAACTTGATCTCGAGTTGGTGCCATTTTCTTCTGCACTGTTTCATTGATACATACATATGTCTTGTTGAAATGTTGGATTTGTATTTGATGTGTGCACCACTTGTGATCTTCTTTCTCACACTGCTGTCACTTGTAATTGCCGTAGTTTGCAGTCTTTGTAAAAAAAAACATTCGAGGCAGTTTGCATATTTGTTTCGTGACACTCTGCTTGGTGTTGCTTGATGCTTTGTACTTGTAGTCTGATTTTGTGCATTTGTGTTTGTTAACTTCTACTTGGTGTTGCTGCATTGAATTTGACTTGAGAACTTTTGTGTTGTGCTTTTGTTTGGTGCACATCCTTGACCTGTTGCAGTGTTCATTCTAGCTTGTAACTGTGTCAAGTTGTTGTTTCATTGAGTTTGGTCATTTATATACTTCATGTATACTTCCTTGAGTTTGACATGAAATGGTTCATCACTGTTTTATGTATTGTTGCATTCCTGTATATGGTGTTCTGGTTTGATGTACACAATTCATTTGTTACCAGACCTGTAGCCTTTGTGCATTGTTTATGTCATTCCTTTGGTGCAGTTTGTTTTGCATCTCCATTTGTTGTACTCGAGTTATTTGATTGCATTGAGTACTGAATTGCATTCACTACATTTGCCGTTTGTCACTGTTGCATCAAATTTAGGTTGCTGCTTTGTTATGTAGTAGCCTAGTTTCCTGGTGCATATGTTTCATTTTGAAGTTGCCGTGTATATGATGCATGTTTTGTAGACTTTGTTTGCTACTAGGTCGACATGTATATATACATACTTTGATCATAACATTCATTTGAGTTGCACCTGTGTTGAATCTAGCTTTAAAGCTCGGGTTTGACCTTATGCTGATATTATGACATTATTTTTATTACACTTGAGTTGAACCTGGCATTATGGGTTTGACCTGTGCTCACCTGTCCCTGTAGTTTTATCAAGTGTACATATCAGTGTGCACGACCTTGTGGCATATACAGTGATACACTATGTATGTCACAAGCTGTTCGTGTATGATGAATTCAAAATTAAATGATGACGAACAAGCCAAATAACTGAGGCAAATATTATTTTCAAAATACACATTTTATTTTTTACCACAAAAATATTTTATTTTCAATTTTACTACGTCAATGTATATTTCTGCAGATTTCTTAGAAGCTAGATTCAATTTGGAGTGAAGTTGAAGGTAAAATACGAGTTGAGTGAATGAGTGATATGTAGTGAGGTCAAATGTAAATGTGAATTGTGATATAATCAAAATTGTACTGTAATTGAAGTTGTATATAGTGAGAGCTTGAAATTTGTGCTATAAAAAAATTGTAATAAATATTTGTTTGAATAAAATTTCTGTTTGAATTCAAATTCTGTGTTATTTATTTTATTCAGCAAATATTTATTTAATCTACGAGAATTAAAATATTATATTAACAACATTTAAATGAATATATATATATATATATGTTTATTATCATCAAACAAAAATCATATAATCGCATATTCAACAATCTCCCCCTTTTGATGATAACAAACATATATTTAAGATTTTGAATATGTTAAATGTATTTGATCATTGATACTCTCTACTTGCTTCCCCTATTTAAATGCTTCCTCTCTACACAAAGCTCCCCCTTCATATATGCATGCAAATGAGCCTTGATGCAAAAAGAAAATATTTGACCTTTGCTTGATTTTATTTGATAAAATCTTAACTTTTCTCTCCCCCTTTTGTTATCAGCAAAAGAGTAATAGTGTTAGAAAAATGGAGGTAAAGTGATAGATATTAATCCAACGTTAAAACTCAATTGAATATAAATATTAAATTTCAATAAAAAATCAAACAAAAATCATAAATACTTTGGTAGGCGCATATTCCACTTTTAGAATGATGGGAATGATGTCATCATATAAAGCCATACAGTTGTGTCAATTTATGGCATATTTATATCAAGAATTTGAATATCTACCAACCATGCATAACCGTTAGGACTTTTAAATGAGATTAGTAGTATTCTAATTTTATTTTAACAAATGAATTCAAGTATCTTCTAACCACGCAAAACCGTGAGGACTTTTAAATGGGATTATAATCAACTTGTTTATTTTAAAAATCAATTTTTGATATGCGTTCCATACATGCATAACCATGAGGACTTTTAAATGAGTATGGAAGCACATAACAAATTCCAAGTATTTCACCCATGCATAACCGTGAGGACTTTTAAATGAGAGTGAATACTTTGGATTTTATTTTAGTTGTTTATTATTATTATTATTATTATTATTAATAAAAAAAATTACTTTAAAAAAATGTAAAATGAAAAACAAATGATTCCTGTTTAAAGTACCACATATTGACAAACTATATTGAATTTTGATAAGTGATGGTTGTTTGAAATATGATAGAAAAAGAGATGGTCATGGAATTTTTACCAACAAAAAAGTTTTACAACTCTTGTTTAAATTTCTAAAGAATTTACTTACTATACCGTCTCAAGTCATAATATATGATAAATATCAACGCTCATCACTTTTTCAATCACTATTTATCTTTTCGATAATTATTAGGGAGTTAGATAAGTCAAAATAGTCATTTAAAATCAAATTCAAAAATAATTATAAAATCAATTTTTCAAAATGACTGATCTGAAAACATGGTCAAAAATAATTTTCTAGAAGGGGTTATATGAGAAATATTTCTGCTATTTGAAAATTATTTGAAATGAAAAATATGCAGATATTTTCTTTGAAAAACGATGCAGTTACTAAATGTCTCAAAAATCACGTTTAACTAGTAATTTTTCTATCAACTAGATTACCAGTGTAATCTGCATATGAATTTCTCTTTCACTCAAAATTATCACTAATTGAATTTGATAGACCAGACCATGAAGTGTGCAAAAAAATATCTCAAAATCAATTTTAACAGCTTTTTAAATGATATTCTCTTGAATTTGAATTGAAGCCGTGTTAATAATCAAAAACCATGAATATAGAGTCAGCCGTAAAATAACCAAATGTATTATCATCCAATAAAACACTATTATTAATCCAAAGTAATATATATGAAGTAATTCAATGACTCTACAGATTTCTATAGTGTTCTTGGCATAAAAATATAATTGGCCAACAATTTTGAATAAGTCAGAATCAAAATCATCATTATTTCGTCAACTTATTATTGGCTGATTTGACTCAGATTGCGGTGCAGATTATCACATTTAATATATCGTTCAAATAAATATACCATTACCTGTTTTACCTTTACGATGTTTTTTGTTGTTTTCCATTGTGATTTTGTCACCTTTATACTAGGCTAAGGAACTTTTCTTTGTCGCTCGTTGTGTCCTTGGAACAGCCAGAATCCAAGTAGCACTATTGTTGTTCCTTAACCTGCCACCACGCCTACACGGGAAAAGATTTTTGTGACCTATTTGTTTTTATAGGTCCATGGTTGTTAGTGGAAGAATATTTAAAATAATTTTGTGGAGACCCAAAACTATTTATATATGTTCTCTTCGGCACCCAAATTTGTTTAACTTTGTGAGATTTTATATTTGTGCCTTTTGGAACCCAAATCGGTATAGTTTTCTCGTGTTTGGGTCCATACCAACAACTATTTTGATCGTGTCCTAATTTTCTACAAATTGCACATTGAATTTTCTTGATTAATCTCATTTCTAATATTTTTAGATTGATGATAACCAAGTCCTTATCTAACTGTATTAACAGTTTGTTTCCCTAAGAGCATATTCAACGATTTTTCACTTTTGGAAAATTTATCTAAAGTTGTTGACAATTGTTGGACTTGTGTTTTGAGAGATTCATTTTCGTTTAACAATTGTGTGCACTTTTTAGTAGAATTTTCTCTCCTAGTATTTTCACTTTCTTTCGAAATTAGAATTTAATTTTTAAGTGATTTTATATTGATTTCTGATTTTTTAATTTCTTCTTCGAATGTTGGACACTTATCACACTTAGTGATCCTACTATGATAGGTTTTAACTAATTGGTCAAGTTGTTCACTTAATTCTATCAAAGTATCTTTTTGTGATTCAAGTTTGGCATACTTCTCCCTAAGTCGTTCAAAACAGCCATTTACTTCGTGGAAATATATAAGTAATTCTGAGTGAGTGATTTTTGATACCTCGCTTGGCTCGTCATCGTCGCTATCAGTTATATTTCCCTAAATGCACATATCTGCTTTCTCACTCTCACCGCTAGAACTTTGATTATCTTCATCACTTGTATTCCATGTGGCTGCAAAACTTCTCCTTTTTTATTTCTTTTCAAAGTCGTGTCAATTTTGAGGACAATTGGGCTTGATATGTCTGGGTTGGTTGCACTTGTGATAGATGATCTTCTGTTCTTCTGAGTAGTCTAGTGCTTTGGCTATTCTGCTTTTCAATTTTTGATTTCGAGCTGGATTTCCGTATTTGTAATTCCACTTTTTGAATTTCTTCATTAGTAATGCCAGCTCTGCTGCTCCAACATCATCGTCATCGTCATCACTTTCGGTTGTTCCTTTCAGAGCTATTGATTTCTTTCGAGTATCTCATCCTTCATGCTCTTCCTTGAATTTCATTTCTAGCTCATAAGTGGTGAGATTTCCGATGAGTTCATCAAGTTTCATATATTTTAAATCTTTTGATTCTTGAATGTCCGTCATTTTGGCTTCAAAACTTCGTGGAAGGACTCTGAGGATTTTTCGGACTATCTCCAACTCTGTGTACGATTTTCCAAGAGCTTTTGATTTGTATACGATATTGGAAAGTCGTCCATACATCTCTTTGACATTTTCTTCCTTCTCCATTGTGAAGTTCTCATATTCGTTGCTTAGCATGGCAAGGCGAGATCCTTTGACTTAAGATGTTCCTTCGTGAGTCACTTCTAGCGTGTGCCATATTTCCTACGCAGTTAGACAATGTGAGACACGATTACATTTAAATTGATCTAATGAACAGATAATAGAATTCATAGCTTTGGCATTAGCATTTTGTAATTTATTTTCTAGTTCTGTCCCTTGATCATTTGGTTTATCTATTTCCTGATTATCTACAATTATAGTTGGTGCTCTATAACCTGTCTCAACAATATTCCAAGCGTCAATGGTTTTCAGAAAAATTTTCATTCTATTTTTCCAGTAGGCGTATTCTCCATTGAACATTGGTTGTCTAACTATGGACTGACCCTCAGCAAAAGCATTATTAAAAGAATCCATTTTAAAAATTCAAATTTTTTTAAAAACAAAAAATTGTTTCTGAAAAGTGAATTATTTTTTAAAAACAAAAGTTGACTTCTATTCTTAGCTCTGATACCACTTGTAGGATCGATTTTACCCTAGAGGGGGGTGGTGAATAAGGTGATGCTGTTAATTATAAAATTTAATTACGGAAGCTTATAAAATTATTTCAATACAGATAAATCAAAATTATAGCAGCATAGATAATAGGAGAATAATAAATGCAGAAATAGAACGACATAGAATTTACCCAGCTTCGGCAAAACCCTACCTACGTGTTGCCCCCAAGGTTTCTACTAGAAATTAAGTAGTCACACGCTTACACACGTAAACTCGCGACACCCGCTATTGACTAACCTAACTCTACGCTCAAAACCCTGCCACAACTCAGCCACTGAGTTGCGAATTCTCAAACTACGCTACATAGTTTGTCCTCTAGTCATACGACTAATAATTACATAATTTTCAAAAGAAAATACAAAAGACGATAATTTAAAAACACTTAAAAACAACAAAACCCTAATTTTAAACTTTTAATCCAATATTAAAGAAAAAGGGGCCGGCCCAATTCAATTAAGAAAAACATGGCCTCCTTTATTTCTTTTCTTATGTATTCGGCCCGTTCCTTCTTTGTTCTGTATAATGGCGGCTTGTTCCTTTGCTTGCAAATTAGGGCTTTGTATAAAATTGAAGAAGCCGACTTTAATTACTTCGATCGGGTGGATTGTTCTTCGTGATTACTTGGCGATCGATTGTACTTTAAATATGGCTGCTCCTTCTCGATCGAGTTCGGTGATTCGGTATGTGATTTATTCCTTTTTGCTTTTCTGTTATGCTTGCTTGAACTTGATTGTCCTTCCACCGATGATGATTATGGGTTTATATATAGTTCAATCTCCTTATTTTTGGTTCGTATATTTCATACGAATTCGTCAAATATTTTTGCTCGAATTCGTCTTTGACCACTCGATGTTGCTTGGATGTTGATGATTTCTTTGACTTTGTCAATTTTGTATAATTTGATACTTGATACTCACGTTCCTGATTCATGACTTGGTCAATTTACTTGGCCACCATGGTTTCGAATCTGCACTGTTCGATCTTTGGTCATTTTGACTTCGGCTTGTGATATTGTGATGATTTCTGACCTTTGTGGTTGAGCTAGCTACTGTTGGTTTCTGACTTGTTTTAATTTTTGTTTTCTACTTTCAACTTGTTTATCACCTGACTTCGACGCTAATTGACTTCCTTGTGGTTTAGTTTCACTGTTTAGATTCATTGCACTACATATATGTGTGTGTTCATATTTTTAGCATTCTTGGCAATATCATTCACTGATTATTCTCTTGAGTCGCATTGTTGGTCTGTACCTGTGCATTACATTTTCCACTGACATGTGCTTCAATATGTATTGAGTATTTGTGTTCATTGTGATGGCACTGTTCAGTTAAGTTTGAGTTGTATAACTTGAACTTGATCTCGAGTTAGTGCCATTTGCTTCTGCACTGCTTCATTGATACTTACATATGTCTTGTTGAAATGTTGTATTTGTATTTGATGTGTGCACCACTTATGGTCTTCGTTTTCACACTGCTATCACTTGTAATTGCCGTAGTGTTGCAGTCTTTGTAAAAAAAATATTCGAGGCAGTTTGCATATTTGTTTCGTGACACTCTGCTGGGTGTTGCTTGATGCTTTGTACTTGTAGTCTGATTTTGTGCGTTTGTGTATGTAAACTTCTGCTTGGTTTTGCTGCATTGAATTTGACTTGAGAACTTTTGTGTTGTGCTTTTGTTTGGTGCACATCCTTGACCTGTTGCAGTGTTCATTCTAGCTTGTAACTGTGTCAAGTCGCTGTTTCATTGAGTTTGGTCATTTCTATACTTCATGTATAATTCCTTGAGTTTGATATGAAATGGTTCATCACTGTTTTATGTAATGTTGCATTCCTGTATATGCTGTTCTGGTTTGATGTGCACAATTCATTTGTTGCCAGACCTGTAGCCTTTGTGCATTGTTCATGTCATTCCTTTGGTGCAGTTTGTTTTGGATCTCCATTTGTTGTACTCGAGTTATTTGATTGCATTGAGTACTGAATTGCATTCACTTGTGTACATATGCTGTTTGTCACTGTTGCATCAATTTTGGTTGCTGCTGTGTTACGTAGTAGCCTAGTTTGCTGGTGCATATGTTTCATTTTGAAGTTGTCGTGTATGTGATGCATGTTTTGTTGACTTTGTTTGCTACTAGGTCGACATGTATATATACATACTTTGATCATAACATTCATTTGAGTTGCACCTATGTTGAATCCAGCTTTAAAGCTCGGGTTTGACCTTGTGCTGATATTGTGACATTATTTTTATTGCACTTGAGTTGAACTCGGCATTTTGGGTTTGACCTGTGCTCACCTGTCCCTGTAATTTTATCAAGTGTATATATCGGTGTGCATGGCCTTGTGCCACATACAGTGATACACTGTGTATGTCACAAGCTATTCGTGTATGATGAATTCAAAATTAAATGATGACGAACAACCTAAATAACTGAGGCAAATATTGTTTTCAAAATCCACTTTTTATTTTATACCGCAAAAATATTTTATTTTCAATTTACCACGTCAATGTATATTTCTACAGATTTCTCAGAAGCTGGATTCAATTTGGAGTGGAGTTGAAGATAAAATACGAGTTGAGTGAATGAGTGATATGTAGTGAGGTCAAATGTAAATGTGAATCGTGATATAATCAAAATTGTACTGTAATTGAAGTTATATATAGTAAGAGCTTGACATTTGTACTATACAAAAATTGTAATAAATATTTGTTTGAATAAAATTTCTGTTTGAATTCAAATTCCGTGTTACTTATTTTATTCAGCAAATATTTATTTAATCTATGAGAAATAAAATAGTATATTAACAAATACATTCAAGTGAATATATATATATATATATGTTTATTATCATCAAACAAAAATCATATACTCGCATATTCAATAGTGCCTAGTAGAAGATTTAATGGGCTTAAGAATAGGGTTTTTGTTAATTAAATTACATAAGGGTATATTAGGAATTTTCCGCCCACTACCCTTACCCTTATATATTTTTGTTTCTACCTTATCTTCCCATTCATGTCATTTTGAAATGCAAAATTAAAAGCTTAAGGAAGGCCAGCCATTAAGAGAAGAAGAAGACTTCAAATTAAAAGCTAGCGAATTAAGCTTAGGGGAAATCAATCTCAATCCAATGTCCTTATCTAAATCAATGTGAATAATAATTCCATCTCTATTTTGTTTTGAATCATATGTTTTCGAATTTAAGAAAAAATTGTTTTTATGATAAATTAGATTATGTATGCTAGAATATTGATTTGTTTAATTAAACATGATTGTTTAAATAGGGTTACACATGGTTTTAAGGTAAAACAGGCTTTTAATGATGTTTAAATGCCATGAAAAATATTTGTGTTGTGTTAAAAATAATTTTGGAGTTGGGTTTTAATTTTGATAATTTTCCAACCATGGAAAGATTATTATGCATTTTCAAAGAAAAATATGGTTATTTGATATATAAATTTATTTTGGAAAATAAATTAAGATTTTGGGATCGGAATTTTCATATGTTAGATAACATGATTAAAGTGAACTTTTGGAATTTTTAAGTATTTTTCCAAAGTGATTTGCTAAGCAAATTAAATTATTTTAGAAGAGGGACTTCTTTGCAAAATCCTTTTTGTTTAATAGAAGGGATTAATCGATTAACTTAACCGTGGTTTAGATTTGAAATTAGCAGTAGTTATTTTGGTAAAGAATTCGATAAAGTTAAGGCAACCAATCAGGTGTTGACACGTGGCAGGTTAGTTGCAAAAAGATTTGCTTTAAGTAGTATTAAACCATGTTTACTCAGAAAAGAGGGTTCGCCTACTTTGGGAAGTACTTTTCGACGCAGAAACTTTTTCCCTCAACATAGTTGAAACCTATTAAGCCGAAACAAATATATAAGGTATCACAATGATGGTACACAGTGGATTGAAGGAAGGCGAAAGGTAAGGTGTCCAAAGCATGGCTTCTAAAGGAGTCGCTACCTCGGTTTGTTTTTAAAAGAGAAGCGGCCGCTTTTGTTTTGTTTTAGCCATCGAAGAGTCCAAGCATATTGTTTCGAAAGAGTTTTTAAAAGATTTTGTAAGGATTTCCACTAACTTAAGTTTGCTTTCGACTGGATTCCTTTACTTATGAAAGAATCTCTTGCAAGAAGAGGTTCCGACCTAGTCGAAGCCCTGCTGCCATTCTTTAGCCTTTCGATGGTATTGAAGATATCAACGTTGTTGAATGGTACTTTGTTTTATAAGTTTAAGCCACTTCCTGTAGCTTTCGATAGGGGTTAAGGGTTTTGAAGGCAATGATTTCGAAAGGGGTTTCGACGCTAACCTTCCGCTATTTTACCCAGATGTTTTATGCTTTCGAAAGGATGGTGCCGACGCCATCTTGTTTCCCCAATATTTTTATATGATAAAGGATGATTATGAAAGAGATGCTTTAGCATATATTTACTTTGATCCAAATAATATTTTAAGTATAATCCAATGGTTTCAAAAGGGAGACTCAATAATTTCGAAAGGGTAACTTCCAATGGTGTCGAAAGGGATACTTTTAACTGGTTTTGAAGCTATGCCTTTAAAGTTAAATATTAATACTTTAATACAATCGAAAGATTTCAAAAGGAAGGTTTTAAAGTATTAGAAAGGCATGAGCCTAATGTTTTAAAGGTAGAATTTAATGCTTTTGAAAGGAGGTCAAGCTATGAAGTTGAAAGCAAGGTTTCAAAGGCGTCGAAAGGTTTTGTAATCCAAACTCAAATTTTTAAAGGAAAAACCCATGGCTAAATTAAAGGAGTTTTGAATAGGTTTTGAGAAGAAGCTTTCCTTGATAAAATAATAGGTTAAAGGGATTAACCATGTTTTATATTAAACCTACAGAAGTGGTATTATTATGTTATTATGCATGCTTCTTCAAATATATATATATATATATATATATATTCATATTAAAATAGACCCATACTATATTTTGGGGGAAAGGGAAGAAGAACTAGCTAGGTTGACCCACTAGTGAATATAAATTGATTAACTGCTGGATGAGTAGAATTGCATCAAAGAGGTCAAGCAGACCAGAATATAGGATGCCTAAATATAGATGTTGTTAGGGGGACTGGTTCCTAATGATCCCATGAAATGACTAGGAGGTTATTGGAGTTACCAATACGTTCATAATGATCTCATGAAAACTATGCTATAAAGAGTTGTTGGCATGGAACATTTGGTTTGTAGTGCACCAATGAAAGCTATTTCCGGATTAAGTTATTGACAGTTGTCACTAGGTTCCTTGTTAATCCATGAAAACTAGGATAAGAGAGAAGTTATTGGAGTCACCAGTAGGTTAAGGGGAACCCATGAATTAATTAAGTTAATTGGCAGGAGCTAATAGTTTCATAGTGCACCCATGAAAACTTTGAAATAGGACAGAGAGTCCATATATTGAATAAGGTTATTAGTAAGTCCATGAAAACTAAGGGGTTAATATTGACCCTAGAAACTATAAAATATGACAGCTATTCAATTTAAACAGAAGATGGGAAATCCAGTATGTTTCAGATTGTTTGCATATCATCATAATATTTTGAAATTACTATGTTTTTAACCATTGTGGTTGTAGGAGCACAGTATACGATTTTATAAAGGTTTTAAGATACTATTGAGGGGAATAGTCGTTTCGCTAAGTGGCGTGGTCTCACTAGATATCTAAATGATTGGGATGGTAAATTATTATTCATATCAGGCTTTATGTCTATCTCGACTTTATATTTTCCCTTTAAACTCTCGGGTACTCACTTGATTTTGAGTAGTTTGAGAGTTGAGATTTTCAGGTACCTCATTAGGCAAATAAAGCTTCCGGAGACATGCAAGAGGCATGGTAGTTATTTAGATTTTTCTTTTATTTGATTCCATTGTGTTGTTTGTAATGGTATTGTTATATTGCATGTATATACTCTGATTATCCAAGGGGGCATCTTCATATGTCGCTCTTGGCGTATGTTGTAATAAATATATTTTCTTTGAACGTGATTTGCGATTGTGGGCTTACGTAATGAATTGTAAATGTTTTGGAATGGAATGTGATTTGTTTGAATTTTAATTTTTTGTCCATATTCATGTGTTTCAGTATATCAATGAACTTAGCACTATCGTATTTGGTCACCGAGGATTAATAACTATGGATGACTACAACATCTGCAGTCGTTAGTTTTGGGCCTCTAAGTAGAGGGATGTTACAAGTCGGTCAGAGCATAGGTTTATGAAACTTTAAAAGAAATTTAAAACCAGAAATTTTTTGAAACATACTTCCAATGAATCAAAAAATATGATCGGGGTTTGGGTTAATGTTATAGTAACATACTTGTATTTGATATATATATATATATATATATATAAGTACGTATTCCCCTCTCTCTGCAACCGTTCTTCTGTATCTTACTAAGGCTCGTATGTAGATTTACGAGAAAGAGGATATGGAAACAGGAAACAGAAAAGTAAATTTAGGTAGAGAAAGCAACACAACCAACGGAAATCCCCGACCTAATACCAGGAAGAACCAAGTTCGATAGGCTAATGGTATCCCAAATGCTGAAGCCAACGCAGGTGCTGGAAATCTGCCAGTAGATGCGGGGATGGTGTATCAGTTGTTGGCCAATATTTGGCAAGCTGGAGTTGCTGGTAATGTTGGAGGAGCTAATCCTATGGCTCTAGTTGGGAATAACTACGCTAAGTTGAGCAGAGATTACATCAATTTCGGTGGAAAGCCATTTTCTAAAATAGAGGATGCTTTTAAAGTTGAGAATTGGGTATTGCACTGTGTGAGGATTTTTATCAACCTAGGATTGGATGATGGGAAAAGGAGGAGGCTGGCCTCTAGGAAGTTGCAAGGGGCGACGCTTCACTGGTGGAGTAGTGTGACCGCCAGAGTTTCGGAGGAAGAATTGACATGGGCTGACTTCAGAATGAGGCTTAAGAAAAAGTTTTTATCTGAGGCTGCTAAGTCGGCATTGATGAGGAAGTTTATGGATCTAGTCCAAGGTAATTGTCTGTAGTCGAGTATGCTGCTAAGTTTGATGAGCTGTCTCGATATGGATATGCCACTATAGACACTGATATCAGAAGGAATGAGAGGTTCATTCGTGGACTGAGACCGAAGCTTGCTAGAAAGACCATGACCCGTATCCGTGATCCTTTTAATGTAGTGGTAGAGATCGCCATTCGCCATGAAGAGATGATGGCTGGTTGTGCTAGTGAGAAGTCAGTTGAATCCCAAGGTCCTCAGGGAAAGAAGCGAAAGTTTTTTAAGAAGAAAGGAGCCTAGAAAGGGGAGGCTGCCAAGAAGGTAAAGGCTGATTTGTTGTGCTTCAAATGTGATAGGAAGGGTCATTATGCTCATGAGTGTCGGATAGGCAAAGGGAATAAGGCTGCATACAAGAAGAATGTGAAGTGCTTCAATTGTGATCAAGTTAGGCATTGCAAGAACCAAGTGTTTAGAGCCAGTCAGGATGGACAATGGGAAGGTTTTTGCTGTTGGATCATCAGTTAATCCTACTGCAGCTGATAAAGGAAAGGCTGTGATGGAAGGTACATTTTTGATTCATAGTATACTAGTTAGGATACTATTTGATATCGGTGCATCACGTTCATTTATATCACAGTATTTAGTTGATAGGTTATGCTTAGAACCGACATACCTTTTTACTTCCTTAAGGGTTGTGGATCCAATATGAGGGTATGCAACTCTGGGGATGGGATGTGACCAGTTGGAACTTGATTTGTTAGGTCATAAGTTTTCATGCAACTTGTATATTTACGATTTCGTAGATTTCGGAATCATTTTGGGTATGGATTAGTTGAGAAGGTATGAGGCCAGGATGTTTTGCCAGAATGGGGAGATATCTTTGAGACATCTTGACAGTCATAAACGAATTATATTCTCAGTACAGAATTCCGACCGGAGTATTTATGCTCTGTTAAGTGCAATGGAAGTGGGAGAAGAGCTAAGTCAGGTTCGAGTGGCAAGAGAATTTGCAGTTGTCTTTGAGCCGGTCACATGACAACCACCGAAATGGGTTGTTGAGTTTTAGATTGATCTTGTGCCAGGAGATGAACCTGTGTGCAGACCACCTAGCAGAATGGCACCAATAGAGATGAAGGAACTGAAGGTGCACCTAGTGGACTTAGAAGGAAAGACTTTTATTAGACCAAGCAGTTCTCCTTGGGGAGCTACCGTAGTATTTGTGAAGAAACAAGACAGGTCACTAAAGATGTGTATCGACTATTATAAGCTAAATGAAAGGACAAAAAAAAAGTACCCTTTTGCCGAGAATTGATGATCTGTTTGATTAGTTGAGTGGAGCCAATGTGTTTTCCCAGTTGGACTTGGCGACAGGGTTCCATCAGTTGAGAGTGGCAGAGGACGATATTCCTTTGCTTCATTTCAAACTTGATACGGTTCGTATGAGTGCTTAGTAATGCCATTCAGGTTGATGAATTCACCTGCTTTCTTTGTCGATATGATGAATCGAGTCTTCTGAGAGTATTTGGATAGATTCATGTTGGTGTTTATAGATGACATTTTGATATACTCTAAGAATGAAAGAGAGCATAAAGATCATCTTAGAGCTATGTTGAAGACACTAAGGCAGAATCTGCTAAAGACAAAGTTTCCAAGTTTCATTTTTGGAAGAAAGAGGTTCAGTTTTTTGGTTATGTGGTTTCAGAGAAAGGGTTGTTAGTCAATCCAGATAAGATCGAAGCTATAAAAAATTGGAAGAGACCAGAGATGGCGAACGATATCAGAAGTTTTCATGGACTTGCTAGCTATTACTGAAGATTTATTAGGATTTCTCATGGATAGCAGCGCCTTTGACTAAGAGTACCAGGAAGGAAGTGAAGTTTGTTTGGTCCGATAAATGTGAGGAAGCATTCCTTAAGTTAAAGCATTTGTTGACCATTTCTCCAGTGTTAGTAGTTTTAGATGGAAACCAAGGGTTGGTGGTATATATTGATGCATGTGGGACTGGATTGGGAGTAGTGTTGATATAGAGGAGCAAAGTCATTGCCTACGCATCCATGTAGCTTATGCTGCATGAAGCAAGATATCCTACTCATAACTTGGAGTTGGTTGTGGTGATTTTTGCCTTAAAGTTTTGGAGGCATTATCTCTTAGGGGAGAGATTTGAGTTGTATACCGATCATAAGTCTTTAAGATATCTATTCTCTCAGAAGGAGTTGAATATGTGACAGCAGAGATGACTGGAGTTTTTGGCTGCTTATGATTTTAGTATAGAGCATACACCAGAGAAAGGTAATAATGTGGCTGATGCTCTTGGCAGAAGACATCAGAATGTGGTGCTAGCTATGTTGGTAGAATGGAAGGATCTAGAAGCTTTGTCTAGTTGTGGTGTGCAGTTAAGATCGAATGCTATTTCTAATCAGGGTACTACTATGTTGTCCTATTTACAACTTCGACCAGTGTTGATTGAGAGAATTGCTTCTAACCAGAGGGAGGATCCATTATTAGCCGAGAGGATTAGAAAGATTGAGGTTGGGACCGAGGTCGACGATTTGAAAGATTTTTGTCTTGAACGGAGTGGATGGTTGAGGAAAAAGGGGCGATTATGTGTTCCAGATGTTCAGAACTTGAGGGAAGAAGTTCTTGAGGAGTGTTATCGATCCAAGTTTGCGATTCATCCTGGCAGGACCAAGATGTATCAAGATATAAAGAGGAGCTTCTATTGGAAGGTCATGAAGAGAGGTGTTGGCTTGTGGGTTAGGCACTGTATAAACTGTAAACAAGTGAAAACCGAACATCAGAAGCCAAGCGGGTTACTTCAGCCTCTAGAGATTCTAGATTGGAAATGTGATCGATATCCATGGATTTTATAGATGGCTTGCCAAGGTCAAGGAGAGGAAATGAGAGTATATTGGTTATTTGGATAAGTTGACCAAGAGTGTCCATTTCACTCCAGTAAAGTCGACCAGGACGGCACCAGTTTTGGCAAAGTTGTTCATGAAGAACATAATTAGACTTCATGGAGTTCCTAGTAGCATAGTTAGCGACAGAGATGCTTTATTCACTAGCGAATTCTGGAAGAGTCTACAGGATGTGCTAGCATAACGACCCATATTTTTGATAATTATTAATATTCAATTAAATAAAAATTTTGAATAAATTTGTTAGGAAAAAAATAAGATTTTATTTATAAAAATTTAATTATAATACAATTTATAAGCTTAATTAAAATTTCTATTAATGGCATATGTTTGCAATAAGCTAAGGATGTTAAAATATGTTAGTTGTATGTAAATTTCTAATTGATTGGAATAATAAATGTTTCTTTATTAAAGAAGAAATCCTATGTTTATTTATTTGAAATGGTTGTTAGCTGAAAGATTGATTACAGAGATGAGAAACTACTATTTAGTAAGAAATGCATAATTCCTGTTTGTATCTAATAGTTCATAAATATGTTTAAATTACTATTAGATGGAAAATAATTGTTCTATTTCTCATTACATTTATTTAAACCATTTTGAAATCCACCTTTACAATCAATTGAAATTAATGTAATTGAATAATTTCAATTAATAGGAGAGACGACACTAAATTGTATATTTATAAGTGTAATTAAACAAGCTTTTGTTCTGTGAAAATACAAGAAAAGTTTGATTTAATCAAAAGAATATTTTTATTAAATAAAATGAATGTTTGAATTCTTAATGTAAGTCTAATTTCAAAGAATAGAATGATTGATTTAAAAGAAAAATATATGTCTATTTGAATTGTGTTTTAGCATACAGATTGATTGCAAGAATAGAAGAATCATTTAAGTAAGTTATTTATTACACTGGTGTATAAACAACAAATTTATAAACGTCTTTAAATGACTAAAGGAAATAATTGTTTTGTATATCTTCCAATATTAGTTCGTCTCTTTTGAAATTTAACTTTGTAATTAATTGCAGTTACTGGAATTAAAATATTTCAATTAAAAGGAAAGAAAACGTTGATTACAAGTAATAGATTTAATAAAAGAAATGCACGTTTTATGTTAAACAGAAAAGGCGTTTTAATGGAAATATAAGATCACTTTGGAAAAACCAAACTGAATATTTTCATTTTTAAAGTAAATATAATATTATTTATTTTATGTTGATAAAAAAATTAAATGTGTACAAAATTTCATTTTCCTTTGGTTTCCAGACTTTTCCATTCCCACATACATTTCCTTATGCATTATTAATGCCTGAAGCTTTCAAAACAAAACGTAAAATTCATTTTTGTCACTCCACCTTCATTTCCTTATTATTAAATGACTTGAAAGTTTATTTCTTCACTTGTATTTTATTTATCCTGACACCTCGTATTCATTTAGTTCAAATTGTTCTTTGCTGATGGTATATTCTTATCATAAAATTGTTCACCTTTTAAATTTTCCCTGTGACGCCCTACCCCGAGACCCACATTAACAAAGAGAATTACTGGGTAATTCTGTCTGTTAATGTAGAGAAAAAGGCTATTAGGGGCGGCCATCTATAATCTTGTCTTAAACATCTACTGCATACGTCGATAAGTGCTCTATATTTTTTTTTCCATTTCAAGTGGATCGACATATCCAATAAATGCTTAATACAAAACTATAAGTGGCTAATGGATCTATCAGAAAAAAGTACAATAACAGAATTCATATCACATCACAGAACAGTAATCATCATATATATAAATACATATACACTGATACATCCTAGTACAATGCAAAACAATATACAAAAGTGGTTCAGAGACCACACTATATACATCGAATCAAAACACACATCAGAGTCAAACAGAAAGAAATATAAACTACACAGAAATGCTAGGCTGATATCCAAGCAGATGTATCAAAGCTAAGTCCTAAAACTGATAGCTAACCTGAAACAACTCGGTCTGACCCGAGTATAAAATACGCGGGTCAGTCTAGCAAAAAAAAAACAAGTTAATAAGGATAGACGATAATATGAAGCATAAGATATAAGGCGATAATTATTCTCAAATGAAAAGAGGCAATAGAAAGAACACATACTCATGACATAAGTGAAACAATGTCATTTAAGTATACAAAGACCTCAAAAGAGGTAAACTCGACAATAACACTCAAATAATATAAACAATCGCCGATGAAAATCTCCAAATCAAAACTCATGCAACTCAATAGGAGTTTACAATCCCCATGTCAAAATCACTAAAAAACAACATATATATAAGCCTTTTGTGACAGCCCGCAAATCCGTACCCCTTGAATCAACATTATTCTACCCTAATTGACTCAAGTGGAACAGAAATACGAACCATTGAGGTTAAAGAAAAAGAGATAGAAGGAGAAGGAAACTAAACAATATCAGAATCTCACAGTCGCAGCGGAATAAAATATAATAGTAACTATAGAATTTTACACAAAATGAAATCTATATCTGTTTATATACAACATATCATCAGAGTAACCCATACATCAATCAACACATAACAGACATACCATACAACATAGCAGCGGATATATATAGGTACATATAATACGTCTCGGACTCCAGCTCCTCTCCTACTCCATAGCAACCTATCCTGAACAAATAATACTCGGTCTGACCCAAGCATTATAACGAAATAACACCCGAGTCAGTCTGGAATACCAGCTGATCATAATGCATCCAAATTGATTATTAAAGTTTCAAAAATCCTTTTGAAAACAAAAGCATCTCGTAAGACCACGCCACAAATAAACATGTCGGGTTTTTACCTTACGATAGCTAAAACACTTTTTATAGAAATCCTCTTATATTATAATAGGGTCTATTTACAAATACTTATAAAATAGCCGAAATTGTTACATTCATTAAATTCCAGCTACTAGCCACCGAAGTGGGTAATACAAACAAAACTCGTAAAAGGTTCGTAGGGAAAATGGATTCCAACTAATGACTAGGCACTGGGGTACCACCTGTCACAGTACGTGGTCTAGATCACAGTACCGAGGACTACTCCCTTCATCCCCTGCAACACAAGGCCGGAATCACCTATGGGCAATTCCGAATAAGATCACCCCACGGTTGGGATCAGCAACCGCACCACTAAGCCGAAATAAAAAGGAACCTCTAGACAGGGATGACCTTACTCTCCAGTGGGGGCTACCCACGAAGCCTTGCTGCATATCCCCTGATTTTCAGTCATTCCCGGTTGGTGAGGCTTGAGGCTTAACGTTACCTTTAGAACGTTTCACTTAGAATGCCCATCGTCCCCTGACGATGTCACGAAGCATTCGTCCATACAAGTCCGTCCCGGGTTCGAACGGAACCGAAGGCACTATTCCTACTACATCCATTTTGGAAATATCCTCAGGATTAGTAGCGACTAGCCCTTGCACTTCACTGCTCCATCTTCGACTCCGAAAAACGTTTATCGCACGAAAACGTACAAACCGGATCGAAGTGGTTTTCGAGAAATAAATCTCGATCCCGGTCTCTTCGAAACGATCAACGCATTTGTCCAATATTGATAGTCGGTGATTTAACTATCAATTTATATTCATAAACATCCATAGCATCCATCACGCAATAAATAATTCCCAAATTATTTATTTACCTCAAATATCTTTAAAAGATATATTACCAAATTTCCAAATCTCATTTGAAAACATTTCTCAAAATTCCTCCTTTACAAGGTAAATCATTTACCATATATTTCCATTGGAAATATCCAAGTTCAAAACAGTTTAGATTTAAAACTGTTAAAAACATTTTAATTTAAAATATACCTTTAAATAGATGAATTTACTACTAATTATTTACTCAAAATATAACTTTCAAAATATTTAAAAAGCAAACTATTTATAAGATATAACTTAATTTAAAATAAGTTTTAGTTATATTATATAATAAAAATAGAGTTGCAAAAGATTAACTCTTTTTTTCAATATACTTAGGTCAAAACTAGCTTTTAAAACAAATCCATTTATAAACATAATTATTAAGATATTTATAAAATTTTACTATTGCTAATTTATAAATAATCACTTTAAAATAATAAATTTCAAAACATTCTTTAAGACCAGTTTAAGATTTTAAAACTTTTTTTTTTATAAAATCAATTTAAAACTCGAACTTGGATTTTCCTTAGGAAATCTCATTTCTACTAAATCATCACAGAAATCCTTCTCACGATTTCTGTCCATTTATTAAATTTAGTTTTAGGGTTTTATAACATAAATTTATTTCCCAAAACTTCAACTAATAACATTTAAATTAATTATCATTCCAAATTTTAAAACTTCCAATTTACATTTTAAAATAGATTTCAGATTTTAATCCCTTTTTAAACCCATTATTTAACAATACCTTTATTTCTCTAAATTCAATTTATCAAATATAATTAATTTTGGATTTATAATTTATCCAGTAATATTTCTATACAAATTTATTTCAGTTTTCCATCCAAATCAGGTTTCAAATATTTATATTCTTTTAATTTCTTATTTAACCATTTCTCAATTTCTTTGAAACCCAATTTAATTTCTTTATAATTAAAACTGAAATTTTCTTTATAACTAATATTCTGGGTTTATAGTTTAAACCACAATATCACAATGCAATTAAATTCCAACTTATCAATCACAATATATAAACAGGCATAATCATCAATATAAAAATATTACTACTTTGTGAGGAATCCCGTTGGATCCCTCCAACCTGTTTTCCCTGCATCCACAAACATTAGCACAACAGTATATATATCAATTCAATTTGATAATAACTAACATATTCAGCTAAACATCCAAACAAACAATCAATACTAGCTACCTACTTTACTAGTATCCAGATGTGAGTGAGAATAACTCACCTTGAGTTTCGGCGAGCGTTCGAAATTCAAATTAAATCGAACGACGTTCGATTTAACCTAAATTTCTACTTGCCCGGAATAGATCCGGATCTGCTCCATCACGTAGTGTTCGTCTCTGCGATTCCGGCGCTACCAAGATTGTTGATTTCTGATTACATATGAACAAGTTATGAATTTTATAAACTTCAGTTTGAATTTAAACAAAAATCTCTTTTTTTTTTTTTTAATAATATACCAAATCACGGCCGTCCATCACAAGGCAAAGGAACGGCCCGCTCCTCTCTCCCTCATCCCGTTCTACAGCCTCACACGAACCCATCCCACTCACGTTCAAGCTCAAAACGCAACCCTTCACGGCGACGTCAAGCTCGATCGGAGGCTCCCACATTGAAGACCTCAACGCCAGCATAGGTCGATAGCAATCTTGGCAAGCTCGGTCACGGCCATGCACAGAAAAATGCGCTCGAACCCCCCAAGAACGGGACCAATTTCCACTCCCAATCGGCGACGATAACAAAACCCTACCGTTAGATTTGTAGGTCTCTCCACTCTCCACGATTCTCTAGTTGAAGACGAGGCCTGATATCGCTTGGATGTGGAGAAAAATGAGGGGGAAAATCAAAGAATTTCGGCCATTGAAGGGTGTATGCGGCGGCTACTGGGAAAGCTAGGGTTTAGAGATATTAATATATATATATATATAATAGTTTAATAATATTTTAATCAATAAATTTCTCAATTTAACCACAAATGCAAACAACCTCCAATTCTCACGTTCCGACAGGCTATCCTAGGGTTTTTCCGCGTTCCGGACACAATGGAACAGGTTTCGTAAGCTAATTTGATCGTATGCACGAGATACGGAATTAAACGATCGATTTCAAATTAAACCGATTAAAAACGATTTCGATGCGTTTTGAGCTGCCGGGGTCAAACGACAACTCCGATAGCTACGAAAATTGAAATCCGATAATAACTAACTATTACGGATCCAATGAAACTGGTTTCGTCGAATTCCGAGACTGTGCCCCGGAAGGCTATCTTAACTCGTCTATTTAATTAAGCGATTTTTGAAATTATCGAAATCACTCCAAATCTCCACTTTTAAAATTTTATTAACTTAAAAATAATTCATATTGAATTTATAATCACATTAGAAATCATTCTGGCTCATTCTGGACTTAAATCGAATTAATTGCAATATTTAATAATATTAAATTCATTCCTAAATCAATAGAAAATTCCAGTTAATAACTTATTAACTTTTAAATTCATTCAAAAATCCAATAATATAAATTATGTCCCATTGAACTTAAAAACACATTTAAACATCATTTTACAACCATTCACATTTAATTTCCCAAATTATCTAAATCCAATATTCAATTATTATTATTTAATTTCAAATTGAATGTCCACATTAGAAATTCTAACTTGTTATCTAAATCTAAACCAATTCTTATCGTTCAAAATAAATCTTAAACCCATAGTAAACATTTAAAATGAATTAAATGTTCACAAATCCCGTACTCAAAATTCTGGGATGTTACATTCCTCCCCCCTTATAAAAATTTCGTCCCCGAAATTTGTATAAGGTAGAACATACTTTCAAACCCATTTACTTACCCTAATTGCTTAGTTAAAAGCTTACATTCACTTCCCCAAAAAGTTACAATTCCATTTTAAAATCATTTGCTTTATTTACCCTAAAGCCTTTAATTTTACTTATAACTTTCCAAGTTAATTTAAATTTTCAAAATTTCAAAAAAATTTCTAACTCCCGAAATTTACGGAAAATTTTGGCAGAGTCTCCCCTGTACGGAGGAGCTTCTGCGATATCGCAGGATACACAAATATATATACATCGGCCCACACGGCCGGAAACCAAAATATAACACAATATATATATCATTTTCCCAAATATATTTGCGTAGGCGTACCTTTTAGCAATTTTTTTAAAAGCAAGCGGCTAATATATCTCATATATGCGCTCCAACTCTCTCGAACGCCTCCCGCACCTGTGCTATACTCAACAAACATATTAGTTTTCAAAGATATGAGTATTTTAAACAACATTTCAATGTAAATGCAAGCTAACATATCCATTTCCATTCCAAACAACACTTTGCATGATTTCATAAGTAAATCCATATTTTATGACATGCACAAAGTTCATTTTCTAATGCCAAATTCCATTTTATTTCACATGAATGATTTATACTCAAATCCACTATATATAATCCATATTTATTTCAACCAATTCATTGTTATTTAACATATGGTTAACATGTGCTTCATCAACATCTTTCTATATCATTTCAATATCAAGTTGATTCACAAACCAAATTCTTATTTCAAATTTTGAAGCATTTACATTTCTATAATAATCCATTTCCATCCATATCCAAAGTCACTTAAGAAATTCCTATTCCAATTAATTCAAAAACCAATTCAATGTTGAATACACTAAGACAACTCATTCATATTCACTTCAATATTATGAATATGTGCTTTAATTCATTTTCCATACCTTTATACTCAAATCCCTTTATTGAAATTTAGCACATTCTAATTTCATCCAGTTAACCTCATTTTACTTCACTTGAATGATTTACATTCAAGCTTTCTATACACCATTCATATTTCTTATAACCAATTTATTTCTATTTCAAAATAATTAACATATGCCTTGTTCACACTTTTTTTTTTTTTTTTAACTTACCCTTCCAATTTGATTTGTAATCAAATTTTATTTTAACTTACATTCCCAAATTTGATTTTAAATCAAATTTTATTTAAACTTGAAACATTTGCAATTCTTTCATGATTTATTTCCATATATATGCAAACATTGCTTATTAAAATGTTAATTCATCCCAATTGATTCCAACTCAATTCCATTTGCAACTTGAAACCAATTTACTTGCATTCATTTACCAACTCTTTGAATTGGATCCTAATCCATATCAATTTATTCAAACATCAATTCAATTGCATAATATCTCAATTCTTTCTTGCATACCAAATTTAGTTTCATTTTAATTTGACTCCACTTAATCAAATTCTAATTTATCCAAAACCAATTTAGTTGTTTAAACAACTCAATTCTAAATACATTCAAATATTCAAGTCATTCAAGCAAAACAATTGCCACTTATACTTAACCATTCAAAATTAATTTCAACTTAGATTTATTTTAGTTTTACTCCATTACAAGGTTCACAAATCTAACATTTCCTCTTTCCAATGCAATTGTTAAATTACATTTCCTTACATCTTTATTTCTTTAACCAATCCAAGTTTATTTTTATTATTTTATTATTCTTATTATTATTTTTAAAATCATGCCTTGATTTTCATATTTTCAAATCCATTACTTAACTTAAGTTTACACTTATTATTCCACTTGCAATTCAATGCCTATCACCCAAACAAAATTTATGCAAGACCACATTATAAAGCTTAATCACATTTATTTGATTTACTTAAGCTTTCTTCTCAATATTACCATTATCTTCTTATAAATCAAATTTTATTTCCATTTGATTCCCATTCAATCAAATTTTCAATTCATGTACACATTTAATACTCTTTGTTTAGTTATCCAATCCATTTTAGATTTATTTTATTAACAAAGAGACCATTTAAATTATTCCACTCATTTGAATTTTACTTACAATTCAAATCATCATAAATATATTCATATTCCATTATTCATTCACACTTCTTTAAATAGAACCTATATTGCTTCCAATATTATTTATTTCTCAACTGAAATTTAATTTTCAATTCCATTATCAAAATGAATTTCAGTTCACATTCATATGTTCAAGACTTATTTGCTAACTTAAGAACATCCACCTTTTATATTCTCACTTTACTTCATTACTCTTTACATTTCATTTATGGACAAATTTTGAATTTGTCACTCCATTCAACCTTTTCCATTAACAAATTATAATTTCACTTCTATTCAAGAGTTTAAATTTAATTCGAATTTCAAAATTCACAAATTTTAATTCTCCAAATACAAGTTCAAAACTTGTTTATTAACTGAAGTTCATACACTACTTTTATTTTCCACTTTATCTTATCCCAATCCACATTTCATTTGAGATTAAGTTTTTGAATCCACCCTTCCATTCCATTATTTCTCATTGTGATTATAATTTCCATTTCTATTTTATAAGTTCACCCACTTATTTAAAAGCTTATATAGCTCATTTTACTCCATCTACATTTTCTAATCACAATTCCAAATCCCATATGCATATGTATATACATCTAAATTCTTAAGGTTACAATTTCCTTAATTTTATTCTTTGCACTTCAAATCCACAATCTCAAATTATAAGTATAATACTTAATAGCTTATGGGTATAATCCAATACTCAATGACCCACAATCTCAAAATCAACTTACCTTTTAATTTAAACCCAAATCCATTTAATTCTGGGTCCAATATATTTAACTTGTCCAAGTTAAATTTAAATTTCCATTCACTTCAATACCCTTCATTTACTTCAATACATTTTATTCACTTTCAATTACTCAAATTAAATTTTAATTCCAAGATTTAAGATTTTCATTTCTTCCTTCTTATTAATATTACTTTACTTAATAAGTTTAATAGTTAATCCATTTCACTTATCCAAATTAAATTCAAATTTTCATACGCTTCGATACATTTCATTAACTTAAGTTAAATTTAATTTCTAGATTAAAATTTCTCATTTCCATCTTATTAGCATTAGCTTCACTTAACAAATTCAATAGTTGATTCATTTCAACTTTACTCATTATTTAATTAGAACTTTCCCAGAATTCAATTTACCCGGTTTTATCTCAAAACCATTTTGAAATATATCAAATATATATACCCATTTGGTATATCAAATCAAATTTACATGTTTTCCAAACCAATTTGTTTGTACCCAAAACAATTTGTTCATATCCCAAACAAATTTCCATTTTTGAAATATCCAAAACAACTGTTATCCCCAACAAATCCAAACAATACCATAACCAATTACTAGGGAAGCAATCCATCACTTTAGAAACTCGAAAATGAATTCTAATGATGTGGCCAGCATCATCAGGATTATTTTCCAGCGACTGCAGTGAGTTCAATGCTTCTTATTTTTCCCAAATTCTTTTCAAACAGTTGCCATTCAAAAATATTTCCCAAACAACATTCCATTATTGCCTTCAATACATTGGAAAACATTTCAAACTTCCCAGGATTTTAAATTTCCAAATTTTTATTTCCAATCTATTAAAAATCCTTTTCAAAACTTCCGGGTTAAAATTCTGGTTTAAATTCAAATTTTAATTTCACTTCTTATTTGCAACATATTTAATTAATTCTATTTGGTTATAACCATTTCAATTTTATAATCTTATTCACTTATCATTTCAAATTTGGTCAAATTCAAGATTCTTATTTGATTTTCAAAATTTGGCAACCAAACAGTCAAATATATATAATTTCCAAAAATTATGCTCTTTATATCAAAATATAATTTTGGATAAAATTATTTCATTTATCCACTTAAAAACCATACTATGTCGGTTTATCTTGTTTAAGAGTTTAGAAACCCCTATCGATACGGTTGTACTTCCCGCACCGACCAGAATTCATAAACACTCAACCGATAAGTCAACACAGTATAAAAACAATTTTATAAACACTAACAAGTACGCTCTCAAATCTATAAATACGCTCAGCTCATTATAGAGTACTATCGACTCTATTAAATAAGTAATTACCTCACCAAAGCCTAGGTTGTCGCCAACCTAAGCTCTGATACCAAGTGTGACAGCCCGCAAATCCGTACCCCTTGAATCAACATTATTCTACCCTAATTGACTCAAGTGGAACAGAAATACGAACCATTGAGGTTAAAGAAAAAGAGATAGAAGGAGAAGGAAACTAAACAATATCAGAATCTCACAGTCGCAGCGGAATAAAATATAATAGTAACTATAGAATTTTACACAAAATGAAATCTATATCTGTTTATATACAACATATCATCAGAGTAACCCATACATCAATCAACACATAACAGACATACCATACAACATAGCAGCGGATATATATAGGTACATATAATACGTCTCGGACTCCAGCTCCTCTCCTACTCCATAGCAACCTATCCTGAACAAATAATACTCGGTCTGACCCGAGCATTATAACGAAATAACACCCGAGTCAGTCTGGAATACCAGCTGATCATAATGCATCCAAATTGATTATTAAAGTTTCAAAAATCCTTTTGAAAACAAAAGCATCTCGTAAGACCACGCCACAAATAAACATGTCGGGTTTTTACCTTACGATAGCTAAAACACTTTTTATAGAAATCCTCTTATATTATAATAGGGTCTATTTACAAATACTTATAAAATAGCCGAAATTGTTACATTCATTAAATTCCAGCTACTAGCCACCGAAGTGGGTAATACAAACAAAACTCGTAAAAGGTTCGTAGGGAAAATGGATTCCAACTAATGACTAGGCACTGGGGTACCACCTGTCACAGTACGTGGTCTAGATCACAGTACCGAGGACTACTCCCTTCATCCCCTGCAACACAAGGCCGGAATCACCTATGGGCAATTCCGAATAAGATCACCCCACGGTTGGGATCAGCAACCGCACCACTAAGCCGAAATAAAAAGGAACCTCTAGACAGGGATGACCTTACTCTCCAGTGGGGGCTACCCACGAAGCCTTGCTGCATATCCCCTGATTTTCAGTCATTCCCGGTTGGTGAGGCTTGAGGCTTAACGTTACCTTTAGAACGTTTCACTTAGAATGCCCATCGTCCCCTGACGATGTCACGAAGCATTCGTCCATACAAGTCCGTCCCGGGTTCGAACGGAACCGAAGGCACTATTCCTACTACATCCATTTTGGAAATATCCTCAGGATTAGTAGCGACTAGCCCTTGCACTTCACTGCTCCATCTTCGACTCCGAAAAACGTTTATCGCACGAAAACGTACAAACCGGATCGAAGTGGTTTTCGAGAAATAAATCTCGATCCCGGTCTCTTCGAAACGATCAACGCATTTGTCCAATATTGATAGTCGGTGATTTAACTATCAATTTATATTCATAAACATCCATAGCATCCATCACGCAATAAATAATTCCCAAATTATTTATTTACCTCAAATATCTTTAAAAGATATATTACCAAATTTCCAAATCTCATTTGAAAACATTTCTCAAAATTCCTCCTTTACAAGGTAAATCATTTACCATATATTTCCATTGGAAATATCCAAGTTCAAAACAGTTTAGATTTAAAACTGTTAAAAACATTTTAATTTAAAATATACCTTTAAATAGATGAATTTACTACTAATTATTTACTCAAAATATAACTTTCAAAATATTTAAAAAGCAAACTATTTATAAGATATAACTTAATTTAAAATAAGTTTTAGTTATATTATATAATAAAAATAGAGTTGCAAAAGATTAACTCTTTTTTTCAATATACTTAGGTCAAAACTAGCTTTTAAAACAAATCCATTTATAAACATAATTATTAAGATATTTATAAAATTTTACTATTGCTAATTTATAAATAATCACTTTAAAATAATAAATTTCAAAACATTCTTTAAGACCAGTTTAAGATTTTAAAACTTTTTTTTTTATAAAATCAATTTAAAACTCGAACTTGGATTTTCCTTAGGAAATCTCATTTCTACTAAATCATCACAGAAATCCTTCTCACGATTTCTGTCCATTTATTAAATTTAGTTTTAGGGTTTTATAACATAAATTTATTTCCCAAAACTTCAACTAATAACATTTAAATTAATTATCATTCCAAATTTTAAAACTTCCAATTTACATTTTAAAATAGATTTCAGATTTTAATCCCTTTTTAAACCCATTATTTAACAATACCTTTATTTCTCTAAATTCAATTTATCAAATATAATTAATTTTGGATTTATAATTTATCCAGTAATATTTCTATACAAATTTATTTCAGTTTTCCATCCAAATCAGGTTTCAAATATTTATATTCTTTTAATTTCTTATTTAACCATTTCTCAATTTCTTTGAAACCCAATTTAATTTCTTTATAATTAAAACTGAAATTTTCTTTATAACTAATATTCTGGGTTTATAGTTTAAACCACAATATCACAATGCAATTAAATTCCAACTTATCAATCACAATATATAAACAGGCATAATCATCAATATAAAAATATTACTACTTTGTGAGGAATCCCGTTGGATCCCTCCAACCTGTTTTCCCTGCATCCACAAACATTAGCACAACAGTATATATATCAATTCAATTTGATAATAACTAACATATTCAGCTAAACATCCAAACAAACAATCAATACTAGCTACCTACTTTACTAGTATCCAGATGTGAGTGAGAATAACTCACCTTGAGTTTCGGCGAGCGTTCGAAATTCAAATTAAATCGAACGACGTTCGATTTAACCTAAATTTCTACTTGCCCGGAATAGATCCGGATCTGCTCCATCACGTAGTGTTCGTCTCTGCGATTCCGGCGCTACCAAGATTGTTGATTTCTGATTACATATGAACAAGTTATGAATTTTATAAACTTCAGTTTGAATTTAAACAAAAATCTCTTTTTTTTTTTTTTTTAATAATATACCAAATCACGGCCGTCCATCACAAGGCAAAGGAACGGCCCGCTCCTCTCTCCCTCATCCCGTTCTACAGCCTCACACGAACCCATCCCACTCACGTTCAAGCTCAAAACGCAACCCTTCACGGCGACGTCAAGCTCGATCGGAGGCTCCCACATTGAAGACCTCAACGCCAGCATAGGTCGATAGCAATCTTGGCAAGCTCGGTCACGGCCATGCACAGAAAAATGCGCTCGAACCCCCCAAGAACGGGACCAATTTCCACTCCCAATCGGCGACGATAACAAAACCCTACCGTTAGATTTGTAGGTCTCTCCACTCTCCACGATTCTCTAGTTGAAGACGAGGCCTGATATCGCTTGGATGTGGAGAAAAATGAGGGGGAAAATCAAAGAATTTCGGCCATTGAAGGGTGTATGCGGCGGCTACTGGGAAAGCTAGGGTTTAGAGATATTAATATATATATATATATAATAGTTTAATAATATTTTAATCAATAAATTTCTCAATTTAACCACAAATGCAAACAACCTCCAATTCTCACGTTCCGACAGGCTATCCTAGGGTTTTTCCGCGTTCCGGACACAATGGAACAGGTTTCGTAAGCTAATTTGATCGTATGCACGAGATACGGAATTAAACGATCGATTTCAAATTAAACCGATTAAAAACGATTTCGATGCGTTTTGAGCTGCCGGGGTCAAACGACAACTCCGATAGCTACGAAAATTGAAATCCGATAATAACTAACTATTACGGATCCAATGAAACTGGTTTCGTCGAATTCCGAGACTGTGCCCCGGAAGGCTATCTTAACTCGTCTATTTAATTAAGCGATTTTTGAAATTATCGAAATCACTCCAAATCTCCACTTTTAAAATTTTATTAACTTAAAAATAATTCATATTGAATTTATAATCACATTAGAAATCATTCTGGCTCATTCTGGACTTAAATCGAATTAATTGCAATATTTAATAATATTAAATTCATTCCTAAATCAATAGAAAATTCCAGTTAATAACTTATTAACTTTTAAATTCATTCAAAAATCCAATAATATAAATTATGTCCCATTGAACTTAAAAACACATTTAAACATCATTTTACAACCATTCACATTTAATTTCCCAAATTATCTAAATCCAATATTCAATTATTATTATTTAATTTCAAATTGAATGTCCACATTAGAAATTCTAACTTGTTATCTAAATCTAAACCAATTCTTATCGTTCAAAATAAATCTTAAACCCATAGTAAACATTTAAAATGAATTAAATGTTCACAAATCCCGTACTCAAAATTCTGGGATGTTACACCTTTCTCTAACTCAAGGCCATAAGTAAATTCATCATCTCAAAAATTGGTGAAATTGAAATCAAAAACTGATAAAAATTCTCCAGGTTGGCCAAATCCCATTTGCATGCCGAAGCGATGCTGCACGTGCCATTCTCAGATGGCCAAAGCCTCTGACAAGGTCGTTAACACCTCTTAGTGCAATTTGTCCTCATGACAAGGCCGCTGACACCTCTCCAAGCCGTTTTGTTAGCCCTAACAAGGGCGCTAACACCTCCCAAAGCAGTTAGTCCTCATGACTAAGTCACTAACACCTCTCAAAGAAGTTCTGTTAGGTAAACATCGTGAATGTGTCACAAACTCATGAATAGAAACCTAAAAAGTATTAACTTTTGTCCCATACCACACGTTCGCACTTAGCGGTTTACTAGCCGCTAGTCGATGCCATACTAGGAACATCATAAAACTCAGAAAATCATACCTCGCCTCATCTCGTTGCAAGTGATAAAGAGATATCATACTCATCTCATCTCATTGACAAGTATTAAACGGCATCGTAACTTGTCTCGTTTCATCGACAAGTGAAAACATCATGATGATTTCTCTTAAACCACAAATCTCAAAATATGAAATCATATGCTCAAGACTTGCCATATATTATTGGCAAGTAAATAAAACATCATGATGGATCTCATCGACCATACTCCTACATAGGAGATCCTAAACCATAATACTTGTGAAATATTGGCCATCTTAAATAATTCCAATAAATAGGAATTTTAAAACTCAAAATATGCCATAAAATGGAAAACATCTCAGAATCAATAATCTCAAATAGCTTCGATCGTACAAGTCCAGAATTAACCGAAATAGTAAACGCACATCTCTCATACCACGTGTTTTACTAAATCGTTTAATTCTCTTTCTCATACATTCGAATAGTGCAAAAGTGTGTGTTTTACATTTAAAATAGTTTACTAGAGAAAACAAGCTTTTAAAACTTTTTCCTGAAAAATTTAATAAAATCAATATTTGAAATTTCTTATTACAGGAAATAATAGATATTATACTAGAAAAATAACTTTAAAATACTATACAATAATAATTTGAAATGTCCATTTATTTCAAAAATCATTTCAAAATGGTTTAGTGAAAACCGTGCTCGAAAATAATAAAAAAAACAAGAAACATAACTCAAGACCAATAACTTAAATTCAATACGAATTCAATTCAAATTTAACGCAAAATCAATTCAAATTCTATCCAAAATCAATTCAAATTCTATTTAAATTTGAATTTCAAATTCTCCAAATATAGCTAGCTTATTGATAGGAATTATAACTCTCAAAACATTTCAAAACAGCATCAAAATTGAACAAGAATGAGAGCAAAAATAAGCTAGTACAATTTTCAAGTCAATGATTTATTGCTGTCGTTTTGCTCTCGGGACAACGACAAACATATCTAGTTTTGACTAAGCTAACTTCAAAATTTCAGAAAAGTCAAAACATGCAACTTTTAGCATAAAGTCTTAGCTTTCCGGAACATTTATAATTATTGAATTTGGATAAGAAACATGAAAGATACAGTCAATATAATTCTCATATTTTAAATTCACTATCGCTGTCGTTTATTCTCAGGGCAGCAGTAGAGCAATAAGGTTTCGACTATCTTAACCTTAAAATTTTGCAAAACTCCAAACAAGAAAGGTTTATAAAATAATCTAATTTTTCTAAAACATCAACAATTATCTAAATCATACAAGAAATGAGAAAGATACCTCTAAGTTACTAACTGTATTTAGTTTAGATAATGTAATTATCAAAGTGACAGAGCTGAGAGTTTGCAACAGGATTTTGATCAATCTATGTTTAAAATATGCAAATGTCTTCAACATAAAAGTTGTACATACAAAATAAGCTTTTTGAAACTTCAAAAATCAACATAATCCGACAAGAAACAAGGAAGACATGGCCAATTTACTAATTGTGTTTAATTGGATAACTTAATTATCAAAGTGACATAACAGAGAGCATGCAACAGGATTTTTTTTCAACCTGTGCTCAATATATGCAAATGTACTGAATACGAAAGTTGTCACTCACAAAATAAGCTTTTTGGAACTTCAAAAATCATCCAAATCTGACAAGAATCAAGGAATATATGCCAAATTTACTAACTATGTTTAGTTTGGATAACATAATTATCATAGTGACAGAACTAAGAGTTTGCAACAGGATTTTGACCAAACTATACCCAGAACATACAAATGTGTTCAGCATGAAAGTTGTCACACACAAAATAAGCTTTTTGGAACTTCAAAAATCATCAAAATCTGACAAGAATCAAGGAAGGTATGTCAAATTTACTAACCGTGTTTGGTTTGGATAACATAATTATCATAGTGACAGAACTGAGAGTTTGCAACAGGATTTTGATCAACCTATTATCAAAATATACACATGTTTCAACATGAAAGTTGTCATACACGAAATAAGCTATCCGGAAATTTAAAAATCATCCAAATCCGACAAGAATCAAGGAAGATATGGTCAATTTACTAACTATGAGTTCACAAATAAATAAGAAACAAAAATAAGATTTGAGATTTCTAAACTTGAAATCTCAATCTATGCTAGAAAACGTTAGCTTTCAACTCACCTTGAATTAGAGATGATCAAACCTCATAATTTTGTTGAAAGAAGCAAGTTTTGAGAAGAAGAAAGCTTCCAATAACCTGTAAAACTCAAAAACAGTACATGCAAAAAGGAAAAACGTAGTATATTAGAAAACCTACTTCTAAAATTAGGAATTTGATGAAATTGTAGGGTTTGGAGATTGATTTCTTTTAATTTTTATATAATTAGCGAAAGATATCAGTTTGCATTGAGACTATTGAGTTTAAAGCCCAGGGTTGGAGAAAATAGAGTTATGTTTTACTGTATTTCTATTTTTGTAGAAAGAGGAAGAAGGAAGAGTAAAATGAACGTACTGTCCTTTTTTTCTCACCTTCTCAAATAAGTGCTAATGGGCTTAATGGACCCATTAGACAAAAGAAAGTATGATGGCCTAAATTAATTAATTCATCACTTAAACAAAATATACACATATCTTACTTAATAAAACAACATTTTCCACCAAGTTTTAACACAATAAATAAAGCAAACATATCTACAAGTTAAATATAATATTTTACACTTAATGAAAAGATAATTTATTTTATAAAACATTTTTATTATTAAAAACTCTTATTTTTCATAAATAACCAATTTTACACAGATAAATACATAAAACCTTATTTTTAACTTCAAAAATTCAACAAAAATGATTTTCTCACTTAGAAAAATATTTCCAACCATATCCAAACTTTATTTATAGCCAAAACACATTTTTAAACCAATTTCCATCTTTTTACTTAATTAAATACCCTTTAAAAATTATATACTTCATTTAAAAATTATTAAAAGAAGTAATTGGAAATAATTTATAAAATTATTTCATTTTCTCTAAATAAAGATCATTTTCCATCATTATTAACCCAAATAAATAAAATAAAGTTCCAAAATTTATTTTTTCTCATTTTGTTTTCAAAATTCATTGTTTATTTCAAATAAGCAAGATTAAACTTTCAATTTTATTTAATTTACAATATTAAATTATAAGTACCATTATAATTTAATATTAATAGGTAATCTTCCAAACCAGGATTGTTACATGCCCCATCATTCTTTTTGCCACCACCTTATTTCATATGTTTAGATTTCCATTCAAATCTTTCTTTCCTCTAATCAATTTAATGTAAGCCAATTCAAAAGGTCTCATTTTTGAAAATTCAATAGCTTTCTTTTATAAAACATGGGTTTCATTTTATTTTTTCATTTTTCATTTTTCCTACATGTCCTACCCTTATCTTAGTTTGTTCTTCCATCTTTTCCTGAAGACTCATCTTGAGAAAAACGTATGTATTAAACTTTGTGTATATTTTATTAAACGTGTACCAATTATTATTTTAAAAATATCTCTTATGACATGAATATCTTTTGCACATAAATTACGATTCACGCTCGATTTCTTCTATTGAATCTATATTTAAATTTCAGACAACATGAATTGATTTGGTAGAATTTGGAGACCGTTGAGATTTTGCGCTTCTGTTTGGATTTTTGTGGGCTAAAATCTAAGGTGAATGATCTAACCCACTCATGCAATACAAAATATTCTTATGTTAGATGAATTAGGTTTTGAAGTGGAAAGAATTTTTGGATTACTGTTTGGCAGTTTAAATTTGACATTTTAATTGTAATTGAATTTATATAATTAATTTGACATTTGAATATTAGATTTAGTTGCTAGTTAGGTACCTGATAGTGATAACCAATAAAATGTTGTGATTTATTGACTGATTTGGATGTTGACTGAATGGATGTTTATTTGTTGACAGTTTGGATGATTGGATGTTTATTTATTTCTATATATCTTCGGTATCATTTTGTATATCGAGTGACGGCATATAAACTGTTATTTAAATTATTTCGAATAAATTAAGAAATAGGTTGAAATTATATATACCTATGACACTTTGATTTGAATTGAAATGATATATATCCATCCCTATAATTAAAATTGGAATAACTAATCACTTGGCCATAGGGTAGAAAATTATATACAAACATCGGATTGGTTAGATTAATTAGTTTTAAAATCTTGAATTTGTATTTTTGATTAAAGGGTATTGTTTTGAAGGAAATAAATTTTGGATTTATATGAATTAAATTATTTTCTAATTCAAGCTTGAAATGTTGAAACTGTAATTGGTTAAAAGAAATTGTTTTTAGAGTTGAATTGGAGATGTGAAGTAATAATTGATATATGACTTTAATTTTGGAAATTGAAATATTTTAAAGATTTGGATCTTAAAATTGAACAATAAGGTTTTATTTGAATTAAGTCTTTTAAATAAGTAAATTGAAATCGAGCTTGAAATCGATATGAATTGAAATGGTTTGAAATAAGAATTGAATTGAAATTTAAACCATTGAGTTGAAATGTTGGATCGAATTTGAAGTTAAAATGAACGTTCAAAAATTGAAGCTAATTCGAGTTAAAATTGATATTAAGTTGATTTCAAACTAAATCGAAAATAAGTCAATTGAATTGAAAGATTGGAAATTGAGTTTGTTGATTTGAAATTGGATATGGGTCCAGATTTGTTAAAATGGAAAGAAACAATTTAATTTCATACTATTTTCAGAACAAATAATTTTAATATAAACTATTAAAAATCTACCCTTTTTAATATTCACATTATTTAGTTTTTTCGAAGTAATTTACTATATAAACCAATTTCAATACTCAATCCATATTATATTAAACTATTTTAAATCTCTGAACTATTTATAACTATTCAAACTATTTTCTAAATTTTCAAACTGTGCAAAGTTGGAATTTTTGTATTTATATGCGAATGTGGTTAAATGTGGTTATAGCCTATGTTGGATTTGAAATGATATTTTCTAGTGAAATGACATATTTTGAGTAAATATAATTGTTTTGAAATGAAGGATATTTTAAGTTGAATCAGATATTTTGATGTCAAATATGAATCATTTTCAAAATGTAAAAGAACCAACCGGTGTGAAAAATGACGTTTGGTTGTTAAAGAGATCGGTGCCTCTTATTGGCATACACTCTATCAATATTGGAAGAACTTTAACAACGGTGTACGTAGTGGATGTTGTCCAGAATGAAGTAGTTGAGTTAGAGGCATTTACTGGAATGAAGTTAGAGAATGATGATGGATTGCCTTGACTTCGGGTCATAATTAAAATGACTAACACAGGTGCCATAACCAGGCCAAGTGAGGTCACTCCTCCGATCAGACATACTTCTTCGAGGTTGGCAGTAGCTGCGGCTATGCGTTACCACCAGCTTGGTTCTATAGTCTGGTAGAATTCTACCATGGGTATAGCCTCATGTGCCTTGTCATATTATCCTGATCGCGCCCACTACGAATTTGGTTTATGTTGTACCTATGGAGTGCTCCCTGATAGCCCACCAAATTACGGTGGAGTTTACAGTACTCTATGGACTACGATGCTTATATAAAAATGTGTTAAGGGGAATTATGGTAATTCCTTAATGCTATTTTCAATACTATATTCTACTGATAGACACTACATATGTAGCGTATTTTACTATAAATAGATAGTTTAACGGACCCTTAGAAGGTGGAAAATCCCGTAACATCTATTAAGTTATTGCACGCACGTTATACACTGGATAGGAGATGTAAAATCTCGAAAACATCTATGAAGCTTTTACACCCATATTTACTTGTTGTTGATATTACTTACATAAGAACTTTTAGTTCTCACTCGAGTGTTTTATCTTTTCATTACGCTCGGATCAGCCTGAGCTTTTCAGTGTTTGAAGACTTAATTCTGAAGGATGAAGACGGAGTTTGGTATATTATATTATTAGTAATTTTTTGTTGCACCATTATTGGTATGTCGTTATTTTTACTCTGATTTTATGTAAAATTTGTGCAATCAAATGTATACTATAAAACAGCTTCATAAACTATTTATTTGGTTATCATATTTTGTCAATTCTACTGTGAAGTTCTGTGTTTTTTTTCCTTTCCTTCTCTTATTTTCTTATTTATCCCATTAACAATCCTCCCTTTTGAATGTTTTGAGTTAAACATGTGTGGGTTATTATCGATTTAAACCATCAAAAAAGGTGGGTCATCACAGTTGGTATCAAAGCATAGGTTTAGAGATACCTTAGCCCGTTGGGGTTAACTCATTAGAGATACGGTTATTAATACCCTAGAACGAGTTTGAATGTATATATACGAGGGAGTGTATTTGTTAGTGTTATATAAAAATGTTTTGCATTGTGTTAATTTGTTCTATTGAGTATTTATAAATTCTGGTCGACACATAGGACGCTATGGCATCGATAGAGGTTTCTGAACATTTGAACATGTTAAATTGACACAATATTGTTTAAAATAAGGTAAATGAAATAATTTTACCCAGTATCATGTTTTGTATATAAAAGAATAATTTTTATGAATGGATATAGTGGTAAGTGATATGTTTGTTTGTTAGGAAGTGAAATTTTGTACATATCGGTTGCAAAATAGGATTTAAAAATAAAATGAATATGAATCAAAACTTTGGAATTTAAATCACGATGTTGAAATTGGTTTCCATAGGATTTTTGAAAGAATATTAACATTATTTGAAAATATTTGCGAATAGAAATGTTTCAAAATGTGTCCAAAAGATATTTGAAGAAATGTTTTTAAAAGAATTTTAAAAAGGAAATAAGTTCTGTACTCCCATCTTCTGTTATTGGAAAATAATTTCAATAATGACTGTGCAACATCATCGATGTTCATTTTCGAGTTTCAAGGCGGGAAGACCACTAAAGTAGCTTTGCTACCCATTTATCTTGGTAGATAAGATTTGATTTAATTTCCTAAGTATGATTTGATATACAAAAGATATAAGTATATATTATTTCAAGATGATTTGAAATGGAACTCTATATTTAGTTCTTAAGTTTCTATGAATTAGGGATTTCAATAATCGTAATGAAATGAAATCTTAACTATTTTAATAGATGGAAACTTCAAAAATGAGAAATAAGAAATTTAAAGCTAAGTGTTTAATGAAACTGTAAAGAAATTGGAGACTTCTCAGTTGTAAATTAAAGGATAATGAAAATTAAGAAGATGTAAACTATTGAACATTTTTGTTGTAACGACATGGATTTTCAGCCTTTGATTTGGAACTATTTTAACTGTTGAATTTGAAATGTAATGGAATTTTAATATGAAGTTATTGATCAAATAAGTGGAATAAAACTTAATTTCCAAATATAGTGATTTACTGGATAAATTTAATTATTGAATTAATAATTGAAAATCATTTAAGTAATTGAATTGAAGTTGAATATGAATCAAAAACGATTTCAAATGTTGATATAAATTCTATTTGAATTAGAATTGAGCTAAATAGTTTTTAAAACTGAAATTTTGAGTGATTTTGTCAATTTTTAAAATCGTTGATTTAATCGACGTGTTAAAACAGCTTTCCTAAGTACAATCTTAGAATTCGATGAAACCAGCTCCGTTGTATGCGTAATAGTGTACTGTTAATGGATTTCAAATTTCGTAGAATTTGGTGTTGCCGTTTGGTCGTAGGGAATAGAAATGCATTGAAAATAATATTGAAAATTTAATCTAATAATTGGGTTCAAAAAGCTAACTTCCATATTCAATAGAGTTCCATTGGATTCAGAATAGCTGTATAACATTAGGAACGCCAGGCGGCACACCTCAATAGGAGTTCGAGGTTTCCCTGTATATATTATGGGATATTTTGAATGGATAAGTAAGAAATCAAATCAAAGTCAAACCCTATACTCCTTGAGGCAGACCTAGCTCCTACAACACCGCCATCTCCTTTCATTTAACATCATATATACATTATTTCTCCTTCTTCTAGAAGTGAAGCAGCTCGATAAATAAAAAACGAAAATTCGAATTCACGGGAAAAATTCAGATTTAAATCTAGAAAAAATGGAAGGCTAAAATCTTTGATTGTGAAATAAGGTGATCTATCTCTTGGCTCGAGATTAGAAGGAGTGGCCTTCAATTGCAATTATTGATAGTAAGTGGAGACTGCGGAATTGGTTTTGGCTTCCACGAAGATAAGGTAGGGGACGATCGAAGGCAACTGCAGATTTGGGTGTCCTATAGCATGTCAAAGAGGAGGTGGTCATATGGGGGCATGCGGCCTTGAGTAGTAGTTCGCGACTATGCGGGGTCGCCTGGTAGGGTTTGATTGTGTTCTATAGGGAGAGTGTGCACCTATGACGATGGATGAGAGTGATGGAGTTCGAAAAGAGGAAGGTGCAACGGAATTAGTTCAAGTTCTCGTGCATTGGAGAAGGAGAATTAGGTAGATGAATTGCCGACCATGGAGAGTTTTGAAGAGGAGAGTTTTGAAGAGGATGAGAGCGGGATTATGGAATTTGAAAGAAGGATTACTGTTAACAGGTATTTTTTTTTAAAATTTATGATGGGTTAGAGATTTATTTATTTATTTACTTGAAATCTTATAAATGCAATATTATATTCATGCGAGGTCCAAAATGAACGAAACAAGTTGCATTACGATCATGGCATCGATTCTAGGCCTTGGAATTGGATTGGAGTCGATTAGAGATAATTGGAATTTTTGATTAAATCGAACGTCAGTTCGATTTAATCTAAAATGAGCATTTGGCGAATCAAAAATCAAGGTGAGTAAATCTCACTCAATTTGGTTGATTGTTTAATTTATAGAAATTAAAATTAATTTTTAGATGATTGGATGAATTTAAAATTATTCTTATCAGTTGAACGTAATGTTATATTAAATGTATATAGTAGTATATATATTAGTAGTTGGATATATTCACGTCTATTGGAGCGGATGAGACCCTATGCGCCCTGCATAATAGCGGATGACCCTATATTACCGCGATATCCCACCTCGAAGTGGGATTGGTATTTTATGTTATTTAACATCCGTGGATGCTGGGAAACTGGTTGGAGGGATCCAACTGGATTCCACAAATATATTTATTGTTTTTCATATATGGTGATATGTAATGAAACTGAATAATCTTTTTGTGATTTGAATGTTTAGATGCTATAGTAGCACTGGTTTGAATTTTGGTATTTTAGATACCATAACTATTAATTTTGAATTTGAAGGAATTAAAAGGAGATTTTGGATATAAAAATATTTATATCCAAATAAGGATTACTTTAAAGAGAGTTGATTTGGATAAAATAAATGATTTCATATTGGGGTTTGTGCTTATCTATTCATAAAATGTTTTAAAATAGAAACTTTAAAATAATTTATGGAAATGATTTTTAATAATGAAATTTTTAAATGATATTTCCAAAATTTGGAAAAGAAGTTAAAATCGATATTTAAAAGTAGATTTGTAAAATATATGGGATTCATAAGAAATGGATTCATAAAATGAAATTTTATAGAAGAGATTAGCTTTATAAACAAGTGAATCTCAGGGAAGTTTTTTAAATTTATAAATGATGTTTGTAAATAAGGAATATCAGTTGATGAATTGTAAGTATAAATTTATAATGCAAATTTATATCGAGTTAGGGAAATCAGTTTTGGAAAAAATAGCGGATTCTATTTTGAAGTATGGAAATGATTATGAAATTGGAAACGTAGTCGATGTGATATGAATCGAGAAGGATTTAAAAATGAATTGGAAATATAGTCGATGTGATATGAATTGAGAGAGATTTAAAATCAATTGGAAACTAGCCATCGATGTTATATAAAGTGTTTTAGTAAAATTACTTAAATATGTTTTAAAAATGAATTATTATTTAAAAAAAGACTTATTATATATATATATATGGTTTTGAAATGATTGAAATTTGTTTATAAATCATCTCGAGATTTGTAAACGGAGTTTATTTAACAAAGATGGTTTTTATAAAAAAACTTATAGTGAAATTCTGGGAATTTAAGGAAATTTCCAAGGTATTTAAAAATAGAAACTTCGAAAATGAATTAAAATTCATAAAAAGGAAGTTAGAAATGAGTGGTTGAGAATATAGACAAGTATAATTAATTTTGGAAATTTTAAAGGGAATTAATTAATGAATTCCGAAAACTAACCAAATCCATTATAAATGATATAAGGAAATTACAAGTGGATTATAAGGATTTTAAGAAGTATGAAATAAAATGGAATATGTCCTAAGTATTGGAATAGAAGGATTTGAAAACATTTTAGTTATAAGATTATTATTATGGAAATATTTTCCAAAGTGTTGAATAAAAATGGAACTCGGGAATATTTCTAAATACTGATATGGATTGAAATTTTTTCCGTTAAGGATATATAAAGATTTGAAATTGTTTCCAAACGTGCAAAATACAGGAAGAGTTTTAAATATATGTATGTATGTATGTATGTATGTATCTTTGTAAACATATTTTGAATGAATGTTTTGAAGATCTATAAAATAAAGCCTAGTGACTGCTTATAGATGTTATTTGATAGTTAAATAACCGCCTATCAAATCTAGCCAAATTCGTTGATCGTTTTGAAGAAATCGGGATTGGATTTAGTTATCCGAAAACCCCAATGATCTGATTTGTGCGTTACGAATCGTGAATATCTCAAAGATAATGGAGATGGAGATCTGTGAAGATATTGGTTTGTTCAGACACAAAACAACTTGTATGGATGAATGCTATCATTGCATCGTTGCTTGGAAGGCAGTTTTATCATTCCAAGTGTAAATGCTTTTCTAAAGGTAAAACGCAGCCTCAAGCCTCATCAATCAGAAATGACTAAAACATGAAAGATGCAGTAGGGCTAAGTGGGTCGCACCCAAGTAGGATATGTTATCACATTTCTAGATACCCTCGTTAAAATTAGGATATGGTTGTGCATGAAAAAGAGAGTGCTCGATTATGGTGGGAACACACGTTGTGATAACATATTCGATACTATAAAGGTTAGGGGTACTGGGTAGGCCAGTCCTGTGTTGGCAGGGAATCCAGGCAAGGTCCTTGGTACATTTTTCTAGAGGTGTATTATGGCAGGGGGTATCCTAGTAGCCCAGTCATTATATGGAATCTAATATCCAGTACAAGCCTGTACGGTTTTAATTATGCCCAACTATGCTGAAACATGAGTTGTAAGCATTTCAGCTATTTTCTAATTTACTTTCTACAGACCCTATTATAATATCAGTTGATTTTAATATAAAATGTTTTGGCTATCGTAAGATAAAAACCCATCGTGTTAATGTGTGATGTGGTCTTACGAGATACCTTTATTTTTTTAAATGATTTTGAAAATAGTAATGATTGAAATTGAATGTGTTTTCTCAGGCTAGTTTTCCAAACAGACCCGGATGTTATTTTATTATAATGCTCGGCTTAGACCGAGTATAACAGATTCAGGTTAAGATGCTATAGAACTCAGGAGACGAGCTGGAGGATTTCAGGCACATATCACGTATTTGATTATATTCCGAGTGTGTGTAGACTGTATAGTCAACATTGGTACGGACAAGTTATTATAACTATCCAGATTGATTGTTGATTGTTGTATTATAATGAATTGTGTATATATACATATATTAACAGACACATATTCTTTGTATAAAAATCTTTTATTTTACATTATATTTTGTTCCGCTGCGGTTGTGAGATTCTATGTTGTTTTTATTTTCTTCTATCTTTTCCTTCTTCACCCCTAATGATTCGTATTTCCATTCACTTCGAGTTGGACATGTGTGATTTATTGCCGATTCAAAGGGCATGGAGATACGGGCCATTATATTTGTTAACTAAAATGAATAAGATAATTTGTATAACACTCAATTAAATTCTAAAAAGATATATAAAACTTACCAGAAATGTTTAAAAGTTGAAATGTTAATACGAATATGTAATAGAATATTTGTAACGACCCGGAATTTTGGGCAATATCGATTTAATAATCTGTAATAAAAATTAAATTGTTTTGACAAATTTTCTTTGTAATTTTAATTTAAATTGGTAAAATTAATCTTTTTAAGAATAACAAATATTTAATCTGGTAAGTGTGATCAATATCTTTTAACAATTTAAAAATTGGTTAGAATTGTGTTTCAAAAGCTAATAAATTTTATTCTATTTATAATATATATGTTTGATATATAATGTGAATAGGAATATCTTTTGTTTTAAATTAAAAGATAAATTTTCAAATTGTAATATATATGTATATATATGTTATAATTTGGAATTGTTTGAAAATTTAATCTTAATCTATTAATAAATTATATATGAATGAATATTGAAATTGAAGCTTTGTTTTAAAACATAATGTTTTTCAAAAGAAAATGTAGTTTAATTCAATGGTTTCAAATATAAGATTGTTATTTATTTTTAAATAGGATAGTTTAAAAAGGTTTTAAACAAAACTTTTTTTTGTCTTTCTCTTAAAGTATTTAAAATGTGATAGTTTAAAAAATGATTTAAACAAGCTTTGTTTTGTTTTCTTTTATAATGTTAAAATTTTAAAATGGTTATAAATGTATATGTATAAGTTTTAGATTTTAAATTACATGCATAAGAAAATATATTTGTATTATAATTGGCTTTAGAATATTTATTTTAAAAGTAAACTTATTTACTTACATGTAAGTATTTATCAATAAAGTAAATATGTAAATTTATATTTACATTTAAAATTAAATAAAAATTCAATTTAAAAATTCTTAATGACATGTGTATTCATATTAACTTATCTAAATAACACTTGTTAGTAAATTAAGGAGCATAAGTGACAAGTGTCTTTATTTTGAATTTCCTTTTCTTTAATTCTAATAAATATTTTGAGAAGAAAATTAGTTTCTTCATAACACTCTCATTACCTTGTTTTTCAACATAATTCAAAACAGAAATTTATTTCCAAAACCTGAAATTAGAAGTAAAACACAAATCAAAATCTGAAATAAAACCCAAAACAAAGAAGAATCTACAAAACTTCAATCTGTAGGTTTCAATTTGCAACATCAAGTGAATCTGCAACCTGCAAATTCAAGGGTTTCCACGAGCAACTGCAAATTTAAGTTCTATTTCAACCTACATGATGTACAACTTCAATTTAAAAGCATGCAGAGAATTGTTCATCAGCAATCAAAGTATTTTTTTCAAATTGTTTAGAGCCTGGGAAGTAAAAGTCTGCTCTGCTCTGCATTTTTGAATCAGGTGAGTAAATTGGTTTTAAAAAAAAACAGTCAAGTTGAATACAGATTTTGTGCTTATGAATTGATTTAGTTTTTATAACTTACTTTATAGTTATATCTATATATAACTTTGACTGTGTATGTGATGACATTACTTTGTTTGATTTAGAAGAAGACTGTGCCGTCTGTTTTCAAGAAATCCAAATTTATCACAATTTGATCCATATTTAGTTTTGAATGCATGAATAAATCTGTTTGTAAATGAAAGTGAAGACCTTAAAAATAGTACCATAATTTTTAGAACTGCAGAAGAGTATGAACAAAAGTTTTACAGTAAAACTAAACTTTTGTAAAAAAAATTTACTGGCCCAAATTCGAAATTGAGTTTCATGCATGTAATCGTGATTGTAAATCATGAATTTAGGCATATAAATTGTAAATTTTAATTGGGTATTCATAGTAAATTTTGGGTTTGAATCTTTTCTGAGTTTTTGGTGATTGCAGTCGAATTACTTGATAAATCGAGTGGATATTGGGATCGAAGATAGCATTTGAGATGTATAATTTGGGAAAAATGTTGAATAAATTTTTCAATGTGTTATTTGTTCGAAATTGAGGAAGTTAGGGTTTATTTGGTTTATGGGTTCGGCTGATTTTTCTTGGCCTTTGCGTCATGGAAGGAGAACCGGGGGTGGTCGCGAGGATGGAGCATGGGGCTGGGAGTTGTGTCGAGTTGATAGGGATGGCGGCGAGTTCAACGGCGTCGAGTTGAACGTTGGTGATGGATCTTTCGGTTTGAAGCTGCTGCAGATTTTCGTGCTAATAGGTCAAATTTTGATTCAATCGCTTTTTCTTCGTTCTGAGTTTAGAGTTTTGATCGAGTGTGGGTTTGTGATCGTGGGTGATCGTCGCGATGATCGTAGGTGGTCGGGGGCAGGGGTGCACGTGCACTGTGATTTGGGTCTGTGCACGTTTGGGATTCTGGAAATTTTGGTTGGGGAAGATGAAGGCCGGCTCGAACTCGAACTCGAGCTCATGTTTTTAGGGTGGCGACCCGAAGTAGATGCTGTTGGGGGTGACTCGAGGCAAGCATGAGTTTGCTTCGAGACTTACTTGGGTTTTTCTGAGAATTTTCTCGGGTTTAACCCGAGATTTCCTCTCGAGCAAGTATATGCTCAAGTTTTTAAAAATATATTACAGATTAACACATTGTTGAATAAATGAATCAAGTTAAGTTTTATGAATTGTAACTTGTAGTTTTAAAATAGGTGTTAATCAAACTTATAAAGGTATTAATTAAATTTATTTGCAAATTTAAATGGTTAAAGGGGTAACATTTGTAAGTAATTAACCAATTTAATTCTAGTTTCAAAGAAAGTGATTTTAATCAAAGTCTCAGGTTAAAAGGTTTAAGTAATGGTTTGGTAACTCAAGATTTCAAATCATTTTTGAAAATAAATAAGTTTAAATTGAATAATTAAGTTATTTTAAAATTTTAAATTTGATTTCTTAAGAACTTATTTCCAAATAAGATTATTATTATGATTTTTAAACCAAATTGAATAAATTTGTTTTAAGTTATTGAAATTTAATTTAAGTTCAAATAATTTAATTATAAAGATAAATAGGGTTAATTTATCTTTGTTATTAACTTTAGAATACTTGATTTAAATATGATTTGTAATTAAGTAAAGAATTAATTAAGATAAATGCTTTTTCTTAATTAATTAAAGATTTTGAAATATAAGAAGTTAATTAATTGTTTAATTAATTTTAAATAATTAGTTAATTATTTATTTAATTTTAAACAATCACTTAATTATGGATTAATTAAGTGTGATTACTTAATGAAGTAATCAATGGTTAATTTTTGAATATAATTAGAATGGTAATTATTTATGGAAGTAATTAAGAATGGAAATTACTCATGGGATAATTAATTGGAAGTGATTAATGGATTTATCATTTGAGATTTTTAATTCAAAGAATTAATTAATATAATTGTTTTTTAATGTTAATTAATGATGGAGTAATTACTTAGTTAATGAAGTATGATTTCTTTAATGATGGAATTAATTATTACTAAGAAAATAATTAAGATTTATTAAAGGAAGTAATTAGAGATAATTACTTATGTAAGTAATTAAGAATTAATTACTTAGTTGATTTAGTTAATTAATTAATGTGATTAATTAATTATGAATGAGATTAATTCAAGATTAATTACTAAGTGTAATTAATTAAAATTGTAATTAATTAATAAAGTAATCGATTAAGAATTATTTGTTAATTTAATTGAATAATAATCACTTAATGAAGTAATTAAAGATTAATTAATTAGATTGATTAATCAAAGATTAATTAAGAAGTTAATTAATTTAGATAAGTAATTACAAATTGTTAATTACTGATTATGATTAATGAGTTGATTAACTATAAGTTAATTATTTAATTAATTAAAGTAATTATTAAATTAATAAGGATCATTAATTAATGTGATTAATGATATTAATCAAGGTTGATTAATAATAATTGAATAAAGTATGATTAATTAATTGTAATTAATTAAGGTTTAATGAAATTAATTATAGTTAATTAATTAATGAAGGATCATTAATTATTGCAATTAATGATAGTAATTAAAGATCAATTACTGAATATGGTTAAGGATAACTACTAGAATGTAATTAAAGGATAATTAATCGAAGAAGATTAATTAAGAAAGATCATTAAGAGACGATAATGAATTTGATTTGTAATAAATCAATAATCCAAGTGATTAAAAGATAGTATTTAATTTAATTAGTGGTTAATTAAATTTATTAAGAGTTATTCAATTCTGCTATGGGTGATTGATTAGTATTGAATGGTTGATACTGAATGATTGATATTGGATGTTGAATGATATTGGATGATTGATATTGGGTGATTGGTTGATACTGGATGATTTGGATGACTATGATATTTATGATATGCTGCTTTATGAAGATGAATATTGATATGAATTATCTATAGTGATAATGTGATTCATCTATTTGTTTATATCATCCTAAATATACGTTTAATTGTTAAATCCCTTAAGTACAACTTGGACATTAAAATGGCGTTTGGTTTCGGTGAGACCAGGATCGGGTTTCCATATTTGGAATCCGAAAACCACGTCGATTCCAATTAAACGTTAGGTCGTTAATCTAAGTGGAGCAAGTGAAGACTCGATGTGTAAGGGCTATACGTCTGTATAACTCTGTGGGTGATTCCGTAATGAGTTTGACGGAATAGTACTTGTAGATTCGAGATGGAGATTAAAGTGCAAGGGCTATGGTCGTTGACTCTGAGGGTGATTCCAATATGAGTGCAACGAGTTAGTGCCTTCGGTTTCGTTCGAACCCGGAACGAACTTGTATGGATTGAATGCTTTCAGCACATCGTCAGGTGGACGATGACCATTCTAAGATAGATGTGTTCTATAAAGGTAATTGCAGCCTTAAGCCTCATCAACCGGGAATGGCTAAAACAGGGGAGGTGCAGCAACGCTTCGTGGGTAGCTCCCACTGGAGAGCAAGATTCACCCCTGTCTAGAAGTCCCTTTTTATTCGGCTGTGTGGGGCGGTTGAATTCCGGACAACCGACGGGGTTGTCTTGTTCGGGACTGTTCAGTGAGGAATGGTCCCGGCCTTGTGTTGCAGGGGAGTTAGGGTGGCTCCTCGGTACCGTGATCTAGGCCACGTACTGTGACGGACGGTACCCCAGTAGTCCTGCCATTGATGGAAACCCATTCTTCCTACGAGACCCTACAGTTTTGTTTGTATACCTATGTAGTTGGAATTTAATAAATGTAACAATTTCGGCTATTTCTTATTTACTTGAAAACCCTAGACGCTATTATAATATCACTGGATTTCCTATCAAATGTTTTGGTTAGCGTAAGGTAAAAACTTTTCCATGTTTATGTGTGGGAAGTCTTACGTGATACCCTTTCTTTTCAAAGGATTTTCTAAAGTTAAGCAATTTTAACCCGTTTACTCACACTAGACCCCTGTCTGACCCGAGTGTTTATTTTCTGTTTTATTAAACTCTTGGGTACTCATATTATGTATGAGTAGTCAAGTGTATCAGGTTAGCTTGACGAATTCTGGAGGAGTAATGGAGCAGGAGGCTTCCACGTGTAGATATATTATGTTTCCGTTGTGTTTGTGATATCTGTATCTTGTATAGTTGAGTTGTATGAATTAGACAGATGTTTATAACTGTCTAATATGTGTTGTATAAGTTGTGTACTCTGATGTATATGATACTATGTAATATTTTATTTGATATATTATATTTTATTCGTTCCGCTGTGAGTTCTCTGATGTTGTTCTATTTCTTCTTTCTCTTTCTTTTCTTCTTCTATTCCTTTCTTTCTTCAAGATGATGCGATTCCTGGAGATAGGAAGTCGGGCCGTCACATTTGGTATCAGAGCATTAGGTTGAGTGAATACCTAGGCTCTGTAGTGGTGTCTTCCTTGAGAGAGCGTACTTGTAATTTTTATATATAACTATATATATATATATATATATATATATATATATATATATCTACCTGATACGTTGGGTTATCTGTTCGGATTTTTCCAACATAAGTTCTAGTGGTAGGTAGATGGAGTAGTAGTGGTGTGTGTGTAACACGATGACCACTGATGGAAGAGGTCCATATGTTGAGGTTGGAAGTATTTGTCGAGGCTGTAGACCTAATACCGTCTCGAGTGAGATTTGTTGTTTGGAGTAAGGATTTCTCTGATATCCGAAGGAAATCTTTTAAAGATTCGGAGTCTATCTTTGAAGAATAAGTTTGGATTTCGCTCGGGTGAGCGAATTATTCTTGAGTTTGGATTTGATGGAAGTGCAGAAGCAAGTGATGATATCTTGATAACTGCGTGATGAGATGCAGTATCCTTGGATATTTTAAAAAGGTGTTTTCTTTTGAAGCAGATTTAGAGGTGGTTGGGGAGCAGCCTTTACCTGATCAGGGAAGACTTGTCTGTGTAGTAGCTATCTGGATCTTCAGTATGGAGGTTGGCTATTTTGGAATATGAGACTAAGGTCTACGAGTTGTTTCTCTTCAGGCATGGTCTCATTGTTATTCCTTAAGAAGTGCGAGATGTTGATGCTTGGTTTGGAGCCCGAGTTTCTTTTGGGTTATCTACCATCTCAGAGGTCTTTTGTGTGGGTTGTTGATGGTTTTGGCTTTGGAGAAGCCTTTGGATTAGAAGTCTTTAGTTAGCTGTGGTAGCAGTTTCAGCTCGAAGTGTTCTTTGTGCTGACAAGAAGGTCTTTTAGCTTTGCAGTATCATCAAAGTAGAGTTTGGAAGCAGCAGTGTTGGTTGTTTCTCCGATGAATCGGGAATCTTGGTGTTTCTTCTATCAGCAGCCCGAGCAGTTGGTGGAAGTAATCTTGAAGAGTTAACCTTGTTTGGAAAAGCTTTAAGCCGTTCTAATTGGTAAAGAGAGGACAGTTTCTTTGGAATCCGAATTAGGTTGGATCGCAAAAGTGACTTGCGATTGATTTGGAATTTTCTTGAGCATTCTTTTGTTTGGGATGGGGGATTCTCATGAGGAACTAGGAGTTGTTGAAGTAATCAGAAGTTTGTCTGCATCTAGAATTTAGTTCCATATTGTTTTGGTTCCAGAAGTGATTTGGTAGTTAGCCTGGTTGTAGGATGGTTCTTGGAGAAGTAGAGATTGGTGTAGCAGCTCAGGAATTTATTTTTGGAATTTGTATTTGGTTAGATCTAGCTTTTGAGTTGGATTCTGTGTAAGGTTGTGTGACCGAGTTAGATGAGTCACTCAGATTTTATGGATTTGATGAACAAAGTTTCCGAATTTAGTGGATAAGTTGTACTTGTGTTCATCAACAGTATTCTCCTCTATTTCCGAATCAGAGTTGTGCAGCGGAAGCGAGGTAGCAGCTGTGCAAGGAAGGAAGCAAGTTCTGTTTGCCTTTGTTTGAGTAGTAGAGTTTGTGTTCTGGATTTCGACGGATTATAAAGACTTTTCTGTTGAATAGGATCTAGGAATTGGTTTGCTTTGGTCTAGTTGTTTCTATAAGTATCAGCATAGGTTGAGCTGATAAGGAAGAGATTGGCAGTCCAGGATTGTCTGTTGAGATATACAGATATAAGATAAGGTGTTGGAATTCGAAGTTGGAGACTTCATTGTTGTTAAGATTTCTGTGGTTAAGAGCACTAATATTGGATAAGATTGGATGGGTAGTTCTGAGGCATTTGAGATTTCTTATCTGTGTTCTGATAAGATAAGATCTGTTGTTTATGAGATAGAATTACCAGTTTGGGTAGCTGGAATTCATTGAATATCACGTATCTCTGAGTGAGTACGTGTATGATTCATCGTTGGTTGTTGAATCTGTAATTTGGTTGGAGTTGGATGTTGAGCTGGATCTTAGGATATTCTGATGTTTTGTTCAGGTTGGTGAATCTAGAAAGGAGAGAAGCTCTGGATTTTTGGTAGTGTAGTTAGTTTGTTGGCTTTTGTAGAGCGAGTCTCCCGGTGATTTATACGTGGGAAACTCGAAATAGTATTAGAATTTTATTCTGACGCATGTCAGGATAATTAGTTAAGTTTGTTTGTGTGATTGATTGCTTTGGTTGATAGTAACTGATTGATAAGTATGCTTTGCTAATTGAAATTAAAATTTTGTTGGATAATTAAATTACCTTTGCTTTTAAATTTCGGGGACAAAATTCTTTTAAGGGGGGAGGATTGTAACGACCCGGAATTTTAGGCAATATCGATTTAATAATCTGTAATAATAATTAAATTGGTTTGATAAATTTTCTTTGTAATTTTAATTTAAATTGGTAAAATTAATCTTTTTAAGAATAACAAATATTTAATCTGGTAAGTGTGATCAATATCTTTTAACAATTTAAAATTGGTTAGAATTGTTTTTCAAAAGCTAATAAATTTTATTCTATTTATAATATATATGTTTGATATATATTGTGAATAGGAATATCTTTTGTTTTAAATTAAAAGATAAATTTTCAAATTGTAATATATGTGTATATATATGTTATAATTTGGAATTTTTTGAAAATTTAATCTTAATCTATTAATAAATTATATATGAATGAATATTGAAATTGAAGCTTTGTTTTAAAACATAATGTTTTTCTAAAGAAAATATAGTTTAATTCAATGGTTTCAAATATAAGATTGTTATTTATTTTTAAATAGGATAGTTTAAAAAGGTTTTAAACAAAATTTTGTTTTGTCTTTCTCTTAAAGTATTTAAAATGTGATAGTTTAAAAAATGATTTAAACAAGCTTTGTTTTGTTTTCTTTTATAATGTTAAAATTTTAAAATGGTTATAAATGTAAATGTATAAGTTTTAGATTTTAAATTACATGCATAAGAAAATATATTTGTATTGTAATTGGCTTTAGAATATTTCTTTTAAAAGTAAACTTATTTACATACATGTAAGTATTTATCAATAAAGTAAGTAAATATGTAAATTTATATTTACATTTAAAATTAAATAAAAATTCAATTTAAAAATACTTAATGACATGTGTATTCATATTAACTTATCTAAATAAGACTTGTTAGTAAATTAAGGAGTATAAGTGACAAGTGTCTTTATTTTGAATTTCCTTTTCTTTAATTCTAATAAAAAATTTGAGAAGAAAATTAGTTTCTTCATAACACTCTCATTACCTTGTTTTTCAACTTAATTCAAAATAGAAATTTATTTCCAAAACCTGAAATTAGAAGTAAAACACAAATCAAAATCTGAAATTAAACCCAAAACAAAGAAGAATCTACAAAACTTCAATCTGTAGATTTCAATTTGCAACATCAAGTGAATCTGCAACCTGCAAATTCAAGGGTTTCCAAGAGCAACTGCAAATTTAAGTTCTATTTCAACCTGCATGATGTACAACTTTAATTTAAAAGCATGCAGAGAATTGTTCATCAGCAATCAAAGTATTTTTTTCAAATTGTTTAGAGCCTGGGAAGTAAAAGTCTGCTCTGCTCTGCATTTTTGAATTAGGTGAGTAAATTGGTTTTAAAAAAAAACAGTCAAGTTGAATACAGATTTTGTGCTTATGAATTGATTTAGTTTTTATAACTTACTTTACAGTTATATCTATATATAACTTTGACTGTGTATGTGATGACATTGCTTTGTTTGATTTAGAAGAAGACCGTGCCGTCTGTTTTCAAGAAATCCAAATTTATCACAATTTGATCCATATTTAGTTTTGAATGCATGAATAAATCTGTTCGTAAATGAAAGCGAAGACCTTAAAAATAGTACCATAATTTTTAGAACTGCAGAAAAGTATGAACAACAGTTTCACAGTAAAAACTAAACTTTTGTAAAAAAAAATTACTGGCTCAAATTCGAAATTGAGTTTCATGCATGTAATCGTGATTGTAAATCATGAATTTAGGCATATAAATTGTAAATTTTAATTGGGTATTCATAGTAAATTTTGGGTTTGAATCTTTTCTGAGTTTTTGGTGATTGCAGTCGAATTACTTGATAAATCGAGTTGATATTTGGATCGAAGATAGCATTTGAGATGTAGAATTTGGGAAAAATGTTGAATAAATTTTTCAATGTGTGATTTGTTCGAAATTGAGGAAGTTAGGGTTTATTTGGTTTATGGGTTCGGCTGATTTTTCTTGGCCTTTGCGTCATGGAAGGAGAACCGGGGGTGGTCGCGAGGATGGAGCATGGGGATGGGGGTTGTGTCGAGTTGATAGGGATGGCGGCGAGTTCAACGGCGTCGAGTTGAACGTTGGTGATGGATCTTTCGGTTTGAAGCTGCTGCAGATTTTCGTGCTAATAGGTCAAATTTTGATTCAATCGCTTTTTCTTCATTCTGAGTTTAGAGTTTTGATCGAGTGTGGGTTTGTGACCGTGGGTGATCGTCGCGATGATCGTAGGTGGTCGGTGGCAGGGGTGCACGTGCACTGTGATTTGGATCTGTGCACGTTTGGGATTCTGGAAATTTTGGTTGGGGAAGATGAAGGCCAGCTCGAAGTCGAGCTCGTGCTTTTAGGGTGGCAACCCGAAGTAGATGCTGTTGGGGGTGACTCGAGGCAAGCATGAGTTTGCTTCGAGACTTACTTGGGTTTTTCTGAGAATTTACTCGGGTTTAACCCGAGATTTCCTCTCGAGCAAGTATATGCTCAAGTTTTTAAAAATATGTTACAGATTAACACATTGTTGAATAAATGAATCAAGTTAAGTTTTATGAATTGTAACTTGTAGTTTTAAAATAGGTGTTAATCAAACTTATAAAGGTATTAATTAAATTTATTTGCAAATTTAAATGGTTAAAGGAGTAACATTTGTAAGTAATTAACCAATTTAATCCTAGTTTCAAAGGAAGTGATTTTAATCAAAGTCTCAGGTTAAAAGGTTTAAGTAATGGTTTGGTAACTCAAGATTTCAAATCATTTTTGAAAATAAATAAGTTTAAATTGAATAATTAAATTATTTTAAAATTTTAAATTTGATTTCTTAATAACTTATTTCCAAATAAGATTATTATTATGATTTTTAAACCAAATTGAATAAATTTGTTTTAAGTTATTGAAATTTAATTTAAGTTCAAATAATTTAATTATAAAGATAAATAGGGTTAATTTATCTTTGTTATTAACTTTAGAATACTTGATTTAAATATGATTTGTAATTAACTAAAGAATTAACTATAATGAATGCTTTTTCTTAATTAATTAAAGATTTTGAAATATAAGAAGTTAATTAATTGTTTAATTAATTTTAAATAATTAGTTAATTATTTATTTAATTTTAAACAATCACTTAATTATGGATTAATTAAGTGTGATTACTTAATGAAGTAATCAATGGTTAATTTTTGAATATAATTAGAATGGTAATTACTTATGGAAGTAATTAAGAATGGAAATTACTCATGGGATAAATAATTGGAAGTGATTAACGGATTAATCATTTGAGATTTTTAATTCAAAGACTTAATTAATATAATTGTTTTTTTTAAAGTTAATTAATGATGGAGTAATTACTTAGTTAATGAAGTAAGATTTCTTTAATGATGGAATTAATTATTACTAAGAAAATAATTAAAATTTATTAAAGGAAGTAATTAGAGATAATTACTTATGTAAGTAATTAAGAATTAATTACTTTGTTGATTTAGTTAATTAATTAATGTGATTAATTAATTATGAATGAGATTAATCCAAGATTAATTACTAAGTGTAATTAATTAAAATTGTAATTAATTAATAAAGTAATTGATTAAGAATTATTTTTTTAATTTAATTGAATAATAATCACTTAATGAAGTAATTAAAGATTAATTAATTAGATTGATTAATCAAAGATTAATTAAGAAGTTAATTAATTTAGATAAGTAATTACAAATTGTTAATTACTGATTATGATTAATGAGTTGATTAACTATAAGTTAATTATTTAATTAATTAAAGTAATTATTAAATTAATAAGGATCATTAATTAATGTGATTAATGATATTAATCAAGGTTGATTAATAATAATTGAATAAAGTATGATTAATTAATTGTAATTAATTAAGGTTTAATAAAATTAATTATAGTTAATTAATTAATGAAGGATCATTAATTATTGCAATTAATGATAGTAATTAAAGATTAATTACTGAATATGGTTAAGGATAACTACTTGAATGTAATTAAAGGATAATTAATCGGAGAAGATTAATTAAGGAAGATCATTAAGAAACGATAATGAATTTGATTTGTAATAAATCAATAATCCAAGTGATTAAAGGGTATTATTTAATTTAATTAGTGGTTAATTAAATTTATTAAGAGTTAATCAATTCTGCTATGGGTGATTGATTAGTATTGAATGGTTGATACTGAATGATTGATATTGGATGTTGAATGATATTGGATGATTGATATTGGGTGATTGGTTGATACTGGATGATTTAGATGACTATGATATTTGTGATATGCTGCTTTATGAAGATGAATATTGATATGAATTATCTATAGTGATCATGTGATTCATCTATTTGTTTATATCATCCTAAATATAAGTTTAATTGTTAAATCCCTTAAGTACAACTTGGACACTAAAATGGCGTTCGGTTTCGGTGAGACCGGGATCGGGTTTCCATATTTGGAATCCGAAAACCACATCGATTCCAATTAAACGTTAGGTCGTTAATCCATGTGGAGCAAGTGAAGATTCGAGGTGTAAGGGCTATACGTCTATATAACTCTATGGGTGATTCCGTAATGAGTTTGACGGAATAATACTTATAGATTCGAGATGGAGATCAAAGTGCAAGGGCTATGGTCATTGACTCTGAGGGTGATTCCAATATGAGTGCAACGAGTTAGTGCCTTCGGTTTCGTTCGAACCCGGAACGAACTTGTATGGATTGAATGCTTTCAGCACATCGTCAGGTGGACGATGAGCATTCTAAGATAGATGTGTTCTATAAAGGTAATCGCAGCCTCAAGCCTCATCAACCGGGAATGGCTAAAACAGGGGAGGTGCAGCAAGGCTTCGTGGGTAGCTCCCACTGGAGAGCAAGATTTACCCCTGTCTAGAAGTCCCTTTTTATTCGGCTGTGTGGGGCGGTTGAATTCCGGACAAGCGTCGGGGTTGTCTTGTTCGGGACTGTTCAGTAAGGAATGGTCCTGGCCTTGTGTTGCAGGGGAGTTAGGGTGGCTCCTCGGTACGGTGATCTAGGCCACGTACTGTGACGGGCGGTATCCCAGTAGCCCTGCCATTGATGGAAACCCATTCTTCCTACGAGACCCTACGGTTTTGTTTGTATACCTATGTAGCTGGAATTTAATAAATGTAACAATTTCGGCTATTTCTTATTTACTTGAAAACCCTAGACACTATTATAATATCACTAGATGTCCTATCAAATGTTTTGGTTAGCGTAAGATAAATTTTTTTCCATGTTTATGTGTGGGAAGTCTTACGTGATACCCTTTCTTTTCAAGGGATTTTCTAAAGTTAAGCAAATTTAACCCGTTTACTCACACCAGACCCCTGTCTAACCCGAGTGTTTATTTTCTGTTTTATTAAACTCTTGGGTACTCATATTATGTATGAGTAGTCAAGTGTATCAGGTTAGCTTGACGAATTCTGGAGGAGTAATGGAGCAGGAGGCTTCCACCTGTAGATATATTATGTTTCCGTTGTGTTTGTGATATCTGTATCTTGTATAGTTGAGTTGTATGAATTAGACAGATGTTTATAACTGTCTAATATGTGTTGTATAAGTTGTGTACTCTGATGTATATGATACTATGTAATATTTTATTTGATATATTATATTTTATTCGTTCCGCTGTGAGTTCTCTGATGTTGTTCTGTTTCTTCTTTCTCTTTCTTTTCTTCTTCTATCCCTTTCTTTCTTCAAGATGATGGATTTCCTGGAGATAAGAAGTCGGGTCGTCACAATATTATACGAATAAAAGCTCAATAACAAAATGTGCTTCAAAATGAACATATATTTATAAATGAAAGTTTAAGAGTTACAAGAAATGTATAAACATAAGTTGATATTTGAACTGCTTAATAATTAAATTTAATAGTAAAAAAGAGAATGCTATTTTAGTAAATGGTTATAAACTTAAGGAATGTTGAAATAATTCATAAATAGGTTTAATATTAAAAGATAAACTAGATATGAAGAAATAAATGGTAATCAAAGAAAAGAAAAACTTAAGTATGGAAAAAATTCATAAATGAATATTAATATTAAGTGGGAATCCAGTTACATAAGTAAATAATTATGAATTAAACTACAAGAAATTTGGTAACACTTTAAGAATTTATCCATTGATGATTTTAAACGTTGAATGGGAAATAATCTATGTATGTAAATGAATGTAAATTAATAAGAGGTAACCTTGTATGAATGAATGAAAGTAAATGAAAAGTAAATGATGTGAAAATGAAACCAATAGAATAAATTTAAATAATATTTAAATTCTGTTGTTGGCTTATCGGATGTTTGAGAAATGATACTTCAAATTATTCAAGGTTGTATGAATAATCTATTAAGTAATTATCTAACGCTGTTCAGCGTAAGGTACACTTGGTAGTTATTTATCATCCTTGTACGATGAAAAGTTTCTAAACCCAAACAAACTATTAGTTTGGTTGCTAAAGATATATGATGGATTCTTTGGTTGCATATGACGGTTGTACTTCTTTTTGTTTGCATACGATTATTATATATAGTGTGTTGCTTGTGCTATTGATTACAAAAACTAAAATATTACCCTTTTTACATAGTTTAACAGTCTTTTGGATTATGTAAGTAAGATACAGGTTTATGGTTGCAATAGCTATTGCTTTTGGTTTCATAAATAAAGTTGTTTGCCCGACAAATAGGTACATTTTTGGATTACGGTTTTGGAATGATATTTTATTGTTTTTCTCATGGTTTGGAATGTTTTTTTTATTTTTTTAAAAACCCTACTTCGGAGAGTAGAGCTAGGGAATTCAGTTGTCTGCCACACTGATCCCCCTTTAAGCTACCCCAACCTAGAGCATCAATCCCATACCATTTGTTTTGGTTTTTATTGAGGATAATTGCTCCGAGCCTTAAGGGAAACATAACTCGCTCAGGGACTCGAACCCGCAACCTCTAAAAACTTTTTTCCATGGCTGCAGGGTAGTCCTAACCAGCTTGCTATTATTATTTTTTCAGACCTAGCCACGCAAAGGAGAGTGTCGAATTTTTTTGTAAATTCAGGGCCTAGAAATTTTTGTGAAAGTTGAGTTATTTTTATATTTTTGTTAAACTTAAATATGTAAGTTTAATGTATGTAAATTGATTATTTGGAATAAAAATATATCAAACCTCTTGATTTTTCCTTTGTTCCTTTTTGGGAATAGAAAGTTTTGAGTAGGGGAGATTGTAATGACCCGTATTTTTGATAATTAAAAATATTTAATTAAATAAGATTTTTGAATAAATTAGTTAGAAAAATAAAAATTAGGATTTTATTGATACAAATTAAATTATAATACAAGTTATGAGCTTAATTAAAATTTCTATTAATGACATATGTTTGCAATAAGCTAAGAATGATAACATATGTTAGTGTTTATTTTAATGACGTTGGTTTGAATGAAATTATTTTTTTGCATGCAAATTTCCAATTAATTGGAACAATAAATGTTTCTTTATTAAAGAAGAAATCCTATGTTTATTTATTTGAAATGGTTGTTAGCTGAAAGATTGATTGTAAAGATGAGAAACTATTATTTAGTAAGAAATGTATAATTCCTGTTTATATCCAATAGTGTATAAATATGTTTATATTACTCTTAGGTGAGAAATAATTGTTCTATTTCTCATTAAATCTATCTAGTCCATATTGAAATTCACCTTTGCAATCAATTGAAATTAATGTAATTGAATAATTTCAATTAATAGAAGAGAGGACATTTATAAGTGTAATTGAACATAACTTATGTTTTGTGAAAATATAAGGAAAGTTTGATTTAATGAAAAGAACATTTTTATTAAATAAAATGAATGTTTGATTTGTGAATGTAAGTTTAATTTCATTAAAATAAAAAATAGAATGACTGATCAAAAGGAAAAATATATGTCTATTTGAACTGTGTTTTAGCGTGCAGATTGATTACAAGAATAGAAGAATCATTTATTTAAGCAAGTTATTTATTATACTCGTGTATAAACAAAATTTTTATAAATGTGATTAAATGAATAAATGAAACAATTGTTTTGTATTTCTTCCATTTAGTTTGTCTGTTTTTAAATTTAACTTTGTAATTAATCGCAACTTATGCGATTTAAATATTTCAATTAAAAGGAAAGAAAACATTGATTGCAGTTAATAGATTTAATAAAAAAAATGCACGTTTGTGTTAAACAGAAAGGGCGTTTTAATGAAAATAAAAGATCGTTTTGGGAAAATCAAATTGAACATTTTCATTTTTAAAGTAAGTGTAATATTATTTATTATGTGTTGATAAAAAAAATAAATGTGTATTTTAAAATTTCATTTTTCCTTTGCTTTGCAAACTTTCCAATTCCTACATACATTTCCTTATGCATTATTAATGCATGAAGCTTTCAAAACAAAACGTAACATTCAATTTTGTCCCTCTACCTTCATTTCTTTATTATTAAATAACCTGCAATTTTATTTCTTCATTTGCGTTTTGTTTCTTCTAACACCTCATATTCATTTAGTTCAAATTGTGCTTTGCTGAAGGTATATTCTTATCATAAAATTGTTCAACTTTTAAACTTATTCCTTCTTTTTTTGTCACCACCTCATTTCCTATGTTTAGATTTCCATTTCAAATCTTTCTTTCCTCTAATCATTTTAATGTGAGCAAATTCAAAAGCTCTCATTTTTTCAAATTCAAAAGCTTTCTTTTATGAAACATGAGTTGAATTTTTTTTTTCTTTTTTCATTTTTCGTACACGTCCTGCCCTTATCTTAGTTTGTTCTTCCATCTTTGCCTGAAGTATCATCTTGAGAAAAACATGTGTATTAAACTTTGTTTAATTTTTCTATTAAACATGTACGAATTATTATTTTAATAATATTCTTATAATAAGAATATCGTTTGCCTATAAACTACGATTCATGCGCAATTTCTTCTATTGGATTCATATTTAAATTATGGACAACATGAAATTGATTTGGTTAAATTTGGAGACTGTTGAGATTTTGCGCTTCTATTTCGATTTTTATGGGCTATAATCAAAGGTGAGTGATTTAACCCACTCATGCAATACTAAATCTTCTTATGTTAGATGAATTGAATTTTGAAGTGATAAGAATTTTCGGTTGATGTTTGGTAGTTTAAATTTGACATTTTAATTATAATTGAATTAAGTTGACATTTATATTAATATTAGATTTAGTTGCTAGTTAAGTACCTGATAGTGATAACTAATAAATTGTTGTTATTTATTGGCTAGTTTGGATGTTGACTATGATGGATGTTTATTTATTGACATTTTGGATGATTGGATGTTTATTTGTTTTTTATATCTCTGTTATCACTCTGTATATTAAGCGACAACATATAAACTGTTATTTAAATTATTTCGAATAAATTAGAAAATATGTTGAAATGATATAAACCTGTGACACTTGGATTTTGATTGAAATGATATATATCCATCCCTATAATTGAAATTGGAATAATCGATCACTTGGCCATAAGGTAGAAAATTATATACGGACAGCGGATTGGTTAAATTAAATGCTTTTAAAATCTTGAATTTGGATTTTTGATTAAAGTGTATTATTTTAAAGGAAATAAACTATGGATTTATATGAATTAAATTATTTTCTAATTCAAGCTTTGAAATGTTGAAACTGAAATTGGTTAAAAGAAATTATTTTAAGAGTTGAATTGGAAATGTGAAGTTATAACTGATATAGACTTTTAATTTTGGAAATTGAATTATTTTAAAGATATGGATCTTAAATTTGAACAACGAGGTTTAATTTGAATTGAGTGTTTTAAATCTATAAATTGAAATCGGACTTGAAATCGATATGAATAAAAATGGTTTAAATATGAATTGAATTGAAATTTAAATTATTAAATTGAATACTTGAATCAAATTTCAAGTTAAAATGAACATTTCGAAAATTGAAGCTAATTTGAATTAAAATTGAAATTAAATTGATTTCAAACTAAATCAAAATTGAGTCAATTGAATTGAAAGATTGGAAATTGTGTTTGTTGATTTAAAATTGGATATGGATCCAGATTTGTTCAAATGGAAAGAAACAGTTTGATTTGATACTATTTTATAGACAAATTATTTTAATATAAACTTTTAAAAATCTATCCTTTTTAATATTCAAATTATTCAGATTTTTCAAACTATTTTACTATATAAAAAAATTTCGATACTCAATCCTTTTTATATTAAACTAGTTTAAATCTCTAAATTATTTAAACTATTTATAACTATTCAGACTATTTTCTAGAATTTTCAAACTGTGCAAAGTTGGAATTTTCATATTTAAATTGTCGATTTATATGAGATTGTGGTTTAATGTGGTTATAGCCTACGTTGGATTTGAAATGATATTTTCTAGTGAAATGACATATTTTGAGTAAATATGATGGTTTGAAATGAAGGGTATTTTGAATTGAATAAGATATTTTGATATCAAATATGAATCATTTTAGAAATGTAAAAGAACTAACCGGTGTAAAAAATGATGTTTGGTTGTTAAATAGAGTGGGGCCTCTTATTGGCATACTCTCTGTCAATATTGGAACCACTTTGACAACTGTGTATGTGGTGGATGTTATCTAGAATGAAGTAGTTGAATTGGAAGCGTTTGTTGGAATGGAGTAAGAGAACGATGACAGATAGCCTTGACCTTCGAGTCATAATTAAAATGACTAAAATAGGAGCCATAACCAGGCTAAGTGAGGTCGCTCCTCTGATCGGACATACTTCTGCGATACCATATCTCTTCATTTGTGATTGATTCTTGGCCACCCTTGATTACGAGAGTGTTCTTCGAGGTTGGTGGTAGCTGCGGCTATGCATTACCATTAGCCTGGTTCCACATTCTGGTAGAATCCTACCATGGGTATATCCTCATATGCCTTATCATATTATTCTGATCGCACCCACTATGACTTTCATTTGTGTTGTACCTATGGAGTGCTCCCTGATGCCCACCAGTTTACGGTAGAGTTTACAATACTGTAAGACTACGATGCTTATATAAAAATGTGTTAAATGGAATAATGGTAACACCTTAACACTATTTTCAATACTATATATTAATGATAAACACTACATATGTAGCGTATTTTACTATATATATATATATTTATTTATTTATATTTTAACAGGTTCTTAGGGGATGGAAAATCCCGTAACATCTCTTAAGTTATTGCATGCACGTTATACACTGGATATGTGATGTAAAATTTGGTAAACATCTCTAAAGCTATTACACCCATATTTACTTGATGTTGATTTAATTACATAAGAACTTTTAGTTCTGACTCGAGTGTTTTGTCTTTTCATTACGCTTGGGTCAACTTGAGCTTTTCAGTGTTTGAAGACTTAATTCTGGAGAACAAAGACGGAGTTTGGTATATTATTAGTAATTTTCCACTGCATTATTATTGGTAAGTTGTTGTTTGTATTCTGATTTTGTGTAGAATTTGTGTAATCAAATGTATAATGTAAAGCAGTTTCATGAACTGTTTATTTGATTATCATATTTTGTCAATTCTACTGCAAGATTCTGTGTTTTGTTTCTCCCTTCTCTTCTTTTGTAACATCCCAAAAATTTATCAGTTTAAATTTGGTAATTCATTTGAACTTTTGGAATTTAATTTGAAAAGTTTCAAAATAAATAAAATGAGTGATAATCTATATGAATAAAATTTCAACTTCATTTGAGTTCAAAAATTTGAAATAATAAATGTTTTTAAAATCATTTGAATTTAAATTGTGTATATATATATATAATGCATATATGAGTAGATTTGAATGTATATACTGAATTTGAATTTAAATTATACAAGTATATGTATGAGTATATGTATAGATATAAATGGATTATAATTCAAGTTTGAATTGGAATTTGAATTTAAATTTTAAAATAAATGTTTTAGAAAACTAATTTGCATTTGAAATCATAAATGTGTAATTTATGTAATGTAAAAGATTGGTTAAAAAACATTTCTTCTTTTAACATTGTATATACAAATGAATAAGGGATGTAATTATTAATAAAGTGAATTTGGCATAGAATTTACTTAAAATTCTTTATTTTTGTAAAAATACAAGTGTTAAGCATACATGAGAAAGATGGTGTGAAAATCAACAAGTGTAGTAATCTCATGATTAGTTTTAACAAGTGGTGTAACAACCCGCATATTTAACGATTATATATTTAAATGTAGCGCCGCTAGTCGGATTTAAGTCCGAAATGTTACTTTTTGCAAACGGCCGAATTGGGACTTGAAACCACTTCCGTTGAGTTCGAAACGGCGTTTGCGATCTTTTTGAGTATAAACTTTGATATGTTTGGAGTAAGTCGAGTTTTGCTACCTTTTCTAATTGGGTTTTGGGTTTGGGTTCAGCCCACTAGCTAACTAAGTAACCTAACTCAGTCCCTCTCCTTCCATTCACTTATTTCATTTCATAAACTCAAGCTAAAACTGAAAATGGGGGAAAGGAAGAGGAATTAGAAATTCCAAGCCCTAGTTTCTTCTTGCAAACTTGAATTCGTGCTCCAAAGTCAAAGTGAAGCTATTGGTAAGCCTCTCTTCATCTTCTCCAACTCTTTCTTCCTTCAATTTCAGAAAGTTTCCTAAACCTAGCTTAGGAAATACTTGTTTTGATCTTAGATTGAAGCTTGTTGAGTAGAAGTGGAGAGTGGTTGGTCTTTTCTTTGCATTTGAGCTCCTTCTTCTTCTTTGTTTTTGTGTTAAAGGTGAGATTTTTATCTCACATCTATGTTTACACCTATGTTGGATTGTTAGGTATGAATTCCTAACACTTATTCATGTGTAATTACTTTTGATTCGGATGGTTTTGTGAACATTCCAATTTTTGGTGTTTTGAAGTCAAAAACACTAAAAATCATAGCTTGATGTTTGATCATGTTTTTGGAGTTGTATAAGAGAGTCAATAGTGCTAGGTTGTCGATTGGCATAAATCCCTAGCATCATTGCTCGTTCGATTGCATTTTGGAGGAGTTTTCCCTTCATTGGATAGGCTGAGGTACAACCTCAAGGCTTAGTCAGTCGACTGACCTTCTGCAGTCAGTCGACTAGCTGTAGCCAATTGGCGTATCAAGGCCGTTAACAGAGACAAGAAGTCTCTGTTTCCTGCAATCAGTCGACTGGCCATTTCAACCAGTCGACTGAATGCAGGAAATGGGATTTTCATGTTTTTGGATCAGTCGACTGTTCTCAGTGAACCAGTCGACTGACCTGCTTGTGTTGGTCTATTTTGCCTGTTTTCTTGAGATTCCAACTTTTATCGATTCAGGTTGATTCCAATTAGTTGTTATCGCATTTTGACTTTGATGATTCCTTTTGATTTCTTACACGGTTTTTATAGAATGATCTCTTCCAATCGTATTAAAAGCTCACTTCTCTAATTTATAAATCCTATTTAAAACACACACACAATTTCGCACTTTGAGCGAAGTGGAAAGGAGATTAAATGGTTAGGTAAAACATGGACCATGAATCCGCGCGTTTATCTTTCCGATTAATCCCCGACCTATTCGATTGATTGTTTTGACCTTTGGTTTGGTTTACCATGAGATGAGGTAAACTATGTACTGTTTTGAGTGTGAAATTGACTAACAGATAGTTAACCGTTTAGTGCGAACGGGTGGTTATGGGACTCACGTTACCACTTTTTGGATTCCTTTTTGAGAGTTATGACACATTCTGCCAGTTAGTGGTGTCCAATACTGGGCCTCCGGACCTTCACCATTACGGTTTGTTGCCTTTGGGATAGTGTCTTCGGACTGTCTCCTTCAGGTTTGTTGCCTTCGGGTATGTTGCCTTCGGGTTTGTACCTTCGGGTTTGTACCTTCGGGTTTCTTTCCCTATGTATCGCTTTCGGAGTTGGTCATTCGTCACCGCTCGAGTGATATTGGGTTTGGAGTCTTCGGGCTCATGGATCCTTGTTTATACAGTACTGAGCACGTGCAAAATTTTCCGATGTTTCATTTATATGTATATTCCCTAGGTATCGCCCTTCGGTGTTGGTCTTTTTAAGCCGCACGATATATAGCGGTTACCTTGCGGAACTTGTGTTACCTTCATTGGTATTTGTTATTTGCCTTTTTATCTTGTTTTGGGATATTCATATCCTTTATTTATTGTGTTGCCGATGATATGAGGCTTGTCTTGTTATGATTCATCTTCTGTTAGATGATTGTGTTATCTCTTTTAGGGATAATTGTTATACTTTATGACCTTGCAGGTTCATTGTTGTTCACTTTATCTAACTGATTTTTTTAGCTAGACTGACCCGTTTATTTATACTCGGGTCAGACCGAGATGTTTCAGGTTAGGTGCTTTTGGATATAGCCTATTTTGCTTCCGCATGGACTACTTCGCTAGTTTCTTTTTGTTAAAGCTTTTGTGTAGTCCCGTTTTATTGTAACTCTGATATGTATTCTTTTGGATTCGTCTGTATATTGTGGTTGTTATACCACTTGATATGTATCAGTCTGTATACTCTGTTATGTATCAGTGTATGCGTATATGATGATCTACTGTTATGTGATGTATATTACATGTGAGTTGTTATATTCTGTTCTGATAGATCCTCCAACCACCTATGGTTTTGTTTTAAGTATTCATTGGATATGTTGATCTGCTTGGAATGACTACTGTCGATGTATTCAATAGATAGTTAGAGCAAGGCTATAGATGGTTGCTCCTAACCGGTCATATTCTCCACGTTAGTTGACGGCATTACCTCGTAGTGTCCTTGGCTAGCGTGGGTATAGAGGTGGGGCGTCATAGCATGGTATCAGAGCAAGGTTCAGAACAAAATATGATAAACACTGAATAGAAGCACATATTCCAGTACATCAAAATGTATAAGTGTTACAAATCTTTGAACCATCGTGCCTCTATATTCCTTTTGTGTCTTGGTGGTAGATAGAATGTGGGAATACGTCTAGGAATGCATTTTGTTCCGTAGTATTCCACATTTGAATTAGTGACATCTACCTTGTGAATAATCTTGTTCTTATCTTAACTTTCAGCGTATTGCTGGAGGAGGCAGGGGACGACGTTCGGACGTTGGGCAATCCAGTGGCTCACATCCAGATGGCGTTTATAAGGCTACAGATCAGTTTTTGGAATTGTTTAGGAGCACTCAACCTCCAATTCCTCCTCGAGTATCTCCACCTCGCAAGTCTGCCTTTGCACATCTGTGCATTGATTTTTCTCATCTTGGAGGAAAGCCGTTTAAAGGCTCCGAGTCTGTTCTTGAAGTCCAAGCTTGGCTTCGCACGTGCGAGCGTATCTTCTCTCGTAGGATCTTTCTGATGATGATAGAGTTCTTGTAACTTCTAGCTTATTACAAGGGCGTGCTCTTGATTGGTACGAGCTTCTTGTAGCCGAAATTGATGAGTCTACTCTTTCTTGGACTCGGTTTCGGGGATGATTCGAACTCAAGTTTGTTTCTGAATCTGAAAAAGATTTATTGACCCATCGCTTCCTTGAGTTGAAGCAAGGGAAGTCTTTTGTTTCTGAGTATGTTGCATTATTTGGGGCTTTATCTAAGTATGGTCTTGAATTCATTAGCACTTCTTATAAGAAGAATCTGAAGTTTGTCTCTGGTCTTAAGAAGTATCTTAAGAAGTCTTTGTTGCTCCAGCTTAAGCTCTCTTTTGAGGAGTTGGTTGACTCGACACTTCAACTCAAAGCTATCGAGAAGGAGTGTGATAGGGTGGTGATGTTGAGGTTTCCAAGAACCCCAACAAGAAGCAGTTTCCATTTCAGATGTCCAGGTCTTTTCCTTCCAAGAAGAAGAAGACTGGTGGTTCTAATTCTCAGCCTCAATCTGCTGGAACACCTTTCATTCGGAAGTGTTTCAATTGTGGTTCTCCTAATCATATGATTCGAGCTTGTTCTAAGCCTCTCTTCTGCCGCTATTGCAAGAAGGAAGGTCATCATGTTTCCACCTGCCCTATTGTTCATGCTGGTGCCAAGTCTAGCAAGCTTAGTGCTGCCAAGGCTTCTGAAGGTCCTTCTCAACCCAAAGGTATATCTCCATCTATTTTGGAAGGCTCTATTTTATTTCATGACCATAGTATTCGGGTTCTTTTCGATACGGGCACTTCACATTCTTTCGTATCGAAAAAGCTCGTTGATGATTTATCTTCGGATGTTTCTTGTTTGGTTACTTCTTTAAGGATTGCGAATCCTATTGGGGGATCTGCAATCCTTAGCATGCTTTGTGATGATATTGAGATTGTTTTATGTGGCTTTTCCTTTCGTGCGAATCTACACGTTATTTCTTGTCTGGGATTTGATATGATTTTGGGAATGGACTGGCCAGTGAGATACGATACCAGGATTATTTGTTCTGAGAAGATTTTATATCTTCGACATCCAGATTCATTTACTCAGCTATCACTTGTTCTTCGGGATGTGGATAATTCCGAAATGGCTTTATATTCTCTTGATTCTCGAGATGATGATGATATATCTCGTATTCCTATTGCTTGTGACTTTTCTGATGTTTTCGAGCCTGTTTCAGGTTTGCCACCCAAGTGGGCAATTGAGTTCCGCATTGATCTCATTTCAGGCGTGCAGCCAGTTAGTCGTCCTCCCACGAGGATGTCTACAAAGGAAAATGAGGAACTCAAGAAACAGCTTTTAGAGCTTGAGTCCAAGTAGTTGATTCAGTCCATTTTTCTCCATAGGGATCCGCGGTCGTCTTCGTTAAGAAGTCCGATGGAACTCTTAGGCTTTGCAATGACTATCGCAAGCTTAACGAGTTAACCATCAAAAATAGGTATCCATTGCCTAGGATCGATGATATGTTCGATTTGTTGAGTGGTGCTAAGGTCATTTCTCAGCTCAACCTTGCCACATTTTTCATCTGTTACGAGCCGCGGAGGATAGCATACCTCTTACAGCTTTCCGCACTCGATATGGTTCTTTTGAGTGGCTCGTTATGCCATTCGGTTGGACGAATGCTCCTGCTTTCCTTGTCGATATCATGAATCGAGTATTCCAGAAATATCTCGATAAGTTCGTCCTTGTGTTCATTGATGATATCCTTGTTTATTCTAAGTCTGAAGCTGAGCATGCTAATCACTTGAGAATTGTCTTGAGTACTCTTCGTCACCATCAGCTTAGAGCCAAATTCTCCAAGTGCCATTTTTGAGAGAATAAGGTTAAGTTCTTAGGCCATGTTGTATCTTCCGAAGGCATTTCTGTCGATCCCTCAAAGATCGAAGCCATCCAGAATTGGAAGAGGCCTTAGAATGTACATGTGATTCGTAGTTTTCTTGGATTGGCGGGTTATTACCATCGGTTCATTAGGGGTTTTTCCCGTGTTGTGCTTCCTCTCACCAGCCTTACTCGGAAAGGCATTCGTTATATTTGGTTCGATAAGTGTGAAGCTTCCTTTCAGACATTAAAGGAACTTCTCAATAATGCTCCTATTCTAGTGGTTCCCGAAGGGAATCATGATCTTGTTGTCTACACCGATGCTTGTGGTAGTGGTCTCGGTGCTGTTCTTATGCAGAAGGATCGGGTAGTTGTATATGCTTCTAGGAAACTGCGTCCGAATGAAGTTTGCTATGCCACTCATGATCTTGAGTTAGCCGCCATTGTCTTTGCCTTGAAGATTTGACGACGCTATTTATTGGGCGAGCGCTTCATTCTCTATACTGATCATAAATCCTTGAAGTATTTGTTCACTCAAAAGGAACTCAATATGAGGAAACAGTGTTAGCTCAAGTTTCTTTCCTCCTATGACTTTGATATCCAGTACACCCCTGGAAAGGGTAATCGTGTTGCTGATGCGCTTAGTCGCAAACATTTGGCTGTTATTTCTATGATGCTTGCCGAATGGGATATTCTTGAGACTCTATGTTTTTGTGAAATTCATGATCGAGGTTCATCTTCTGATTCTCCTATTACATTACTTAGTTTGGGACCTCGACCCATTTTATTGGATCGTATTGCCGATGCTCAGCGGCGTGATCCTGGTTTGTTGCATCTTATTCAGCTTTGTGAGTCTGGATCCTGTGATGAGGCATCGCGGGATTTCAGCGTTAATTCTCATGGGTGTCTTCGTATGAAGAACCATCTTTTTGTGCCTTCTGATTTTGCACTTAGGCATGACATTCTTGATGACTGTCACCGTTCTAAGTATACTATCCATCCTAGTAGTAGTAAGATGTATGCCAATATGCATCGTCTTTATTATTGGGAAGGCATGAAGCGCGATGTGGCGAGTTATGTGAGTAATTGCATAACCTGTCAGCGTATTAAGGCCGAACATCAGCGTCCTTCAGGTCTTCTTCAGCCTCTAGAGATTCCATTATGGAAATGGGACCAGATTTCGATGGATTTCGTTGACGGACTACCTTGTTCGAGGTCGGGCCATTCTAGCATCTGGGTTATTGTTGATCGCCTCACCAAGTCTGCTCATTTTATTCCAATTAAGTCTAATAGGACTGCTTCGCATTTGGCGAGGTTGTATGTCAAGGAAATCGTGAGACTTCACAGTGTTCCTAGTTCTATTGTGAGTGACCGTGATCCTTTATTCACAAGTCATTTTTGGCAGAGTCTTCAGCAAGCTTTGGGATCAAAGCTTAATTTTTAGCACGACTTATCATTCGCTGTCTGACGGACAGACTGAACAGGTGAATCGTGTCTTGGAAGGTCTTCTCCGTATTTGTATTTTTGATTTCGGTGGTAGTTGGGAGGATCACTTACCTCTTATAGAGTTCTCCTACAATAATCATTTTCAGTCCAGTATCGGTATGGCTCCTTTCGAAGCTTTATACAAAAGGCCATATCGAGCACCTTTTTGTTGGTTGGAATCTGGGGAGAAGCTTATTCTTGGCCCAGATTTTGTTCGTGACTCTTCTGATAAGATTGATCTTATTCATTTGAGAATGAAAGAGGCACAGAGTCGCCAGAAATCCTACGCGGACAACCGTAGGAAGCCTCTCGAATTCTCAGTTGCTGGTCTCGTCTTCATTCATGTTTCTCCTCTGAAAGGGGTGATGCGCTTCAGTACGACTGAAAAATTGGCTCCTCGCTTTATAGGACCATTTTCTATTACTGAACGTATTGGCCGTATGGCTTATAGAGTTCCACTTCCAGCTCATTTATCTGGCATTCACGACGTGTTTCACATCTCTCAACTTCGAAAGCGTCTTCGAGAGTCGGATTCTGTTATCAATTCTCCTGATTTGCAAGAGCTTGAGATCTCACCGAACTTATCTATTATACAACAGGCTATTCCTGTGCTTGCCACTGAGGTGCGATGCCTTCGAAACAGGGCCGTGCCGCTCATTAAAGTTCAATGGTCCGCTAATCCCAATGACTGTACTTGGGAAACCAGAGAGTTTATCGAGCGATCTTATCAGGGTTTTCTATTTTGGCTTGGCAATGGTGAGAATATCTTTTCATCTCGAGCTTATTTCCTTTTCTTTTTGGATGATGTATGTATGTAGTTGTTAAAAATATCGTCTTTGGGAATTGTGAGGATGCAATTTTGTAAGGAGGGGAGATCTTTAACAACCCGCATATTTAACGATTATATATTTAAATGTTTTATTTTAGTATAGCGTCGTTAGTCGGATTTAGGTCCGAAATATTACTTTTTGCAAACGGCCGAATTGGGACTCGAAACCACTTCCGTTGAGTTCGAAATGGCGTTTGCGATCTTTTTGAGTATAAACTTTGATATGTTTGGAGTAAGTCGAGTTTTGCTACCTTTTCTAATTGAGTTTTGGGTTTGGGTTCAGCCCACTAGCTAACTAAATAACCTAACTCAGTCCCTCTCCTTCCATTCACTTATTTCATTTCATAAAACTCAAGCTAAAACTGAAAATGGGGGAAAGGAAGTGGGATTAGAAATTTCAAGCCCTAGTTTCTTCTTGCAAACTTGAATTCTTGCTCCAAAGTCAAAGTGAAGCTATTGGTAAGCCTCTCTTCATCTTCTCCAACTCTTTCTTCCTTCAATTTCAGAAAGTTTCCTAAACCTAACTTAGGAAATACTTGTTTTGATCTTAGATTGAAGCTTGTTGAGTAGAAGCGGAGAGTGGTTGGTCTTTTCTTTGCATTTAAGCTCCTTCTTTTTCTTGTTTTTGGGCTAAAGGTGAGATTTTTATCTCACATCTATGTTTACAACTATGTTGGATTGTTAGGTATGAATTCCTAACACTTATTCATGTGTAATTGCTTTTGATTCGGAATGGTTTTGTGAACATTTCAATTTTTGTTGTTTTGAAGTCAAAAACTCTAAAAATCATAGCTTGATGTTTGATCATGTTTTTGGAGTTGTATAAGAGAGTCAGTAGTGCTGGGTTGTCGATTGGCATAAATCCCTAGCATCATTGCTCGTTCGATTGCATTTTGGAGGAGTTTTCCCTTCATTGGATAGGCTGAGGTACAACCTCAAAGCTCAGTCGACTAACCTTCTGCAGTCAGTCGACTGGCTGTAGCCAATTGGCGTATCAAGGCCGTTAACAGAGACAAGAAGTCTCTGTTTCCTGCAATCAGTCGACTGGCCATTTCAACCAGTCGACTGACTGCAGGAAATGGGATTTTCATGTTTCTGGATCAGTCGACTGTTCTCAGTGAACCAGTCGACTGACCTGCTTGTGTTGGTCTATTTTGCCTGTTTTCTTGAGATTCCAACTTTTATCGATTCGGGTTGATTCTAATTAGTTGTTATCGCATTTGGACTTTGATGATTCCTTTAGATTTCTTACACGGGTTTTTATAAAATGATCTCTTCCAATCGTATTAAAAGCTCACTTCTCTAATTTATAAATCCTATTTAAAACACACACACAATTTCGCACTTCGAGCGAAGTGGAAAGGAGATTAAATGGTTAGGTAAAACATGGACCATGAATCCGAGCGTTTATCTTTCTGATTAATTCCCGACCTATTCGATTGATTGTTTTGACCTTTGGTCTGGTTTACAGATGAGATGAGGTAAACTTTGTACTACTTTGAGTGTGAAATTGATTAACGGATAGTAAACCGTTTAGTGTGAACGGGTGGTTATGGGACCCACGTTACCACTTTTCGGATTCCTTTTTGAGAGTTATGACACATTCTGCCAGTTAGTGGTGTCCTGTATTGGGCCTCCGGACCTTCACCACTACGGTTTGTTGCCTTTGGGATAGTGTCTTCGGATGTCTCCTTCAGGTTTGTTGCGTTCGGGTTTGTTGCCTTCGGGTATGTTGCCTTCGGGTTTGTACCTTCGGGTTTGTACCTTCGGGTTTCTTTCCCTATGTATCGCTTTCGGAGTTGGTCATTCGTCACCGCTCGAGTGATATTGGGTTTGGAGTCTTCGGGCTCATGGATCCTTGTTTATACAGTACTGAGCACGTGCAAAATTTTCCGATGTTTCATTTATATGTATATTCCCTAGGTATCGCCCTTCGGTGTTGGTCTTTTTAAGCCGCACGATATATAGCGGTTACCTTGCGGAACTTGTGTTACCTTCATTGGTATTTGTTATTTGCCTTTTTGTCTTGTTTTGGGATATTCATATCCTTTATTTATTGTGTTGCCGATGATATGAGGCTTGTCTTGTTATGATTCATCTTCTGTTAGATGATTGTGTTATCTCTTTTAGGGATAATTGTTATACTTTATGACCTTGCAGGTTCATTGTTGTTCACTTTATCTAACTGATTTTTTTAGCTAGACTGACCCGTTTATTTATACTCGGGTCAGGCCGAGATGTTTCAGGTTAGGTGCTTTTGGATATAGCCTATTTTGCTTCCGCATGGACTACTTCGCTAGTTTCTTTTTGTTAAAGCTTTTGTGTAGTCCCGTTTTATTGTAACTCTGATATGTATTCTTTTGGATTCGTCTGTATATTGTGGTTGTTATACCACTTGATATGTATCAGTCTGTATACTCTGTTATGTATCAGTGTATGCGTATATGATGATCTACTGTTATGTGATGTATATTACATGTGAGTTGTTATATTCTGTTCTGATAGATCCTCCAACCACCTATGGTTTTGTTTTAAGTATTCATTGGATATGTTGATCTGCTTGGAATGACTACTGTCGATGTATTCAATAGATAGTTAGAGCAAGGCTATAGATGGTTGCTCCTAACCGGTCATATTCTCCACGTTAGTTGACGGCATTACCTCGTAGTGTCCTTGGCTAGCGTGGGTATATAGGTGGGGTGTCACAAGTGGCGTTCAATTTAGTTAATTGAAAAAAAACGTAAATTCATAAAAAAACTTTTCATCTTCTCTTTTTCAATCTTTAGCTTCTCAAATTTCTGAAAGAAAAGAAAAAAAAAATCTTGAACATTACAGACTTAAACACCAAAGAAAATAAGAAAATCTGAAACTGCAACATCCTCTTGAATTCAAAGTTAAAAAAAACTGAGAATCATCTCAAGCATCAAAGTAGTAGTTTTAATTCCATATCTTAGGTAAGTTTTAAACTTCATAATTAAGTGAATTAGTAATTTCAAAAATCAAGTTTTAACATCAAAGTTTCAAACTGCAGCTCAGTGAAACCAATGCTCCAGTTTTCGCCAAGAAGTAGAGCAGGGTTCTTCTGAATTAAATTTAAGGAAAGTAAATTCTTTTTTAAATTTGAGTTTGAATTTTTTAATCAGTAATAAAGCAAGAACTAAGCAAGTTTGTATCAATCAGTTGCAGGAAAAAAATCAAGGTTCAAAGACTAAATTAGTTTAGGGATTTCAAGCTACATAAAAAGACTTTCACTGTTGCATTAAAATCAAACTGTAAGTAAATTGGATTTTTGTTTGTTATTGATTAATTAAGTAAAAAAATACAACAGAGATTAAGAAAATTTGTATTAACAAGTTGCAGATAAAGTTTCAAGATCAAAGTAAGAAAAAAAATATCCAGGCTTTCATCTTTATTTTAAAACCAGTCAGGAAGCTTCTATTCATATTTTGTCAGGTGAGTAAACTTCTGATTAATTCAGTTTACTTGTTGTTGTAAGCATGCCTGAAATGATGTTGAAACCCTTTGCATGTGAACAAATCAATATGCATGTGTATCTTTGCCTGGGCATGTTTATATTTAGAGTCATCAATCCCTGTTTCTTCTTAGTTTCAGGTTTACAGAGTAAACCCATGTTTAAATCCAATTCTCCCTCTTTTTGTTTTTCTTCAAGAATTGAAATCTAAACAAAATAAATTGTTTGTCTAGCATGCATTATGTTTTAAAAATAAATCAAAGCAAAAATAATTTAGTTTTCCCTGGAAAATGTGAAAACACAGCCATAATTCAAACTATGTAAAAATTCGAATATCATAAATTTTAATTTCAGAAATACTATCTGAATCGTCATTGAAAACAATGATTTTTGAAAGTTAAATCTAAATTTTTAATACAGTTTTGACTGAGTAATTGTAAGTTGATCAGAAAATGGGATTTTGTAAAATTCTGATTATATGTGTGTTTGTGGGCCTCGAGATCGCAGTCGCGACTAGCTTGAGGGTTTGAAATCCTCAGAAAAATGTAAGTTGAAATTATAAATCAACATAGTGTCAGTTTGAGATCGATTTAGGGTTGAAAACCCATATCTACTCGTAATCGAAAATGGATGTGCTGCGTTGCCGTTGGGTGATCGGAATCTCTGGAACCAGTGCCAATCGAGGCATCGGACGTAGGCGAAACTTAGGTCGAATTTTTATGGTCTCTGATGGCCAGAGGTGGAGGGGCGAGGCAGTTTTCTGGTGGTTGTTTCCGATGAAGTATGGGTCGTGAGGCTCGATTTTGAACGTGACGTTGGTTCGCACTTTGTTGTGGCTTGATGGGTCGAGGAGTTAATCGTCGACTGGACGATGGTCGTAACCTCGACCAAAGACGACCGAAACGGTGTGCAGCGTGCACATGTCTTCATTTGTGTCAGTTGTTTGTTTTTGGAAGGGAAGTCGCTCGTCTCGAAGTACCACTCGGGGTTTAGGGGAGATGACTCAAAGCTAGGCTCGAGTAGTTTTGGCTACACATCGGGTCGTGTAAAACTTAAAAAAATTTAAGTGGAAAATGTTTTTGCCACGGTCGATCTTGGTAAAACTCGAAGTAATGAGCACTTTCGCTAGGGTGTGACTCGAGATAGTCTCAGGTTGGTCGTTGAAACAACATTCCAGTTTTAATATTTAAAAAAAACTAAGTTTAAATGATTTCTAAATTCATTCTTTATAAAATGATGATTATTTGTTAAGTGGAATGTGAAGTTATTGGTATTGAAATAATTATTGGATATTTATTAAGTTCAAAGATGTTTTAAACATTATGTTTTTTAATAAAGTTGTTTAAAATTTAACTTAATAAAATAATTAAGAAGTTGATCAAATATTTAAATTGTTAACTTGAAAACAAATCTATTTATAATGATTAAATAATTGATGATTTGTAATTACTTTTTAATTAATAATTAATTAAGGAATAATTAATTAATAAAGGTAATTAAGAGTTAATTAATTAACAATTAATTAATTAAGGATTAATAAATCAAGATAATTAATTAAAGAATAATTAATTAATAAAATTAATTAAGATTTAATTAATTTATAATTAAGAATAATTAATCATTCATTAAAAATAATTAATAAAAATAATTATGTGGTTAATTAATTTAAATCACACAATTAATTCATCTTAATTCAAGATGATTGACTATTATCAAATGTTGTGTACTGGATTAATATTTCTGTTTGTGATTGTGATACTGTGTGATGTGAATTGCTTTTTGCTGAATTGCGATTTGTGATTTGTTTCTGTGTGTACGTGAAAAACCCTTTGCCCGTAAAACGACATTTAAACTTCGATGCAACAGGGAGTCGAATTCCAGTTGGTTATTCGAAACCTACATCGAACCCTGAATGTGAATCTTTGTGATTGATACATCCACGTGTTTTAAAATTGAGCGCTCACTATTTGATTTAGCCGGGAGAGGACCTTTGTGTCATATAACCCATTCTGAATAGTGATATGACGAAATGAATAACATTTGAAGACGGTGATGAAGACCGGGTGTCTTCGAAAACGATAGGATAACCTATCGAATGTCTCTGCGCTGAGTTGCTCCAGTATAAAGATCTCCACATCTGATGGGGAGTCCGATCGGGAATGTGGACACCCGGATTTGCAAGGGCTTCTTCCTTTATTGGACGAAGTACCTTCGGTTCTGTTCGAACCCAGAACAAACTTGTATGGTTGTATGTCTGACACTACATTTTGAGATATAAAGCAGATTTCTTTCAAATACATATCTGTTAGTGGCGGAGAATTTATTCTCTTAGCTTAACACCCTTCTCTGAGACGTACGAGCTCAGAGGTTATGTAGTTGAAGGTTATCAGTGATATACTCCCAATTTGGTAGTGTGGCATGCTAAGTGCTCCTGTGTGTTGATGATCATTTGTTATCAAAGCATGGCTTTTGTGTAAAGCGTAGCTTTGCGAACGAGACCTCATCGGACCTCACACTCCAAAAATGGTAGAAACAGGAAAGATGCGGCAAGGTTACTGGGTCGTGCCCTTTAAGGTATGTCATTCCCTTCTGGAAAAAGGTGGTATCATGGTATGAAGCCCTGATACTTAACCTATGTGGTTGCTGCAATCTCATTAATATGTGGTTGTTGCTTTGTAGTTGAGGGCCCTCGGATAAAGGTCGTAAACGACCGGGGGGTGGCATACTCGAGTAGTAGTTACCTAGTTATAGAGTTAACCTGGCCTTGTGTTGGCAGAGAGCCGAGTAAGTTCTCGGGACGTCCCTCCGGATGTGTACCCATGTGGCATAAGAAGTTCCTTAGCATGACCATTTGTTGGAAATCCAATTCCCAATACGAACCTAGTACGGTTTTAGTTGTAGAACCTGTCATATAACATGGCGGCTATAGTAGGCATAGTATAATGGTACCTATGTTGGCTAAGATTAATATTATATTTTCGAAATGTTTTTCACACTATGCACTAGTAATAATATCAAAGAGTTTTCTTGTATTAAGCATATTTGACTATCATAAGAAGAAATCTCCCCCGAGTGTGCGATTGCATTGTGTGTGTGCCAGGAGGCCTTATGGTAGTTTCATTTTCCAAAAGCATGAATGGTTTTCATTAAAATCTGTTTTTTTTTTCAAAGCAACTATTTTGTTTACTCATACCAGTCCCATGACTAACCCGGAGTTTATTGTTTCCTTTCTAAACTCTGGGTGCCCATAATTCCCATACGGGCAGCCTAGTAGCAGGTTTTCCATGTTTTGGTGCTAGCTGGATTTTGAAGTCTTTTGGAGTTGGAGGCTATCGGTTTTTGTAGGCTTTTGACTTGAGATATTTTGAAAGCTTTTGGATCTCAAGGTGCTTAGTTTTGGAAGTTGGCTATCGCTTTATTTCTTTGAAGACTTTCTTGGAATATGATCACTTGTTGTTCTATTATGAAGTTCTATTTTGAAGTTGTGTTATATGTATAAAAATACTCGGATGTTGACGATGATGTCGTAATGGATATTATGATGATGTTGTATCTGCGATGTGATTTACGATATTCATTTTGTTTCCGCTGTTTTATATTCATGTAGTGTTGTTATAAGCTCCATCCGATTGGAGTTTGATGTTTGAATCTTCGGCAGTAGATTACAAGTGAGGTATTTGATGTCAATTTTCGAACATTGGATTTCGGGTCATGATAAGTGGTATCAGAGCAAGGTTGAGTAAGAACTTTAGCTACGGAGTATAACACATTAGATGCTCATTAGTGATACGGTGAAGTATACCCTAGAATGAGTATAACCCGAGACCGAAACCCTAAATTTTCTTAGTCTATTTCTTTTAACTGCTAATATTCCTTAAGATATCTCGTTTGTATATCTAAATCAAATTTTCTTACTAATTACAAATAGTAAGAATGAGCTGACGAAGAGGAAGAGCTAGGGGGTCAAGGAAATGCCACAACAGCTAGTCAAGTTCCCCCAACAGCAGAAGCAGCTTTATCTACTCAGCATCAGCCAAATCAGGCTGATTTATATAAGAGCTTCTCAAGACTTGGTGGTAAGCCGTTCACCGAAAAGGAGTCGATTGTCGAGGCCCAAGCATGGATCAGATCATGTGAAAGAATCTTCAAGGGGCTAAAGCTGCAAGATGATCAGATGCGACTCATAGCTTCTTGGCAACTTCAAGAAGAAGCCTTAGCATGGTGGGAGACAGTCACTGTAGATGAGCCAGAAGACGAGTTTACTTGGGAGAGATTTAAAGAAGTATTTGAGAAGCGCTATATGCCATCAGCAAGAATTTCTCGAATGTGCCAGGAATTTATGGAGTTAAAGCAAGGGAGTTTGTCATTTGAAGAGTATCTAAACAAATTCAATGAATTGTCTCGTTTCGGTCCAGAATTGGTAAACATACCTTTAAAGAGAAATGAAAGGTTCATTCGTGGGATGAATAAGAAGTTCCACGAAAGGATGACTGGCCACGTCAAAGAATCCTTTTCAGATCTGATTGATATGGGGTATAGATATGCTACGTTGGATATGCAAGAAGCCCCAGTAGAGAAAGGAAATTCAAGCAATCAAAATTGGAAGAAAAGGAAATTTGGAGGCAAGAAACCATGGCAGGGTAAGGAGAAAAAGAAGAGCAATCAGAGAAGCCCGGCAAAGAATGTTCTTGTTTTAATTGCTTAGAAAAGTGCCATTATTCGAGAAGATGTACGAAGCCTAAGAGACAAGTCAATCAACCTGTACAAGCAAAATCCAAGAAATGTTATTATTGTCAGAAATTGGGACACGAGGTTAAAGACTGCCCAACCATGAAGCAAGCTCAGACAGCCAAGGTATACACAATCAAAGACAAACCTGCATCTTCCAAAGAAGAAAAGGGGAAATGAGTTCTGGAAGGTAACCGCACTATTTTTGATAGCATTGTTAGAGTTTTGTTAGACACGGGCGCTACACATAGTTTTATCTCTCAGCAAGCTATAAATGAATTAAATCTTGAACCTAATTTTGTTGACGAGCCTATATGCATAAAGAATCCAGTTGGAGGCCCCGCGAACCTTTGTCTTCGATGTAGAGACATTCCTATCTCATATTCTTATTACCAATTCCCTATCGTGCTCTTTGTCCTTGATTTTAATGAGTTTGAAGTCTTATTCGGAATGGATTGGCTAACAAAATACGAAGCCAAATTGGATTGTAACAATCAATTGATTTCGATCAAAACCAAAATTGGAGATTTCATTGAGATTTCTTGTGAGGACCCTAGTCCTAAAAGAGATGGGTTGACGTATAACTTGGGTTATCCCGAACCCAGTCTGGAGTCCATACCCATTGTTAAAGATTTTCCAGACGTGTTCGAAGAAGTGAAATCCTTACCTCCACATCGAGAAATAGAATTCAGAATTGACCTAGTACCCAATGCTCGTCCTATCGTCCATGCAAGTCCTAGGATGGAACCCAGGGAAAGGGTTGAATTAGTCAAGCGAACCAATGATTTGTTAAATAAAGGCTTAATTCGTCCTAGTGTTTCTGAATGGGGTTCAGCCGTCGTGTTTGTTGCTAATCAGATGGATCTTTGAGATTGTGTAGATTACCGCGATCTCAATAAGCTGACTCCTAAGAACAACTTTCCTCTACCTAGAATTGATGATCTGTTTGATCACTTGCATGGCGCTCGTTTCTTTTCGAAGATGTATCTATCCCAGGGATTCCATCAGCTACGAATCGCTCAGGGGTCCTAAAATGTTCTACAAACGGTTAGTCATGCCTTTCGGGCTAACCAATGCTCCATCATACTTCGTAGATCTTATGACCCATGTGTTCTGGAAAGTATTGAATAAATTTGTGCTTGTGTTTATTGACGATATTTTGGTCTATTCCAAGACCGAAGAGGAGCATGTCGATCATCTTAGAATCGTTTTGGAGATATTGAGGAGAAATATTCCGTTCGTCAAATTTTCCAAATGCCATTTTTAGGTCAAATAAGTTAAATTTCTCGGGCATATTGTTAATGAAGAAGGGATTTCTGTTGATCCTAACAAAATTTCCGCTATTCTTGATTGGAGGAAACCCACTACACCAAAAGAAGTTCGAAGCTTTTTGGGTTTAACAGGTTATTACCGGAAGTATATTCAGGACTTTTCTAAGATAGCTAGTCCATTGACTAAGCTAACAATGAAGAATGCAAAATTCAATTGGACTCCGAAATGTGACAAAGCTTTTCAGAAGTTGAAGAAAAGATTAACACCGCTCCTGTTCTTGCTATTATCAACGGGAATCAGGGTTTATCTGTCTATATCAACGCTTGTGGTGATGTTTTGGGTGCGGTGTTAATGCAAAATGGGAAGGTAATTGCCTACGCGAGTAGACAATTACGTCTACATGAAAGAACTACCCAACCCATGATTTGGAACTTCTAGCTTTTATTTTCGCTCTGAAAATATGGCGACATTATCTTCTGGGTAAGAACCTCTTTTAGCTTTCTTAATGATTTAAGAAATTTAACTTAACTTAATAAATATACTTAATGAACTCTTTTTGTTTTAGGTGAAAATTTTGAATTATTCACTGACCATAAATCTTTAAAATATCTCTTTATCTAGAAATATTTAAATCTGCGACAAAAACGTTGGTTGGAATTTCTGGCATCTTATGACCTAGACATTCTATACATGCCCAGAAAGGCCAATGTAGTTGCCGATCCCTTGAGTAGGAAGCATGCTATTCTTGCTCACCTTGTCATTGCTCCTACTCTTCTTGAGAAAATCACCAACAAGAAAAAAGAGGACAAGTTTCTTCAGGAAATATATTGAAGGATTCGTCGAGGTGAGGATTCCAGTTTTGGAATCGATAATAATGGGATTATAAGATTAAAAGGCAGAATATGTGTCCCAGACATCCCTGATCTGAAATGGGAAGTTTCGGACGAATGTCACAAGTCTAAACTTTGCATCCATCCAGGAGTCAATAAGATGTATAAAGATATCAAAAGAACTTTCTGGTGGAAGACAATGAAAAGGGACATATCTACATATGTGAGTCGCTGTGCTACTTGCCAACAAATTAAAAGCGATCAAAAGAAAATGGCAGATTTACTTCAGCCTTTAGAGGCAACTAAGTGGAAATGGGACCAAGTATCGATGGATTTCATCGACGAGTTGCCTCGTACTCGAAAAGGAAATGAAGCAATTTGGGTTATTGTGGACCGTTTGACTAAGATAGCCCACATTTTGCCAGTGAAATCTACCTGCACAACAACTAGTTTAGCCGAATTATATGTGAAAGAAATTGTCCGTCTCCACGGCATTCCTAGCAGTATAGTTAGTGATCGTGAACCGATCTTCACTAGTAGATTTTGGGAGGCATTTCAAGACGCATTGGGAACAAAACTGAATTTCAGCACTGCTTATCACCCACAGTCTGATGGGCAGACTGAGAGGATTAACCGAATCTTAGAAGAACTATTGTGTGCTTGTATACTTGATTTTGGTGGTTCTTGGGAGGACCATTTACATCTGGTCGAATTCTCATATAACAATAGCTATCAGGCCAGTATAGAGATGGCTCCTTTTGAAGCTTTATATGGTCGTCCGTGTCGATCACCTGCATGCTGTATCAAGGCAGGTGATAGAATCATCCTTGGACCGGATATGATTAAGGAAGCCATAGAAAAAGTTGATTTTATACGGAAGAAATTGAAAACGGCTCAAAGTCATCAAAAGAGTTATTATAATCGTAGAAGAAGGGATTTGGAATTCCAGATTGGAGATTATGTCTTTCTCAAAGTACCTCCAATGCGTGGTGTACTAAGGTTTGGGAAGACCGGTAAACTAGCACCACGGTATATTGGTCCTTTTCCTATTCTGGAGAGGATCGGTTCTTTAGCCTATCGAGTGCAGCTGCCTAGCTGGTTGTCTGGCGTGCATGATGTGTTCCATATTTCTAACCTTCGAAAGTATGTGCACGATCCAGATAGTATTATTGAAGAAGCCGCTCAGTAGGATCTCGAAATCAATCCTAATTTAACAGTTAAAAGAGAACTAGTAAAGATTGTAGATCGTGATGAAAAGCAATTGAGAAATAAAGTTGTGAAACTGGTTAAAGTACAGTGGAGTGGCGATCCAAAAGACTGCACTTGGGAAACTGAAGATTGCATGCATAAATCATATCCCAATTGCAAATATCTCGGCTTAAACTGGTAAGCCATTTCTCTACTTTTTTCTAAATTCATATACTCTCTTTTGTTTTTCTCTCTTTTTCAAATTTCAAGGACGAAATTTTCTTACGGAGGGGGGGGGGATATCGTAACATCCCAAAACTTTATCAATTTAAATTTGGTGATTCATTTGAACTTTGGAATTTAATTTCAAAAGTTTCAAAACAAATAAAATGAGTGATAATTTATATGAATAAAATTTCAATTTCCTTTGAGTTTAAATTTTTTAAATAATAAATGTTTTTAAAATCATTTGAATTTAAATTATATATATAATGCATATATGAGTAGATTTGAATGTATATATTGAATTTGAATTTAAATTATACAAGTATATGTATGAGTATATGTATAGATATAAATGGATTATAATTCAAGTTTGAATTGGAATTTAAATTTAAATTTTAAAATGAATATTTTAGAAAAATAATTTGCAGTTGAAATCATAAATGTGTAATTTATATAATGTAAAAGATTGGTTAAAAACATTTCCTATTTTAACATTGCATATACAAATGAATATGGGATGTAATTATTAATAAAGTGAATTTGATATAAAATTTACTTAAAATTATTTATCTTTGTAAAAATACAAGTGTTATGCATGCATGAGAAAGATGGTGTGAAAATGAACAAGTGTAGTAATCTCATGATTAGTTTTAACAAGTGGCATTCAATTTAGTTAATTGAAAAAAACTTAAATTCATAAAAAAAAAACTTTTCAGCTTCTCTTTTTCAGTCTATAGCTTCTCAAAATTCTGAAAGAAAGAAAAAAATCTTGAACATTACAAACCTCAACACCAAAGAAAATAAGAAAATCCGAAACTGCAACATCTTCTTGAATTCAAAGTTTAAAAAAACTAAGAATAATCTCAATCATCAAAGTAGTAGTTTTAATTCCATATCTCAGGTAAGTTTTAAACTTCATAATTAAGTGAATTAGTAATTTCGAAAATCAAGTTTCAACATCAAAGTTTCAAACTGCAGTTCAGTGAAACCAATGCTATAGTTTTCCCCAAGAAGTAAAGCAAGGTTCTTCATAATTAAATTTAAGGCAAGTAAATTCTTTTTAAAATTTGATTTTGAATTTGTTAATCAGTAATAAGGCAAGAAATAAGCATGTTTGTATCAATCAGTTGCAAAAAAAAAATCAAGGTTCAAAGACTAAATTAGTTTCAGGATTTCAAGCTGCAGACAAAGTCTTTCTCTGTTGCATTAAAATCAAACCGTAAGTAAATTGAATTTTTTTGTTATTGACGAATTAAGTAAACAAATACAACAAAGATTAAGAAAATTTGTATTAACAAGTTGCAGATAAAGTTTCAAGATCAAAGTAAGAAAAAAAATATCCAGGCTTTCATCTTTATTTTAAAACCAGTCAGGAAGCTTCTGTTCATATTTTGTCAGGTGAGTAAACTTCTGATTAATTCATTTTACATGTTGTTGTAAGCATGCCTGAAATGATGTTGAAACCCTTTGCATGTGAACAAATCAATATGCATATGTATCTTTGCCTGGGCATGTTTATATTCAGGGTCATCAATCCCTGTTTCTTCTTAGTTTCAGGTTTACAGAGTAAACCCATGTTTAAATCCAAATCTCCCTCTTTCTGTTTTTCTTCAAGAATTGAAATCTAAACAAAATAAATTGTTTATTTAACGTGCATTATGTTTTAAAAATAAATCAAAGCAAAAACAATTTAATTTTCCCTGGAAAATGTGAAAACACAGCCACAATTCAAACTATGTAAAAATTCGAATATCATAAATTTTAATTTCAGAAATATTATCTGAATCGTCATTGAAAACAATGATTTTTGAAAATTAAATCTAAAATTTTAATGCAATTTTGACCAAGTAATTGCAACCTGATCAGAAAATGGGATTTTGTAAAATTCTGGTGATCTATGTGTTTGTAGGCCTCGAGATGTAGTCGCGGCTAGCTTGAGGGGTTGAAATCCTCAAAAAAATATAAGCTGAAATTGTAAATCATCATAGTGTCGGCTCAAGATCGATTTAGGATTGAAAACCCATATCTACTCGTAATTGAAAATGGATGTGCTGCGTTGCCGTCGGGTGATCGGAATCTCTGGCACCAGTGCCAATTGAGGCATCGGACGTGGGCGAAACTTCTGTCAAATTTTTGTGGCCTCTGATGGCCCGAGGTAGAGGGGCGAGGCAGTTTTTCAGTGGTTATTTTTGATGAAGTATGGGTCGTGAGGCTCGATTTTGAACGTGATGTTGGTTCGCGCTTCGAGGTGGCTTGAAGGGTCGAGGAGTTAATCGTCGACTGGACGATGGTCGTAACCTCGACCAGAGACGACCGGAATGGTGTGCATCGTGCACACGTTTTCGTTTGTGTCAGTTGTTTGTTTTTGGAAGGGAAGTTGCTCGTCTCGAAGTACCACTCAGGGTTTAAGGGAGATGACTCGAAGCTAGGGTTGAGTAGTTTTGGCTACACATCGGGTCGTGTAAAACTTAAACAAATTTAAGTGGAATTTTTTTTGTCACGGGTCGATCTAGGTAAAACTCGAAGTAATGAGCACTTTTGCTCGGGTGTGACTCGAGATAGTCTCGGGTTGGTCGTTGAAACAGCATTTCCAGTTTCAAAATTAAAAAAAAAACTAAGTTTAAATGATTTCTAAGTTCATTCTTTATAAAATGATGATTATTTGTTAAGTGGAATTTGAAGTTAATGGTATTGAAATAATTATTGGAGATTTATTAAGTTTAAAGATGTTTTAAACATTATGTTTTTAAATAAAGTTGTAACGAATGGGGTTTTTCCCGCTCGAAAATCGATCCATACTTCAAATCGTATTCGAATGCCGTAGATTCGACCGTTCAAATCCGATTCGCCGGAGCTTATAACAACATTAAGTAAATAACACAGCGGAACAAAAAGAATAATACATTGATATACGGCTTTGATACAATATTTGATACAACAGAACGATACAATGAATATCAATATACATCAGAGATATGATACAACAAATAACAGCGGAAAAGAAAATGATAACACTAGCAGCGGATCAAATAACTCTAAGATAGTCTTCAACGAAGAACTCCAAATCTGAACTCCAAGAACTAATCCACTAATAGCTCGAACTCCCCATAACAATGCACCAATCTAGGCAAGACTGGTCCGAACCAAAGACTGAACTAACTCCAGATAATTTACTGAACCTAACTATCTGAAAAACCCAACTCTAGACTGCTCGTGTAGAAAATAATGAGCACCCAGAGTTTAGGAAAGGAACAATAAACTCTGGATCAGTCATGAGACTGGTGTGAGCAACAAAAACAGTTTATCTTTTAAAACAATCAACAAGAGAATTTTAAAGTAAATTCGTAATGCTTTTTGAAAATGAAACTACCATAAGACCTCCCGCCACACACACAATACAAACGCAGACTTGGAGGAGATTTCTTCTTATGTTAGTCAAAGATGCTTGATACGCATTAAAAAGAAACATTTGATATTATTACTAGTGCATAGTGTAGAACAAATCATTTCGAAAGTAGAATATAAATCTTAGCCAGCATAGGTACCATTATAGTATGCTTACTATAGCTACCATATTAAATGGCAGGTTCTACAACTAAAACCGTACAAGTCTCGTATTGTTTCTTTGGATTTCCAACGAATGGTCTGGCCAAGGAACTTCCCATTGCCACATGGAAACGCCTCTGGAAGGACGTCCCGAGAACCTAACCGGATCTCTGCCAACACAAGGCCGGGTTACCCCTAACTGGGTAACAACTGACACGAGTATGCCATCCCCCGGTCCTTTAGGACCTTTATCCGAGCGCTCGATAACCAACATCACACCATAATAAATAGAGTGTTTTCCACATGAGTAAGTATCTGGGCTCCATACCATGATACCACCCTTTTCCAGAAGGAAATGCACATACCCTAAAGGGAGCTACCCCTCATAACCTTGCCGCATCTTTCCTGTTTTGACCATTCCGGGGTGTGAGGCTCGACGAGGTCACGTCCACAAAACTACGCTTTGGTCAAAAGCCGTGCTTTGGGTCAACAAATGATCAAAGTAATGATCACAAAGATAAATGATCAAACAAATGATCATATCACAAATGATCAAACAATGATCATTACACAGCAACACTTAGCATGTCACATTACCAAATTGGGAATATATCGATGATAACCTTCAACTACATAACCTCTGAGCTCGTACGTCTCAGAGAAGGGTGTTAAGCAAAAAGAATAAATTCTCCGCCACCAACAGAAATGTATTTGAAAGAAATATGCTTTATATCTCAAAATGTAATGTCAGACACACAATCCATACAAGTCTATTCTGGGTTTGAACAGAACCGAAGGCACTTCTTACGAAGCCCTTGCAATCCGGGTATTCACAATCCCGATCGGATTTCCCATCACTTAGGGAATCTCTATACCGGCGCGACTCAGTGCAGAGACAATCGACGAGTTATCCTTTCGTTATTTGTGAATATCCGGTCTTCATCACCGGTCTTCAAATGCTATCCATAACGACGAATCACATATTCGGAATGGGATATATGACACAAAGGTCCTCTCCCGGCTAAACCGAATAGTGAGCGAAATAGTTCAAAAACATATGGATATTGGGATTTCAATTAAGTCACAACTTAAACCCAAAATTTTCTTTAAAGGGTTAAACAAATTACCATTTCATTTCATTAAACAAAAAAGATTTATCTCACAAAGATCAATTCATAGATTTCCAAAACAATTCCATTTCTATAGGATCAACCCATTTAAATCTTTAAATTAAAGATTTAACTTATAGCTTTCAAATCGTTTTCATAACTTGAAAATTATCTTCATTTCAAATTAGAGATCATTTTAACTCAAATTGGAAGTTCATTTTTTATGTGAAAGCTTTTATTAATTGAAAACAAACAGTTTTCGTTTCAGAAAAATCCAATTATATTTGCTCAAGTTAAAGCCCTCTAATTCTCAAAATTAATATATTTAAAATGGTTTAACTCATATATAACTGGTATAACCTCTTTAATCTCTAATTTCAAATCATAGAATTCAATTTCAAATCTTGAATATAAATTTAAATCAAATTATTTAAATTTCAAACTTTAATCAAGTTATTCAAAAATAAATTACATCTTTGAAATTCCATTTCAAAAGCTTTTCACTTTTATTCCAATTCCATTTCCAAAACATTTGAATTTAAAAATTCAAATTTAAAACTATTTCAAAAATCTGCGACTTAACCGATTTCCACGTGAAATCCATAATTGTATGTGTATAGGTGTGGTCCAGGGGTTTAACACAATAGTGCACATCATCATCATCACAGATTAAAACACAGAAATATAGTCGATAAGCGATATAACTATAACACTTATCGCTCATTCATAGATTTACAGATAATATACAGATGTATCATCAATAAATGAATAAATATACAGCTCAATTCACAAAACGAAATGTCACAGATCAGGTAAGATAATTAGTTCAAGGCAAATCACTCAATATAATCATTCATAAGTACGGTCAAGCACTCAATAATCATTTATAAACAGGATTAATTAATCGTTTTACTCCTAATCAATTCAATTTATTTCCAAATAAATTAACTACTTATGAATTTATTATCAAATTAATTAATTACAAATTATTTGATATAAATTGATTTATCAACCACCTTAATTAATCATATTAATTTATTAATCATATTAATGAAATTTATTTTTAAAACCAATTACATAATTAATTAACCAATTAAGTAATTATTTTAAGAAATTAAACCTCAATTTATAAAGTTAAACTTATGATTACTAATTAAATTGATACAAAACATTAAGTATCCATTCTAATTAATTTAATAATTAATGTATTGCAAATCATCTAATCTTTATTAAATTTAAAGTGAACTCATTCTTAGGAGTGATTTAAATATCATTTGCAAAGATGTTTGAAACCTTTTTATTTCAAACTTACTTTCTTTTTTTTTCTTTTTTTTTTACTTAGGTCCAGGTTGCAAAATCTGTTTTAACTTGTTTTCTTATAATTCTAAATACCAATTTTTTTTTATACAAATTCTCCTAAATATATTTCACTTTTAAAATACCTCTAAATTATTTAAACACTTTGACAACAATAAAAGAAAACTTCATTCCTTTTAAAATACCACAAAACAACTTGTTTTCTTACCCCAGCCCATCAACACAACCGGCCCACAAAACAAAGTCAGGCCCAAACTTTCTTCCCACCTTTCCCCTTCTTTACACCTTACTCCATCACGTTCCAGGCAACACAACCGTGCACGCGAATGCACGTATACGTGCACGACCATCATAGCCAACTCCGGTCAACGCCGCAGCCACCCCCACGTCATCGGTGATTGCCCAAATCAATTTGAACCGCCCAGTAGACATAGCTCTTCCCAAATCAAAATCGAGTGCCATAATCGATACCTGGAAACAAAATAGGAACTCCACCTATACCTGCCAACGCGGACTGCTCCACGCTCCGACCACCGTTCGCCACCAAACTTCGGTCGCAGCTTCGTCGACATCTCCATCACCTTTCCCCCAATCCACGGCGAACTCGGTCGCCCACCAACGACGAACGAGGCGAAACAGTAACCCATGACAAAATTAGGTTTCCTGAAATAAACTTCTCACTGTCGTCACCACAGTGGCCGTGGCCACCTCCCACCAATTTTCCCATCATCCCCATAGCCTCCTCTATCACCACGAAGAAATTCGGCCACCACGAACCAATGGATCACCAGAAATTGATGATTAAACGAAATGTAAACAAGCTCGAACTGCTCTTAATTTCCAATTCTAAAAATTATAATTTATGCCTTAAAAATCGTATTTTGGTATAAGAATTCAATCTATATAACTAAATTCGTGAATCAACAAGTTTGAAATTCGACTAAATTAAAGTTTGGCTCTGTACTTTAAATTTCCAGAAACATTAACTAGTTGTTTTAACTTAGATATAATTTTAATTTAAAGCTTAAGGTAAAACAATCAAGTTTTACTTAAATTATAATTCCAGATTCTTCTTGGATCAGGAGGAAATGATTTTTGTTTTTGAATGGTAACCTGAGTTTGAATTTTTTTTTTCTTTTTTTAAGCAGAGGTCTTCTACAGGTTATGCAAACATGTATTCATCATACTTCAGCAGTTCAACAATATAAATATCCAAATATACTTCACACTACAAGATGGAACACAACAATGATATGAACCAATATTATACTAAGAGATTTAAAGGTGAAGTTGCTCACCTTGATGGGAAGAAGCAGAGACAAAGAACAGGGAACAAAGAAGCATTTTATTTTTGTTTTAAGCCTGGAATTTGATACTTAAAAACTGGAAACAAATCTTGCTTTCAGATCTTACATTTCACTTTGATCTTGCAGCTTTTGTTTCTTCTTTTTTTTTCTTTTTGACAGAGGCTTTCACTTTTGGTTTTTCAGGTTTCCTGAACTTGCATTTAAACTTGAATTTGCTTTGTCTCAGGTTTTACTTAGTTTTGAATGGTGAACGAAATGGTGATATACATATATATAAAACAGGTAGGTTTTGCATTTCTTCTGGTACAAAGGACACCATATTTCGTACAGAGTATATGAAACCAGAGGTTTTTTTTTTATTTTATCAACTGAATTGCAGGTTCTTTTGGCAACTGAAGTGATGCATTTGTATGCTAAAGATGTAACGACCCAGAATTTTTATTAATTAAAATTTTGATATTTAATTAATTTTAAATATTAATGAGTGGAATTTATAAGTCAAATAAATTTTTATTTGAATTATTGGATTTTATTAAATAATTAAATCAATAATTTAATACGTTAAATTATGGAAATAATGGAAAATTGAGTTAAATATGATTGAAAATGATTTGTAAAATTTTTTTTTATCATATTAAAGTTAGAATGATATTTTAGAACTTTTAAAATCGAATTAAAAGTTTATTTGTGAAAATTGAATATTTTAATATTTAAATCGACTAGTGAAAATAGTCAATTTTTGAACAGTCTCAGAATTGAACGAAACCAGTTCCATTGGATCCGTAATAGTTAGTTATTACCGGATTTCAATTTTCGTGTCAATCGGAGTTATCGTTTGAGCGTGGCAGCTCGAAACGCATCGATTTATTTTTAATATTAATTTGGCGAGTTAAAATAGCCATTTTTCAAAAAGTCTCGAATTTCGACGAAACCGGTTTCATCGGATCCGTAATGTGATATTATTGTAAGATTTCAAATTTCAAGTCGATTGGATTTACCGTTTGTCCGGTACGAATTAAAACGCCTAGAAATCGATTTAAATCGGTTTAATTTAAATTGAACGTTTGTAGCCATAACTCGCACAGATGTCCGAATTAGCTTTCGAAACCTGTTCCATTGTGTCCGGAACGCGGGGTAAACCTTAGAAACGCTGGTTACGGCGCGTAAATCGGAGTTCGGAATTTCCGGATGAATAGTGTTCGATTTTTTCTCTATAAATAGCCCTCACTCTAAATAAAAAAAAAATATACAAAACCCTAATTCACGTTGTAGCCGCCAGTTCATTCATGAATGGCCGAAATTTCATCTTCTTTCCTCTCTCAAATCTCCAAATCCGTTCATTAATATCGAAAACTTTCAACTAGAAAGTTATAGAGCACGATGAGAGCTACAAGATCAACGGTCAAGATCGCGAATGGCTTCACGGATCAATGGGAATTCGAGTCCAAAGATGGCCGTTCATCTTGCGTGCGCGAGTATCAGGGCTTGACCGAGCTTCATGGCCTTGGGGCCGAACCTAGAGCAAGCTATGGCCTTCGATGTGGAGGTGTCTGATCAAATTCTAGTTGAGCGAGGAGGTGGCGATTTTAAACCCTAGGGGGCGGCTAGTGGGTTCGATGGTAGCGTGTTTTAACTGGAGAAGAAGAAGAGAAAGGGTGCGGTCATGATGGAAGGGGGAGAGATCCTACGGTCTAGGATTGATTTAGGTTTATAAAGTTGTAAATTATATAGTTTAAATCGTGTATAAACTTCATAAATTCATATCTTTTTCATACGAGGTCGAAAAAATGCAAACTCAGTTGCGTTGGAATCGTATGGACGAGCACTACGCGATGGAATTGGTTTGGAGTCGTTTGGAGTTAGTGAGAATTTTGGGTAAAATTAAACGCACGTTTAATTTTATTCGAAATAAATCGCTAAAACGGAATTTAAAATCAAGGTGAGAACTTCTCACTCAATCGAATCAGTTTCGATTTTATTTTAAATAGTTAGATTTAAAATATTTGAATGCATGTTTGAATGTTGATTGTTATCTATTGATTGTTAAAATAGACATTATACGCCGTTAGTAAGCGGATGTTATTTATTAAAAACATATACCGTGAATATTTCATAAACAGTGAAATTGGTATTATATATAATATCAATATATATATATATATATTGGCATTGTATATATTGCAGTTATTGATTTCCCGCAATTTTTGTTTAGCGGATGAGACCCTATTGCGCCGTCTATTAAGCGGATAATATTTAATAAGAACATATACCGCGATAATTTCGTACTGGAACGGAATTGGTATTGTGCTAATGTTTGTGGATGCAGGAAAACAGGTTGGAGGGATCAACTAGATTCCTCAACAGTTTTTATTTGATTTCAGATATATTGATATTTGATGGATTTTCATATTGATATATGATATCGTTGTAGTCGTGATTGACTATTTGGTGTGTAGCATCATTGGACCAAATTTTGGGATTTTAAAATGATTTTTAAAGTGATTTTTGAGAATATACTATATTTTGGAATTGATCCATTATAAATAAATAAACGTTATAATTTTTAAAGTTATAAAAATTATGATTTTTAAGAAATATAGTTAAAAGCTGATTTTTTTGAAAATAAGGAATTAATGACTTTATAAAATAGTTAAATTGGGATTTCTGAAATAATTGTGAAAAGTTTAAATATAGGATTTATAAAATTTGATTATTTTATAAATCAAAATGATGAAATTATAAAGGAGTTTAAAGACGTTTTTAAAATATTAATATGAATTGATTTATATAAGAGATTTATAAATGGATATTTATAAATTGAGATATTGAAATTATAAAACGAGTTTTTATAAGTGTTTGAATGAAGTGAAAATGAATTTCATTTAAGAATGAAATTTATAGAATTATAAACGGTGAAGTTATAAATGAAATTTATAAATAGTAAGAATTATAAATTTGTGAAGTTATTTGAAGAATAGATTTGGTTAAATAAATGAATCTTATAAGTTATAAGATTTATGGTTTGGAAAGTCTTTAGAGGAACGATTTTGTAAAATAGTCGTTTTATAAGTATTTAACTTATAATATGAACTTTTAGTTTATAATTGAGTTATAGACTGGAATAGGTTAATAAAAGAATTTATAAAAAGGAAGTTTTTATAAATAAATAGAAATGGAATTTATAAACGTTGTTTTATAAATTCGCAAATGACTTATTTTGACAAGAAAATTTGTTGAGACCTATAAATGGAGTTATATTCACATTTTTGAATAGTGAATAATCCTTTGAATTAAAAATAATAAAAGGATGAAATTGTTAATGAAGTATATTCACGTTTTTGAATAGTGAATAACACGTTAAAGAAATTGTTTTGGATTTGGATGTTTTAAATAGAATTAAAACGATCGAACAATGTTTTAAAATGTGTTGAGATTCGAAACCATAGATTTCAACATTTATTGTTGAAATAGACGTTTTCGAGAAATAGAAGGAGATGATGGACTATAACACTGTTGTTATAGTAGATGATTTCCGAAAGAAAATGTTTTGTATAGTATTGGGATTTATATATCTATTTTAATTTCGAATCCCTATACTAGTGATTTTGGGTTGTCGTAACGATGTTTTACGCAACATTCGTTTTGGCCCAAATAAATATGTGGAAGAGAATGATTTCCTTAATAGAATGAAATATATACTAAATTTCGATTTAAGTATATTGAATATTTTCCAAGGTTGAAAATAAATAAAATTTGTGAATTACTTATGAATAAATAAGTATGGAAATGTTTTTCCAATGTGAAATGAAACGTTTTGAGAATTTATCTTTTTGAAGATAAATTGAAATGAATGATTGAAATCGAATATCCACAGATATTTTGGATTATAAATTCACTAAGGAATTTATAAAAGAAAGTGGAATTGGTTTAAAAATAAATATTGATTTATTTTTGAAGTATGAAATAATATATCTTGTAAAGATATTTTTGGAAAATAAATAATTTGGAAAATTATTTGGAATCTGGTGATGTGTGCATATCCATTGATAGTTCAATAATCGACTATCAATATTTTCCCTTTGAATGGGTAATTGATGTGATTTGTTTGAATGTGAATGCTACACTTATTTTTGAATAAGCGCTCACTATTCGGGTTAACCGGGAAAGGACCATGGGGTCGTATAACCCATTCCGAATATGTGATACGTCGTTGTGAATTGCATTGAAGATCGGTGTTGAAGACCCGGTATTTGCAAGAGCGATAGGATGACCTGTCGATTTACTCTGCACCGAGTAGCTACGGTATAGAGTTCTCCATATGTGATGGTGAATCCGATCAGGATTGTGAATATCCGGATTGCAAGGACTTCTTTGTAAGTGCCTTCGGTTTTGTTCGAGCCCGGAACAGACTTGTATGGATTGTATGTCTGACATTACAAGTTGAGATATAAAGCCGATTTCTTTCAAATATATTTCTGTTGGTGGCGGAGAATTTATTCTTTTAGCTTAACACCCTTCTCTGAGACGTACGAGCTCAGAGGTTATATAGTTGAAGTTATCAGCGATATATTCCCAATTTGGTAATGTGACATGCTGAGTGTTGCTGTGAAATGATCATTGTGTTGATTATTTGTGATAGGATCGTTTATTTGATCGTCTATCTTGGTGATCATTGTGTTGATCATTTGTTGACCCAAAGCATGGCTTTTGTATAAACTATGTTTTTGTGGACGTGAATTCGTCGAGCCTCACACCCCGGAAATGGTCAAAACAGGAAAGATGCGGCAAGGTTATGAGGGGTAGCTCCCTTTAGGGTATGTACATTTCCTTCTGGATAGAGGTGGTATCATGGTATGGAGCCCAGATATTTAACCTATGTGGTTACTGCGAATTTATTACTTTGTGGTTGTTGGCTATCGGGATCCCGTGAGAAAGGTCGTTTACGATCGGGGAATGGCGTGCTCGTGTCAGTAGTTACCCAGTTAGGGGTAACCCGGCCTTGTGTTGGCAGAGTTCCGGTTTGGTTCTCGGGGATGTCCTTCCAGAGGCATTCTCATGTGGCAATGGGAAGTTCCTTGGCCTGATCATTCGTTGGAAATCCAAAGAAACAATACGAGACTGGTACGGTTTTAGTTGTAGAACCTGCTTCCTCAGGAAGTAGCTATAGTAGGCATAATATAATGGTACCTATGCTGGCTAAGATTTATATTCTACTTTCGAAATCGTTTTATACACTATGCACTAATAATAATATCAAAATTGATTTGATTTTAATGCGTATCAAGCATGTTTGGCTATCATAAGGAGAAATCTTCTCCAAGTCTGCGTTTGCATTGTGTGTGTGGCAGGAGGTCTTATGGTAGTCTCATTTTTAAAAGCATTGCGAATTGAATTTAAAAATATTCCTCTATTTTGATTTTAAAGATAAATAAACTGTTTTGAGTTCTCACACCAGTCACATGACTGACTCGGAGTTTATTGTTTTCCTTCCTAAACTCTGGGTGCCCACCAATTTCCACACGGGCAGTCAAGAGTTAAGGTTTATCAGGATATTCTGGATATTCTGGAGTTGCTGGAGGCAAGATGGATGGCATGGCGTATTACTAGTTTATATAGTATTTCTTTTTCCGCTGCACTGTTTGATGTTGTATATTGTTGTACGCTCTGATGATATGATGTAATGTAATGTGATGTAATGTAATAACTGATATAGTTCTTTGTTTAAAGATTATTCATTTATTTATTATATGTTGTTCCGCTGCGAATTGTGAGATTCTGTTTGTTGTTCTGTTGTTTTCTATTCCGTTCTATGTTCTCTATTCTCTTTTTCTTCTATTTTAAAATTTTCTATTTTCTCTTCTCTCTATTTTCTAATCTTCCATCTTTTTCTCTTCTTTTCTTCCCTTTTCTTTTCTTAAATTCTTTTTAAAACCCATAACTATTCGGTTTTTCGGCAACGAAAAATCGACACGTTACAAAAGATATTGCATTAATTATCTTGTACAAACTTGAACGTATTTTATTTCCTTCTCTCTAGCTCGGCTGTACAAAACTTGCTTGGTGGCTGATGAAATTTGCTTGTGTACAAAAGATATTGTGTACCAGAGATATAGTTGATTTCGGCTGAAGCTTTGTTTTTGCAGTTTATACTTTGTTATATTCCTTCACTTTGAATGTATTTTATTTTCTTCAGCAAATTGAATACACATTTGCTATTGTCTTTTCCATATGTACATAGATATAAATGTACTTTATTTTGTTTACAACTTTGTTTCTTGTTTTGTTTTTTACATACTTATAGTTTTATTTATTTAAAATATTTGTTTAACATCAAATTTAATCATATCCAAAATCCAGATATAAATTTATTTTATAAGATATTTAAAATGTTAAATCCCGATTCAAATTCAATTATCAATCCATTTTATATACATGTTTATTTTCAAACATCCAATTTAATTCTCGATTAATTCAAAATTTATATTAAAATTTATATTAATTACCAATTTCTTCACAATTTTTTATTCAGAAATGAAATTAATTATCAATTCATACTCAATTTAAATCCGGGATCGTTACAAAAGTTGTCTTAAATTTAACTTAATAAAATAATTGAGAAGTTAATCAAATATTTAATTTGTTAACGTAAAAATAAATTTATTTATAATGATTAAATAATTGATGATTTGTAATTACTTTGTAATTAATAATTAATTAAAGGATAATTAATTAATAAAGGTAATTAAGATTTAATTAATTAACAATTAAAGATTAATAAATCAAGATAATTAATTAAAGAATGATTAATTAATAAAGTTAATTAAGATTTAATTAATTTATAATTCATAATAATTAATCATTGATTAAAAATAATTAATAAAAATAATTATGTGGTTAATTAATTTAAATTACTCAATTACTTCATCTTAATTGAAGATGATTGACTATTATCAAATGTTGTGTACTGGATTAATATTTCTGTTTGTGATTGTGATACTGTGTGATGTGAATTGCTTTGTGCTGAACTGCGATTTGTGATTTTTTTCTATGTGTATATGAAAACCCCTTTGCCCGTAAAACGACATTTAAACTTCGATGCGGCAGGGAGTCAGATTCCAATTGGTTATCCGAAACCCACATCGAACCCTAAATGTGAATCTTTGTGAGATACGTCCACGTGTTTTATAATTGAGCGCTCACTATTTGGTTTAGCCGGGAGAGGACCTTTGTGTCATATAACCCATTCTGAATAGTGATACAACGAAATGAATAACATTTGAAGACGGTGATGAAGACCGGGTGTCTTCGAAAACGATATGATTACCTATCGAATGTCTCTGCGCTGAGTTGCTCCGGTATAGAGATCTCCACATGTGATGGGGAGTCCGATCGGGATTGTGGATACCCGGATTTACAAGGGCTTCTTTCTTTATTGGACGAAGTGCCTTCGGTTCTGTTCGAACCTGGAACAGACTTGTATGGTTGTATGTCTAGCACTACATTTGATATAAAGAAGATTTCTTTCAAATACATATCTGTTGGTGGTGGAGAATTTATTCACTTAGCTTAAAACCCTTCTCTGAGACGTACGAGCTCAGAGGTTATGTAGTTGAAAGTTATCAGTGATATACTCCCAATTTGGTAGTGTAGAACGCTAAGTGCTGTTGTGTGTTGATGATCATTTGTTGATCATTTGTGATCAAAGCATGGCTTTCGTGTAAAGCATAGCTTTGTGGACGAGACCTCATAGGACCGCACACCCCGTAAATGGTCGAAACAGGAAAGATGCTGCAAGGTTATGAGGGTCGCGCCCTTTAGGGTATGTCATTCCCTTCTGGAAAAAAGTGGAATCATGGTATGGAGCCCAGATACTTAACCTATATGGTTGCTGCAATCTCATTACTATGTGGTTGTTGCTTTATGGTTGAGGGCCCTCGGATAAAGGTCGCAAACGACCGAGGGGTGGCATACTCGAGTAGTGGTTACCTAGTTACAAAGGTAACCCGGTCTCGTGTTGGAAGAGAGCCGGGTAGGTTCTCGGGACGCCCTTCCGAGGTGTACCCATGTGGCATAAGAAGTTCCTTAGCCTGACCATTTGTTGGAAATCCAATTCCCAACACGAATCTAGTACTGTTTTAGCTGTAGAACCTGCCATTTAACATTGCAGCTATAGTAGGCATAGTATAATGATACCTATGCTGGCTAAGATTAATATTATATTTTCGAAATGTTTTTTACACTATGCACTAGTAATAATATCAAAGACTTTTCTCGTATTAAGCATATTTGACTATCATAAGGAGAAACCTCCCCCAAGTGTGCGATTGCATTATGTGTATGCCGGGAGACCTTATGGTAGTTTCATTTTCCAAAAGCATGAACAGTTTTCTTTAAAATCTATTTTTTTCAAAGCAACTATTTTTGTTTACTCATACCAGTCCCATGACTGACCCGGAGTTTATTGTTTCCTTTCTAAACTCTGGGTGCCCATAATTTCCACACGGGCAGCCTAGTAGCAGGTTTTCCATGTTTTGGTGCTAGCTGGATTTTGAAGTCTTTTGGAGTTGGAGGCTATCGGTTCTTGTAGGCTTTTGACTTGGAGATATTTGAAAGCTTTTGGATCTCAAGGTGCTTAGTTTTGGAAGTTCGCTATCACTTTATTTCTTTGAAGACTTTCTTAGAATATGATCACTTGTTGTTCTATTATGAAGTTCTATTTTGAAGTTGTGTTATATATATAAAAATACTCTGATGTTGATGATGATGATGTTGTAATGGATATTATGATGATGTTGTATCTGTGATGTTGATTTATGATATTCATTTTGTTTGCGTTGTTTTATATTCATCTAATGTTGTTATAAGCTCCATCCGACTAGAGTTCGATGTTTGAATCTTCGGCAGTCAAATACAAGTGAGGTATTTGATGTTAATTTTCAAACATTGGATTTCAGGCTGTGACATCTTTTATTTTCTTATTTACCCCATTGACAATCCTCCCTTTAGTGGCTTGAGTTAGACATGTATGAGTTATTTTCGATTTAAACCATCCAAAAAGGTGGATCATCGCAGCTAGGCACTCAGCTCACGATTAGTACTGCATATCACCTACAGACGGATGGGCAGACAGAGAGAGTCAATAAGGTACTTGAAGGTTTTTTGAGAGCTTGTGTGTTGGATTTTGGCGAATCTTGGGAGGATCACCTACATTTGGTTGAGTTTTCCTATAACAATAGTTATCAGGCTAGTATATAAATGGCACCTTTTGAAGTTTTGTATGGAAGTCCATGCAAATCACCAGTATACTGGTCGGAAACTGGATACAAAATGGTCTTAGGTCCAGATTTGGTTAGGGGATGCCAAAAAAGATTCAGTTGTCCAAGAGCGGATGAAGGAAGCTTAATCTAGATAGAAGAGTTACGCAGATAAAAGGCTCAAAGACCTAGAATTCTCAAGTGGAGACCAGGTTTTCATAAACGTATTAGTAATGAAGGGTGTGGTACGATTTGGGAAGCCAGGGAAACTGGCACCAAGATATATTAGTCCATTCTAGATTATAGAGAGGATTGGAAAGCTCGTATAAAAAGTAGAGTCTCCGAGCAGTGTGGCAGGTCTCCATATTGTATTTTATGTATCTCACCTTCGCATGTATGTGCATAATCCAGAGGCTACTATTCCTTCGACAAGGTTGGAAGATCTAGTAGTGGAGCCTAATTTGACTTTTGTCAGACAACCAGTTCGGGTTGTTGTGAGAAATGAGAAAAGATTGAGGAACAAGACAGTCAAGTTGATGAAAGTTCAGTGGAGCAAGAACAAGAAGGACTATATTTGGGAGATAGGGGACATGATTCGAGATACTTATCTTGATCTGCTTTGAGGGTATGTGTATATTAGATTTACATGAATAATTCCTAGTCAGGTAGACAAGTATGATTGTTAGGAGTCGTTACAGATGATTAGTATGTTTAGTATTTAGTCCTTACTAAATTTCGAGGACAAAATTCTTTAAGGAGGGGGGCCTGTAACACCCTTAATTCTTGATAACATTATTCAGGAATTTAATCAAATAGATTAAATAGAATAATGTAAATGTTAAGCGATAAAGGTCGAGACTTAAATGAATTTAATTAAGTTGTACCTAATAAAAGAATTAATGGGCTTAAGAATGAGGTTTTTGTTAATTAAATTACATAAAGGTATATTAGGAATTTGCTGCCCATAACCCTTACCCTTATATATTTTCGTTCCTACCTTTTTCTTCCCATTCACATCATTTTGAAATACAAAATCAAAAGCTTATGGAAAGCCTACCATTAAGCGAAAAAGAAGAATTCAAATTAAAAGCTAGAGAATCCAGCTTAGGGGAAATCAATCTCAATCCAATCTTCTTATCTAAATCAAGGTAAATAATAATACCATCTCTATTTTGTTTTGAATCATATGTTTTCGAATTTAAGGGTTCATTTTTATGATAAATTGGATGATGATATACTAGAATATTGATTTGTTTAAATAGGAATTACACATAGTTTTAGGGTAAAACCGGATTTCAATGATGTTTAAATGCCATGGAAAAAAAATTATGTTGTTCAAAACATAATTTTGGGGTTGATTTTTAACTTTGATAATTTTTCAAGCCATGGAAAGATTGTTATGAATTTTCAAAGGGAAATATGGTGATTTGGGTTTATAAATTTATTTTGAAAAATATATTAATATTTTAGCTCTGGAATTTTGATACGTTAGATAACATGATTAAAGTGAATTTCTAGAATTTTTGAGGATTTTTCCAAAGAGATTTGCTAACAATTAAATTATTTTAGAAGAGAGACTTCTTTGCAAAATTGGTTTTGTTTAACGAAATGGCTTAATCGATTAACTTAACCATGTTTTAGATCTGAAATTAGCGGCAATTATTTTGGTAAAAAAGAATTTGAAAAGGTTAAGGCAACCAATCTGGTGTTGACACGTGGTAGGTTAGTTAGAAGAAGATTTTGTTTAAGTAGTATTAAACCAGGATTACTCAGAAAAGAGGGTTTCGCCTACTTTGGGAAGTACCTTTCGGCACAGAAGCTTTCGCCTTCAACATAATCGAAATCTACTAAGCCGAAACTAATGCACAAGGTATCAAAATTATGGTATACAATGGATTGGTGGAAGGTGAAAGGTAAGGTGTCGAAAGTATGGCTTTCGAAGGAGTCGCTACCTTGGTTTGTTTTTAAAAGAGAAGCGCCTGCCTTTGTTTTGTTTTAGCCTTTGAAGGAGTCGAAGGATATGGTTTCGAAAGAGTTTTAAATGGTTTCTAAAGGGTTTCTACTGACTTAAATTTGCTTTCGACTGGATTCCTTTACTTATGAAAGAATGTTTTAAAGGAAAGTGTTCCGACTTAGTCGAAGCGCTGCCGCTGATCATTAGCCTTTTGATTGTATTGAAGATACCAATGTTGTCGAAAGGTACTTTGTTTTATAAGTTTAATCCACTTACTGTAGCTTTCGAAAGGGGTTAGGGATTTTGAAGGCAATGGTTTCGAAAGGAGTTTAGATGCCAATCTTCCACTATTTTACCGGATATTTTATGCTTTCAAAAGGATGGTGCCGACGCCATCATGTTTCCCCAATATTTTTATACGATAAAGGATGGTTTCAAAAGAGATGCTTTCGCCTGTATTCACTTTGACCTAAATAATATTTTTAGTATAAACCCAATGGTTTCAAAAGGGGTTTTTTCAATGATTTCGGAAGGGTTACTTCCAATGGTGTCGAAAGGGATACTTTCAATTGGTTTTGAACCTATGCTTCTAAAGTTAAATGTTAGTACCTTAATATAATCGAAAGATTTCGAAAGGAAGGTTTTATAGTATTAAAAAGGTAGGAGCCTGATGTTTTAAAGGTTGATTTTAATGCTTTTGAAGGAGGTCATCCCATGTGGTCAAAAGCAAGGTTTTGAAGGTGTCGAAAGGTTTTGTAACCCAACCCCAAATTTTTAAAGGAAAAACTATGGTTAAATTAAAGGAGTTTTGAATTGGTTTTAAGAAGACGCTTTCCTTTATAAAATAATAGGTTAAAGGGATTAACCATGTTTTATATTAAATCCACAAGAGTGGTATTGTTATATTATTATGCATGCTTCTTCAAATATTAATATATTCACATTAAAATAGACCCATAAATGTATTTTGGGGGAAAGGGTAGTAGAACCAGCTAGGTTGACCTAGTAGTGAATATAAATTTATTATACTCCTGGATGAGTAAAATTGCATCCAAGAAGTCAAGGAGGCTAGAATATAGGATGCGTAAATATGGAAATTGTCAGGGAGACAGGTTCCTAGTGATCCCATGAAATCTATGACTAAGAAGTTATTGGAGTTGCCAATAGGTTCATAGTGATCCCATGAAAACTATGCTATAAAGAGTGGTTGGCGGGGGCCAATTGTTTTGTAGTGCATCCATAAAAACTATATCTGAATTAAGTTATTGACAGTAGTCACTAGATTCGTAGTCAACCCATGAAAACTAGGATAAGAGAGGAGTTATTGGAGTCACCAATAGGTTTAGGAGAACCCATTAATTAATTAAGTTAACTGGCAAGAGCCAATCGGATCACAGTACACCCATGAAAACTATGAAATGGGATAGAGAGTCTATACATTTTATAAAGGTTATTAGTAAGCTCATGAAAACTAACAGGTTAATGGTGACGGTAGAAACTATAAAATATGACGATTAGTCAATTAAAACAGAGGATGGGAAATCTAGTATGTTTCAAATTGTTTGCATATCATCATAATATTTTGAAATGACTATGTTTTTAACCATTGTGGATGCAACAACACAGTATATGGTTTCATAAAGGTTTAAGATACCAACGAGGGGAAAACCCGTTCTGCTAAGCGGCGTTGTCTCGTTAGATATCTAAATGATTGGGATGGTAAATTATTATTCATACCAAGCTTTATATATGACTCAAAGTTTATGTTTTCCCCTTAAACTCTCGGGTACTCAATTGAGTTTGAGTAGTCTGAGAGTTGAGGTTTTCAGGTACCTCGTTAGGTGAATAAAGCTTCTGAGGATGTGCAGGAGGCATGATAGCTATTTAGAGTTTTCTTTTATTTGATTCTGCTATGTTGTTTGTAATGGCAAAGTTGTTATATTGTCTATATGTACTTTAATCCAAGGGGGCATCTTCATATGTCGCCTTTGGAGTATGTTGTAATAAATATATTTTTTCTGAATGTGATTTGCGATTGTGGGATTATGTAATGAATTGGAAATGTTTTGGAATGGAATGTGATTTTTTTTAAGTTAAATTTTTTTTCCATATTCATGTGTTTTTGTGTATCAATAAACCTAACACCGCCGTATTTGGTCGTCGAGAATTAATAACTATGGATGACTTTAGCATCCGTAGTCGTTATGTAACGACCCGTAATATTCGTTAATTAAATTTGTCATTTTAATAAGATTTATGTAAATTTAATTTAGAAGAAATAAAGATTTTATAATTAATAATGAAGCAAATGATGAAAATGAAATGAAACCATGGGAATTTAAGGCTAAGTATTTACAGTTGAAACAAAATGACGAATAAATTGAAGTGATGTAAATTGTTATACTAGGGTAAGAATTGCATATAAGAGAACAAAGGTAAGTAGTGAATTTAGTTAACGCATTAATAATATTAAATAGTAAATTCAATTAAACGATGTCCGGTGGAAATCGAAATATTGTTTGGAATGAAAGCTTATAAAGGTAAGCATTTAATTTACAAATGAAATTATATAAATGTAAGTTAATGAAAATTTAATTTGTGCAAACCCAATTAATTGAAATAAAGGAAAGGATTTAATTGATTAATGCGATAACCACTGTAACGGTATTTGATCGTAAATTTAGGTAATCAGGTAGTACGGTATTTGGAAATAAATTTAAGAGTAGAATCGCGACTATTTTAAATTACCTAATTAAATAGTAACTGTATGTTGCCTATTGAGGTAGCTTGTTAATTTAAAATTTGAAAATCAGTTACAATAAAATTTTATTTTATATTACGTTAACGAAAATTAATAGAATAACGAAAAGAGTAAATGTATTTATTTAGAGTACTAATTGCAATTGGATAGAGTTTTAAAGTAACAATGTTAATGCAAGGTAAGCAATGCTTAATTGAGTCAAATTAATGAATAGTATAGATGTAATCTGAGGCTTCGATAGACTGAATGGTAAAAATTTGTAATAAATATAAGTTTAACGTTGGTGGGTGTAAATTTAAGTAATAATTGGAAATCAATGTTAATTATACCCGTGAAGGGTCAATTCATTTAAACAGCAAGGTTTTAAATAAATAAACGTTTTATTTAGGTTTCAATTTGATAATTTATGTAGTTTAATGGGAAATCAATTGCAATTAATTGCCCCAATTTGTGCAGTTAGGGTAGATTTGATTTGTCACTAAAGATGGTAAATTCTATAAGATATAATAAATGTTAGTTTTATTTATAATACGAGGACTGGTTGATTTAAGAAGTTAAAACCAAGATCAATTAATTTGAAATCTAATAAGTGGATTTATTACAATTAAGTGGAATATAATATTAAAATACTACATAAGTGAGGATTTAGATGAAAATTGAGAATGTTAAAATAATGGATTGTGATTCCAATATTTATTTCATCTGTTTGTAATAATGAATTTGAATAATATGAATAAAAATTTAATTCAAAGGAATTATTGAAATTTTAATTTATAATTTCTAAATTTAACGAAATTGGAATTTAACGCTAAAATTGATGATTGAATCAACATTTAAGCGACATATAAACTTATTTAAAGCGTTGTAAATGTCTGGGAAATATAAAGGTAATAAAATTGGTCAATTTTAGAATTTAAACCAAGAATTGGATTTTATTTATGTAATTATTAATTTTTTTTAATTAATAGAAAAATAGACATTTTGTCCACTGACTAAGATTTCGACGAAACAAGTTTCATCGGATCCGTATCGGTGAATTATTGTAGGATTTCAAGTTTCGTATCGATCGGACTTGCCGTTTGATTGTATGGGCTCGAAACGCCTTGAAATCGATAAATTGAAATCAACTTGAAAATATTGATCTTAGCATAACTTCTCCATACGATGGGATTTGGACGTGAAACATTTTTCGTTGCGTTTAGAATATTTTAAAACACTATTTTGATATATGGGTTTACCCAATTTCGTTCCGGGGTCAGAACGGGCTTTTTGGGCCACGTTAGCGTTAGCACATACATCTATCTTATCCGATCCATCCTATTTCAAATTTGTCTATAAATATATCATTATAAACCCTAATTCTCCTCATTTTTCACTTGGCTATATGTATATCTCAACACTCTACTCCTCAATGGCAGACAACATAATTTCAGATTCAAACCCCAAATCAAACCCCAAGCTGAAATCCAAACTCCTTAGAAAAATTCAAAAAAATATATATCGAAGATCAAACTGATACGAACCTACGTCTGCTGTTCATTTTTTGAGACAGTGACTTGGTTGATCAGAAATCGCGGTCAAAGTCGAATTGGGCATTTTTGATTTCGACCGCAATCGGTGAAATTGAAAACTGGGTATTGTAGATCTCGTCGAGGGGAGTTGATTAGTGGTTGTTTGGTGGTCTGAAAGTGCTTGGGTTGGCCGGAATTTTCGAATTAGTGTTCGAAACCATGGTATTGGCGGGGGCGGCAACTGTCACCGGAGGGGGCCACGACAGGGCAGGGGTGGAGCCGGCGATGGCGATCCACGGCTGGGGTCGATTTGATGTGTAAGGCGGCGTAGCGGGTGGAAAGCGTGGTCAAAGGCAGACGTGTTTTACGTGCGTACTGGGGTTTCTCGCGTTCGAAATTGATAGGTTGTGCGTGCGTTTGCCTGGAGATGAAAGTGCAGTGACACGTGGCTTAGGTAGAAAATGTGTTCTATTTTACTTTTTTATTTTAATTGTTTTCAAGCACGTTTATCTCCATAACTTTTACATACGAACACCAATTCACGTGTGGTTTTTTTTGTTAGGATTGTATTGAAATTCAGGACTTGATGACGTTGGTTTGGACGGATTCTGAGACCGTCAAAATTTTGGGTTTAAATTGAATTTAAATTCAATTTAAATCCCAAAGGTGAGTGTTTTAACCCACTCACAACTTCTCAGATTTCTTATGTTGGCTAAATTGATTTATGATGTGTTTAAAATTTTATTTGTAGCTGTTTGGCATATCTTTCATCATTTTCTCAGTTAAATTGCATTCATTTAATTTATGCGTTATTTAATTCATTATTGCATCTAAAACTGCCAGTAATTGTTAATTAATTTATTCATTGCATTAAAACTGTCAGCTAAAATTTTAGTAAAATTTATTATTGCATATAACTTGCTAGTTAAAATTATTTATTAGTGCATATAAACTACAGTTAAACAGTTATTTAATTCATTATTGGAAATTTAGCTATCAGTAATTAATTATTATTTATTGATGTGATTGTTTGAATTGGATGATAAATTGATGAATGTTTGATGATTGATATGGTGGATGAATGGATGCTGCATTTATATTGTATAAACTGCAAGTTATTATGCATTTTCATTTCATTCGGGATTGCGGTTTGAAATGATATACAACCGCATTTTTATTTTTAAATTGCGGATTGAAATGATAAATATCCGTATCACTTGACCATAGGATAGAAAATTATATACAGGCACTGTGGTATATATATAAAATTATTTTTGAAATGATTTTCTATGGTTTTGGAAAGGAATAAACGGATCTTATAAATATTGATTTTTGATGTTATATAAACGTCAAATTTATTTTGGATTCTAACTATATAAATAAGTATGCTTTGAAATATGAAATAAGCCCAGTATTAAAGTTTGATTTTTTTTAGATAAAAGGGGTTAAATGGATATTAATTGTTGATATTATATGAATTTTATTTTAGTTAAATTCTTGAATTTAAGCTATGTATAACTTTTTTAATAAAAACAAGCTTAATAAATGGAGTGATGGTTTATAGTATATGGTTAAGTACTGGTTTAAGATATTGTATATATAAAGTATAATGACTTAAATAAAAATTTTAAGTTGGAGAAAAATGTGAAATTGATTTGAATAAATTTATTAAAGAATTATACCCGAATAAAATTGATTTAAAAATTAAATAAAAATCGTTATTTAAAAGGGTATGATTTTTATAACTTGACTTCGGTTTAGAGGATTAAAATGAATATTATCAAGTTAAATTAAACTGAAGTATATTTTGTTATTGAAGTTTAAAGGTTTTACTTAAAAAATATTTGTTTATTAAGTAAACTTTTCAAATTTAAATAATAGAAATTGGATTTGATATATATATATATATATATATATATTAAATTATCAAAGAATCCATTTTGAAATAGTGGGATATTTATAGATTGAAATATATGAACTATAAAAAGTCAAGTTTTGAAATATAGAATATTTAAGCTTTGAAATATATGGGAATCTATATGGTTTATTAGGAGGTTCAAAATTTATATTGACAATTGATTTTGAAATTGAAAGAAGCTGTTTATTTTATATGGTAATATAGTATTTGAACCATTAAGTATTGAAAGTTATGTTTCAAAGCTATGGTTTCAAAGCTATATATATTTGAAAAATATTATGGTTTTGGGAAAGGGATATTTATGAAATGAATGATATCATATTGATTAGGGTTTTAAAAATATAAATGATATCGTAATTTGTATGGTTCGAAAGAGATATTATATTCTAGTTTTAAAGGATAAATTATTTTGAAATAACCGTAGTGTTATAATAATGTTTGGTCGTTGAAGAGACCGGGATCGGAAGTTGTCATACTCTCTACCAACTCCGAAAACCACTTTAACAACCATGTACGTGGTGGAGTTTTCAGAATGAAGTAGGATGGTGGTGGAGTTTCTTTGAGGTAAATACGTAGACCCGACTCTCGTGAGTTGGCATAAGGTGGCTAAAACAGGAGCGATCGACTGGCCAAGGGGGTTAGTGCCCTTTATCGGATATTCCTCTTCAATACTACACTCTGACTTTGGATTGATTCGGTGGTCACTTTTGATTTTGATTTTAGGGGGGAGTTTGTCCGAGGTGGGCGGTAGCTGCAGCTACGCGTTACCACCAGTCCGGAAGCGTAATTGGTATATCTACCCTGGCATTGCCTAGTTGTGCCATATCACCTACCATACCAAGCCTTTACTACGAGTTTCTATTTGTGTTATACCTATGGAGTGTCTTCTCATAGTCTCCTGATCAGGAGATATGCAGGCACTGTATAGACTATTGACATTATTTGTGTTAAGGGGAATATTGGGTCACTCCTTAACGCTATTTAATAGTAAGTTTATTTTATAATTTGACACTATTAAAATAGAAAAATATACTACATAGTAAATAGTTTAACGGATCCTTAAGAGATGTAAATCTCGAGCATCTCTTGAGTTACTGCACTCATATTTATTCCTGTTAATTTAAGTTACATAAGATCTTTTAGTTCTGACTCGAGTGTTTTGTCTTTTCAATTCGCTCGGGTCAGTCCGAGCGTTTCAGGATGTCGAAGACTTTAGCTTTGGAAGATGAAGACGAAGATTTCTATTATTATTTTTATTAGTCCGCTATACTCATACTGTTCCGCTGCATTGTTATTGGTATGTGTAACTCTAACAAATGTTGTAAGTATAATCGAATATTCTGTAAAACAGCTTTATAAACTGTATATTTGATTATTATATTCTATCCTTCCGCTATGAGATTCTATTTTGTTTTATTTCTTTCTTGTTTTTCTGATTTACCCCATAACAATCCGCCCCTTCGTATGGTTTGAATTAGCACGTGTGTCGATTTAAAGCATGCGAAAAGGTGGGATGTTACACGTTAGTTTTGGGCCTCCAAGTAGGGGGGTGTTACACAAGTCCTAGATTCGAATTTCCAACTATTTCAGCATCCATAAGTGGTCTTCAATCATTATGTCCAAGTTGTCCCTGAGTCTATGATGGAATTCTAGAACGTTTTCCTCTAGACAAGCATCCAAATTCTGATTTGCACCTAGCTCCATGGGATTGATCGTAGATCCTCCAACATAGCGATCAACCAAACCAAGGGTCATGGCCCTTAGCCTTTGGGGTTTGGTGTTGATCCTCTAGAGGGATCGGTGTTGATTCTCTAAGGTGGCCAGGGACTGCCCATGGCTGATTTGTTCCATTCTTTTTTCTATTGGCTCCATTTCCATTTTCGCTTCTGATTTCCAATGATTCCTATTGCTTCAATTCCTTGATCTATGTTGTCATTAGCTCCAGTTTCTCTATTCCCTTGATTCTGTGCTCCAGCTTGTCCAGTCTATCGCAAATTCTGCATCATCTTCTCCTGTCTTTTCAGCATCCTCTCCTACACAGCATCCATCATGATTTCCATTTCATCCCTGGTGATGTAGATAGATGCTTGATTAGCTCTAGCTCTTGAGGAAGCCTCCCGACTCCCTCCATAGTGGATCCTTTCTGGTAGCACTCTCCTTGTTGATTGCCTAGCCATCCAATTATCCAAGCTTCAAAATCTAAGATCCTAGCTTCCAAATCTACAGGTGCAAGTCTTCTCAGTGAAAGCACTAAAATGTTGACATCAAAATAGCCACCAACATCTAGTTGTATGAAAGAACCAATTTCCAGTCATAGATCTCAGATAGAATCCAATAGGTAAAGTAATATAAAGAACAAACAAATTAAAAATAAATCAAGTAAAAGAGACAAGATTTATAGTAGTTCGGCTAACTCCGTCCTACATCCTGTCATGACCAAAATTTCAGCATTCGAAAATCGATACCCGTACTTCACTTGTACTTGAATGTCGCAGATTCAACCGTTGAAATCTGATTCGTGCCGGAGCTTATAACACATTAAGTACAACAACACAGCGGAATAATATGAATATATCAAAGATATACAGCATTTGATACAACACATTGATAAAAACGATATCAATATACATTATAAATACAAGATAACAGCGGAAATATAACACAACTGGACGGTCTAGACTTTGCAACTATCAACAGTGGAAAGATAACCCCAATAGAATTTCTAGGTGAGAAAATGAGGATTCAATAGAATGCATCTCCATTGCCAAAGCTCCAACGACTCCAATCCAAAAGCTCGAACCACCATCACGATGAATTAGGCAACCTTGATCCAAATGCGATTGCCAAAATCCAAAGGGTGGATACTATCGAATCTACACCTACTATTTGATTATCTGAAAGACCCAACTCTAGACTGCCCATGTGGAAAATTGTGAGCACCCAGAGTTTAGGAAGGGAACAGTAAACTCCATGTCAGTCATGGGACTAATGTGAGCAAACAAAAACAGTTTAATCTTTAACAAGAGAATAACAAAAGAATTTAAAAGAAATCTGCAATGCATTTTGGAAAACGAAACTACCATAAGGCCTCCCGCAGTACGCACAATGTAAATGCAGAATTAGAGGAGTTTCTCCTTATGATAGTCAAACATGCTTGATAAGAGAAAACCATTTTGATATTTTTATTAGTGCATAGTGGAAAACATTTTCAAGTTTAATATTAATCTAAGCCAGCATACAACATTTCCGTGTATGCCTACTATAGCTACCATGTTCAATAGCAGGTTACCGTCACATTCCATGACAGGTTATACAACAAAAACCGTATAGGGCGCGTATTGTTTCTTTGGATTTCCAACAAATGGTCAGGCAAAGGAACTTCCTGGGCCACATGGGTACGCCTTTGGAGGGACGCCTCGAGAACTTAACCAGCTCTCTACCAACACAATATCGGGTTACCTCTGTAACTAGGTAACTACTGACACGAGTATGCCACCCCTCGGTCGTAACCAACCTTTATCTGAGCGCTCGATACCAACAACCACAAAGCAATGTATTTGCAGTAACCACATAGGTTAAATATCTGGGCTTCATACCATGATACCACCTCTATCTAGAAGGAAATGGACATATCCTCAGGGGGCACTACCCTCAAATAACCTTGCCACATCTTTTCTATTTCGACCATTTTCAGGTTATGAGGTCCGATGAGGTCACGTCTACAAAGCTACGCTTTTCACAAAACCATGCTTCGATCAACACATAATCAGCAGCATTTCGAATGTATCACTAGTAACCATGTACTACATAACCTATGAGCTCGTATGTCTCAGAGAAGGGTGTTAAGCTAAGAGAATAAATTCTCCGCCACCATACAGAAATGTATTTGATAGAAACCAGCTTTACATCTCAAAATGTAATGTCAGACATACATCCATACAAGTCTGTTCCGGGATCGAACAGAACCGAAGGCACTTCACAAAAAAGCCTCAGCAAATCCGGATAATCCCTAATCACATCTAGACTCCCCGTCACAAAGGGTGATCAAATCTCTATACCGGGGATTAGCCGGTGCAGAGACATTCGTCGAGTTATCCTTTTGCTTTCGAAAATATCCGGTCTTCACCACTGATATTCAAATGCAAACCATAACGTCGTATCATTATTCAGAATGGGTTATATGACACAAAGTCCTCTCCCGGCTAAACCGAATAATGAGCGCAATATTTAGAAACATATGGATATATGGGATCTTAGTTACGTCACAACTTATTACCCAAAAACCTTTCTTCAAATGGTTCAAACAAATTACCATTTTCAAATCTTTTAAACAAAAAAATTCACTTCACAAAGTTCACCCATCTTTCACAAAGATTAATTCATAGCTTCCAAAACAATTCCATTTCAAAACTTTTATACAAAAGATACACCTTTAAGATCCTCTTCAATTTCAAAACAAAGTTCAACAATCTTTTACAAAGATTTATTCATAGCTTCCAAAAAAATTTTATTTCAAACTTGAAATCTTTTCAACATAAACTAGAAATCCTTTCTTTATATGAAAGCTATTATTATTTGAAAAACAATCCTTTTTGTTTCGGAAAAATCCGATCAAATATGCACAAGTTATATCTTTAAAGTATAAACTTGGTTTAAATTGAAACTCCAAAAATAATACTTTTAAAATACTTTAAAGATGGCTTAGAAATCCATATATATATATATATATATATATATTATATAACTTGTATAAACCTTTCAAACCAAATTTCCAAAACAATTCCAAAACTTAAACAAGATATATTATATTCAAACTAAATTTCAATTTAAACTTCCTTTTCAAAAGCTTTTAATATTCAATCCAATTCCATTTCCAAAACCATTTGGATTAAAAATTCAACTTTTAAAAATAATATTTAGATTTCAAAATATCCACGACTTAACCGAATCCTCGTGAAATCCATATTTATGTGTGTATGATGTAGTCTAGGGGTTTTACACAATAGTGCAACATCATCAATCATCGCATATTCAATCATATTAATATCGATAAGCGATATAATCTTATAACGCTTATCTTTCATTCATAGATTCACATATAGATAATATAAATTCATCACAGATAAATAAATTACATTTATCACAGATAAATAAGTTACATTCATCACAGCTCACATCAAAACAGAGCATCACATATCAAGGATATCAAACAGGTTAAAGCATTTTATACAATTCAAACATCCATAAGTAAGGTTAATTAATCATCTGATTAATTAAAACTAGATTAATCACTAATCCAGGTTAATTAATTACAAATCATTTTAACTAATTATTCTTTAATCATTTATTAATAAATTAATCCACCTTTAATCATTAAATAATTAACCTTTAATTATTTAATTATTCTTAAATTAATAATCCTTAATCAATTATATTAATTGATTATCCCTTAATTAATTATCATTCAATTAATTATCCTTAATTATAATAAGTGATTATCCCTTAATTAATTATCATTCAATTAATTATCCTTAATTATAATAAGTGATTATCCCTAATCACTTATATTAACAAATTTTTAATTACTTGATTAATCAATCATAAATCATTAGATTATTACTTTTAATTAGGTAATTATCTTTAAGTAATTAATTACCTTTAATTACTTATCATTAATTAGCCTTTAATAACAAACTAATTAATCAATTTTAATTATATCAAAGTAATTAATCTTTAAATAAATTGATCATTCTTATATTAGTTAACTTAATTATTATTATTTTTTGATGAGTAATCATCTTTTAATAAATTAACTTAATTAATAAATCCTTTAATTAATTAAATTAAATTACAAAAAATTAATTTGCCATAATTTAATTTCATAAACAAATTAGCTTTAATTTAATCACACAAAGTAATCATTCATCAATTCTTTAAAAGCATTTTCTATTCTTTAAAAACATTTAATCTTTAAACCTTTGATCTTTGCAACATAAATTAATTACTTTAAATTAAGTAATTATCCTTTTACTTACATTATTAAAAAAGGTTCATTTTAAAACATTTTAAACTTAATTAAATTTAAAATAATTTATTTAAAACCTCAAGCTAATCCTAATGTTGAATAAAATAATTATTATATACTAGAATTAATTAAGAAGTTGTTTAACTTTTTACAACTTGTTTTATTCAAAATTTAAAACTGCTACAATAAGAAACCCGAGACAACTTCCATCTATCTCGAGCACAACTTCGAGATTCACCCGGACAAAAATTTATCCACCCAGAGCCCACCATTTTTTTTCTTTTTCGTATAATTTTTTTTAAAAAACCGCTGCTACACACGAAGCAACTCGAAGGCAAACTTGAGCTCAGACCCTACTTCCCCGAACACGACTTCGAGCCACTCCTTTTCTTCTACGATCAATTCCAACAGATATGCCAAACGAACCCATGCATGTGCACACGAGTTCATCATTGCTTCGGCCTATCCTATCGACGTCGATAGGTCATCGGTGACCTACCCTAGCACCTCGATTACCCTGATCACCAATGCTTCCCTGAAATCAAATTTGAGTTACCCAGCATCAACATGGAACAAAAACAGTCGTTTGAAATCACTTCACCACACCGACCAAGATCACCAGAAGCCATGCAATTCCATCCCTAGCTCTGCCACAACGCCACTTGTTGATCCCCCCGGTGCGAATGCTCTCGATCCACCATCGACGTCGCTATGGCCTCGCAAACCTAGACAACCCAAACAGGTTCAATAACCCTAATTTGTTTTCGACCATCCACTCTGATGATCTAAAAAAATTTCGATCATGTTTCCTGAGCACCCCTACCTACAAGCTACCTCCAGCAACGAATTCGCCTTCCCACTCATCGTCGTTTCATCATATATTGATGAAAGTACCAAATTTAATAAATTTGAGAATTCTGATTTTATACGAATTTGAAAACCTTGAAACCATTACCTAAATTCATCATTTTTCAATACAATTTAGTTTATGAAATCCAAATTCAAAATTAAAATGATTGATTTTTATTATTTCTGAAGGTTTTACGGTATATTTTTAAGTTTCCAGTTAATTTCTTAATAAAATTTCATGAAACTATTTTTAAAATTTAAATCAGGTAAATATAAATATTTTCATTCAAAGATCATTACTAACATCCATTTTGATTTTGAGATATGAATTTTTTTCCTCTTGAATTTGGTTCACCTGTTACTAAACGGAGATAAATCTATACATACACAGACATATATTCAACCATTTACATACATACATACATACATACATATATACATATATATATATATATATATATAAATACTAGAAGATATATCCACATCCATCAACATTTTCATCACAGGTGTAACGACCTGATATTTTCAACCATTCGCATCCGCACATGCCGGACTTGAAATGCTCAAAATATCAGATTGTTAATTTAAATTTGGCAAAACTCAGTATATACAGTAAATAGTTCAAACATAGAATCGCAGACACAGAGTAATATAACAATAATGCAGCGACTAGACAAATAGTAGTTCATGAAGCTACTATATAAACGTCAGAGGAAGAAATAAAATACAACAGAATATCTCAAATCAGTGAAGTCTCCAGTACAAACAGATGACCTCTCTGAACAAATAAACTAGAAACCGAAAAGTTGAATCGATGGTTGGACCTCCAAACGAAGCTTCAAACTCCAAAGGTGAGTCTCAAATGCTGTATCACTCAGTCTGACACGAGCGTAAAGCAAAACACAAAACACTCGAGTCAGGATTAATATTCTTATATCAATAAATCCAACTCAAGTAAAATATCATCTGAAATATAAGTAACTTAAAGGATGTTTGGGATAACCATCCTCTAAGGATCCGTGAAACTATCTACAATGTAGGAATATATGCTATCAACAACCAACCATCATTATAGCACCGTCGTCCTTTCAAAATATTTTGTACTTCAAAACCAAAGTATCATTTCCATTTCAAATGTATCTCTATTTCCTCAATTTTAAGAATGGATTCAAATCATCTCGAGTTCCAAATTCCAATTTGATTCAATCTAAATTTTTCCTATTTTAATTCAATTCAATTTCTAAATAACAAATTCAAGTTATATTGATTTCAAATATAGATCTAAATCCCAAAATAAACCATTTAAATTCCAAAATATTCAAAGCTATAATATTCAACATTTTCAGGGTTGAATTTAATAGTTTCATATAGATCTTGATTTAACTCCCTTATTATTTAGTCGGGAAATATTCACTTAATAAATTCAATATCATTTAACTAGCCTTAAATTACATTTTTACTAAATACTTTCATTAATTTATCTAAACATGAAATGTTCATTAAATCACTTAAATCAAAATCCAGTTATAAAATCATATCTTTAAATTTCACATTGAATAGTTTTAAATCGATTTAATTAAGTAAAATTCTAAATTAAATACCATTTCAAATAAATCCCAATTTATCTTCCCAACCTTAATTATTCAAATTCATACAAAAATCTATTTGAAATATAGATTTACGTTAATACTTAACGATATGTATTAAGTCAATCTTAATCAAATTAAATATTATTATTAAATCTATATATAAAATTTCCATTTATATATAATATCTTGAATCAATATTTATTAAAACCATATATTTCTTTCCAAAATCATAGAAATTAATTTCAAAATATTTATATATAGACCGACGGTGTCTGAATATAATTCCCTGTTCTATGGTCAAGTGATACGGATATTTATCATTCCAATCCATACATTAAATAAATACGGGTGGATATCATTCAAACCGTAATCCCAATTCAAATCAAATGGAAATCGCTTGGATCTATCATTTCAACCCATAACGATTTTCTCCTATTCTAAAGTTCGTTCGGGTATTTATCAGTTCAACCCATAATGAACTCTATACTAACAGGGAACTTGCAGATTGAGAACAGATAAGAAAATAATATAATAGGCATATATATCATCAATAACAATATAATATCAATAATATGATATGGTGTCATATCCCATAGGTGAACAGTTACAGATAATAGCACATACAATAATTTAAATAACTAAAGTAGCATATTTCAATTGTCATTTCAATTGAAATTAAATTGATAAATATAAGAACGTTAATCGTGAGTGATTGCTCACATTTTGAGGCTAGAGGAGTTTGATACACAATAAGCTATGAATTGGATCACGATCTAGACAATCGAACAAATCAAACAACAATCTCAAGTGAAGTAAGCTGAAAATGGATTTGACGGGCAAAGCTAAAAGATAAGGATTGATGAAAACGAATCAGAATCATCTAGATGGAAATAGAATATATATATATATATATATTATTGTCATTCGTATGAAACCAATATTTAATTTAAAAATAAATTAACATATATATATATATATAATTGAAAATCATAGTTTTAATTAAACACATAAATCAACATATATATTAAAACTAATATGTATATATAACTTATACATAAAACTTCAAACTATACTTAAAACAATTATCTGTATACTATCAGACAATGATCAAATATACTGACTACCCAGATATGCAACCAAACTGATCTTATATAAAATTAACATATATACGATTTTTTCCCAAAAACAGATTATAACTTATATATAAACATATCACTTATTACATAAAAATTAGTAAAGACTAAAATATTTTATGTAGGACCAAAAATAAAATATTTATATGTATGCTTTATAAACAATATACATAACTAATATATATCTGTTATATATATTGAACTATCCTAAAACTTTAATATCCAACAAAAGATTATAAGCAACTTATACAAACTATTATAACACACAGTATATCTTTTATATGAATTTAAACAACAACCTTAAATAATCTATAAAAATTCGTATGTATAAAAGAGAACAGGTTAATATAAACAAATGTATATACAAATGTATATACGCATCCACAAACTAACTTATATGGAGGAGAAAAGGTGACTGGAAGCAAGAGGTAGGGCGGTGGCCATCGGCAAGGGGTGGATGGGTTCGAGCTGCTGGAGGTGGTCGGAGAAGGTATATGGCATGGAGGGTGGTGTGCTTGGCGTATGAGGAGGAGCAGAAGGTGTTAGACGCAGGAAAATGAAGGCCTTGACGCTTGGAGTGGTGTCCGTGGCTGGTGGTGGCCGGCTACATGTGAGATGGTGCAAGGAAGCGGATGATGGTAGGGGGTGTTTGTGTGGAGAAGGGGGAAGAGGAAGTCGTGAGGCTGGTGGAGGGCAACGGTGCAAGTGGATCAGGTGAAGGGAATAAGGGCATATGGCATCGGGTCAGGTGAGGGAGAGGTTCCGCTGGTCGGCGGTGAGCATGGCGGGGAGGAATTAGCAAGGCGAGAGAAGGTCGGGCTGGGTTGTAACAGAGAGGCACAGCAAATAAAAGGAGAAAGGAGAAAAGAAAAATGAAAGAGAAGAGAAAAGACGGAGGAAAAAAAATGAAAGAGGAGAAAGAGGGTAAGGCTTTAGGGAAGAAGAATGAATTAAAGCAAAATATGATTTATTATACGTTTTCAAATGAATAGAATACAAAAGGTGTAGAGAAACGGAAAGCTGTGTAATAAATTGAGATGATGGATTGATAATAGCTGTCCATTGAATTCTGCAAAATATTAAAGCAATTAATTGTTGCCTGGTAGTCTTGGTAAAGATTTGAAAAGGGTTGGAAGTCAAAAGTCACAATTTTGCAGTTTTATTATTTCCGTCGCGTACCGGACCTCAAAACATCAAAGTGAATATAACATAGAGATCAGCACAACGAGACGACCAAAACGGTATACGGATATTGATGGTACGATTATCTGATCAAAGGTCGATATTCGGTAGTGGAAATGCTGCTATTTGGTCAGAATTAAGATAAATGGAGCAATAAAAGTCAAAATTTGGAAAAATGAAAGATGACGTCTCACTTAGAAGAGGATTTAGAAATTTTCTATAAGAAAATATTCAGGTTTGGAAATTAATTTATTATCATCAATTATTAACTGATTTAAATTGAAATAGAATTACGCAATAAAATAAACTTCCATATAATCTGATGAAAATTTACCTTTTGCTATGTCTAAATAGACGTATTACCAATATTAAATTTTCAATTCAAAATTTTATTATTTAAAATTTCATAAAATTTCAGTTAATTACGTTATTAAAAATATTAAAAATTTTGGGTCGTTACAACAGGCATAAGATTCAAAAGAAACTAGTTTAAACAATAAAGTTTGCTCACCAGTTTAAAGACAGAGGCCTGGAATTGCTTTTGAAACCTGGTTTTGTTAAATCTGCCCTGATGTTGAATTTGTTGCTAGATCTGGAAATGATGACTTAGGCTTAACCTTTGAATTTGTTTGATTTTGAACTGCTTCAGGTTTGAATCCTTGCTCTAGTTTAAACAAATCTTGTAGGATCGATTTCACCCTAGAGGGGGGATGAATAGGGTGATGCTGTTATTTATAAATTATTGCGGGAGCTTATAAAATTATTTCAACACAGATATATCAAAATTATAGCAGCACAGATAATAGCAGAATAATAAATGCAGAAATAGAACGACACAGAGTTTACCCAGCTTTGGCAAAACCCTGCCTACGTGATGCCCCTAAGGTTTCTACTAGAAATTAAGTAGTTACACGCTTACACACGTAAACTCGCGACACCCGCTACTGACTAACCTAACTCTACGCTCAAAACCCTGCCACAACTCAGCCTCTAAGTTGCGAATTCTCAAACTACGCCACGTAGTTTGTCCCCTAGTCACACGACTAGTAATTACAGTGGTTCAAAGGAGAAAATACAAAAATAACAGTTTAAAAAATAATTAAACACCAAAGCCCTAATTTTTCTTTCTTAATCCAATACTAAAGAAAGGGGCCGGGCCAATTTAATTTATCACCAAAAAAAAGAATACGGCCTCCTTTATTTCTTTTATCAATGTCGGCCATTCCTTTTTCCTTGAAAAAAAATGGTGTTCGTTTCTTTTTCCTTTGCTTGCAAATTAGGGCTTCTAATTAGAAGCTTCCGACAATAGTTGCTCGATCGAATGATGATTTAGGTCCTTACTTTGTCGATCGACTATCTCTTTGAGTTGCTCACGGCTGCTTCTATTTGCGTCGAGTTCGAATCTTATTTCGATATGTAATTTACTCCTTTTACTTTTTTGGTTTTGGCTTACTTGAACTCGATTGCATTTGTGGCCGATGATGATTGGGTTTTTATATAGGGTTCGAATATATTTGTTTGAATTTGTCTTCGACCATTTGATTATTGTTAAACGATGGTGATTTATCTGACTTCTTTAATTCATATAATTTCGTTGCTTGATACTCACGGTGTTGATTCTTGACTTGGTCAATTTACTTGGCCACCACGGTTTCGAATTTGAACTGTTCGATTCCGTTCTTTTTGACTTCCGCTTGTGATATTGTTTATGTGATGATTTCTTACCTTCGTGGTTGAACTTGCTACTGTTGGTTTCTTACTTGTTCTAATTTTTGTTTTCCGCTTCAACTTGTTTTTCAACATCACTTGACTTCGGCTTTGAATTCTGGTGGCACTGGCTTTGAATCGACTTGATAATTGTACTTGTCTTCACTATACATGTATATGCTGCACCACTGTTGTCCCTGTTTCATATCTGAACTTGTCTGAACTTCTTGTGTTTCATTTGCACTTGGTCACTGTGTATCACTGCTGCATTCCTGTATATGCACTTGAGTCTGATACTTTTCGAGGCTTGTTCTGTCCAGTTTCATTTGAACTTAGTTATAGCCTTTGTGCATTGTTCATGTGTTTAACTTGTACTGTCCAGTTGAGTCCACATGTATTGAGCTCTGGTTTCATTTTCATGTGCAGTTTAGCTTGTTGATGATTTGATGCTGAATTTACAGTGATGCATTGTAGTGAGTTCGATATGCATGCTTTATTCTTGTAGTCTGGTATATTGCACACTCTGGCCTTCATGTATACTTGTTGTGCATTTGTAGTTGAAGTATTCCTCTGTTTAGTATTGGTGCACTTGGTTTGCATACAGTTTTCACTGTGCAGCATTGCTCATTGATCATTTGATCCACTGTTGCTTTTGTTTTGGTTGCTGCATTGATTTGTTTTCATGTGTGACTTGAACTTGGTTTGGATTTTTTCTTCTTTGAGTTTGGTAGCTTGTATACTTCATGAGTACTTCCAGTTAGAGTTTTGCTTGCCTTTGAGTTTCATTTGTTTTAGACCTGTAGCATGCATGTTGCCATTCCTTTGGTGCAGTTTCATGTATTTTGTTTATAGCATTTCATTGTTGCTATGTTGCCATATTAATCCCTTTGGCCATTTGTGTTCATTCCTGATAGCACTTGTTTTGTCCACTGGTTCATTATAGTTTGATTTGAGTTGTTGTGCACTGACTTGAGTTCGAGCCTTTTACTTGTGTGCCATCTGGAGCTTGCTGTCTTGAATCAAACTCTTCTGGTTCATGTGTATACTTTGGTTGACTTGCTCCTGACCATTTTATTAAACTTGTATATTCGGACTGCACCTGTGTTGAATCAGCTTGGAGCTCGGGTTTGACCTTGTGATGATATTGTGACATTATTTTTATTACACTTAAGTTGGACCCGACGTTTTGGGTTTGAACTGTGCTCACCTGTCCCTAATTTTATCAAGTGTATATATCGGTATGCACGGCCTGGGGGCATATAGAGTGAAACATTGTGTATGTCACAAGCTGTTCATGTATGATGAATTCAAAATTAAATGATGACAAACAACCCAAATAACTGAGGCAAATATTATTTTCAAAATCCACATTTTATTTTATACTGCAAAAATATTTTATTTACAATTTTACTACGTCAATGTATATTTCTGCAGATTGCTCAGATGCTGGATTCACATTAGAATGAAGTTGAAGATCAGTACGAGTTGAGTGAATTAGTGATATGTAGTGAGGTGTAATGTAAATGTGAAATTGTGATGTAATCAGAATTGTATTGTAATTGATGTTGTATATATATAGTGAGAGCTTGAAATTTGTACTATACAAAAAATTGTATAAAATATTTGTTTGAATAAAATATCTGTTTGAATTCAAATTCTATGTTATTTATTTTATTCGTCAAATATTTATTTACTCTATGAAAAATAAAATAGTATATTAACAAATACATTTAAATGAATATATGTTTATTATAGTCAAACAAAATTCATATAATCGCATATTCAACAATCTCCCCCTTTTGATGATAACAAACATATATTTAAGATTTTGAATATGTTAAATGTATTTGATCATTGATATACTCTAATTGCTCCCCCTATTTAAATGCTTCCTCTCTACACAAAGCTCCCCCTTCATATATGCATACCATTAAAAATATGCAAATGAGCCTAGATGCAAATAGAAAAAATTTGACCTTTTCTTGATTTTATTTAACAAAATCTTAACTTTTCTCTCCTCTTTTTGTTATCATCAAAAGGGTAATAGTGTTAGAGAAAGTAGAGATAAAGTGATCGATATTAATCCAACATTAAAACTCAATTGAATGTAAATATTAGATTTCAATAAAAATTCAAACAAAAATCATAAATGCTTTGTTAGGCGCATATTCCACTTTTAGAATGATGGGAATGATGTCATCATATAAAACCATACAGTTGCGTCTATTTGTGGTATATTTGTATCAGGAATTTGAATATCCACCAACCATGCATAACCATTAGGACTTTTAAATGAGATTAGTAGTATTCCAATTTTATTTTATTTTAAAAAATGAATTCAAGTATCTTCTAACCACGCATAACCGTGAGGACTTTTAAATGAGATTAGAATCAAATTGTTTATTTAAAAAATCAATTTTGATATGCATTCCATACATGCATAACCGTGAGGACTTTTAAGTGAGCATGGAAGCACATAACAAATTCCAAGTACTTCACCCATGCATAACCGTGAGGACTTTTAAACGAGAGTGAATAATTTGGATTATTTATTTATTTATTTATTTTTATTATTAGTGTTATTATTATTTTTTATTAAAAAAATGTAAAATGAAAAACGAATGATTCCTGTTTAAAGTACCACATGTTGATAAACTATATTGAATTTTGATGAGTGATGGTCGTTAGAAATATGATAGAAATAGAGATGGTCATGGAATTTTTACCCAAAAAAAGTTTTATAACTCTTGTTTAAATTTCTAAATAAATTTACTAATTATACCGTCTCGAGTCATAATATATGATAAATATCAACACTCATTACTTTTTCAATCACTATTTATCTTTTGGATAATTATTAGGAGCCAGATTAGTCAAAATAGTCATTTAAAATCAAATTCAAAAATAATTATAAAATCAATTTTTCAAAATGACTGATCTGAAAACATGGTCAAAAATGATTTTCTAGAAGGGGATATATGAGAAAAATTTCTACTATTTGAAAATTATTTGAAATGAAAAATATGCAGATATTTTCTTTGAAAAATGATGCAGTCTCAACAAATCACGTTCCACTAGTAATTTTTCTATCAACTAGATTACCAGTGTAATCTGCATCTGAATTTCTTTTGTTATCATTAATTGAATTTGATAGACCAGACCATGAAGTGTGCAACAAAATATCTCAAAATCAATTTTAACAGCTTTTTAAATTACATTCTCTTGAATTTGATTTGAAGCCGTGTAAATAATCAAAAACCGTGAATATAGAGTCAGCCGTAAAATAACCAAATGTATAATCATCCAATAAAACACTATTACTAATCCAAACTAATATATATGAAGTAATTCAAAGGCTCTAAAGATTTTTATGGTGTTCTTGGCATAAGAATATAATTGGCCAACAATTTTGAATAAGTCAGAATCAAAATAATCATTATTTCATCATCACATTATTGGCTAATTTAACTCAGATTACGGTGCAGATTATCACATTTAATATATCGTTCAAATAAATATACCATTACCTGTTTTACCTTTACAATATTTTTTATTGTTGTCCATTGTGATTCTGTCACCTTTGTACTAGGCTAAGGAACTTTGCTTTATCGCCCGTTGTGTTTCTGGAACAGCCAGAATCCAGATAACACTGTTGTTGTTCCTTAACCTGCCACCATACCTACATAATGAAAATTTTTTATGACCTATTTGTTTTTATAGGTCCACAATTGTTAGTGGCGGTATATTTTGAAAAATAATTTTGTGGAGACCCATAACTATTTATATATGTTCCTTTCGGCACCCAGATTTGTTTAACTTTGAGAGATTTTATATTTGTGCCTTTTGAAACCCAAATTGTTATAGTGTTCACGTGTTTGGGTCTATACCAACAATTATTTTGATTGTGTCCATATTTTCTACAAATTGTGCACATTGAATTGACTTGATTAATTTTGCTTTTAACATTTTCAGATTGATTATATCCAAGTCCTTGTCAACTGTATTAACAGTTTGCTTCCCTAATAGCATATTCAACTATTTTTCACTTTTTAAAAATTTATCTAAAGTCGTTGACAATTGTTAGACTTGAGTTTTGAGAGATTCATTTTCGTTCAATAATTGTGTGCACTTTTTAATAGAGTTTTATCTCCTAGTATTTTCACTCTCTTTCAAAATTAGAATTTCATTTTCAAGTGATTTTATATTAATTTCTGATTTTTTAATTTCTTCTTCAAATAATAGACACTTATCACATTTAGGGATCCTACTTTGATAGGTTTTAACTAATTGATCAAGTTGTTTATTTAACTCTATCAAAGTATCCTTTTGTGGTTCAAGTTTGGCATACTTCTCCCTAAGTCATTCAAAACAGCCATTTACTTCGTGGAAATATATAAGTAATTCTGAGCGAGTGAGTTTTGATACCTCGCTTGGTTCGTTATCGTCGCTATCAGTTATATTACCTTGAAGGCATATATCTGCTTTCTCACTCTCACTGCTAGTACTTTGATTATCTTCATTACTTGTATTCCATGTGGCTGCAAAACTTCTCCTTTTTGATTTCTTTTCAAAGTCGCGTCGATTTTGAGGACAATTGGGCTTGATGTGTCCGGGTTGGTTGCACTTTATGACAGATGATCTTTTGTTCTTCTGGATTTTCTAGTATTTTGTTTATTATGCTTTTCAATTTTTGATTTAGAGCTGGATTTCCATATTTGTAATTCCACCTTTTGAATTTCTTTATTATCAGCTCCAATTCTGTTGCTCCATCATCATCATCACCATCACTTTCTATTGTTCCTTTAAGAGCTATTGATTTCGTTTGAGTGTCACCTCCTTCACGCTCTTCCTTGAATTTCATTTCTTGCTCATAAGTGGTGAGATTTCCGATGAGTTCTTCAACTTTCATCTGTTTTAAATCTTTTGATTCTTGAATGACAGTCACTTTGGCTTCAAAACTTCGTGGAAGGACTCTGAGGATTTTTTGGACTATTTCTAATTCTGTGTATGATTTTCCGAGAGCTTTTGATTTGTATACAATATTGGAAAGTCATACGTACATCTCTTTGACATTTTCTTCCTTTGCCATTGTGAAATTCTCGCATTCGCTGCTTAGCATGGTAAGGCGAGATTCTTTGACTTGTGATGTTCCTTCCGAGTCACTTCTAGTGTGTGTCATATTTCCTGTGCAGTTAGACAATGTGAGACATGATTAAATTCAAATTGGTCCAATGAACATATAATAGAATTCATAGCTTTAGCATTAGCATTTTGTAATTTATTTTCTAGTTTTGTCCATTGATTCTTTGGTTTATCTATGTCCTGATAATCTACAATTATAGTTGGAGCTCAATAACCTGTCTCAACGATATTCCAAGCGTCAATGGTTTTCAGAAACATTTTCATTCTAGTTTTCCCGTAGGCGTATTCACCATTGAACATTGGTGGTCTAACTATGGACGGACCCTTAGCAAAAGCATTATTAAAAGAAGCCATTTTAGAAATTCAGATTTTTAAAACAAAAATTGATTTTTGAAAAATCAAATTATTCAAAAACAAAAATTGGTTTTTGAAAAACGATTTTTTTTAAGAAAGTTGACTTCTATTCCTAGCTCTGATACCACTTGCAAGATCGATTTCACCCTAGAGGGGGGGCAAATAGGGTGATGCTGTTAATTATAAATTATTGCAGAAGCTTATAAAATTATTTCAACACAAATATATCAAAATTATAGCAGCACGGATAATAGCAGAATAATAAATGCAGAAATAGAACGACACAGAATTTACCCAGCTTTAGCAAAACCTTGCCTACGTGTTGCCCCCAAGGTTTCTACTAGAAATTAAGTAGTCACACGCTTACACACGTAAACTCGCGACACCTGCTACTGACTAACCTAACTCTATGCTCAAAACCCTGCCACAACTCAGCCACTGAGTTGTGAATTCTCAAACTACGCCACGTAGTTTGTCCCATAGTCACACGACAAGTAATTACAATGGTTCAAAGGAGAAAATACAAAAATAACAGTTTAAAAAACAATTAAACACCAAAGCCCTAATTTTTCTTTCTTAATCTAATACTAAAGAAAGGGGCCGACCCAATTTAATTTATCACCAAAAAAAATGAACGCGGCCTCCTTTATTTTTTTAATCAATGTCGGCTGTTCCTTTTTCCTTGAAAAAATGGTGTTCGTTCCTTTTTCCTTTGCTTGCAAATTAGGGCTTCTAATTAGAAGCTGCCGACAATAGTTGCTCGATCGAATGATGATTTAGGTCCTTGCTTTGCCGATCGACTATCTCTTCGAGTTGCTCACGACTGCTTCTATTTGCTTCAGTTCGAATCTGATTTCGATATGTAATTTACTCCTTTTACTTTTCTGGTTTTGGCTTACTTGAACTCGATTGTAATAAATATTTGTTTGAATAAAATATCCGTTTGAATTCAAATTCTCTGTTATTTATTTTATTCGTCAAATATTTATTTAATCTATGAAAAATAAAATAATACATTAACAAATACATTTAAATGAATATATATATATATATATGTTTATTATCATCAAACAAAAATCATATAATCACATACTCAACAGATCTTTCTTTTGATCTTCGGATTTCCATTTCAGTTTTGATTTGATTTTCCTTTTTAGATTTTTTCTGGTTTGATTTTTTTCCAAGCTTGAAAACTTTGAACATTGTCATTGTTTTCTGGTTTTCTTTGATCAGGTTTCGATTCTTATTTTTTTCTTTATTTTCAGTTTTCAGATTTCTTTTTGAAGGTAGGAGAAAACTTGATATATTAGCCTGGTTTCTGTTTATTTGTAAATTAAATTTTTTAAGAAAACCATGTGCCACTTGTTAAAATTTGTGAACACTTGTTCATTTATGTTTACACTTGTAATAGGTAAAGTATTAATGTTTCTACACTTGTTAAAATATAACATTTTTTGTTTAAATCCTTGTTTTAATTAGTTTTATATCTTATGTTTAAACCCTTGTTATAATTCACTTACAAAGTCATTTATATTTTTTTACTAACTATATTTATTTTTAAGTATATAATAGGAAAGTATTTTAAATATTTAATTAAATCTCACTTTATATATATACTAACCAATTTTAGATATATAAGTATGTCTTTATATTTTATTCATACCTTTTCTATATTTATGAAACTTAATAAGAAAATGATTTTTAAATTCCAATTATACATTATTATTAAATAGTACATACACATATATAAAAATATGTATTAGTTTCTTAGAAATATAAAGTTAATAAGTCATATTTTATTTCTAAAATATTTATTCTTGAATTTCAATTCAAATTCTTTTTGAAATCTACTCATATATATGGACAAACATATATTTTTATTTGTTTCTAGAAAAATTTCAAATTTATCCACAATTTAATCCAAGCTTTTATTTTAATTATCAATTCAAATTTGGCTCAAGAACCAGGAATGTTACAGATTCCCTCTTAAGAAAATTTCATCCTCGAAATTTTCTAGACAGAGAGAAAAACAAAGAACGTATAAGAAATGTTTTACCAGATCAAACTGAATATTTATTCTGCATCTGGCTTACCAAATCAGAATATCATCAATAATTATAAGAACGAACTCATTCAATACTACCCAAGATACTCGGGTCATCCATTCTACGAAATATACAAGGGCATTAATTAGTTCGAAGGGATAACTTAACCATTCGTAGAATATATCTGGACCCAATAGAACAAATAATGGATACTCAATCCAGGTTGGAATATCTCAAAGTATACACCAACTTGTCCCTCTTCGAACTTTGATCCTCACAAGAAATCACAACAAAAATTTCAAACTTTGGTTTTAATCGAAATCATTTTATTGATGCGGATCAACTTTAACTTTATATTTCAAATAGCATTTTAAATTCATTAAATTTTAAAACAGAAAGCTGATAGGGAACCGATGAAGAAAATAGGAATTGAGTACCTTTTCTACGACGATTCACAGGGCCACTATACCAAAGTTTCTCCCTCGAGCTACCACGAAGCCATCAAAGAATTTGAAATCGATGATGATCAAAAGAGATTGATAGAGAAAAGATTGTTTCCTTGTTGTTGCAGGGTGTCGATCATTTGTAGTGGTACTTCCCCATCCCCTATCTCATCCTCTTCTTGCTCTCATACTCATTATCAGTGGATAGTAAGCGAATTTACTGAGGCATACATACAGATATCTTAGGGATACTCATTCTAGGGTATACTTCACCCTATCTCTAATGAGTTAACCTAATGTGTTATACTCTAAAGCTAAAGTTCAACCTTCAGCTCTGATACCAAAATGTCACGACCCGAATTTCAGCGTTCGAAAATCGACACCCATACTTCATTTGTACTCGAATGCCGCTGATTCAACCGTTGAAATCCGACTTGTGCCGAAACTTATAACACATTAAGTACAAAAACACAGCGGAAGAAAATGAATATATCGAAGATATACAATATTTGATACAACACATTGATAAAAATGATATCTATATACATCAGAGATACAAGATAGTAGTAGAAATATAACACAATTGGATGGTCTAGACTTTGCAACCATCAACAGTGGAAAGATAACCCCAATAGAATTTCCAGGTGAGAAAACGAGGATTCAATAGAATGCATCTCCATTGCTAAAGCTCCAACGACTCTAATCCAAAAGCTTGAACCACCATCATGATGAACTAAGCAACCTTGATCCAAATGAGATTGCCAAGATCCAAAGGGTGGATACTATCGAATCTACACCTACTATTTGATTATCTGAAAAACCCAACTCTAGACTGCCCGTCTGGAAAATTGTGGGCATCCAAAGTTTAGGAAGGAAACAATAAACTCCAAGTCAGTCATGGGACTGGTGTGAGCAAACAAAAACAGTTTTATCTTTAACAAGAGAATAACAAAAGAATTTAAAAGAAATCCACAATGCTTTTTGGAAAATAAAATTACCATAAGGCCTCCCGCCGCACACACAATGCAAACGCAGAATAGGAGGAGATTTCTCCTTATAATAGTCAAACATGCTTGATACGCGAAAACCATGTTGATATTATTATTAGTGCATAGTGAAAAACATTTGCAAGTATAATATTAATCTTAGCCAGCATACCACATTTCATCGTATGCCTACTATAGCTATCATGTTCAACAGTAGGTTACCGCCACATTCCATGGCAGGTTATACAATAAAAATCGTACAGGGCGCGTATTTTTTCTTGGGATTTCCAACAAATGGTCAGGCAAAAGAACTTCTTGGGCCACATGGGTACGCCTCCGGTGGGACACCCTGAGAACTTAACCAGCTCTCTGCCAACACAAGGTCGGGTTACCTCTGTAACTAGGTAACTACTGACACGAGTATGCCAACCCCCGGTCGTAACCAACCTTTATCCGAGCGCTCGATACCAACAACCACAAAGTAATGTATTTGCAGTAACCACATAGGTTAAATATCTGGGCTCCAACCATGATACCACCTCTATCTAGAAGGAAATGGGCACACCCTAAGGGGGCGCTACCTCCAAATAACCTTTCCGAACAAAAAGATTCACTTCAAAAGTTCACCCATCTTTCACAAAGATTAATTCATAGCTTCCAAAACAATTCCATTTCAAATCTTTTATGCAAAAGATACACTTTAAGATCCTCTTCAATTTCAAAACAAAGCTCAACAATCTTTCACGATGATTTATACATAGCTTCCAAAACAATTCTATTTCAAATTTGAAATCTTTTGAACATAAATTGGAAACCCTTTCTTTATATGAAAGATATTATTATTTGAAAAACAATCCTTTACTTTTCGAAAAAATCTGATCAAATATGCACAAGTTATATCTTTAAAGTATAAACTTGGATTAAATTTAAATTCCCAAAATTATAATTTTAAAATACTTTAAAGATGGTTTAGAAATCCATATATATATATATATATATATTACATAACTTGTATAAACCTTTTAAACCAAATTTCCAAAACAATACCAAAACTTAAACAAGATATATTATATTCAAACTAAATTTCAATCTCAAACTTCCTTTTCAAAAGCTTTTCATATTCAATCCAATTCCATTTCCAAAACCATTTGGATTCAAAATTCAACTTTTAAAAATAATATTTAGATTTCAAAATATCTGTGACTTAACCGAATCCTCGGGAAATCCATATTTGTGTGTGTATGGTGTAGTCCAGGGGTTTTACACAATTGTGCAACATCATCAATCATCACAGATTTAATCATATCAATATCGATAAGCGGTATAACCTTATAACGCTTATTTTCCATTCATAGATTTATAGATAAATAATATAAATTCATCACAAATAAATAAATTACATTTATCACAGATAAATAACTTACATTCATCATAGCTCAAATCAAAACAGAGCATCACATATCAGGGATATCAAACAGGCTAAAGCATTTTATACAATTCGAACATCCATAAGTAAGGTTAATTAATCATCTGATTAATTGAAACCAGATTAATCGCTAATCAAGGTTAATTAATTACAAATCATTTTAACTAATTATTCTTTAATCATTTATTAATAAATTAATCCACCTTTAATCATTAAATAATCAACCTTTAATTATTTAATCAATTATCCTTAATCAATTATATTAATTGATTATCCCTTAATTAATTATCATTCAATTAATTATCCTTAATCATAATAAGTGATTATCCCTTAATTAATTATCATTTAATTAATTATCCTTAATTATAATAAGCGATTATCCCTAATCACTTATATTAATAAATTTTTAATTACTTGATTAATCAATCATTAATCATTAGATAATTACTTTAGTTAAGTAATTATCTTTAATTACTTATTATTAATTAGCCTTTAATAACAAACTAATTAATTAACTTTTAATTATATCAAAGCAATAAATCTTTAAATAAATTGATCATCCTTAGATTAGTTAACTTAATTATTAATTATCCTTAATTTTTTTCAATCGGTAATTATCTTTAAATAAATTAACTTAATTGATAAATCCTTTAATCAATTAAATTAAATTACAAAATAATTTTTTTTGCCTTAATTTACTTTCACAAAGCAATTATGTAAAGATCCGTAAACTTTCAATAATTAAATGTGGTTATTTTAATAAAAAAATTTGTAATTAAATTTAGAAAGAATATTTTTTTAATTTATATTGAAGTAAATGGTAAAATGAAGTGTAGAAATTGTTATTAAAACTAATTTTAGACATTGGAGTAAAATCCCAATAATGAAAGAGTGGAAATTGTGCACTTGGTTATTAAATGGAAGATAGGTATTTAAAAGTAAGTATTGAATGAATTAATGAAATAATACAGTGTTAATGGTAAGTAATAAAATTTTAAATGTAAGAAAAGTAAATAAGGGACAACTAATATATGTTATTTATTTATTTAGTGTGTTAAATGAAATTGGTAATCAAATTACCATTTTAGGGGAATAATGTTAATTTTATCTATTTGGTAATATTGGATTAATTACCATTAAGAGTTGGTGTCAACAATCATTATAAAGTAATCATTTATTTAGTCCATTTAATCAAAATTTGTAATCAATTGCAATGAATCTTAATTCAATGTTATATTAGTATAAATTAAGGAAATAATTGGAAATAATGTTAATTCTATTTATAATATGACAATTGGTTGATTTAAAGAATGGAAATCAAGATTTTATTTATTTAATTGAAATGTAAAATTCAATAGTTGGATTAATTGCAATTAAATGAAATTAAAATATCTAAATATTACGTTATTTGGAATTTAGATGGAATCTGAGAATATTAACGTAATAGTTTTGAATCCAATGTTAAATCCATCTATTTGACAATAATGAATGGAATAATCATTAATTTATTTAATTAAATGGGATTTTGGAAATTTAATTTATAATTTCTGAAGTTAAAGAAATTAAGGCTAACACTGAAATTTATAAATTAATCAACTCTAAATTGACATTTAAGTTTGGTTAAATTAGTGTAAATGATTAAGAAAGTTAAAATTGATGAAATTTGCTAATTATAGAGTTGAAATTGAAAAGTGATTTAATTAAATTATTTTTAATTTATTTAATTAATGTAAAAATAGCCATTTTGGCCACTGATTCGGATTTCGATGAAACCAGTTTCATCGGGTCCGTAACGAGGAATTATTATATGATTTGAAGTTTCATAGTGATTGGGCTTGTCGTTTGAATGTATGGACCCGAAACGCCTTGAAATCTATGAAATTGAAATCAATTTGGAAAATTTTGATTTTTGCATTACTTCTTCGTACGATGGAATTTGGACTTAAACCTTTTCCATTGCATTTAAAATATTTTAAACATCTATTTTGATATACGGGTTGGGCCAATTTCGTTCTGGAGTTAAAACGGGCTTTTCGGGCCATTTTATCGTTCAGCGCGTAAACAAATCGTGTCCATCTATTCTTTTTCAACTCTATCTATATATACCCTGTTATAAACCCTAATTCATTTCTTGTTCCTCATTTCTATACGTTTTATTAGCTCCTCTTTCCAATGGCTGCAAACCCTAATTCCCAATTACAATTCCAAATCAAATCCAAAGACAATTTTTCAAACTCTCTAAAAAATATCAAATTTTATATGGATTCGAAGCTCTCGAAGAGCGTAATCTTCTGGTGAAATTTGTTTTTCAAATTGATACACCGTTTGCCCAGAATTCACTAATCAGTTCTCGACCGTTCATCGTGCCACGATCAACTGCGTCAGACCGTCAAATCGAGGTTACAGTCGTGTGGAGGGGGACGAGTGGAGTGCATCTGTGTCATTCATCGTATTGATTGATGGTTGGATGGTCGTGAACAATTCAATTAGGGTTTCGAGTCTATAGACGGCGTCGGCGTTCTAGGGGGTGACGGTGGTCGCGAGTGGCAGCGTGGGCACAGCGTTCGAGGGGGAGTTTGATGGAGTAGGTCGGTCGGCCTCTGATGGCCGTAGGGGAGAGGAATTGATGGTCAACGTCGCGGTCAACGGCGAATGGGGTTCAGTTTTTGCGTTCGTGGGTCTCAACTCGTTTTCTGGAAGATGGTCACGTATGTGACGTGGCAGTGTGATGAGTAATATTTCTATTTTGTTTTAATTTTAATTTAACTTTCAATTGCTCTAACTGATATAACTTTTGCGTACGAACTCTGTTTCACGTGCAGTTTTCTCAGTTAGGTTCATATTGGAATTCCGGACATTAGGGCGCTAGTTTGGACGGATTCTAAGACTGTCCAATTTTTAGGATTAAATTGGATTTAAATTCAAAAGGTGAGTGTTTAACCCACTCACAACTTCTAAAATTTCTTATGTGCATTAAATTAATTTTTGAAGTGATTAGCAATTTATTTATTGTTGTTTGGTATATTTTTATCATCATTCCAGTTAAATTGCATTTATTGAATTAAATTGTTATTCAATTTATTATTGCAAATAAACTACCAGTTAAATTAATTAATTTTTGTATACAAACTGCCAGTAATTACCTGTTATTTATTATCTGTTCTATATTAATGTATTGTCTGAATTGGATGATGATTGTGATAAATGGTTTATGATTGATATTGGGTGAATGGATGCTGTATTTTATATTGTTATAAACTGCAAATTGTTATGAATTTTTTTCATTCGGGATTGCGCTTTGAAATGATATATAACCATATTTTTATTTCAAATTACGGATTGAAATGATAAATATCTGTATCACTTGACCATAGGGTAGAAGATTATACACAGACACCGTGGTCTATATATAAAAATATTTTGAAATGATTTTCTATGGTTTGGTAAAGAAATATATGGTTTTATGAGATATTGATTTGGATATTTTATAAATGTTATTTTTATATATAGTTAAAATTTTGGTTTTAAGCAATGTATAAAATTGGTTTAAAGTATAAAATAAATTAAATAATAAATTTGATTTTACTAAGATAAGATGGTTAAATAGCCATTTAGATTATATTGTATATATAATTATAAGGGCTTAAATAAATACTGAGGTTGGAAGATGAATATGAAATTGATGTGAAATAATTTTTTATAAGAATTTTTCTCGAATAAATTTGATTTGAAAGTGAGATAAATTTGAGATTATATGGAACTGAATTTATTCAAGAATTAAACTCAAAAGGGTTAATGTGGAATTTATTAAATTGGAAAATTTAAAGGGTATAATTATTATAACTTAATTTTGGGGTCTAGGCGAATTAAATGATTATTTCAAGTATAAATGAATTGAAGTCGATATTTAGTTATTTGTAATTTAAGCCTTATTTAAATGATAAGGGTTTTATTATGTAAATATTTCAAAACTAAATAATAGAAATTTAATTGTTGAATCGAAATATCAATTTTAGTTTGAAATTTTGGAATATTTAAAGCCTTGAAATATATCGAAATTGAAATGTTTTATCGAAATTGAAATGTTTCAAAGTTATGAATTTCAAAGTATTATGTTTTGAATGTGTTAAAATTCAAATGTTTGGTTTTGAAGTGTATAATTTGGAAGTGCTATGGTTTTAGAAAAGGTATATATCTGGAATAAAATGATATTATATTGATTTGAAATAAAAAAGATATCATATTGATTTGGTTTTAAAATGGAAATGATATCGTATTTACATGGTTTTGAAAGTATAAACTATTTTGAGAAGACCGTGGTGTTATAATAACGTTTGGTTGTTAAAGAGACCGGGATCGGAAGTTGTCATACTCTCTGCCAACTCCGAAAACCACTTTAACAACCGTGTACGTGATGGAGATTTCAAAATGAAGTGGGAAGGTGGCGGCATTTCCTTTGAGGTAAATATGTGGACCCGACTCCTGTGAGTTGGCATAAGGTGGCTAAAACATGAGCGATCGACGGGCTAAGAAGGTAGCACCTTTTATCGGACACATCCCTTCGATATTATACTCTGACTTTTGGATTTATTCGGTGGCCACTTATGATTTTTGATTTGGGGTTGTGGCTCGAGGTGGGCGGTAGCTGCGCGCTATGTGTTACCACCAGCCCGGAAGCATAATTAGTATATCTACCCTGGCATTGCCTAGTTGTGTCGCGTCACCTACCCTGGCGCGCCTTATACGATTTTGATTTTGTACCATACCTATGGAGTGCCCTCTGACGACGCCCAGTACGGGGGAGATTACGGTACTGTATAGACTACGGAAATATATTATGTGTTAAAGGCTATATGGGTAACCCCTTAACGCTATTTAAAAGTAAATTTATCTTACTAATAGACAGTATCATAATAACGAAATGTTACTACATAGTAGATAGTTTAACGGATCATTAGGAGATGTAAATCCCGAGCATCTCTTAAGTTACTGCACTCACATTAGACACTGGATATGAGATGTCAAATCCCGTAAACATCTCTGACGCCGTTTCACTCATATTATTTATTGCTGATTTAACTTACATAAGATCTTTTAGTTCTGACTCGAGTGTTTTGTCTTTTGAATTCGCTCGGGTCAGCCTGAGCATTTCAGGATTTGAAGATCATATTCTGGAGGACGAAGACGAAGATTTATTATTATTATTTATTATAGTATTCCACTACATTCCTACTATTTCCGCTGCATTGTTATTGATTATTCTCTAGTATGTGTAACTCTGATATGTATTGTATAAGTACAATCAAATATTTTGTGAAACAACTTCATGAACTGTTTATTTGATTATTATATTTTATCGTTCTGATGCAAGATTCTAATTTTTTTTTTCTTTTTTTTCTTCTTTCTCTGCTTTTTCTTATTTACCCCATAACAATCCGCCATTCTGTATGGTTTAAGTCTAACGTGTATGGTTTATCGTCGATTTAAAGCGTACAAAAAGGCGGGACATTACATCTGGTATCAGAGCTTTGGTTTAGCGATAAACCTTAGCTTTGTGGGGTTTGACTCTTTGCTAATAGGGTAGTAATACCCTGTGATGAGTCACTGAGTGTATATATATGAGAGAGCGTATTAGTTAGTGTTATAAAAAGGTTTTAATATTGTGTTAATTTTTTCCGTTCTGTATTTATAAATTCTTGTTGCTGCATGCGACGCTATGACATCAATAGGGATTTCTAAACACTTAATAGGACAGACCGACATAATATTTGTTTCTAATATGGGTGAATGAAATATTTTGCCTATTATACTATATGTAAAATAAATTTTTATAAATAAGATATATATTTGGTTGCAATATATTGGTTGTTAGGTAATGAAATTTATAAATAATAGTTAAAATGAGATTGAAAATAAAAATGAATGAAAATTGGGAATTTAGAACTTAAGTCCCGGGGTTTTGAAAATTGTTTCAATAATTTTGGGATATAATAATAATATTATTAGAAGTATTTTCTAAAATAAATATTTCAATACAAGTTGAAAGAATTGTCTTAAAGAAGTTTTGAAAAGAAATAAGCTTTGTAATTCCCTCTCTGTCGTTGGAAAATAATTTCGGTGATGAGTGCATGCATCATTGACATTCATTTTCGAGTTTTAAAGTGAAAAGACCGCTGTAGTAGTTTTACTACAGATTTATTTTAGATAAACGAATATAAATTTTAAATTTTTTTGAAGAAAATTGGATATATAAATTGTAAGTGTGTACATCTATCTATTATTTTAAAATGATTTGAAATTAAACCCGGTATTCAGTTCTCAAGTTTCCGTTAATTAATAGTTTCAAGTATTATAGTGAAATAGAATGTAACTAATTAATAATTGGAACCTCTAAATGAAATAAGAGATTAATGCTAAGTTATAAATGAAACTATAAGAAAGTTGAAATTGTAACCTATAAAGCAAAGGATGGGATTATTGAACAATGAATTAACTAAAAGAAATAAAATAAACTTGTGCAACTTTCAATTGCATTCTTAAAAGCATATAGATATAACTTACCAAATAATAAAAGTTACAATGTTTAATAAGAAATTGTAATAGAATATTATACAAGCAAAAAATTTGAAATAATGAAGGCAATACAACAAAAAGAAGTTTACATGATATGAATAATGAAAATAAATAAAAATTGTAAGAAGTTAAATGTAAAGTATAAAGATAAATCATTGTATAAATAAAAAGGAAGTCAAACAACAAATGTATGAAATGAAATTAATAATAAGTAATTTTGATTTGTTGTTTGGAAATGTTGTTTGTGCGGTTTATGGTTGTTTGGGCTAGGATATTTTAAATTTGTTTGGATGCACGAATAATCTATTTAGTTTCGCCTAAGACTGCTGAGTAAAGGGAACACTTAGTAGTTTATTTTTCATTTAGTACAATTTAAAGTTTTGAACCCAAAAACTATTGGTTTGGTTTGACATGAATAGATAACTGATTTATGCTGATTGTGTGTGATGATTGTATGTTTTGTTGCAAGTGATTGGTGTTATATTGATTTGTTTGTCAGTGTTTGAAACAACTTTATAAATATTTCATTTTATATAATGGTTAACCTTTTGGATTATATAAGTGAAATACAGGTTATAGAAGCAATTGCTACCATTCTTGGTTTCATAATTAAGCATTATTTGCCTGACAAGTAAGTATGTTCTCGGATTACAGTTTATAGCGTTATTATATTATTTTCCCGGGTTGGGATATATATCATTTTGGAACATATGTTGTATATTCTTATATTTAATATTATATTTTCTCCCGAGCCTCTCTATACAAAGGAGACTATCGAAATTTTCCGTAAATTTTGGACTTCGAAAATATTTTAAATTTTTTTTCAAACCTTATTAATTTGAATATAAAAGATTTAACTGTTTATAAATATATATATTTTATTTAAATTATCCTATTCTGTAAATTCATTGTTATGAATATAATGTTTTGAATAATATATATTGCTTTATAAGTTCCTCTTTCCCTTCCTTTCCTTTTCGGGGACGAAAAGTTTTGAGTGGGGGAGAGTGTAACGATCCATAAATTTTCAATAATTAAATGTGGTTATTTTAATAAAAAAATTGTAATTAAATTTAGAAAGAATTTTTTTTATAATTTATATTGAAGTAAATGTTAAGATGAAGTGTAGCAATTGTTATTAAAACTAATTTTAGACATTGGAGTAAAATCCCAATAATGAAAGAGTGGAAATTGTGCACTTGGTTATTAAATGGAAGATAGGTAAATAAAAGTAAGTATTGAATGAATTAATAAAATAATATAGTGTTAATGGTAAGTAATAAAATTTTAAATGTAAGAAAAGTAAATAGGGGACAACTAATATATGTTATTTATTTATTTAGCGTGTTAGATGAAATTGGTAATCAAATTGCCATTTTAGAGCAATAATGTTAATTTTATCTATTTGGTAATAATGGATTAATAACGGGAATGAAATTTAAGAATGTTAATGCACGTTAATAAATAAATAATTAATTCAATGCAATCCCAATTGATTGAAACAATTGCAGGGTTATAATTGATTGTAAATAGGAATATTTGGTAATAAATTTAATATGAGAAAAAAAAAATCAAATATTGAATTAATCAATGAAATAATAATAATAAATAGCAATTGAATAAAATCAACGTTCTGTATGTAATTGTTTGGAAATGAGAACTTATATAAATATGATTAAGAGTTGGTGTCAACAATGATTATAAAGTAATCATTTATTTAGTCCATTTAATCAAAATTTGTAATCAATTGCAATGAATCTTAATTCAATGTTATATTAGTATAAATTAAGGAAATAATTGGAAATAATGTTAATTCTATTTATAATATGACAATTGGTTGATTTAAAGAATGGAAATCAAGATTTTATTTATTTAATTGAAATGTAAAATTCAATAATTGGATTAATTGCAATTAAATGAAATTAAAATATCTAAACATTACGTTATTTGGAATTTAGATGGAATGGGAGAATATTAATGTAATAGTTTTGAATCCAATGTTAAATTCATCTATTTGGCAATAGTGAATGGAATAATCATTAATTTATTTAATTAAATGGGATTTTGGAAATTTAATTTATAATTTCTGAAGTAAAAGAAATTAAGGCTAACATTGAAATTTATAAATTAATCAACTCTAAATTGACATATAAATTTGGTTAAATTAGTGTAAATGATTAAGAAAGTTAAAATTGATGAAATTTTCTAATTATAGATTTGAAATTGAAAAGTGATTTAATTAAATTATTTTTAATTTATTTAACTAATGTAAAAATAGTCATTTTGGCCACTGACTCGGATTTGGACGAAACTAGTTTCATAGGATCCATAACGGTGAATTATTGTATGATTTTAAGTTTCGCAGTGATCGGGCTTGTCGTTTGAACTTACGAACCCGAAATGCCTTGAAATCAATGAAATTGAAATCAACTGAAATCAATTTGGAAAAATTTGATTTTTGCATAACTTCTTCATACGATGGAATTTGGACTTGAAACTTTTCCATTGCATTTAAAATATTTTAAAACATCTATTTTGATATACGGGTTGGTCTTCGTTCCGGAGTCAGAATGGGCATTTCGGGCCATTTTATCATTCAACACGTAAACCAATCGTGCCCATCTATTCTTTTTTACCTCTACCTATATATACCCTGTTATAAACCCTAATTCAATTCTTATTCCTCATTTCTATACGTTCTATTAGCTCCTCTTTCCAATGGCTGCAAAACCTAATTCCTAATTACAATTCCAAATCAAATCCAAAGCCAAAAATTCAAACTCTCCAAACAATATCAAATTTTATATGGATTCGAAGCTCTCGAAGAGTGTAATCTTCTGGTGTGATTTGTTTTTCAAATCGATACACCATTTTTCCTGAATTCGCCAATCAATTCTCGGTCGTTCATCGTGCCACGATCAACCATGTTAGATCATCAAATTGAGGTTACAATCGTGTGGAAGGGGACGAGTGGAGTGCATCTGTGTTGTTCATCGTGTTGATTGATGGTTGGATGGTCGCGAACAATTCAATTAGGGTTTCGAGTCTATGGATGGCGCCGACGTTCTAGGGGGTGACGGTGGTCGCGAGTGGCAGCGTGGGCGGGGAGTTCGAGGGGGAGTTCGATGGAGTAGGTCGGTTGGCCACTTATGGCCGTAGGCGAGAGGAATCAATGGTCAACGTCGTGGTCAACGGTGAATTGGGTTCAGTTTTCACGTTCGTGGGTCTCAACTCGTTTTCTGGAAGATGGTCATGTGTGTGACGTGGCAGTGTGATGAGTAATGTTTCTATTTTGTTTTAATTTAAATTTACTTTTCAATCGCTCTAACTGATATAACTTTTGCGTACGAACTCCGTTTCACACGCGGTTTTCTCCGCTAGGTTCGTATTGGAATTTCAAACATTATGGCACCGGTTTGGACGGATTCCGAGACTACCCAATTTTTGGGTTTAAATTGGATTTAAATTAAATTCAAAAGGTGAGTGTTTTAACCCACTCACAACTTCTATAATTTCTTATGTGTGTTAAATTAATTTCTGAAGTGATTAGAAATTTATTTATTGTTGTTTGGTATATTTTTATCATCATTCCGGTTAAATTTGATTTATTGAGCTAAATTGTTATTCGATTTATTATTGCAAATAAACTGCCAGTTAAATTAATTTATTTTTGTATACAAACTGCCAGTAATTACCTGTTATTTATTACCTGTTCTATATTAACGTATTGTCTGAATTGGATGATGATTGTGATAAATGGTTGATGATTGATATTGGGTGAATGGATGCTGTATTTTATATTGTTATGCATTTTTTTCATTCGGGATTGCGCTTTGAAATGATATATAACCATATTTTTATTTTAAATTACGGATTGAAATGATAAATATCCGTATCACTTGACATAGGGTAGAAGATTATATACAGACACCGTGGTCTATATATAAAAATATTTTAAAATGATTTCCTATGGTTTAGTAAAGAAATATATGGTTTTATGAGATATTGATTTGGATATTTTATAAATGTTATTTTTATATATGGTTAAATTTTTGGTTTTAAGCTATGTATAAAATTGTTTAAAGTATAAAATAAGTTAAATGATAAAGTTGATTTTATTAAGATAATATGGTTAAATAGCTGTTTAAATTATATTGTATATATTGTTATAAGCGCTTAAATAAAAACTTAGGTTGGAAGATAAATATGAAATAATGTGAATTAATTTTTTATAAGAATTTTTCTCGAATAAATTTGATTTGAAATTGAGATAAATTTGAGATTATATAAAATTGAATTTATTTAAGAATTAAAATCAAAAGGGTTGATGTGAAATTTATTAAATTGGAAATATTAAAGGGTATAATTATTATAACTTGATTTTGGGGTCTAGGAGAATTAAATGATTATTTTAAGTATAATTGAATTGAAGGCAATATTTAGTTATTTGTAATTTGAGCCTTATTTAAATGATAAAGGGTTTATTATGTAAATATTTATAAACTAAATAATAGAAAATTTAATTGTTGAATCGAAATTATCAAATTTAGTTTGAAATTTTGGAATATTTAAAGCCTTGAAATATATCGAAATTGAAATGTTTTATCGGAATTAAAATGTTTCGAAGTTATGAATTTCAAAGTATTATGTTTTAAATGTGTTAAAATTTTAAATGTTTGGTTTTGAAGTGTATAATTTGGAAGTGCTATGATTTTAGAAAAGGGATATATTTGGAATAAAATGATATTATATTGATTTGAAATAAAAAGGATATCATATTGATTTGGTTTTAAAATGGAAATGATATCGTATTTATATGGTTTTGAAATGGATATTATATTCTGGTTTTAAAAGTATAAACTATTTTGAAAAGACTGTGGTGTTATAATAACGTTTGGTTGTTAAAGAGAACGGGATCGGAAGTTGTCATATTCTCTGCCAACTCCAAAAACCACTTTAACAACCGTGTAAGCGGTGGAGATTCCAGAATGAAGTAGGAAGGTGGCGGCGTGTACCAACCGCATATTTATCGATTTTTATATTTAAATATTTTATTTAAATATTTTATCGATACTCGGAATTTAGTCTGAATATCTACTTTTTGCATACGGTCGAATTAGGACTCGGGACCACTTCCATTAAGTTCAAAACGCCGTTTGCGATCTTTTTAAGTATAAACTTTGATATGTTTGGAGATAGTAGAATTTTGCTACTTTTTCACTTAGGGCTTTGGTTTGGGCTGAGCCCATTAACTCCACTTAACTCAGTTCCAAACCTCTCCTCTTCATTTACTTCCTTTCTATTTTCCTTATACTCAAGCTTTTATAACAATGGAGAGTGGAATGGGAAATTAAAACTCAAGCCCTAGTTTTCTTTTGCAAATCAAACTCTAGCTCCAAACTAATAGAAGAACCCATTGGTAAGCTTTCTCTTCTACTTCTCCAACTCATTCTCTTATCAATTTCAAAAATTCCAAAACCTAACTATGGGAATGTTCTTCTTTTAACGCTTAGAATCAAGCTTCTTGAGTTGGATTTGAAGAGTGGTTGATTCTCCTTTGCTTTCAAGCTTCTTATTCATTTGTTTGGGTTCAAAGGTGAGATTTTTATCTCACATCTTAGTCTATAATTATCTTCGATTGTTAGGTATGAATTCCTAACACTTATTCTTGTGCAATTGATTTTGGTTTGGATTGATTTGGTGTATATTCCAATTTTTAGTGTTTTGAAATCAAAATCTATGAAAATCCTTTTATGGACATTTAGACATTGATATTTGAGGCGTATCGAAGAGCCGTTAAGGCTGGGTTGTCGCTTGGCGTAAATCCTTAGTCGTTGTCGCTCGATCGATTGCTTCGATATCCGTTTGGCCATTTTTGGCCTATGTTGAGGGAATGGCCTGAACCCTTGATTCAGACGTCTGAAACGTAGTATTCAGACGTCTGAATATTATACTGGGAATTTTTATTCCTCCGTATTCAAATGTCTGAATATATATTTCAGACGTCTGAATTGGTTCATTTGGAACCAGAAAGGAAATAGGCTAAAATGTGCCTATTTCGGACGTCGGAAATCAAAGATTCAGACGTCTGAATTCTGTTTTGGAAAATATTTTATTTTCCAAATTCAGACGTCAGAATCCTTGATTTCAAACGTCTGAATCTGCACTCTTTTTGCCTATTTGCCTATTTGCTTGAGAATTCCAACTTTAATCGATTTATGTTGATTCCGATTTGTTGATTATCATTTATTATGGACTTGATGATTTTTGTATTGGGATTTTTGAGAATATCCATTTCCCGTAATCAATTTCTTTGGATTTTATTCACGTCTTCGAATGTGAATTTTGTTGATTGATTGTTTCTACAATCATTTTTGTGATTTGTCACTTTAAAAATATAAAGGTTTTCTATACTAGTAGTAAATATCAAAACTCTTTCTTCAAATGATTTCAACGCTATTTTATAACAAAGCTCGTTTTCTCAAACCGATTTCCAATCTACTAGTATATACAAACCTTTACCTCACTCGTATGAGAAATCTAATTAAACGGCTTAGTAAAACAAGTGGTATGAAACACTTGCGTTTACTTCGTCGGTTAATTCTTGGACTTGTTCGATTGAAGCTCTTGTGACAATTTTCTAGTGGAGATCTACAATTTGTTCGCAAATATTTAAGTTAAGCTAGTGGTTATGGGACATGAAGCTAAGCTCATATATTTACTAGCTTACTGTAATTGACACTTCTTGATGATCATGACGATCATTTTTGTGATTTAGACTAGCAATTGTGCGATGTCTCTTTGTCCACGTGGAGGAATGTACCTCATTCTATGGAGCTTCGTCTCATTTCTTTGTGGGGTAGCTCCCAATGGTCTTCGGGCCATTCGTGTGTCAAAAATTAATGGCTAGCTACCATGAGATAGTGTCTCGTTCGTGTGATACATATGTTGGTGAGTTTTCATGCTCCCGTTCGTGTGATAGGCCTCCCCCCTTTTTATGATTCTGGATTTCGTGTGTTGAATTCTGAAATTTATGCTTCACCAATTTTAGTGATTTTCATTGATATGATTTATCAAATTTTTGTGCATTGGTGAATTCGTGTGTCATTGACTTGTTGTGAATACAAGTTTTGGGTATGATGCCCTTTTTGGATCTTTGTGAAGATTCTTGTGGTATTGAACGATCTTTTGTTGATCATCATTTGCATGCTTATAGTAGTATGCCATTATGGATATTATATGTTTATGCCATATCTTTTTCTTTATATCATGTCATCTGATATTTATAGTTAGATTGATCCGTTTATTATTTTCTTATTAAATAATACTCGGGTCAGACCGAGATTGACTTCATCCCAGGGATTCATTACTCTGACTTTTGGCTAACCACATAGATTAGCAGTTTTTGTTGTTTACATTTGAGATATGGACTCATAGTTGTATTCTTTTGTATAGCACGTGTTGCTATTCTTATGTATTATTGTGGATCTTTTTTACCACTACTCTTATGTACACTTTCATGTGTTAGTTATATATTCATATCTTCTTCCGCCTTTGTGATATGAATTATCTGTGACTGATTTATGTTATGCTTATTTCTATATTTGTTTTCGAAGATATTATAGCCACTGTGTAGTAGCTTTGAGTTTACGTCGGTATGTCGTATTTCCTCTTGAAATAAAAAGCATGCTATACTATCTGACATATCGGTGCTCGCACGAAGATGTTACACGGATGGTCGCTCCTCAACAGCCTTATTCTCCGCGCTAGTTGACAGCATTACTCCGTAGTGTTCTTGGCTAGCGTGGGTATAAAGGTGGGGCGTCACAGTTTGGTATCAGAGCCAAACTTCGGAACAATGTGGAATAATCTAGCAAGGATCATGTCCTAAGTCTTTCTTAGGAGTTGTGCTTTAGGATTTATTCGAGTCTTCGTACCATCTAATTCTATCCTCTTTAATGATTCCTTATTTTATCAATCAAGTTTGATTGAAATTTATTTTGAGAATAACTTTTTCTTTTTCTTTCTTTCTTTCCAAAGGAAGAGAAATGGTTAGACCTGGTCGTCCCAGAGCGGGACCATCTAGTGCTCCACTCCAAGATGGAGTTTTTATGACTACCCAGCAACTTCTTGACCTTGTCACGAATGCTCAAGCAGCTGGATCTAATCCGGAACCTACTCACCCTAAATCTGGGTTTGCACGTTTGTGCAATGATTACACCAACCTGGGTGGGAAGCCATTTAAAGGTTCTGAAACTATCATCGAGGTCTAGGCTTGGTTGAGGACTTGCGATCGAATATTCATTCGCATGAATCTTGTCGATCTTCACCGAGTTCAGGTGGCTTCTAGTATGCTCCAAGAAAGAGCATTAGACTGGTACGATCTTCTGATTTCTGAAATAAATGAAGCGGATCTCACTTGGGAGAAATTCAGAGAGCGCTTCGAGTTAAAATTCGTACCAGAAGCTGAGAAGGTGACTTTGGCTCTCCGTTTTATTGACCTTGTTCAAGGTGAATCTTCCATGGCAGATTATGCCGCGTCTTTTGAATCTCTCTCTGAATACGGGGTTGAATATATTAACACCCCATTAAAGAAGAACCAAAGATTTGTCTATGGCTTAAACAAAAATCTCAAGAAGCCATTACTTCTAAAATTAGAAGTTCCCTTCGACCAACTCATTGATATCGCTCTTCGTCTTGAAGAGGCGGATAGGGAAAGTGATGTTGAAGTGGTGGGTTCCAAACCAAGCTTCAACAACAAGAAGAAGCCAAACAAATTCAAAGGTCCTTATCCCAGTAAAAAGGGTAAACAGGCAACTCCTGCTGCGAAGACTTTTTCCTCTACTGAGGGGAAATGCTTTAACTGTGGTTCCAGAGACCATTTTGCGAACAAGTGTTCAAAGCCTCGTACTTGTCGCTATTGCAAAAGCCCGGATCATTATTTATCTTCTTGTTCCAAACTTCAAAATAGGAAGGAGGGAAAGTTAAATGTTGCTCAAGCCCCTGGCAACACATCTCGTGGTCAAGGTATATCTCATTCTATCCTTGATGGTATTATTACATTCCGTGATCAACCTATTCGAGTTCTCTTTGATACGGGTGCATCCCACTCTTTTATATCAAAGGAACTTGTCGATACCTTTTCTTTAAGTGTTGTTGCTTTAATGACTTCTTTGAGAATTTCGAATCCAGTTGGTGGATCCGCAACTCTTAGTTTGCTTTGTAAAGATGTGGAGATTATTTTGTGTGATTTTCCTTTCCTATCCGACTTGCATGTCATGCGTTATTTAGGCTTTGGAATGATTTTGGGAATGGATTGGCTTAACCATTATGAAGCTCACATCCTATGTCCCGAGCCTATTTATCTCTGATACCCGCAATTTGTAAAGCAGATTTCTATTATTCTTAAAGATTCGGATTCTTTTTTGACTGCATCATTATATTCTTTAAATCCTCGTGATGATGATAATGATGACGAGGAAGATATTATTTCTCTTATTCACGTTGTTCGTGAATTTTCCAACATATTTGAGCCCGTTTTAGGATTACCACCTAAGCGAGCAATTGAGTTCAGAATTAATCTTACCTCTGAAGCTCAACCTATTACTCGTCCTCCTTATCGCATGTCTAATCAGGAGAATGAGGAGATACGTAAACAATTATCCGAATTGGAGACAAAGCAATTTATTTGCTCTAGTTCCTCGCCTTGGGGAGCTTCAGCTATTTTCGTGAAGAAATCCGATGGACACTTAGACTTTGCGTTGACTACCGCAAGCTTAATGATCTTACTATCAAAAATAAATATCATTTACCTCGGATTGATGATCTATTTGACCAACTTAGCGGTGCTAGAGTCTTTTCACAATTGGACTTAGCTACCGGTTTCCATCAGCTTCGTATCGCAGAGGATAGCATTCCTTTGACATCGTTCCGTACCCGTTATAGATCTTATGAATGGCTTGTTATGCCATTTGATTTAACGAATGCTCCGGCTTATTTCGTTGACCTTATGAATCGAGTTTTCAAAGATTTCCTCGATCGGTTTGTACTCATCTTCATTGATGATATTCTTGTGTATTCAAAAACCGAGGAGGAACATGAGAAACATCTTCGGGTTGTATTATAAACTCTTAGGAGTAATTAATTAAAGGAGAAATTTTCTAAATGCCACTTTTGGCGATCTTGTGTGAAGTTTCTTGGTCATATTATTTCCGTATCCGGAATTTCCGTGGATCCTTCAAAGATTGAAGCGATTCAAGATTGGAAGAGACCGAAGAGTGTGACAAAGATTTGTAGTTTTCCCGGATTGGCGGGCTATTACCGTCGTTTTATCGAAGACTTTTCTAAGATTGTCGTGCCTCTCACTAGCTTAACGAAGAAAGGTGTTAAATACATTTGGTCGGACAAATGTGAAACTTCTTTTCATAAACTAAAGGAACTTCTTTCAGATGCTCCTATTCTTGTAATTCCCGAGGGGAATCAAAATTTCATTGTTTATACCGATGCTAGTTGCGTTGGTTTGGGTGCCTTTCTTGTGCAAAGAGAACGTGTTATTGCTCATGCTTCTAGGCAATTGAAGCCTGCTGAGACTAGATATGCCACTCATGATTTAGAGCTCGCGGCTATTGTTTTCGCCCTTCGGATTTGGCGTCATTATCTTTTAGGAGAGAAATTTGTTCTTTATACCGATCATAAGTCTTTGAGGTATTTATTTCTCAAAAGGAACTTAATTTGCGTCAACAACGTTGGCTCGAGTTCCTTGCTCCTTATGATCTTGATATTCTTTATACCCCCGGTAAGGGCAATCGTGTCGCCGATGCTCTTAGCCGTAAGCAACAAGCAGTTGTTTCTATGATTATATCCGAATGGAACGATATCCACTTGTGAGATTCGAATGCGTGTATCCGATTTATGCTCATCATTTGTTTTATGTAGCCTTGAGGCTCATCCTTCTCTTCTAGACCGTTCTCGACGCTCAAGGGCTAGATCCTGAATTGGCTCTTCTTGGCCAAAATATTAAGGATAAAATTGATATTGAAGGTTTGAAAGACTTTGATATCAATTCTCGTGGCGGCATTTGGTAGACTTATCGTGCCAAATATTAGTGATCTTCGTAAAGGTATTTTAGAAGATTCGCATCGTTCTAAATTTACCATTCATCCCGGTAGTAGTAAAATGTAGGCGGATATGAAGCGACTTTATTATTGGGAGGGAATGAAACTTGACATCGCTAACTTCGTTAAGTGTTGCATGACTTGCCAACTCGTTAAGGCCGAACATCAAAGGCCCGGTGGGTTGCTGCAACCTTTAGAAATTCCAATTTGGAAGTGGGACCAAATTTCCATGGATTTTATCGATGGCCTTCCCCGTTCTCGTTCGGGTCATGATAGCTTATGGGTTATAGTTGATAGGCTTACTAAATCCGCCCATTTTATTCCCGTTCGGTCTAACCGAACCGTTCCTCTTTTGGCCAAACTCTTTGTTAAAGAGATTGTTAAATTACATGGAGTTCCTACTTCTATTGTTAGTGATCACGATCCATTGTTTACTAGTGGATTTTGGAAGATTCTTCAAAAAGCTTTGGGAATGAAGCTTGATTTTAGCACCGCTTATCATCCTCAGTCCGATGGACAAACCGAGCGTGTGAATCAAACTCTTGAAGATCTTCTTCGTGCTTGTATGCTTGATTTTGGTGGAAGTTGGGAAGATCATATTTCTCTTGTTGAGTTTTCCTATAATAATAGCTTCTAATCTACTATTGGTATGGAACCTTTTGAGGCACTCTATGGAAGACCATGCGATCTCCTTCTTGTTGGCTTGAGACTGGTGAGAAGCTGGTTTTAGGTCCAGACTTTATTCGTGATTCCACAGAAAAGATTGAACTTATTCGACATAGGATGAAAGAAGCCCAGAGTAGACAAAAATCCTACGCCGATAATCGAAGAAGGAAGTTGGAATTTTCTGTGGGAGACTCTGTTTCTATTCGTGTGTCACCTATGAAAGGTGTTGTATGTTTCAGTTGGTCGGGAAAGTTAGCACCTCAATATATTGGGCCGTTTCCTATCACTGAACATATTGGTTCTATGGCTTATCGCCTTACATTACCGGCTCAGTTTTCCACCATGCATGACGTGTTTCACGTTTCTCAATTACGGAAATGTCTTCGAGATTCCGATTCTATTCTTGAACCCGGTTTTGTGGAAGAGATTGAAGTTTCGCCTAATTTAACTTATGAGCAGCATCCTATTCGAATTATTGCTTCGGAGGTCAAACTCCTTCGAAATAAAGATGTCCCGCTTGTGAAAGTTCAATGGTCTTCAAATCCTAAGGATTGTTCTTGGGAATCTAGAGAGTTCATCGAGAAAACACATCCGGACTTACTTTCCCGCGCTCTTTAAGGTGAACCTTTTATTTCAGATTTCTTTTGTGTTGAATATGCTCTCGTGGTTGTTACTATATATCTTCTTCTTAAATATTGCGAGGACGCAATTTCTTTAAGGAGGGGAGTCTGTAACAACCCGCATATTTATCGATTTTTATATTTAAATATTTTACCGATTCTCGGAATTTAGTCCCGAAAGCTACTTTTTGCATACGGTCGAATTAGGAATCGGGACCACTTCCATTGAGTTCAAAACGCCGTTTGCGATCCTTTTAAGTATAAACTTTGATATGTTTGGAGATAGTAGAATTTTGCTACTTTTTCACTTAGGGCTTTGGTTTGGGCTGAGCCCATTAACCCCACTTAACTCAGTTCCAACACTCTCCTCTTCATTTACTTCCTTTCTATTTTCCTTATACTCAAGCTTTTATAACAATGGAGAGTGGAATGGGAAATTAAAACCCAAGCCCTAGTTTTCTTTTTCAAATCAAACTCTAGCTCCAAACTAATAGAAGAACTCATTGGTAAGCTTTCTCTTCTTCTTCTCCAACTCATTCTCTTATCAATTTCAGAAATTCCTAAACCTAACTTTGGGAATGTTCTTCTTTTAAAGCTTAGAATCAAGCTTCTTGAGTTGGATTTGAAGAGTGGTTGATTCTCCTTTGCTTTCAAGCTTCTTCTTCATTTGTTTGGGTTCAAAGGTGAGATTTTTATCTCACATCTTAGTCTATAATTATCTTCGATTGTTAGGTATGAATTCCTAACACTTATTCTTGTGCAATTGATTTTGGTTTGGATTGATTTGGTGTATATTCCAATTTTTAGTGTTTTGAAATCAAAATCGATGAAAATCCTTTTATGGATATTTGGACATTGATATTTGAGGCGTATCGAAGAGCCGTTAAGGCTGGGTTGTCGCTTGGCATAAATCCTTAGTCGTTGTCGCTCGATCGATCGCTTCGGTATCCGTTTGGCCATTTTTGGCCTAGGTTCAGGTAATGCCCTGAACCCTTGATTCAGACGTCTGAAATGTAGTATTCAGACGTCTGAATATTATACTGGGAATTTTTATTCCTCGGTATTCAGACGTCTGAATCTATATTTCAGACGTCTGAATTGGTTCATTTGGAACCAAAAAGGAAATAGGCTAAAATGTGCCTATTTCAGACGTCTGAAATCAAAGATTCAGACGTCTGAATTCTATTTTGGAAAATATTTTATTTTCCAAATTCAGACGTCTGAATCCTTGGTTTCAGACGTCTGAATCTGCACTCTTTTTGCCTATTTGCCTATTTGCTTGAGAATTCCAACTTTATTCGATTTATGTTGATTCCGATTTGTTGATTATCGTTTATTATGGACTTGATGATTTTTGTATCGGGATTTTTGAGAATATCCATTTCGATGGATCCCGTAATCGATTTCTTTTGATTTTATCCGCGTCTTCGAATGTGAATTTTGATGATTGATTGTTTCTACAATAATCTCTGTGATTTGTCACTTTAAAAATATAAAGGTTTTCTATACTAGTAGTAAATATCAAAATTCTTTCTTCAAATGATTTCAACACTATTTTATAACAAAGCTCGTTTTCTCAAACCGATTTTCAATCTATTAGTATATACAAACCTTTACCTCACTCGTATGAGAAATCTAATTAAACGGCTTAGTAAAACAAGTGGTATGAAACGCTTGCATTTACTTCGTCGGTTAATTCTTGGACTTGTTCGATTGAAACTCTTATGACAATTTTCTAGTGGAGATCTACAATTTGTTCGTAAATATTTAAGTTAAGCTAGTGGTTATGGGACATGAAGCTAAGCTCATATATTTACTAGCTTACTGTAATTGACACTTCTTAATGATCATGACGATCATTTTTGTGATTTAGACTAGCAATTGTGCGATGTCTCTTTGTCCACGTGGAGGACTGTACCCCATTCTATGGAGCTTCGTCTCATTTCTTTGTGGGGTAGCTCCCCATAGTCTTCGGGCCATTCGTGTGTCAAAAATTAATGGCTAGCTACCATGAGATAGCGTCTCGTTCGTGTGGTACATATGTTGGTGAGTTTTCATGCTCCCGCTCGTGTGATAGGCCTCCCCCCATTTTATGATTTCTGGATTTCGTGTGTTGAATTCTGGAATTTATGCTTCACCAATTTTAGTGATTTTCATTGATATGATTTATCAAATTTTTGTGCATTGGTGAATTCGTGTGTCATTGACTTGTTGTGAATACAAGTTTTGGGTATGATGCCCTTTTTGGATCTTTGTGAAGATTCTTGTGGTATTGAACGATCTTTTGTTGATCATCATTTGCATGCTTATAGTAGTATGCCATTATGGATATTATATGTTTATGCCATATCTTTTTCTTTATATCATGTCATCTGATATTTATAGCTAGACTGATCCGTTTATTATTTTCTTATTAAATAATACTCGGGTCAGACCGAGATGTTACAGGTGCTTCTGCTTGACTTCATCCCAGGGATTCATTACTCTGACTTTTGGCTAACCACATAGATTAGCAGTTTTTGTTGTTTACACTTGAGATATAGACTTATAATTGTATTCTTTTGTATAGCACGTTTTGTTATTCTTCTGTATTATTGTGGATCTTTTGGCCCACACTCTTATGTACACTTTCATGTGTTAGTTATATATTCATATCTTCTTCCGCCTTTGTGATATGAATTATCTGTGACTGATTTATGTTATGCTTATTTCTATATTTGTTTCTGAAGATATTATAGCCACTGTGTAGTAGCTTTGAGTTTGCGTCGGTATGTCGGATTTCCTCTTGAAATAAAAAGCATGCTATACTATCTGACATATCGGTGCTCGCACGAAGATGTTACACGGATGGTCGCTCCTCAACAGCCTTATTCTCCGCGCTAGTTGACAGAATTACTCCGTAGTGTTCTTGGCTAGCGTGGGTATAGAGGTGGGGCGTCACAGCTTGGTATCAGAGCCAAACTTCGAAACAATATGGAATAATCTAGCAAGGATAAATATCCTTTACCTCGGATTGATGATCTATTTGACCAACTTAGCGGTGCTAGAGTCTTTTCACAATTGGACTTAGCTACCGGTTTCCATCAGCTTCGTATCGCAGAGGATAGCATTCCTTTGACATCGTTCCGTACCCGTTATGGATCTTATGAATGGCTTGTTATGCCATTTGGTTTAACGAATTCTCCAGCTTATTTCGTTGACCTTATGAATCGAGTTTTCAAAGATTTCCTCGATCAGTTTGTACTCATCTTCATTGATGATATTCTTGTGTATTCAAAAACTGAGAAGGAACATGAGAAACATCTTCGGGTTGTATTAGAAACTCTTAGGAGTAATCAATTATAGGCGAAATTTTCTAAATGCCACTTTTGGCGATCTCGTGTGAAGTTTCTCGGTCATATTATTTCCGAATCCGGAATTTCCGTGGATCCTTCAAAGATTGAAGCGATTCAAGATTGGAAGAGACCGGAGAGTGTGACAGAGATTCGTAGTTTTCTCGGATTAGCGGGATATTACCGTCGTTTTATCAAAGACTTTTCTAAGATTGCCGTGCCTCTCACTAGCTTAACAAAGAAAGGTGTTAAATACATTTGGTCGGACAAATGTGAAATTTCTTTTCAGAAACTAAAGGAACTTCTTTCAGATGCTCCTATTCTTGTAATTCCCGAGGGGAATCAAGATTTCGTTGTTTATACGGATGCTAGTCGCATTGGTTTGGCTGCCGTTCTTATGCAAAGAGAACGTGTTATTTCTTATGCTTCTAGGCAATTGAAACCTGCTGAGACTAGATATGCCACTCATGATTTAGAGCTCGCGGCTATTGTTTTCGCCCTTCGGATTTGGCGTCATTATCTTTTAGGAGAGAAATTTGTTCTTTATACCGATCATAAGTCTTTGAGGTATTTATTTTCTCAAAAAGAACTTAATTTGCGTCAACAACGTTGGCTCGAGTTCCTTGCTCCTTATGATCTTGATATTCTTTATACCCCCGGTAAGGGCAACCTTGTCGCCGATGCTCTTAGCTGTAAGCAACAAGCAGTTATTTCTATGATGATATCCGAATGGAACGATCTCGAGATCTTATCCACTTGTGAGATTCGAGAGCGTGTATCCGATTTATGCTCATCATTTGTTTTATGTAGCCTTGAGGCTCATCCTTCTCTTCTAAACCGCATTCTCGAAGCTCAAGGGCTAGATCACGAATTGGCTCTTCTTGGCCAAAACATTAAGGATAAAATTGATATTGAAGGTTTGAAAGACTTTGATATCGTTTCTCGTGGCGGCATTCGGAAATTTGGTAGACTTATCGTGCCAAATATTAGTGATCTTCGTAAAGATATTTTAGAAGATTCGCATCGTTCTAAATTTACCATTCATCCCGGTAATAGTAAAATGCACGCGGATATGAAGCGACTTTATTATTGGGAGGGAATGAAACTTGACATCGCTAACTTCGTTAAGTGTTGCATGACTTGCCAACTCGTTAAGGCCGAACATCAAAGGCCCGATGGGTTGCTGCAACCTTTAGAAATTCCAATTTGGAAGTGGGACCAAATTTCCATGGATTTTATCGATGGCCTTCCCCGTTCTCGTTCGGGTCATGATAGCTTATGGGTTATAGTTGATAGGCTTACTAAATCCGCCCATTTTATTTCCGTTCGGTCTAACCGAACCGTTCCTCTTTTGGCCAAACTCTTTATTAAAGAGATTGTTAAATTACATGGAGTTCCTACTTCTATTGTTTGTGATCGCGATCCATTGTTTACTAGTGGACTTTGGAAGAGTCTTCAAAAAGCTTTGGAACGAAGCTTGATTTTAGCACCGCTTATCATCCTCAGTCCGATGGACAAACCGAGTGTGTGAATCAAACTCTTGAAGATCTTCTTCGTGCTTGTACGCTTGATTTTGGTGGATGTTGGGAAGATCATATTTCTCTTGTTGAGTTTTCCTATAATAATAGCTTCCAATCTAGTATTGGTATGGCACCTTTTGAGGCACTCTATGGAAGGCCATGCCGATCTCCTTGTTGGCTTGAGGCCGGTGAGAAACTGGTTTTAGGTCCAGACTTTATTCGTGATTCCACAGAAAAGATTGAACTTATTCGACATAGGATGAAAGAAGCCCAGAGTAGACAAAAATCCTATACCGACAATCGAAGAAGGAAGTTAGAATTTTCTGTGGGAGACTCTGGTTTTATTCGTGTGTCACCTATGAAAGGTGTTGTACATTTCAGTCGGTCGGAAAAGTAAGCACCTCGATATATTGGGCCGTTTCCTATCACTGAACGTATTGGTTCTATGGCTTATCGCCTTACATTACCAGCTCATTTTTCCGCCATGCATGACGTGTTTCACGTTTCTCAATTGCGGAAATGTCTTCGAGATTCCGATTCTATTCTTGAGCCTGGTGTTATGGAAAAGATTGAAGTTTCGCCTAATTTAACTTATGAGCAGCATCCTATTCGAATTATTGCTTCGGAGGTCAAACGCCTTCGAAATAAAGATGTCCCGCTTGTGAATGTTCAATGGTCTTCAAATCCCAAGGATTGTTCTTGGGAATCTAGAGAGTTCATCGAGCAAACACATCCGGACTTACTTTCCCGCGCTCTTTAAGGTGAACCTTTTATTTCAGATTTCTTTTGTGTTGAATATGCTCTTATGGTTGTTACTATATATCTTCTTCTTAAATATTGCGAGGATGCAATTTCTTTAAGGAGGGGAGTCTGTAACAACCCGCATATTTATCGATTTTTATATTTAGATATTTTATTTAAATATTTTATCGATACTCGAAATTTAGTCCGAAAAGCTACTTTTTGCAGACGGTCGAATTAGGACTCGGGACCACTTCCATTGAGTTCAAAACGCCATTTGCGATCCTTTTAAGTATAAACTTTGATATGTTTGGAGATAGTAGAATTTTGCTACTTTTTCACTTAGGGCTTTGGTTTGGGCTGAGCCCATTAACCCCACTTAACTCAGTTCAAACCCTCTCCTCTTCATTTACTTCCTTTCTATTTTCCTTATACTCAAGCTTTTATAACAATGGAGAGTGGAATGGGAAATTAAAACTCAAGCCCTAGTTTTCTTTTTCAAATCAAACTCTAGCTCCAAACTAATAGAACCCATTGGTAAGCTTTCTCTTGTTCTTCTCCAACTCATTCTCTTATCAATTTCAGAAATTCCTAAACCTAACTTTGGGAATGTTCTTCTTTTAAAGCTTAGAATAGAGCTTCTTGAGTTGGATTTGAAGAGTGGTTGATTCTCCTTTACTTTCAAGCTTCTTCTTCATTTGTTTGGGTTCAAAGGTGAGATTTTTATCTCACATCTTAGTCTATAATTATCTTCGATTGTTAGGTATGAATTCCTAACACTTATTCTTGTGCAATTGATTTTGGTTTGGATTGATTTGGTGTATATTTCAATTTTTAGTGTTTTGAAATCAAAATCTATGAAAATCCTTTTATGGATATTTGGACATTGATATTTGAGGCGTATCGAAGAGCCGTTAAGGCTGCGTTGTCGCTTGGCGTAAATCCTTAGTCGTTGTCGCTCGATCGATCGCTTCGGTATCCGTTTGGCCATTTTTGGCCTAGGTTCAGGGAATCCCCTAAACCCTTGATTCAGACGTCTGAAACATAATGTTCAGACGTCTGAATATTATACTGAGAATTTTTATTCCTCGGTATTCAAACGTCTGAATATATATTTCAGATGTCTGAATTGGTTCATTTGGAACCAGAAAGGAAATAGGCTAAAATGTGCCTATTTCAGACGTCTGAAATCAAAGATTCAGACGTCTGAATTCTGTTTTGGAAAATATTTTGTTTTCCAAATTCAGACGTCTGAATCCTTGATCTCAAACGTCTGAATCTGCACTCTTTTTGCCTATTTGCCTATTTGCTTGAGAATTCCAACTTTAATCGATTTATGTTGATTCCGATTTGTTGATTATCATTTATTATGGACTTGATGATTTTTGTATCGGGATTTTTGAGAATATCCATTTCGATGGATCCCGTAATCAATTTCTTTGGATTTTATTCATGTCTTCGAATGTGAATTTTGATGATTGATTGTTTCTACAATCATTTCTGTGATTTGTCACTTTAAAAATATAAAGGTTTTCTATACTAGTAGTAAATATCAAAACTCTTTCTTCAAATGATTTCAACACTATTTTATAACAAAGCTCGTTTTCTCAAACCGATTTCCAATCTATTAGTATATACAAACTTTTACCTCACTCGAATGAGAAATCTAATTAAACGGCTTAGTAAAACAAGTGTTATGAAACGCTTGCGTTTACTTCGTCGGTTAATTCTTGGACTTGTTCGATTGAAACTCTTGTGCCAATTTTCTAGTGGAGATCTACAATTTGTTCGTAAATATTTAAGTTAAGCTAGTGGTTATGGGACGTGAAGCTAAGCTCATATATTTACTAGCTTACTGTAATTGACACTTCTTGATGATCATGACGATCATTTTTGTGATTTAGACTTGCAATTTTGCGATGGCTCTTTGTCCACGTTTAGTCTATGGAGCTTCGTCTCATTTCTTTGTGAGGTAGCTCCCCATGGTCTTCGGGCCATTCGTGTGTCAAAAATTAATGGCTATCTACCATGAGATAGCGTCTCGTTCGTGTGATAAATATGTTAGTGAGTTTTCATGCTCCCGTTCGTGTGATAGGGCTCCCCCCTTTTTATGATTTCTGGATTTCGTGTGTTGAATTCTGGAATTTATGCTTCACCAATTTTAGTGATTTTCATTGATATGATTTATCAAATTTTTGTGCATTGGTGAATTCGTGTGTCATTGACTTGTTGTGAATACAAGTTTTGGGTATGATGCCCTTTTTGGATCTTTGTGAAGATTCTTGTGGTATTGAACGATCTTTTGTTGATCATCATTTGCATGCTTATAGTAGTATGCCATTATGGATATTATATGTTTATGCCATATCTTTTTCTTTATATCATGTCATCTGATATTTATAGCTAGACTGATCCGTTTATTATTTTCTTATTACATAATACTCGGGTCAGACCGAGATGTTACAGGTGCATCTGCTTGACTTCATCCCAGGGATTCATTACTCTGACTTTTGGCTAACCACATAGATCAGCAGTTTTTGTTGTTTACACTTGAGATATAGACTCATAGTTGTATTCTTTTGTATAGCACGTGTTGCTATTCTTCTGTGTTATTGTGGATCCTTTTGACCACTACTCTTATGTACACTTTCATGTGTTAGTTATATATTCATATCTTCTTCCGCCTTTGTGATATGAATTATCTGTGATTGATTTATGTTATGCTTATTTCTATATTTGTTTTCGAAGATATTATGGCCACTGTGTAGTAGGTTTGAGTTTGCGTTGGTATATCGGATTTCCTCTTGAAATAAAAAGCATGCTATACTATCTGACATATCGGCGCTCGCACGAAGATGTTACACGGATGGTCGCTCCTCAACAGCCTTATTCTCCGCGCTAGTTGACAGCATTACTCCGTAGTGTTCTTGGCTAGCGTGGGTATAGAGGTGGGGCGTCACACGGCGTTTCCTTTAAGGTAAATACGTGGATCTGACTCCCATGAGTTGGCATAAGGTAGCTGAAACAAGAGCGATCGACGGGCTACAAAGGTAACACCTTTTATCGGACACATCGCTTCGATATTATACACTGACTTTTGGATTTATTCGCCACTTTTGATTTTTGATTTGGGGGTGTGGCTCGAGGTGGGCGGTAGCTGCGCCTATGCATTACCACCGGCCCGAAAGCGAATTGGTATATCTACCCTAACATTGCCTAGTTGTGTCGTGTCACCTACCCTAGCACGCCTTATACGATTTTGATTTTGTACCATACCTATGGAGTGCCCTCTGACGACGCCCAGTACATGGGAGATTACAGTACTGTATAGACTGTGGGAATATATTATGTGTTAAGGGCATATGGGTAACCCCTTAATGCTATTTAAAAGTAAGTTTATTTTACTAATAGACACTATTATAATAACGAAATATTACTATATAATAGATAGTTTAATGGATCCTTAGGAGATGTGAATCCCGAGCATCTCTTAAGTTACTGCACTCATATTAGGCGCTGGATAGGAGATGTGAAATCCCATAAACATCTCTGACGCCGTTTCACTCTTATTATTTATTGTTGATTTTACTTACATAAGATCTTTTAGTTCTGACTCGAGTGTTTTGTCTTTTCAATTCGCTCGAGTCAGCCTAAGCATTTCAGGATTTGAAGACCTTAATCTGGAGGACGAAGACGATGATTTATTATTATTATTTATTATAGTATTCCACTACCTTCCTACTGTTTCCGCTGCATTGTTATTGATTATTCTCTGGTATGTGTAACTCTAATATTTATTGTATAAGTATAATCAAATATTTTGTGAAATAGCTTCATGAACTGTTTATTTGATTATTATATTTTATCGTTCCGCTACAAGATTCTATTTTGTTTTTTCTTTCTTTTTTTTCTTATTTCTCTGCTTTTTCTTATTTACCCCATAACAATCCCCCCTTCTGTATGGTTTAAGTCTGGCGTGTGTGGTTTATCGTCGATTTAAAGCGTACAAAAAGGCGGGACGTTACAAATTATTCATCAATTCTTTAAAAGCATTTAATATTCTTTAAAAATATTTAATCTTTTAACCTTTGATCTTTGCAACATAAGTTAATTACTTTAAATGAAGTAATTATCCTTTAAATTACATTATTAAATAAAGGTTCATTTTAAAACATTTTAAACTTAATTAAATTTAAAATAATTTATTTAAAACCTCAAGCTAACCCCAATGTTGAATAAAATAATTATTATATATTAGAATTAATTAAGAAGTTGTTTAACTTTTTACAACTTGTTTTATTCAAAATTTAAAACTACTACAATAAGAAACCCGAGACAATTTCTAGCTATCTCGAGCACAACTTCGAGATTCACCTGTACAAAACTTTATCCACCCCGAGCCCACTATTTTTTTTCTTTCTCGTATAAATTTTTTAAAAACAGCTGCTACACACGATGCAACTCGAAGGCAAACTCGAGCTCAGACCAATGAAATCAATTTCAAACGGACATGTCGTTTGATCGTGCGGGCTCGAAACGCGTAGAAATCAATGAAATTGAAATCAATTTGAAATAACTTGATTTTAGCATAACTTCTTCATACGATGGAATTTGAACTTGGAACCTGTTCCATTGCGTTTAAAATATTTAAAAACATATATTTTGATATATGGGTTGACCCATTTCCGTTCTGGAATTGAAACAGGCTTTTCGGGTCAATTATCGTTAAAAATTCAAACCAATCAGGCTCCTTCCTTTCTATTTTGTTCTGTCTATATATATCATTATAAACCCTAGCAGCCTATATATTTCTCATTTCTGTACGTACCGAAATTTCTGTTGCTCCTCTACCTCAATGGCTGAAAACCCTAATCTTCCCAATCCAATTTCAATACCCCAAAAAAACAAAAAAAATATTTTGCGGATCTGTAGAAACTTCGGGTCGCGCTTCGAGTTTCAGAGGCAAAAACCCAACATCAACTTCAGGTCACGAAGAAAATGACTTGGGCCACTCCGGGTCATTTTGGCAAAAAACTCAGAGCAAGCACCGGGGATTTGAGACGGTAGACCTAAGTTGAACCCAAAGTCGACCCTGGACCAGAATTTTCCAATCTTCTAATTTTCATAACCTTTTCATACGAGCTCGAATTCATGCGCGGTTTGTTTTGCTGGGATTGTATTAAAATTACAGACATTTTGACACTGGCTTGGACGAATTCTGAGACCGTTCAAATTTTTGACTTTTTTTTAATTTAAATTCAATTTAAATTCAAAGGTGAGTGTTTTAACCCACTCATAACTTCTAAAATTTCTTACGTTTGTTAAATTGATTTATGATGTGATTTGAAATTTATTTATGACTGTTGGCATATTTTTAATCATCATCTCAGTTAAATTGAATTTATTGAATTAAATTGTTATTTAATTCATTATTGCATATAAACTACCAGTTAATTTGTTATTTAATTTATTATTGCATATAAACTGCCAGTAAAATTCTTGTTAAGTATTATCTGTTCTATATTGATGTTATTGATTGAATTGGATGATGATTGTGATAAATGTTTGATGATTGATATTGGATGAATGGATGTTGTATTTTATATCGTTATAAACTGCAAGTTGTTAAGGATTTTTATTTTTCTAGATTGCGGTTTGAAATGATATATAACCGTATTTATGTTCTAAACAGGCTAAAATTATACTAGAAATTTTTATTCCTCGGTATTCAGATGTCTGAATCTATATTTCAGACGTCTGAATTGGTTAATTTGGAACCAGAAAGGAAATAGGCTAAAATATGCCTATTTCAGACGTCTGAAATCAAAGATTCAGACGTCTGAATTCTGTTTTGAAAAGTATTTTACTTTCCAAATTCAAACGTCTGAATCCTTGATTTCAGACGTCTGAATCTGCACCCTTTTTGCCTATTTGCTTGAGAATTCCAACTTCAATCGATTTATGTTGATTCCGATTTGTTGATTATCATTTATTATGGACTTGATGATTTTTGTATCGGGATTTTTGAGAATATCCATTTCGATGGATCCCGTAATCGATTTCCTTGGATTTTATTCACGTCTTCAAATGTGAATTTTGATGATCGATTGTTTCTACAATCATTTCTGTGATTTTTCACTTTAAAAATATTAAGGTTTTCTATACTGGTAGTAAATATCAAAACTCTTTCTTCAAATGATTTCAACATTATTTTATAACAAAGCTCGTTTTCTCAAACCGATTTCCAATCTATTAGTATATACAGACCTTTACCTCACTCGTATGAGAAATCTAATTAAACGGCTTAGTAAACAAGTGGTATGAAACGCTTGCGTTTACTTCGTCGGTTAATTCTTGGACTTGTTCGATTGAAACTCTTGTGACAATTTTCTAGTGGAGATCTACAATTTGTTCGTAAATATTTAAGTTAAGCTAGTGGTTATGGGACATGAAGCTAAGCTCATATATTTACTAGCTTACTGTAATTGACACTTCTTAATGATCATGACAATCATTTTTGTGATTTAGACTAGCAATTGTGCGATGTCTCTTTGTCCACGTGGAGGACTGTAATGTTTGGGATTTTTCGTTGCCGAAAAACCGAAATGTTAGGGTTAAAGAAGAAGAAAAGGTAGAAGAAAGAGAGAAAAAGATAGAACAGAACAGAAAGAAATAACAGAACAACATCAGAATCTCACAATTCACAGCGGAACAACATATAATAAATAAATGAATAATCTTTAAACAAAGAACTATATCAGTTATTTCATTACATCACATTACATTACATCATCAGAGTGTACAACAACAACAACAAACAGCGGAAAAGGAATACTATATACTAGTAATACGCCATGCCATCCAGCTTGCCTCCAGCAACTCCTGAATATCCTGATAAACCTTAACTCTTGACTGCCCGTGTAGAAATTGGTGGGCACCCAGAGTTTAGGAAGGAAAACAATAAACTCCAAATCAGTCATGTGACTGGTGTGAGAACTCAAAACAGTTCATTTATCTTTAAAATCAAAATAGAGGATGTGACGACCCGTAATTTTCAAACATGTAAAATCAGAGTATTTAATTGATTTTAAATATTTAAAAGTTAATTATCGGCTTAAATTACGAATGTCATAATTTATTTGACAATTAAATTATTGAATTAAATAATTTGAATTGGATAAAGTATGAAACCTGAGATTTTGAGCCTGCTAAAAATATGATTTGAGAGTTTATAAAATTTATATAGATAACATTGAATATAATAAAAGTGTTAAAATGGAATCTAACACTAAATGGGTCAGTTTTGAAATTTAATATCGTTTAAATTGAATTTAAAAATAGACTTCCGAGGCACAGTCTCGGAATTCGACGAAACCAGTTCCATTGGATTCGTAATATCGAATTATTATCGGATTTCAATTTTTGTGACGTTTGGAGTTGTCGTGTGAGCATATGACATATAAACGCATTGAAAAAATTAATTGATAATAAATCTAATGAAAATTTAATTAAGTAAGCTTCTTCCATACGCCACCCTTTCCCATTTTTATCTTCCATCGCACGCTTCTCGTTCCTCTAAATTTTGCCTGTTCCTTCTTCGTTATTCAATTCATTTCCCCTTTTTATAAAATCAATCTATATCCTCTTGTTGAACAGACGAAAACAAAAAAAAGGGGAAAGCTTTATATAATGGCCGAGCTTTTCTCATATATTCCTTCAGAAATCGAAACCATATTTCCTCCCCTTTCTAATTTCACGAAACCGAAATTCCATTTCCCTTTTCCTCTTCGTACGAATTCATTCATAAAAGTAAAAAAAAGAAAAAAAAAAAGAAAAGGGACCGCGTTCGAATCGATGGCGATTCAAAGCCAAAGGCCGACATCATGAACTCGAGAAAGGGAGGCGTTTGCCTGAGAATTGCTTTTCGACATGTTCGAAGATGTGGATAGGGTTGAGTGCGTCAGCGTGTTGACAGCCAGTGGTGAAGTTGCGTGGGAATCAGAGGAGGCGATAGTGATTTTGGTTGAAATGGACCGTGAAGTCGAGGGTTGAAGCGATTGGGAGGTTCGTGTTCGAGCCTGAGGTCGCGAGCATGGTGGGTGATGCGATGTTTTCTGGAGATAAATTCGGGGCTGGAGGCGCGAGCTTCGAGATGGGGGGGCTGTTCACATGTAGGTGGGGAAAATACGACATCGTGTTCGTTTGGGGTATGACGTCTTGTTTATTTTGTATTTGAATTTTCGAAATAAACAAGTAAATAAAACTATAATAGTTTTTACAAAAAAAAAAAAAAATATTCAGTAAGGGAAAACAGTAGTCAGTCTTGCTTTTTAATTTTGAAATGGCTAATTATAATTAAGTATATTGGGTATACTAAAAGGGAATGAATTTTAAATGTACATGTTATAATTTACTAGGTTATTTTAAAATAGTGTATTGTTGGAAATTTATTTATTTAATTAACTTATTAAGTTAATTGATTGCTAAAATAAATATGTTAAAAAGAGGATTAGTTTAAACTTAAAATTTATTAGTTAAAATAGAATCATTGGTTAATTAAATTTATAAAATGGAAATAAATTGTTCAAGCTATTTCAAAATGTTAATAAATCGTATGATTGTTTATTCAAGGTCAGAAAAAGAAACATGAAGAAAAACAAGCCTGTTTGGTGTCGATTGCAAAACAAATCAAGGTGAGTTAATCTCACTCAGTTAAATTTAAATTCAAATGATTGAATTTAAATAATTATTTGAAATGGTTGAATGGATTTATGTGCTGTAATGTGGTATATATTTGGAATTGGTATTTTATATTGTGCTAACATCTGTGGATGCAGGGAAAACAGGTTGGAGGGATCCAACTGGACCCCTCAACTTTATTTAATTATTTAATATTCTCTGTTCTAAATATTTGATATTCTGTAATGAATTATGTGGAAATATTGAATGCTATGGCTTGATTGTTATAATTGGGCAATAATGAATTACTCAAATATATAGTTTGAGTTTGGGAATGAAAATAAAAGAAGTGAAATTGTAAGTAAATAATTATAGAAGGGTTGAATAAATTTATGAATGAACTGGAAAGGAAATAAAGTGACTTTAAAATTTTAATAAATAAATGTTGAGTATGGGAAGGAAAAATTTAAATAAACAGGAAGTTAATGAAACTTAAACTTCAATGTTATTGTTTAAAAGAGCAAAACATTTATTTTAAATTTAGGATTTAAATTATTTAAGAAGAATAAAGAAGGAATTGGGAATAACCTGAAATTTGTACATTTCAGATAAAGGATTTAAAATCAAACTGAAAATAATAATAAAGTCCATAATTAATGAATTTTGAAATGAACGGATAAGTAAAGAAATTTATTTCAAATGGAATAAATTGGGAATCAATTTGGAAAATTGATTTAAGTGATTGAGATTGGAAATTTCTCTCTGAATAACTAAGTACGTTTTCAAGTAAATTTTTAAATATAAGTTAATAGTTTTAAAATTGTTTTAATAGGTATGTTTTGAAAATTTTACTATTTCTAATATTTAAGTCTAAAGTAAGCATTTCCTTTTAATTTATTATAGCAGTAATTATTTAAGAAGTGATTTGGTGTTTTGTTTTATAAAAGTGAAAATCTAGTTTTATATTTATTAAGTAACTTTATTTTCAAATATTCATATAGTTTGTATTTTTAACATAGAATTTATTTTTTTTAAAATCTAGTTTTGTGCTTGGTGATTTCAGAGGAGATAGAAAATATTTGGGAAGTTGATTCTGAAAAGGAAGATGGTTTTGAAACCGTTTTCAAAGGATTGAAAATAGAAATATATCTTATGAAGATATCTTTGAGATAAATAAATAATTTGGAAAATTATTTATTGTTGGATGGTTGTTTGTGAATATTAATTGATAGTTAAATCACCGACTATCAATATTGGACAAATGCGTTGATCGTTTCGAAGAGACCGGGATCGAGATTTATTTCTCGAAAACCACTTCGATCCGATTTGTACGTTTCGTGCGAAAAACGATTTGGATTCGAAGATGGAGCAGTAAAGTGCAAGGGCTAGTTGCTACTAATCCTGAGGATATTTCCAAAATGGATGTAGTAGGAACAGTGCCTTCGGTTCCGTTCGAACCCGGGACGGACTTGTATGGACGAATGCTTGCGAAACATCGTCAGGTGGACGATGGGCATTCTAAGTGAAAACGTTCTAAAAAGGTAACGCTTAGCCTCAAGCCTCATCAAATGGGAATGACTGAAAATCAGGGGATATGCAGCAAGGTTAGGTGGGTCATGCCCAAGCAGGACAAGATAATTCCCCTGTCTAGATGTCCCTTTTTATATATTTCGGCTTAGTGGGTGGTTGGTCGCGCCAACCACGGGGTTTATCTTGTTCGGGACTGTTCAGTAAGGAATGGTTCCGGCCTTGTGTTGCAGGGGATGAAGGGAGTAGTCCTCGGTACGGTGATCTAGACCCCGTACTGTGACAGGTGGTACCCCAGTGCCTAGTCATTGATGGAAATCCATTCCCCCTACGAGCCTTGTACGAGTTTTGTTTGTATTACCCACTCTGTGGCTAGTAGCTGGAATTTAATCATGTAACAATTTCGGCTATTTTATAAGTATTTGTATATAGACCCTATTATAATATCAGAGGATTTCTATAAAATGTTTTAGCTATCGTAAGGTAAAAACCCGACATGTTTATTTGTGGCGTGGTCTTACGAGATGCTTTTGTTTTCAAAAGATTTTTGAAACTTTAATAATCAATTGGGTGTGATTTTCTCACGCTGGTATTCCAGACTGACTCGGGTGTTATTTAACTGTAATGCTCGGGTCAGACCGAGTATTACAGGATACAGGAAATGCTATGGAGCTCAGGAGACGAGCTGGATGACGATACGTATTCTCGTACTTGTATATACATATATTTCCGCTGTTGAGTTGTTGTGTACCCATTGGATGTTATTGATGTGAGCTGTGACTGATGTACTCTGATGATGTAATATATGTAAACTAATATATTTGATTTTGAGTAAAGATTACTTATTCTCTATTATATTTTATTCCGCTGCGATGGTTAGATTCTGATGTTGGTTTTGTTTTCTCTTCTTCTACCTCTTCTTCTTAAACCCTAATGGTTCGTATTTCTGTGCAACTTGAGTTGTTTGTTGTAGAATAATGTTGACTCAAGGGGTACGGATTTGCGGGTCGTTACACTTGGTATCAGAGCTTTGGGTTGGTGATAACCTTGGCTCTGGTGGGAATTACTCATTTAAAATAGAGTCTATGGTACTCTATAATGAGTTTGAGTGTATTAATAAATATGAGCGCGTATTTGTTAGTGAATATAAATTGTTTTAATATTGCGTTGATTGGTTTATTGAGTGGCATATGAACCTTCGTCGGCACAGTCCGTACAACTGTATCGAAGGGGTTTCTAAACACTTGAATAGAGCAATCGACACGATATTGTTTTAAATATGGGTGTATGAAATAATTTTACCCAAAAACATATTTTGATATAAAGCATAGTTTTTGTAAACTGTTTGACTAATATATGGTTGCTTGGATGTTAGAAATGATAATATTAAAGTATTATCATTGTTAAGTGAAAATTTAATTAGAAATTGGAAATATAACCAAAGTTTGAAGGAATAAATTTATTATAAAAAGAAATTTATAAATATGAATTATAGATGTAAATTGTGAATTGAAATATAATCAAATGAGAATTTGTATGAACATAAGCTGTGCAAATGAATTATAGTTAAAATTTATTTAAGCAGAATTTGGAAATTCAAAATTTCAGAGATTTTGGGAATGTTATTGAAGTGTTTTGAAGATAAATGATAACATTATTGTTTTGGAAGTATTTCTGGATGGAAATTTGCTTTAAATGGGTTTTGAAAGTGATATAGCATTGAATTCACTTTAGTCACTGGAAAATAACTTCGGTGATGACTGCAGCATCATCGATGTTCATTTTCGAGTTTCTAAGTGACGGATTTGCTGCCAAATTAATTTGTTCAGGAAAGACGAGTGTTTTTGAAAATTTCAGAGGAAATTTGTTGGGAATAAAACCAGGATTGGTTTAAATTTCTAAGAAGTGTGATTTTGAAATGTTGGAGATTTCAAAATAATTTGAAACTAAAGCGGGTGTTTAAAAATCCTGATGAGATGAATTGTAAGCTTATAGATTGAGATTATTTTTAAAACAGAAAGGAAATATAAGCTTTGAATAATGGAATGTAAATTTAAAATGAAATGAAGTTAACTTGGATGGGAAATAAAAAAATAATAATAAACTTAACTGGATTGGAATAAATTGAATAGGCTAGAAATAATATCCAGTTGTATTTGAATTTAGTTGAAACCGAATTGGGTTAAATAAATCCGAGTTAAGATAAAAATTGAATTGGCATAAGAATTCAATTGAATTATTTAATGGAATTAGATTCTTACCTGAATAAATGGAATTAAGTGGGATAAGGATTGGAATTGGAATAAATAAATCAAAATCACTTATAAAAGAATTAAAATCCATAGAAATAAAATATGATTGGGCTATAAATAAATAACAGGCTTGAGTTAAAAATAAAAGATGAATATATTCAAGCCTATAATGGATGGAATTGTGTAAATAATAAGTTGTGGCTTATAAATTTTTGAAATGGAATACAAATCCAAATAAATATTTAGATGAATAGGGAAATGAGAGGGAAATCCAAACTTGAATTGTAAAGTATATTGAACTAAGGAAAATAAATAAAAGTGATATTTGGAATGAAAAAAAAAAATTCAAGTGTTGGATCATAAATAATGGGAGAACTAATTAGATAATAAATTAGTTAATAAAATTGAATTGTGAGTTGACGATGAAGTTTGGAAATAAACTTAAGTTATAAATTAAAGCTGATTTAAATTGTTGATGAAAGGAAAGTAATTAAAAATGGAGTTGAATTATGAGTTAATAAATTGAATGGTAAATTAAAAGTGGATAATAGAATCAGAACTTGAGTTATTAATTAAAAATTAGACTTGAAGTGTTAACAAATTAAATATAAAATGGGGAATATATAGAATAAAAATGGAAATGGATTAAAATAGTGATGGTTTGAATGTGCAAATAAAATCCAAATAAGTGAAGATAACCTGGAAAATAGCCAGGTAATAAATGGGATGAGTTGAATTTGGAAAGTTAAATTTTATAATAACCAGTCAAATGAAATTGAAAATTTAAAATGATATTTAATTGTGATGGAATCAAGTTGAATAAAAGAGAAAAAAAATATTTATTTGCGAAAATGAGAATGAGCTTAAGTGTAAAATTTGATTGAATCAAAATAAATTGACTTAAGCTGAGTAGATGGAAGAGTGTTGAATTTAATTCAACTTAAACAAAGTTTAATAATATTGGATTGGTTTTAAATCAAGTGAAATAAATTTTAATTGAAATAAAATTCGGTGTGTTGCCGATAATATTTAATGGAATGAAAATGCTTAAATAAATAATTGTAAACCATTTAAATTAGTAAGGGATGGAAATAACTTGAGACAATAGGGAAAATAGAATGTTTCGAGTTTATTAGAAATGATTTAAGTGCATGTGGATAAGTTAATTATACTGAATAAGTGAATGGATGGGATAAATAAGAACCAAAGGAAGTGTTGGTTTAAATAAGTTGAGAAATGGTTATTAAATGAAATAGCTTGGATTGTTTTTGAGCTAAATAAAATAGTTTGAAATAAACTAATATGGAATGAGATGTAAATAAATGAATTGTAAATAAAATTTAAATGGATTGTGTCGAGCTAAGCAAGTGATTGTGAATGGATTAAAATAAAAGGGAAGTTTAATTGGCAAATAAGATGAAGTGTAAGTGAATGTATTCAAATTTGACATGCAATGAAAATGAGAGTATATGGGTTGTGGATAAATTGGAAATGGAAAAGAATTAAGTAATAATTGGGTTGAAATCAATTTAAAATTGATTATAAAACTCAAGTACTTATTCATTCACATAGATCTTGTCAAATTGCAAAAAAAAAAAAAAAAAAAAAAATTATTATTTGATGTAGATTGAAGTAATTAAAAATTCTATGGACTGATAAAGAGTAAAATAAATTGATTTTGAAAGTAATTGAATTAAATATGAGTTCAGTTTGCTTAAAATAAATTAAATGTAAGCAATTGAGTTTTAAACCCTTCGAATTAATGAAGTGGTATACGAATGGATTGAAAACCATTCAAATTGAATGAAAATGGTTATAAATAAATTGAAACAGTTGAATTGACATGGAAACTATATAAATTGCTTACAGTAAAATGTTTGGTGTGAGTTTCTTTTAGAATTCATATGTTTTAACTATTATAAATAAGTGAAATGTAGTTAAACTGCATATATTTGGCACTTACATGTTTAAATTGAGTAAGTACAGGTACTTGGAAGGCGTGTGGCTGGATTTGATTGTGCTATTTGCTAAAAATAATAAGCCGCTTGCTTAAAATGCTAAATAAGGTACGCCTACGCAAATAAAATTAGGAAATATGAACTGTTTTTTTTGTTTTTCCGACCGTGTGGGTCGATGTATATATATTTATCTCTTTTGTCAAATTGCAAAAGCTCCTCCGTACAAAGGGAACTCTGCCAAAAATTTTCAGAAATTTTGGAGTTAGAAATTTTTTGAAAATTTTGGAAAATTTTGTTAACGACAAAACTATTTAGAATTGGAAACTAAAATAAGTTAGTAAATGAAACTAATTAACGTAATGACTTAAATTAGTTATAAATGAAGGATAAAATTTAAAAATTCAAAGTTGAAAATAAATGAAATACATATGTAATGTGGAAATCGATTTGAATAGAAATAAGTATAAACTAAAAGAGGTAAAGAGAAATAAAGACATATAAAATGTTTATACTAACTTAAGAAAGGAATGGTAAATTAGAGATGGGAAATTGATAATACAAATAAAATCTAAGATAATATTGAAATGAATAGATATTGACATTTTGTAAGAAAGTCGATAAAATGTTTTGGAATATTGTGATTGGATATTAGTGCTAAGCAGGATATGCAGGTATTATAAAAGGGGAAAGGAAATTTGATTTGATTTCAAGAGATAAATTTGAATTGCCCGACAAAAGGTACGTATTTAAATTTAGTATGGAATTTGTTTGGGATTTGGATTTGGATTTGGATTGAGCCACTTGGCTTTTTGTTTTCTTTTGGAATTTGGGAGGCCGCAGAGCCATTTTTGTAGTTGTACCGAGTCAGCCGCGCAAAGGAGACGCTGGCGAAATTTTTCGGGAATTTAGGGAGTTAGAAAAATTTTGAGAAAATTTGATGATTCCAAATTGGTTTTAAATTGAAACTTGAATGATTAGGCAAATAGGTTTGTTTGCAAATTTGGAAAAGATTTGTAAAGGGAATAAGAAAGGTAATGTGACTTTTATTAAAAAAGATAATTGGTAGGATGTTAAATTGTTGGTTTGAAAAAAAATAAATATAGTAACGGGAATTGAGTCATTTTTCCTACCTAGTAATTTCGGGGACGAAATTCTTTTAAGGGGGAAGGAATGTGACGACCCGTAATTTTCAAACATGTAAAATCAGAGTATTTAATTGATTTTAAATATTTAAAAGTTAATTATCGGCTTAAATTACGAATGTCATAATTTATTTGACAATTAAATTATTGAATTAAATAATTTGAATTGGATAAAGTATGAAACCTGAGATTTTTAGCCTGCTAAAAATATGATTTGAAAGTTTATAAAATTTATATAGATAACATTGAATATAATAAAAGTGTTAAAATGGAATCTAACACTAAATGGGTCAGTTTTGAAATTTAATATCGTTTAAATTGAATTTAAAAATAGACTTCCGAGGCACAGTCTCGGAATTCGACGAAACCAGTTCCATTGGATTCGTAATATCGAATTATTATCGGATTTCAATTTTTGTGACGTTTGGAGTTGTCGTGTGAGCATATGACATATAAACGCATTGAAAAAATTAATTGATAATAAATCTAATGAAAATTTAATTAAGTAAGCTTCTTCCATACGCCACCCTTTCCCATTTTTATCTTCCATCGCACGCTTCTCGTTCCTCTAAATTTTGCCTGTTCCTTCTTCGTTATTCAATTCATTTCCCCTTTTTATAAAATCAATCTATATCCTCTTGTTGAACAGCCGAAAACAAAAAAAAAGGGAAAGCTTTATATAATGGCCGAGCTTTTCTCATATATTCCTTCAGAAATCGAAACCATATTTCCTCCCCTTTCTAATTTCACGAAACCGAAATTCCATTTCCCTTTTCCTCTTCGTACGAATTCATTCATAAAAGTAAAAAAAAGAAAAAAAAAAGAAAAGGTACCGCGTTCGAATCGATGGCGATTCAAAGCCAAAGGCCGACATCATGAACTCGAGAAAGGGAGGCGTTTGCCTGAGAATTGCTTTTCGACATGTTCGAAGATGTGGATAGGGTTGAGTGCGTCAGCGTGTTGACAGCCAATGGTGAAGTTGCGTGGGAATCAGAGGAGGCGATAGTGATTTTGGTTGAAATGGACCGTGAAGTCGAGGGTTGAAGCGATTGGGAGGTTCGTGTTCGAGCCTGAGGTCGCGAGCATGGTGGGTGATGCGATGTTTTCTGGAGATAAATTCGGGGCTGGAGGCGAAAGCTTCGAGATGGGGGGGCTGTTCACATGGAGGTGGGGAAAATACGACATCGTGTTCGTTTGGGGTATGACGTCTTGTTTATTTTGTATTTGAATTTTCGAAATAAACAAGTAAATAAAACTATAATAGTTTTTACAAAAAAAAAAAAAAAATATTCAGTAAGGGAAAACAGTAGTCAGTCTTGTTTTTTAATTTTGAAATGGCTAATTATAATTAAGTATATTGGGTATACTAAAAGGGAATGAATTTTAAATGTACATGTTATAATTTACTATGTTATTTTAAAATAGTGTATTGTTGGAAATTTATTTATTTAATTAACTTATTAAGTTAATTGATTGCTAAAATAAATATGTTAAAAAGAGGATTAGTTTAAACGTAAAATTTATTAGTTAAAATAGAATCATTGATTAATTAAATTTATAAAATGGAAATAAATTGTTCAAGCTATTTCAAAATGTTAATAAATCGTATGATTGTTTATTCAAGGTCAGAAAAAGAAACATGAAGAAAAACAAGCCTGTTTGGTGTCGATTGCAAAACAAATCAAGGTGAGTTAATCTCACTCAGTTAAATTTAAATTCAAATGATTGAATTTAAATAATTATTTGAAATGGTTGAATGGATTTATGTGCTGTAATGTGGTATATATTTGGAATTGGTATTTTATATTGTGCTAACATCTGTGGATGCAGGGAAAACAGGTTGGAGGGATCCAACTGGACCCCTCAACTTTATTTAATTATTTAATATTCTCTGTTCTAAATATTTGATATTCTGTAATGAATTATGTGGAAATATTGAATGCTATGGCTTGATTGTTATAATTGGGCAATAATGAATTACTCAAATATATAGTTTGAGTTTGGGAATGAAAATAAAAGAAGTGAAATTGTAAGTAAATAATTATAGAAGGGTTGAATAAATTTATGAATGAACTGGAAAGGAAATAAAGTGACTTTAAAATTTTAATAAATAAATGTTGAGTATGGGAAGGAAAAATTTAAATAAACAGGAAGTTAATGAAACTTAAACTTCAATGTTATTGTTTAAAAGAGCAAAACATTTATTTTAAATTTAGGATTTAAATTATTTAAGAAGAATAAAGAAGGAATTGGGAATAACCTGAAATTTGTACATTTCAGATAAAGGATTTAAAATCAAACTGAAAATAATAATAAAGCCCATAATTAATGAATTTTGAAATGAACGAATAAGTAAAGAAATTTATTTCAAATGGAATAAATTGGGAATCAATTTGGAAAATTGATTTAAGTGATTGAGATTGGAAATTTCTCTCTGAATAACTAAGTACGTTTTCAAGTAAATTTTTAAATATAAGTTAATAGTTTTAAAATTGTTTTAATAGGTATGTTATGAAAATTTTACTATTTCTAATATTTAAGTCTAAAGTAAGCATTTCCTTTTAATTTATTATAGCAGTAATTATTTAAGAAGTGATTTGGTGTTTTGTTTTATAAAAGTGAAAATCTAGTTTTATATTTATTAAGTAACTTTATTTTCAAATATTCATATAGTTTGTATTTTTAACATAGAATTTATTTTTTTTAAAATCTAGTTTTGTGCTTGGTGATTTCAGAGGAGATAGAAAATATTTGGGAAGTTGATTCTGAAAAGGAAGATGGTTTTGAAACCGTTTTCAAAGGATTGAAAATAGAAATATATCTTATGAAGATATCTTTGAGATAAATAAATAATTTGGAAAATTATTCATTGTTGGATGGTTGTTTGTGAATATTAATTGATAGTTAAATCACCGACTATCAATATTGGACAAATGCGTTGATCGTTTCGAAGAGACCGGGATCGAGATTTATTTCTCGAAAACCACTTCGATCCGATTTGTACGTTTCGTGCGAAAAACGATTTGGATTCGAAGATGGAGCAGTAAAGTGCAAGGGCTAGTTGCTACTAATCCTGAGGATATTTCCAAAATGGATGTAGTAGGAACAGTGCCTTCGGTTCCGTTCGAACCCGGGACGGACTTGTATGGACGAATGCTTGCGAAACATCGTCAGGTGGACGATGGGCATTCTAAGTGAAAACGTTCTAAAAAGGTAACGCTTAGCCTCAAGCCTCATCAAATGGGAATGACTGAAAATCAGGGGATATGCAGCAAGGTTAGGTGGGTCATGCCCAAGCAGGACAAGATAATTCCCCTGTCTAGATGTCCCTTTTTATATATTTCGGCTTAGTGGGTGGTTGGTCGCGCCAACCACGGGGTTTATCTTGTTCGGGACTGTTCAGTAAGGAATGGTTCCGGCCTTGTGTTGCAGGGGATGAAGGGAGTAGTCCTCGGTACGGTGATCTAGACCCCGTAATGTGACAGGTGGTACCCCAGTGCCTAGTCATTGTTGGAAATCCATTCCCCCTACGAGCCTTGTACGAGTTTTGTTTGTATTACCCACTCTGTGGCTAGTAGCTGGAATTTAATCATGTAACAATTTCGGCTATTTTATAAGTATTTGTATATAGACCCTATTATAATATCAGAGGATTTCTATAAATATGTTTTAGCTATCGTAAGGTAAAAACCCGACATGTTTATTTGTGGCGTGGTCTTACGAGATGCTTTTGTTTTCAAAAGATTTTTGAAACTTTAATAATCAATTGGGTGTGATTTTCTCACGCTGGTATTCCAGACTGACTCGGGTATTATTTAACTGTAATGCTCGGGTCAGACCGAGTATTACAGGATACAGGAAATGCTATGGAGCTCAGGAGAGGAGCTGGATGACGATACGTATTCTCGTACTTGTATATACATATATTTCCGCTGTTGAGTTGTTGTGTACCCATTGGATGTTATTGATGTGAGCTGTGACTGATGTACTCTGATGATGTAATATATGTAAACTAATATATTTGATTTTGAGTAAAGATTACTTATTCTCTATTATATTTTATTCCGCTGCGATGGTTAGATTCTGATGTTGGTTTAGTTTTCTCTTCTTCTACCTCTTCTTCTTAAACCCTAATGGTTCGTATTTCTGTGCAACTTGAGTTGTTTGTTGTAGAATAATGTTGACTCAAGGGGTACGGATTTGCGGGTCGTTACAGAGGAATACTTTTTAAAGTCAATTCGCAATGCTTTTAAAAATGAGACTACCATAAGGCCTCCCGCACACACACACACACACAATGCAAACGCAGAATCGGAGGAGATTTCTCCTTATGATAGTCAAAGATGCTTGATACGCATTAAAACAAACATTTGATATTATTACTAGTGCATAGTGAGGAAAACATTTCAAAAGTAGAATATTAATCTTAGCCAGCATAGACATTTCGAACTATGCCTACTATTGCTACCATCTAAACAGTGGTGACCACCATAAGTAAATGGCAGGTTCTACAACTAAAACCGTACAGGGTTTCGTATTGGGAATTGGATTTCCAACAAATGGTCAGGCCAAGTAACTTCCCATTGCCACATGGAAACGCCTCTAGAATGACGTCCCGAGAACCAAACCGGATCTCTTCCAACACAAGGCCGGGTTACCCCTAACTGGGTAACTACTGACACGAATATGTCATCCCCCGGTCGTAACCGATCTATCCGAGGATCCTCGATTTCCAACAACCACAAAATATGCAGCAACGACATAGGTTAAATATCTGGGCTCCATACCATGATACTACCTCTATCCAGAAGGAATGACATACACTAAAGGGGCGCTACCCCCTAATAACCTTGCCGCATCCTTCCTGTTTTGACCATTTCTAGGGTGTGAGGTCCGACGAAGTCTCGTCCACAAAGCCACGCTTTATACAAAAGCCGTGCTTTAGGTCAACAAATGATCATAGAAATGATCACCAAGATAAATGATCAAATAAATGATCCTATCACAAATGATCATAGAAATGATCATTTCACAGCAACACTCAGCATGCCACACTACCAAATTGGGAGTATATCACTAATAACCTTCAACTATATAACCTCTGAGCTCGTACGTCTCAGAGAAGGGTGTTAAGCTAAGAGAATAAATTCTCCGCCACCAATAGAAATATATTTGAAAGAAATCAGCTTTATATCTCAACTTGTAATGTCAGACATACAATCCATACAAGTCTGTTCTGGGATCGAACAGAACCGAAGGCACTTCCAAAGAAGTCCTTGCAATCTGGATATTCACTAATCACGACCGGACTTCCTATCACTAAGGGTGATAAAACCTCTATATCGGAGATCAGCCGATGTAGAGTAACTCGACGGTAATCCTTCTGTTTTCACAAACATCCGGTCTTCAAAACCGGTCATCAAATGCAATCCATAACGACGTATCACATATTCAGAATGGGTTATACGACCCCAAGGTCCTTTCCCGGATAACCCGAATAGTGAGCGCTTATTCAAAAATAAGTGTGGCATTCAAATTCAAACAATCACAACAAATACCTATTTACAGGTAAATATTGATAGTCGGATTATTTAACTATCAATAAGCATGCTCAACATCACCAGATTCCAAATAATTTTTCAAATTATTTATTTTCCAAAATATCTTTACAAGATATATATATATATATATTTCCCACACTTCAACATTTGAAAACTAATTTTCAAATCACTTTTCACCTTTACCACTTTTGAAAACAAACTTCAATCAATTTCCTTATGCGAAATACTTTCAATCCAACATGGTTCATTTAAACCAATTTAAATAAATCCTTAACGATTTACTTTATATTTACGTTCCAAATCCGTAAATTAATTCCCACACTTCAAAAATAAATCAACATTTATTTTTAAACAAATTCCCGTTTTCATTAATAAATTCCATAGTGAATTAACATTCCAAAATATTTATGAATATACGATTTCGATTATTCATTTTCAATTTATCTTCAAAAAGATAAATTCTCAAAACATTTCATTTCACATTGGAAAAACATTTCCATACTTATTTATTAATAAATAATTCACAAATCCATTTATTTTCAATACTTAGAAAATATTCCATATACTTAATATCGAAATTAAGTATATATTTCATTCTTTAAGAAATCATTCTCTTAAACACATTTGTTTGGGCCAAAATGAATGTTACGTAAAACATCGTTACGACGACCCAAAATCACTAGTATAGGGATTCAAAGTTTAAATAGATATATAAATCCCAATACTATACAAAACATTTCCTTTCGGAAACCATTTACTATAACAACAGTGTTATAGTCCACCATTTCCTTCTATTTCTCGAAAACGTCTATTTCAACAATGAATGTTGAAATCTATGTATTCGATACTTAATGCATTTTAAAACTTCTTTAAAATCATTAACTTCATTTCATAATGTTCCTTCCCCAAAAACATATCCATTTCATTTAATAATATATTCACTGTCCAAAATCGTGAATATAATTCCTTTCATATATTCCTATATCCAACTTATCAAATTCAATTGATTTCGGATTTATAAACAACGTTTATAAACTCCATTTCTATTTATATGCTTCGATTTATAAATCTCATTATTAGCAAATTCCATTTATATCTCATTTAAATGCCAAAATCCGATTTATAAGATAATTACTTATAAATCTTCTATTTTACAAAATCTATTCATTTTGTAACTTCACAATTTATAAATCTCATTCACTTATGAATCCATTATACTTCATTTTTAACACTTATAAAAAACTTCGTTTTTTAATTCCAATATTTTTAATTTATAAATATCCATTTTATAAATCTTTTATACACATCGTTTTTGATAATTCAAAAATCCTAATTTAAACCAATTTATAAATTAATTAACTATTTATTTCCAAAAATCTCATTTCGGTTATATTTCTCAAAAATCTAAATTTTTATAACATAAAAATTTATAACGTTTTAATTATTTAAAATGAATCAGTTCAAAATTTAATAAAAATATATACTTTGAAAAATCACTTTAAAATTCCCTTTAAAACCAAAATCATTATTTTTAAAACTTCAGAAATGGATCTGATGATGCAGCAGCACCAAATAGTCAATCACGACATCCAAATATCATATATCGATATGATAATCAACAAATATCAAAATATCTGTAAATAAATCAATACAGTTGAGGAATCCAGTTGGATCCCTCCAACCTGTTTCCCTGCATCCACAAACATTAGCACAATACCAATTCCGCTCCAGTATGGAATTATCGCGGTATATGGGATTTATAAAATATTATCCGCTTAATAGACGGCGCAGTAGGGTCTCATCTGCTATAAAATGCGGGAAATCAACAACTGCAATATATACATATGCCAATATATATATATATATATTGCTATAATATATAATACCAATTTCATTGTTTATGAAATATTCGCGGTATATGTTTTTAATAAATAACATCCGCTTACTAACGGCGCATAATGTCTATTTCAACAATCAATAGATAACAATCATCATTCAAACATGCATTCAAGAATTTTAAATCTAACTATTTAAAATTAAAATCGAAACCGATTCGATTGAGTAAGAAGTTCTCACCTCGCTTTCAATTTTGTTTCAGCTTTTATTTCGAATAAAATTAAACGCGCGTTTAATTTTATCTAAATTTTTCGCTTGCTCCAATCAACTCCAATCCAATTCCATATATTCGTCAATACGAACCAAACGCAACTGGTTTCGTCAGATTCCGACCTCGCATGAATAAGTTATCATATTTCAAAGATTTTACAAATTTTAATATAAATTATTATATAATTCCTTTTACATTTCAATCTCTGCAAATCTGGGCCGTTCGATTTCACCCAGGCCCAAGCCCATGCGTGCGTCCCCCTCCCCTATCTTCCTTCACGCGATTTACTTCTACAGGCCGAACCCAAAACTCACCCCAAAACCCTAATGCACGCGTCCCATTCCACCACTTTTAGCTCGATCAAGAAATGCCATTCGAAAGTTCATCATGTGCTCAACTCACGGCCTGAAGGGCTTGAAGCTCGGCCCCATAGTTTCCTCGCAAATCGTGCTCGAACGTCTCTCCTTTGTCGCTCGATTCTGACCTCCACGTTGCGAATTAGGCGATCACAGCCGTTGGATCCGTAGATCTCACGTAGCTCTACGATTTACTAGTTGGAACATTTTTGTATAGATTGATGGATTAAGAGATATTGGGAAGAGATGTTTTGAATGACGGTAGCCATTGAAACAAACGGCGGCTGAAACAAATAGGAATTAGGGTTTTATAATTTTTCTTATTTTTGTGAATTTAAGGTCTATTTATAGGAAATTTTTGAACACTATTCATCCAGGTTTTCCAAACTCCGATTTACGCGCGGTGACCAGCGTTTCTAGGGTTTATCCCGCGTTCCGGACGCAATGGAATAGGTTTCGGAAGCTAATTCGATCATCTGTGCGAGGTATGGCAATAAACGATCGATTTAAAATTAAACCGATTAAACGATTTTCTAGGCGTTTTAGCTTGCACCGGACAAACGGTAAATCCAATTGACATGAAATTTGAAACCTTACAATAATATCACATTACGGATCCGACGAAACTGGTTTCATCGGAATCCGAGACTTTTTGAAAAATGACTATTTTAACTCGCCAAATTAATATTAAAAACAATTTCGATGCGTTTCGAGCTGCCACGGTCAAACGATAACTCCAATTGCTACGAAAATTGAAATACGATAATAACTAACTATTACAGATCCAATGGAACTAGTCTCGTCCAATTCTGAGACTGTTCGAAAATTGGCTATTTTTCAGTCGATAATTAAATATTAAAATATTCAATTTTCACAGATTAACTCCAAATTCAATTTTAAAAGTTCTATAATATCGTTCTAACTCCAACACGATAAAATAAAATTTTACAAATCAATTTTAATCATATTTAACCCAATTTTCAATTATTTCTGTATTTTCAACTATTAAATTATCGATTTAATTATCCAATTAAATCCAATTATTCGAAATAAAATTTATTCGACTTATAAATTTCACTTATTAATATTTAAAATTAATTAATTATTCAAATTTTAATTGATAAAAATCCTGGGTCCTTACATACTTCCCCCCTTAAAAGTATTTCGTCCTCGAAATTACCAAGTAAGAAAAGTTACAGAATCTATTAATTTTTCATAAATCCATAGTTAAACTTCTTACAATATTTTACTAAGTTTTCAAATCATACTTAGTTATCTTTTCAAAAACAACTACTATTGTTTAACTTTCAACTCCAAAATCAAAGTTAAAGTTTTCTAAATTTTTCCAATTTTTCTCAAAAATTTTCTAACGCCTTAAATTTTTGAAAAAATTCGCCATAGTCTCCTTTGCGCGGCTCGATCCGAAAAAAAAATGACAGTGTATATATCACAAATATACATTTCATCAAGCGATGAGGCATCCTGCAGGAAAAAAAGTGTACAAGTGCGATATTTAATCCGAGATATGTACCTTATATTTTATTTGCGAGCATATACGGCTAATATAGCGCGAAAGCGAGCTCCAAATGCGAAGCAACGCCATCCGCACCTACTAAACACTCAACAACAACATGAGAATCATGCATATATGAAAATAGTATCAATATACAACATATAGCAACATAGCAACTACATGTGCCAATATAGCAAATGCAACAAAACAACAAATGCAACCATCAACCAACTCAATATTCATTCATATTCTCATTAATATTCAATGAATTGATTTTCAATTTAAATCATATTTGATTTATTTACATTGGATTTACTAACATTCATTCATATTCAATTTTAATTAGTTTGCATTCACTAATTAAATCCAATTCACATTCAATTCTATTCAAATTTATTTACTTCTAATTTGAATTCAATTACATATTATCCATTTGAATTTAATCACATAGCTTCCAATTTCGCTAATTCAATTTCATTAACACTTAATGAATTATATACAATCAACTAATAATCATATAACAACCAATGTATATTCAACACAACCAAATTTATTCACTTTACATTCAATTTGGTTCAGCACTTTTAATTCCAATTGGATCATATTAAATTGACTTCCATTCAATTTATTCAACTAGCTTTTAATGAATTAACACTTATATATTCATTATTTCATATCAATTGTTTACATTCGATTGATTAACATTCAATTCATTTATCAATTCAATTGCTAATTCCTTTAACAATTTAAAGTTGAATTTCATTTATATAACTCAAGTTCAAATTCTTAATGACTTCATTTCATTAATTCACTTACTAATTTATTTCGACACCAAAATCAACTTTATTCAACATCACTTAAAGTTATATTTCATTCCAAACACCTTTTATTTAATTTAACTTAAGTTTTCACTTATAAATCCAATTCAAATTCCAATCCTATTTAACTTTTTACCAAAGCTAAATTTATTAACTCCTATCATAAGTTCAAAACTTATTTCACTTATATTCATCATCTTATAAGTTATACAACTTATATTCAACAATTACTACTTGGATTTTATGATTTACTTATACTTCCTTTAATTTAACTCCATCCTTTAAGTTAAATTTATTCTATCGAAATTCAATTTGTATAAGTTATCAACTCATTTATCATTTCCATAATATTTAAATAGGATTCCAGAGTCCTTTCAATCTTTCAAAACCATTTTTTTTAAATCAATTCAAATTACCTTCTGAATTTCCAAAACCAAATCCAAATTTTCCAAATAACCTTCTTGTAAACAATTTGGCAGCAATCCCTTTTTTGAAAACCCGAAAATGAACACCGATGTTGTCATGATCATCATCGGAATTATTTTCCAGCGACCGAAAAGAGTTTAGAGCTTTAATTTCTCCAAAACAATTTTCCAAATTATCAAATCCTTTCAAAACACTTCTCTGGAATTTTATTTTCAGAATATAAATCACATTTATAAGTCTTTTACTTATATAATTTCACTTCTTACATATAAGACTATTTCACAAGTGTAAATTATTTTAATTATAATTCCATACTTATAATTCATTTGCTTATACAATATTCTTTTAAAAATTGTTGTTATTATTCAACAACCAAACAATCATTTCATATACACTTTAATAATCCTGAAAAATTATTCCTTTATATATAAAATATAATCAAGTTAAAATTATTTCATTTACCCAATTTAAAACGATATCGTGTCAATTTGTTCTGTACAAGTGTTTAGAGATCCCTATCAACAACGTTAATTACTTGTGTTGACCAAAATCCATATACCACTCAACAAACCAATCATCACCATATAAAACAATTTATATTCACTAACGAATACGCACTTGTATCTATTATTACACTCACACTCATTCTAGAGTACCGCTGACTCTATCTCTAATGAGTAATTCCCAACAGAGCCATGGTTGTCGCTTAACCTTATGCTCTGATACCAAATGTAACGTTTGGGATTTTTCGTTGCCGAAAAACCGAAATGTTAGGGTTAAAGAAGAAGAAAAGGTAGAAGAAAGAGAGAAAAAGATAGAACAGAACAGAAAGAAATAACAGAACAACATCAGAATCTCACAATTCGCAGCGGAACAACATATAATAAATAAATGAATAATCTTTAAACAAAGAACTATATCAGTTATTACATTACATCACATTACATTACATCATCAGAGTGTACAACAACAACAACAATAACAATAACAACAACAACAACAAACAGCGGAAAAGGAATACTATATACTAGTAATACGCCATGCCATCCAGCTTGCCTCCAGCAACTCCTGAATATCCTGATAAAGCTTAACTCTTGACTGCCCGTGTAGAAATTGGTGGGCACCCAGAGTTTAGGAAGGAAAACAATAAACTCCGAGTCAGTCATGTGACTGGTGTGAGAACTCAAAACAGTTTATTTATCTTTAAAATCAAAATAGAGGAATACTTTTTAAAGTCAATTCGCAATGCTTTTAAAAATGAGACTACCATAAGGCCTCCCGCACACACACACACAATGCAAACGCAGAATCGGAGGAGATTTCTCATTATGATAGTCAAAGATGCTTGATACGCATTAAAAGAAACATTTGATATTGTTACTAGTGCATAATGAGGAAAACATTTCAAAAGTAGAATATTAATCTTAGCCAGCATAGACATTTCGAACTATGCCTACTATTGCTACCATCTAAACAGTGGTGACCACCATAAGTAAATGGCAGGTTCTACAACTAAAACCGTACAGGGTTTCGTATTGGGAATTGGATTTCCAATAAATGGTCAGGCCAAGGAACTTCCCATTGCCACATGGAAACGCCTCTGGAATGACGTCCCGAGAACCAAACCGGATCTCTGCCAACACAAGGCCGGGTTACCCCTAACTGGGTAACTACTGACACGAATATGTCATCCCCCGATGGTAACCGATCTATCCGAGGATCCTCGATTTCCATCAACCACAAAATATGCAGCAACAACATAAGTTAAATATCTGGGCTCCATACCATGATACTACCTCTATCCAGAAGGAATGACATAAACTAAAGGGGCGCTACCCCCTAATAACCTTGCCGCATCCTTCCTGTTTTGACAATTTCCAGGGTGTGAGGTCCGACGAAGTCTCGTCCACAAAGCCACGCTTTATACAAAAGCCGTGCTTTAGGTCAACAAATGATCATAGAAATGATCACCAAGATAAATGATCAAATAAATGATCCTATCACAAATGATCATAGAAATGATCATTTCACAGCAACACTCAGCATGCCACACTACCAAATTGGGAGTATATCACTAATAACCTTCAACTATACAACCTCTGAGCTCATACGTCTCAGAGAAGGGTGTTAAGCTAAGAGAATAAATTCTCTTCCACCAACAGAAATATATTTGAAAGAAATCAGCTTTATATCTCAACTTGTAATGTCAGACATACAATCCATACAAGTCTGTTCCGGGATCGAACAGAACCGAAGGCACTTCCAAAGAAGTCCTTGCAATCTGGATATTCACAAATCACGACCGGACTTCCTATCACTAAGGGTGATAAAACCTCTATATCGGAGATCAGCCGATGTAGAGTAACTCGACGGTAATCCTTCCGTTTTCACAAACATCCGGTCTTCAACACCGGTCATCAAATGCAATCCATAACGACGTATCACATATTCAGAATGGGTTATACGACCCCAAGGTCCTTTCTCGGATAACCTGAATAGTGAGCGCTTATTCAAAAATAAGTGTGCCATTCAAATTCAAACAATCACAACAAATACCTATTTACAGGTAAATATTGATAGTCGGATTATTTAACTATCAATAAGCATGCTCAACATCACCAGATTCCAAATAATTTTTCAAATTATTTATTTTTCAAAATATCTTTACAAGATATATATATATATATATATTTCCCACACTTCAACATTTGAAAACTAATTTTCAAATCACTTTTCACCTTTACCACTTTTGAAAACAAACTTCAATCAATTTCCTTATGCGAAATACTTTCAATCCAACATGGTTCATTTAAACCAATTTAAATAAATCCTTGACGATTTACTTTATATTTACGTTCCAAATCCGTAAATTAATTCCCACACTTCAAAAATAAATCAACATTTATTTTTAAACAAATTCCCGTTTTCATTAATAAATTCCATAGTGAATTTACATTCCAAAATATTTATGAATATACGATTTCGATTATTCATTTTCAATTTATCTTCAAAAAGATAAATTCTCAAAACATTTCATTTCACATTGGAAAAACATTTCCATACTTATTTATTAATAAATAATTCACAAATCCATTTATTTTCAATACTTAGAAAATATTCCATATACTTAATATCGAAATTAAGTATATATTTCATTCTTTAAGAAATCATTCTCTTAAACACATTTGTTTGGGCCAAAACGAATATTACGTAAAACATCGTTACGACGACCCAAAATCACTAGTATAAGGATTCAAAGTTTAAATAGATATATAAATCCCAATACTACACAAAACATTTCCTTTCGGAAACCATTTACTATAACAACAGTGTTATAGTCCACCATTTCCTTCTATTTCTCGAAAACGTCTATTTCAACAATGAATGTTGAAATCTATGTATTCGATACTTAATGCATTTTAAAACGTCTTTAAAATCATTAACTTAATTTCATAATGTTCCTTCCCCAAAAACATATCCATTTCATTTAATAATATATTCACTGTCCAAAATCGTGAATATAATTCCTTTCATATATTCCTATATCCAACTTATCAAATTCAATTGATTTCGGATTTACAAACAACGTTTATAAACTCCATTTCTATTTATATGCTTCGATTTATAAATCTCATCATTAACAAATTCCATTTATATCTCATTTAAATGCCAAAATCCGATTTATAAGATAATTACTTATAAATCTTCTATTTTACAAAATCTATTCATTTTATAACTTCACAATTTATAAATCTCATTCACTTATGAATCCATTATACTTCATTTTTAACACTTATAAAAAACTTCGTTTTATAATTCCAATATTTTTAATTTATAAATATCCATTTTATAAATCTTTTATACACATCGTTTTTGATAATTCAAAAAACCCAATTTAAACCAATTTATAAATTAATTAACTATTTATTTCCAAAAATCTCATTTCGGTTATATTTCTCAAAAAATCTAAATTTTTATAACATAAAAATTTATAACGTTTTAATTATTTAAAATGAATCAGTTCAAAATTTAATAAAAATATATACTTTGAAAAATCACTTTAAAATTCCCTTTAAAACCAAAATCATTATTTTTAAAACTTCAGAAATGGATCCGATGATGCAGCAGCACCAAATAGTCAATCACGACATCCAAATATCGTATATCGATATGATAATCAACAAATATCAAAATATCTGTAAATAAATCAATATAGTTGAGGAATCCAGTTGGATCCCTCCAACCTGTTTCCCTACATCCACAAACATTAGCACAATACCAATTCCGCTCTAGTACGGAATTATCGCGGTATATGGGATTTATAAAATATTATCCGCTTAATAGACGGCGCAACAGGGTCTCATCCGCTATAAAATGCGGGAAATCAACAACTGCAATATATACATATGCCAATATATATATATATAAATATATATATATATATTGCTATAATATATAATACCAATTTCACTGTTTATGAAATATTCGCGGTATATGTTTTTAATAAATAACATCTGCTTACTAACGGCGCATAATGTCTATTTCAACAATCAATAGATAACAATCATCATTCAAACATGCATTCAAGAATTTTAAATCTAACTATTTAAAATTAAAATCGAAACCGATTCGATTGAGTGAGAAGTTCTCACCTCGCTTTCAATTTTGTTTCAGCTTTTATTTCGAATAAAATTAAACGCGTGTTTAATTTTATCCAAATTTTTCGCTTGCTCCAATCAACTCCAATCCAATTGCATAGCATAGTATTCATCAATACGAACCCAACACAACTGGTTTCGTCAGATTCCGACCTCGCATGAATAAGTTATCATATTTCAAAGATTTTACAAATTTTAATATAAATTATTATATAATTCCTTTTACATTTCAATCTCTGCAAATCTGGGCCGTTCGATTTCACCCAGGCCCAAGCCCGTGCGTGCGTTCCCCTCCCCTATCTTCCTTCACGCGATTTACTTCTACAGGCCGAACCCAAAACTCACCCCAAAACCCTAATGCACGCGTCCCATTCCACCACTTTTAGCTCGATCAAGAAATGCCATTCGAAAGTTCATCATTGCTCAACTCACGGCCTGAAGGGCTTGAAGCTCGGCCCCATAGTTTCCTCGCAAATCATGCTCGAACGTCTCTCCTTTGTCGCTCGATTCTGACCTCCACGTTGCGAATTAGGCGATCACAGCCGTTGGATCCGTAGATCTCACGTAGCTCTACGATTTACTAGTTGGAACATTTTTGTATAGATTGATGGATTAAGAGATAGTGGGAAGAGATGTTTTGAATGACGGTAGCCATTGAAACAAACGGCGGCTGAAACAAATAGGAATTAGGATTTTATAATTTTTCTTATTTTTGTGAATTTAAGGTCTATTTATAGGAAATTTTTGAACACTATTCATCCGGGTTTTCCAAACTCCGATTTACGCGCGGTGACCAACGTTTCTAGGGTTTATCCCGCGTTCCGGACGCAATGGAATAGGTTTCGGAAGCTAATTCGATCATCTGTGCGAGGTATGGCAATAAACGATCGATTTAAAATTAAACCGATTAAACGATTTTCTAGGCGTTTTAGATTGCACCGGACAAACGGTAAATCCAATTGACATGAAATTTGAAACCTTACAATAATATCACATTACGGATCCGACGAAACTGGTTTCGTCGAAATCCGAGACTTTTTGAAAAATGACTATTTTAACTCGCCAAATTAATATTAAAAACTAAGCTAGTAAATATAGAAGTTTAGCTTCATGTCCCATAACCACTTGCTTAACTTAAATATTTACGAACAAACTGTAAATCTTCACTAATAAAAATGTCACAAGAGGTTCAATCGAACAAGTCCAAGAATTAACCGACGAAGTGAACGCAAGCGTTTCATACCACTTGTTTTACTAAGTCGTTTAATTAGATTTCTCATCCGAGTGAGGTAAAGGCTTGCATATACTAATAGATTGGAAAACGGTTTAAGAAAAGACTTTTGTTATTAAAAATAGAGTTGAAATCATTTTGTTGAAAGAGTTTTGATATTTACTACTAGTTTTGAAACCTTTATATTTTAAAGTGACAAATCACAGAAGCGATTGTAGAAACAATCAATCACAAAGGTCACATTCGAAGATGTGATAAAAATCCAAGGAAATCAGCTCAGCAAGTTCTGTTGAATATTTTTCAGATAAGATCCCCTACGGAGGGGGGGTCCAGGGGGGGTGGCAACCCCCAAGGTGGGGGTGCGGGGGCAACGCCACCGCTTACGGGGTTCGACCTGCCCGGTCAGGTCGCGGGGGTCCAGGGGGCAGCGCCCCCGGCGGGGTGCGGGGCAGCGCCCCGTCCAAAACGGTACGACTTAGTGAAGACAAAATGAGGTCTAACGACCTAAGAGGGATAGGGTCGAGCGACCTAATGGTTGCGACCTAGGGGTCTAAGGGGCACGACCTAGTGGTCCAGCGACCTAAAGGGTATAGGTCATGCGACCTAAAATGGGTTCGCGACCTAACACTCAAACGACCTAAAGAAATTAAGGAGCCGAGCGACCTATAATAAGCAGTGACCTAAGAAGAAACGAGGCCCAACGACCTAGCGACCTAAGGTCATACGACCTAGCGACCTAAAGCCATACGACCTAACGACCTAAGGTCATACGACCTAGTGCAACACGCGACCTAAAAGGTACGCGACCTAATGCGGCCGAGTGGTTTAAGGTCGGAGACGACCTACGACCTATAAAGGTGGACGGTTGAGCGAGCTAATGAGGTCCAGAGTCGAGCGACCTAGCGACACGGTGTGTTGAGCGACCTAACGAGGTCAATGTTGAGCGACCTAACAAGGTCCAGAGAAGGGCGACTTAAAAGAGGCGCGACCTAAAAGAGGCGCGACCTAACTCAAACAAGCAGGGCGATTTAAAAGAGGCGCGACCTAAAAGAGGCGCGACCTAAAGGAGCGCGACTTAATGGGTTATATGACCCAACGACCTAAGCCACTAACTCGCGAGCGACCTAAGTCCTAGGTCGTGAGCGACCTAACTGCGAGTGAGCAAAAATGGCCAGAGTCAAAGCAGAGCGACCTAACGACCATACGACCTACGACCTAAAAGGCTTGCGACCTACGACCTAAAACCGAGTGAGTCAAATACGAAGGCCGTGACTTTTCCACCCCGAGCGACCTAATGAAGACAGAACGACCTAAGAGCAGTTTTTCACCAAAAACACTAAAAATTGGAGTTTTTCGCCAATCCAATCCAAACCAAATGCAAATGTGCATGCAAAAGTGATAGGGAATCATTCCCAACAGTCCAATATAGTTATAGACTAGATTTGTGAGATAAAAATCTCACCTTTGCTCCAAAACCCAATGAAAATGAAGAACAAAGCTTGAAGGCAAATGGAGAAGCAACCACAAGCTTGAATCCGATGTCTTCTTCTTGAATTTGGAGTTGAATGTTGGAGTTGCAATAAAACAACGACTTTGGAGTTTTAATTTCTCATTCCATTCACCATTTTTGTTGAAGCTTTAGTGTTAGGAAATGAAATGAAGCAATGAAGAAGAAGGGGGGTGGAACTTGGGCCTAATGGGCTAAAAGTCCAAACCAAAGGCTCGAGTGAAAAAGTGGTGAAATTCCACTAACCCCAAACATATCAATATTTATACTTAGAAGATTGCAAACGACGTTTCGAACTCAATGGAAGTGGTCTCGAGTCCTAATTTGACCGTTTGCAAAAAGTAGCTTCGGACCAAAATCCGATTAACGATAAAATATTTAAATAAAATATTTAAATATAAAAATCGATAAATATGCGGGTTGTTACAGTCGGTATGTCGGATTTCCTCTTGAAATAAAAAGCATGCTATACTATCTGACATATCGGTGCTCGCACGAAGATGTTACACGGATGGTCGCTCCTCAACAGCCTTATTCTCCGCGCTAGTTGACAGCATTACTCCGTAGTGTTCTTGGCTAGCGTGGGTATAGAGGTGGGGCGTCACACGGCGTTTCCTTTGAGGTAAATACGTGGATTCGACTCCCGTGAGTTGGCATAAGGTAGCTAAAACAAGAGCGATCGACGGGCTACAAAGGTAACACCTTTTATCGGACACATCCCTTCGATATTATACATTAACTTTTGGATTTATTCGCCACTTTTGATTTTTGATTTGGGGGTGTGGCTCGAGGTGGGCGGTAGCTGCGCGCTATGCATTACCACCGGCCCGAAAGCTAATTGGTATATCTACCCTAACATTGCCTAGTTGTGTCGTGTCACCTACCCTAGCGCGCCTTATACGATTTTGATTTGTACCATACCTATGGAGTGCCCTTTGACGACGCCCAGTATAGGGGAGATTACAGTACTGTATAGACTATGGGAATATATTATGTGTTAAGGGCATATGGGTAACCCCTTAACGCTATTTAAAAGTAAGTTTATTTTACTAATAGACACTATTATAATAATGAAATATTACTACATAGTAGATAGTTTAATGGATCCTTAGGAGATGTGAATCCCGAGCATCTCTTAAGTTACTACACTCACGTTAGGCACTGGATAGGAGATGTGAAATCCCATAAACATCTCTGACGCCGTTTCACTCTTATTATTTATTGTTGATTTAACTTACATAAGATCTTTTAGTTCTGACTCGAGTGTTTTGTCTTTTCAATTCGCTCGAGTCAGCCTAAGCATTTCAGGATTTGAAGACCTTAATCTGGAGGACGAAGACGATGATTTATTATTATTATTTATTATAGTATTCCACTACATTCCTACTGTTTCCACTGCATTGTTATTGATTATTCTCTGGTATGTGTAACTCTAATATTTATTGTATAAGTATAATCAAATATTTTGTCAAATAGCTTCATGAACTGTTTATTTGATTATTATATTTTATCATTCCGCTACAAGATTCTATTTTGTTTTTTCTTTTCTTTTTTCTTCTTTCTCTGCTTTTTCTTATTTACCTCATAACAATCCGCCCTTCTGTATGGTTTAAGTCTGGCGTGTGTGGTTTATCGTTGATTTAAAGCATACAAAAAGGCGGGACGTTACAAATTATTCATGAATTCTTTAAAAGCATTTAATATTCTTTAAAAACATTTAATCTTTTAACCTTTGATATTTGCAACATAGATTAATTACTTTAAATTAAGTAATTATCCTTTTAATTACATTATTAAATAAAGGTTCATTTTAAAACATTTTAAACTTAATTAAATTTAAAATAATTTATTTAAAACCTCAAGCTAACCCCAATGTTGAATAAAATAATTATTATATACTAGAATTAATTAAGAAGTTGTTTAACTTTTTACCACTTGTTTTATTCAAAATTTAAAACTACTACAATACGAAACCCGAGACAATTTCCAGCTATCTCGAGCACAACTTCGAGATTCACCTGTACAAAACTTTATCCACCCCAAGCCCACTATTTTTTTTTCTTTCTCGTATAATTTTTTTTAAAACAGCTGCTGCACATGATGCAACTCGAAGGCAAACTCGAGCTCAGACCAATGAAATCAATTTCAAACGGACTTGTCGTTTGATCGTGCCGAAACGCCTAGAAATGAATGAAATTGAAATCAATTTGAAATAACTTGATTTTAGCATAACTTCTTCATACGATGGAATTTGAACTTGGAACATGTTCCATTGCGTTTAAAATATTTAAAAACATATATTTTGATATATGGGTTGACCCATTTTCGTTCTGGAATTGAAACAGGCTTTTCGGGTCAATTATCGTTACAAACTCAAACCAATCGGGCTCATTCCTTTCTATTTTGTTATGTCTATATATATCGTTATAAACCCTAGCAGCCTTTATATTTCTCATTTCTGTACGTACCGAAATTTCTGTTGCTCCTCTACCTCAATGGCCGAAAACCCTAATCTTCCCAATCCAATTTCAATTCCCCAAAAAACAAAAAAATATTTTGCGGATCTGCAGAAACTTCGGGTCGCGCTACGAGTTTCAGAGGTAAAAACCCAGCATCAACTTCGGGTCGCGCTTCGAGTTTCAGAGGCAAAAACCCAGCATCAACTTCAGGTCACGAAGAAAATGACTCGGGTCACTCCGGGTCATTTTGGCAAAAAACTCAGAGCAAGCACCGGGGATATGAGATGGTGGACCTAAGTTGAACCCAAAGTCGACCCTAGACCAGAATTTTCCAATCTTCTAATTTTCATAACTTTTTCATACGAGCTCGAATTCATGCGCGGTTTGTTTTGCTGGGATCGTATTAAAATTATAAACATTTTGACACTGGCTTGGACGAATTCTGAGACCGTTCAAATTTTGGACTTTTTTGAATTTAAATTCAATTTAAATTCAAAGGTGAGTGTTTTGACCCACTCATAACTTCTAAAATTTCTTACATTTGTTAAATTGATTTATGATGTGATTTGAAATTTATTTATGACTGTTGGCATATTTTTAGTCATCATCTCAGTTAAATTGAATTTATTGAATTAAATTGTTATTTAATTTATTATTGCATATAAACTACCAGTTAATTTGTTATTCAATATATTGTTGCATATAAACTGCCAGTAAAATTCTTGTTAAGTATTATCTGTTCTTTATTGTTATTGATTGAATTGGATGATGATTGTGATAAATGTTTGATGATTGATATTGGATGAATGGATGTTGTATTTTATATCGTTATAAACTGCAAGTTGTTAAGGATTTTTATTTTTCTAGATTGCGGTTTGAAATGATATATAATCGTATTTATGTTTTAAATTACAGATTGAAATGATAAATATCTGTTTCACTGACCATATGATAGAAAATTATATACAAACACCGTGATCTATATATATAAAAATATTTTGAAATTGATTTCTATGGTTTTTGGAAAGAAATACATGGTTTTATATAAATACTGATTTTAGATATTACATAAATGCTATTTTATATATATTGTCAAATTCTTGACTTGAGTTATGTATAAATTTGTTGATATAAATAACTTTAATAGAAAAGTTTGATTTTATTTATAATATAATATGGTTAAGTATATATTTAAATTATATTTTAATATATAATTTATAATGATTTCAACAAATTAAGGTTGAAAGATAAATTGAAAATTGATTTGAAATTGTATTTAATTGAGAATTTTATTTAATAAATATCAATTTGGGACTCATTAAATTTGAGATTTTAAAGAATATGATTTCTAAATCGATTTTTTGTTTAAGGTTATATAAATGAATATATCAAGTTTGAATAAAGTGAGGGAAATATTCAGTTATTTGAAATTGGAGTTTATTTGAATGATATTGGAATTACTAAGTCAATATTTCAAAACTAAATAATAGTAAACTGAATTTGATATACATATATATAGAGTTAAAAATTTTAGTTTTGAAGTGTTGAATATTGAAAGCTTCGAAATCTACCGAAATGGTTTATTTGGAGGTTCGAATCTATATTTGAAATCGATATAAATTGAAATGGTTTATTGAAAACTGAAAGTGAGTTGAAAGTTATGAATTGAGATTTAATTTAAAGTGAATAAAATAGTGAAGTTGAGGAAATTATTTTGCTTTATATAGTAAATTTTAAATTTAAACTATTTTATTTTATATACTATTTGGATATCCAAACCGTTTAAGTGGTGGAAGTTATGGTTTAGAAGTTACGAAATTCAAGGTATTATGTTTTGAAAGGTTATATTTCAAGCATTTGGTTTCAAAATATTATAATTTTGAAAGTATTATGGTTTTAGAAAGGATATATTTGAAATGAAAATGATATCGTATTGATTTGGTTTTGAAAGGAAAATGATATATGGTTTTAAAGAATAAACTATTTGAAATTGACCGCAGTGTTATAATAACATTTGGTCGTTAAAGAGACCAGGATCGAAAGTTGTCATACTCTCTGCCAACTCCGAAAACCACTTTAACAACCGTGTACGCGGTGGAGATTCCAGAATGAAGTAGGATGGCGGCGGCGTTCCTTTGAGGTATATACGTGGACCCGACTCCCGTGAGTTGGTATAAGGTGGCTAAAACAGGAGCAATTGATGGGCTAAGAAGGTAGCACCTTTTATCGGATACACTCCTTCGTACCATTCTATTACTTTTGATTGATTTGGGCCCTTTTGATTTTTGGGGTGGGGCTTGAGGTGGGTGGTAGTAGCTGCTACGCATTACCACCGGTCCGGAAGCGTAATTAGTATATCTACCCTGGCATTGCCTAGTTGTGCCGTGTCACCTACCCTAGCGAGCCTTATACGAGTTTGATTTGTGTCGTATCTATGAAGCATCTTCTCGTAGCCTCCCGATCAAGAGGTACACAGGTGTTGTATAGACTATTGGCACTATTACGTGTTAAGGTGGAAAATGTAAAGCCTTAACGCTATTTAAAAGTAAGTTTATTTTACTATATACGTTATTATATTAGCGAAATATTACTACATAGTATATAGTTTAACGTATCCTTAGGAGATGTGAATCCCGAGCATCTCTTAAGTTGTTGCACTCACTTAGACACTGGATAGGAGATGTCAAATCCCGTAAACATCTCTGACGCCGTTCCACTCATACTTATTTCTGTTGATTTAACTCACATAAGATCTTTTAGTTCTGACTCGAGTGTTTTGTCTTTTCAATTCGCTCGGGTCAGTCTGAGCATTTCAGGGTTTGAAGATCTTATTTCTGGAGGACGAAGACGAAGATTGTATTATTACTATTATTTATTATATTATTCCACTGCATTCATACTATTCCGCTGCATTATTTATTATTATCTGGTATTTGTACTCTGATATGTGTTGTATAAGCAAAATTAAATGTTTTGTAAAACAGCTTTATGAACTGTTATTTGATTATTATATTTTGTCATTCCGCCGTGAGATTCTGTTTTATTTCTTTCTCTGCTTTTCTTATTTACCCCATAACGATCTGCCCTTTTGTATGGTTTGAGTCTGATGTGTGTGGTTTATCATCGATTTGAAGCATACAAAAAGGGGGGATGTTACATCTGGTATCAGGGCTTTGGTTTAGCGATAAGCCTTAGCTTTGTAAGGTATGACTCTTTACTAATAAGGCAGTAATACCCTATGATGAGTCGTTGAGTATATATATATATGAGAGAGCGTATTTATTAGTGTTATAAAAAGTTTTATGTTGTGTTAATTTGTTCCGCTTTGTATTTATAAATTATTGTTGGTGAATGGGACGCTATGACATAAATAGGGATTTCTAAACACTTAATAGGACAGACCGACACAATATTAGTTTTGAATGTAGGTAAATGAAATAATTTTGCCTATTATATTTTCTATATATAAAATAAATTTTATAAAGGTTATATTTGGTTGTAATATATTGCTTGTTAGGCAGTGAAATTTATAAATATTGACTGGAAATTTTAGAACTTAAGTTCCGGGATTTTGAAATTTCTTTTGAATGATTTTGGAATATAGTAATAATATTAGTGGAAGTATTTTCTGATATAAATATTTCAATACAAATTGAAAGAATTGTTTTAAAGAAATTTTGGAAAAAAAGTTCTGTACTCCCATCTCTATCGTTGGAAAATAATTTCGGTGATGAGTGCACGCATTATCGACATTCATTTTCGAGTTTCGAAGTGGAAAGACTACTGTAGTAGTTTTCCTACAGATTTATTTTGATAAACAAATGTAAATTTCAATTTTTTTTAAATATGGTTGGATATATAAACTGTAAGTATATACATATGTCTATTATTTTAAAATGATTTGAAATTTAACCCGATATTTATTTCTTAAGTTTCCATTAATTAATAGTTTCAATTATTTTAGTGAAATGGGTCGTAACTAATTAATAATTGGAATCTCTAATTAAAATAAGAGATTAAATTCTAGGTTATAAATGAAATTTCAATAAAATTGAAATTGTAACCTATTAACAAAGAATATGATTATTGAACATCAAATTAGTTAAAAGAAATGAGAAAAACTTGTATAACTTTCAATTACATTCTTAAAGGCACATATATAACTTACTGAATATTAAAAGTTCTAATGTTTAATAAGGAAATGTAATAGGATATTATACAAGTAAAAATTTGAAATAATGAAAGTATTCAATGAAATTATTTAATAAATAAGAATTTGATGTTGTAGTTTTTATAAACTTGTGTTATAATTGAAATATTACTATAGTAAATTGTGATAGAAAGTAAGTATTATAAGAAAGTAATTAAAAACTTAAGTAGATGAATTGATATGCTAAGAAATTGAATTGAACATGAATATTATAAACAAATGAATGTAAATAAATGAAGTTATGCAATAATGAATGAATGAATGAATGAATGAATATAATGCAATAAAAAGAAACTAACATGACCTTAATAAATGAAAATGAAAATGAATAAATGTAAGTAGTAAATGAAAGTAAATGAAATAAACACTGAACGAGTGGATGGAAATGAAATTTTGCAAGAAATAAATGTAAATTAAAAAGATAAATCATTATATGAATGAAAGGGAAATCAAACAACAAATGTTTTGAAATGAAATTAATAAGACTGAACCTGATCTACTGTTTAGAATTGTTGTTTGTTTGCTTTATGGTTGTTTGGGCAAGGATACTTTAAATTCGTTTCGATGTATGAATAATCTATTTAGTTTCATCTAAGACTGTTGAGTAAATGGTGCACTTAGTAGTTTATTTTCCATTCCGCACAATTTAAAGTTTTAAACCCGAACAACTATTTGTTTTGTTTGATGTGAATGGATACTTGATTTGTGTTAATTGTATATGATGCTTGTATGTTGGTTGCAAGTGATGGTTGTTTATATTGATTGTTCGTTAGTGGTTGAAACGACTTTAAATATTTCATTTTATATAAGTATTAACTCTTTGGATTATGTAAGTGAAATACAGGTTATGGAAGCAATTGCTACTGCTTTTGGTTACATAATTAAGCGTTAATTGCCCGACAAATAGGTATGTTCTCGGATTACGGTTTTATAGCGTTATTATATTGTTTTTTCCATTGTTAGGGACATATTATTTTGAGATATTATGATATATATATTATTATATTTGATATCATATTTTCTCCCAAGCCTCTCCGTAGAAAGGAGACTCTACCGAGACTTTTCGTAAATTTTGGACATAGAAAATTTTTGAATTTTTTTCAAACTTTATTAATTTGAGTATAAAAAGATTTAACGGTTATAAAATTAGTATATTTTATTTAAATAATTAATTTTGTAAATTTATTGGTTTATAAAGTTAATATTTTTGAATAAGATGTATTGTTTACTAATTCCTTCTTTTCCTCCTTTTTCCTTTCGGGGACGAAAAATTTTGAGTGGGAGAGAGTGTAACGACCCGCAAATTTCGATAATTAAATTGGTTAATTTAATACGATTTTTGTAATTTAATTTAGAAAGAAAAAAAAAATTTGTAGTTATAGTGAGGTGAATGTTAATTTGAAATGTAGCAATGATAATTAAAGCTAATTATTGATAGTTTGAATGAAATTACAATAAATGAAATAGTGCAAGTGTTATACTAGGCTATAAATTGGATATAAGAATACAAACGTAAATATTGAATTAATTAATGAATTAATATATAATGAATGGTAATTGAATAAAATCAATGCTTTGTAAGTAATTTTAATATTGGTTTGGAAATGATAAACATATAAGAATGCGATTGAGAGTTAATGGCAACAATTATTATAAGTTACATATATATTTAATCCGTTAAATTGAATTGCAATTAATCACAACAAATGTAATTAAATATTATGTTAATGTAAACTAGGTTAATATTTAGAGGTAATGTTAATTTTATTTATAATAATATGATAATTGGAAATAAAAAGAATGGAAATCAAGATTTATTTATTCATTCGAATTTAAATTATAGTAATTGGGTTAATTACAAATAAACGAAATTAAAATTTTAAACTAATAAATGGATTTTGGAATTTTAAATTTATAAATTTCTGAATTTAATAGAAATGTAATTTAACGCTGAAATTAATGAATGAGTCAATATTAAAGTGACATCTAAATTGTGTTAAATTATGGTGAATGTCCAAGTAATTTAAAATGAGAGAAATTATGATTTATTAAATTTGAATTGAAATTTAATTTAATTAATTTAATATTAATCTATTTAATTAACTGGAAAATAGCCATTTTGGCCACTAACTCGAATTTCAACGAAACCAGTTTCATCGGATCCGTAACGGTGAATTATTATAGGATTTCAAGTTTCGTAGCGATCGGACTTGTCATTTGATCGTGAGGGCTCGAAACGTCTAGAAATTAATGAAACTGAAATCAATTGAAATCAATTTGAAATAACTTGATTTCAGCATAACTTCTTCATACGATGGAATTTGGACTTGAAACCTATTGTATTACGTTTAAAATATTTAAAAACATATATTTTGATATATGGGTTGACCCATTTACGTTCCGGAATGGAAATGGGCTTTTTGGGTCAATTATCGTTAAAAACTTAAACCAATCAGGCCCATTCCTTTCTATTTTGTTCTGCCTATATATATATCGTTATAAACCCAAGCAGCCTTTCTATTTCTCATTTCCGTACGTATAGAAATTTCTGTTGCTTCTCTTCGTCAATGGCTGAAAAACCTAATCTTCCCAATCCAATTTCAATTCCAAAAAAACAAACAAAAAACAAAAAATATTTTGCGGGTCTGCAGAAACTTCGGGTCGCGCTTCGAGTTTCAGAGAAAAAAACCCTACACAACATTAGGTCAGGAAGAAAATGATTCGGGTCGCTCCGAGTCATTTTGGCAAAAACTCAGAGCAAGCACCGAGGATTTGAGGCGGTGGATCGAAGTTCAACTCGAAGTCGACCCTGGACCAAAATTTTCCAATCTTCTAATTTTCATAACTTTTTCATACGAGCTCGGATTCATGCACGGTTTGTTTTGCTGGGGTTGCATTAGAATCGCAGACATTTTGGCGCTGGCTTGGATGAATTCTGAGACCGTTCAAATTTTGGACTTTTTTGAATTTAAATTCAAGTTAAATTCAAAGGTGAGTGTTTTGACCCACTCATAAATTCTAAAATTTCTTACGTTTGTTAAATTGATTTATGATGTGATTTGAAATATATTTATGACTGTTGGCATATTTTTAATCATCATCTCAGTTAAATTGAATTTATTGAATTAAATTGTTATTTAATTCATTATTGCATATAAACTACCAGTTAATTTGTTATTTAATTTATTATTGCATATAAACTGCCAGTAAAATTCTTGTTAAGTATTATCTGTTCTATATTGATGTTATTGATTGAATTGGATGATGATTGTGATAAATGTTTGATGATTGATATTGGATGAATGGATGTTGTATTTTATATCGTTATAAACTGCAAGTTGTTATGGATTTTTATTTTCCGGGATTGCGGTTTGAAATGATATATAATCGTATTTATGTTTTAAATTACGGATTGAAATGATAAATATTCGTATCACTTGAGATTGGATAGAAAATTATATATAACACCGTGGTCTATATATATAACAATATTTTGAAATTAATTTCTATGGTTTTTGGAAAGAAATACATAGTTTTATATAAATATTGATTTTAGATATTACATAAATGCTATTTCATATATATAGTCAAATTATTGATTGAGCTATGTATAAATTTGTTGATATAAATAAGTTTAATAATAAAGTTTGATTTTATTTAAAATATAACATGGTTAATTATTTATTTAAATTATATTTTAATATATAATTTAATGATTTCAATAAATTAAGGTTGAAAGGTAAATTGGAAATTAATTTGAAATTGTATTTAATTAAGAATTTTATTTAATAAAAATTGATTTGGGACTCATTGAATTTGAGATTTTAAAGAAAATGATTTCTAACTTGATTTTTTGTTTAAGGTTATATAAATGAATATTATATATATATATATATATCAAGTTTGAATAAAGTGAGGGAAATATTCAGTTATTTAAAATTGGAGTTTATTTGAATGATATTGGAATTATTAAGTAAATATTTCAAAACTAAATAATGGTAAACTTAATTTGATATATATATATATATATAGTTAACAAGTTTAGTTTTGAAGTGTTGAATATTGAAAGCTTTGAAATCTATTGAAATGGTTTATTTGGAGGTTTGAATCTATATTTGAAATCGATATAAATTGAAATAGTTTATTTAAAACGGAAAGTGGGTTGAAAGTCATGAAATGAGATTTAATTTAAAGTGAATAAAATTGTGAATTCGAGGAAATTATTTTACTTTATAAAGTAAAGTTTAAATTTAAACTATTTTATTTTATATACTGTTTGGATTTCCAAACCGTTTAAGTGGGGGAAGTTATGGTTTAGAAGCTATAAAATTCAAGGTATTATGTTTTGAAAGGTTATATTTCAAGCGTTTGGTTTCGATATATTATAATATATTTGAAATGAAAATGATATCGTATTGGTTTGGTTTTGAAAGGGCAATGATATTTGGTTTTAAAGAATAAACTATTTTGAAATCGACCGCGGTGTTATAATAACGTTGGTAGTTAAAGAGACCGGGATCGAAAGTTGTCATACTCTCTGCCAACTCCGAAAACCACTTTAACAACTGTGTATGCGTGGAGATTTCAGAATGAAATAGGATGGTGGCGGACTTCCTTTGAGGTATATACATGGACCCGACTCCCGTGAGTTGGCATAAGGTGGCTAAAACAAGAGCGATTGACGGGCTAAGAAGGTAGCATCTTTTATCGGACACACTCCTTCGATACCATTCTATTACTTTGTGATTGATTTGGGCCCTTTTGATTTTGGGAGTGTGGCTCGAGGTGGGCGGTAGTAGCTGCTGCACGTTATCACCGGTCTGGAAGCGTAATTGGTATATCTACCCTGGCATTGCCTAGTTGTGCCGTGCCACCTACCCTAGCGAGCCTTCTACGAGTTTGATTTATGTCGTACCTATAGAGCATCTTCTCGTAGCCTCTCGATCAGGACATACGCAGGTGTTGTATAGACTATTGGCACTATTTGTTAAGGTGGAAAATGTAAAGCTTTAACGCTATTTAAAAGTTAGTAGTTTTACGGATCCTTAGGAGATGTGAATCCCGAGCATCTCTTGAGTTACTGCACTCACGTTAGACACTGGATAGGAGATGTCAAATCCCGTAAACATCTCTGACGCTGTTCCACTCATATTTATTTCTACTGATTTAACTCACATAAGTTCTTTTTGTTTCGACTCGAGTGTTTTGTCTTGTCAATTCGCTCGGGTCAGTCTGAGCATTTCAGGGTTTGAAGATCTTATTTCTGGAGGACGAAGACGAAGATTGTATCATTACTATTATTTATTATATAATTCCACTATATTCATACTGTTCCGCTGCATTATTTATTATTCTCTGGTATGTGTAACTCTGATATGTGTTGTATAAGCAAAATCAAATGTTTTGTAAAACAGATTCATGAACTGTTATTTGATTATTATATTTTGTCATTCCGCTATGAGATTCTGTTTTGTTTTTTTCTTTCTCTCTTTTCTTATTTACCCCCACAACAACCCGCCATTTTGTATGGTTTGAGTCTGACGTGTGTGGTTTATCATCGATTTAAAGCGTACAAAAAGGCGGGATGTTACAAACATCGAAGAGGTTGACTTGTCACTATTCCAAAAGTTAAGAAGGGTCGTGAGACTGACTATGAGATAACACTACCTTGACTTCTCTGGCATTATTGTTAACCCAGGAATTGTACAAGTTTGAATCCAATGAGTGGTGGTGGGTATTCTTGACTTAATTTCCATACATGAGCGATGATGGGCATTCGACTATCGGTTACTTAACTTTCTTGATTTTTCATCACTCTAAGATGATGTGTTCCTTTTTTAGGCTTTGTTATCCTTTGTCTGAAATGACTAAATCCAAAGAGTTTATGGGCATCCAGCTATTTGGGGTTGCTCCCATTAAAAGGGTATTTCTCATCTCATCCGAGTTGGATTCGGTTACGCATTGAGATGTAATATATTCAAATACTCAAGAAGGTTTGGCGGAGTTCGGCTGGTACTTTTCCCGAGGAGGTCACCGAGTATATGACCTTCTCAAAATCATATTACTAGAGTTATAGTTCAAGGGGGCTGCACCCACCTAGTCGTTGTTGGAAATTTTCCTTTCCTTGTTTGATTCAAACCTTCGAATTGTTTTTCTGTAATTGCAACGGGAACAGTCAACCACTCTTCACGATGTTTATATATAGGTATTGTCTATTCTATCAAAGTGGATTGTTATCCCATTCTGTCTAGTTTGGATTTTGTTCATACCATTTCCATTCTTTCAAGTTTGGATCTTTTCGATTTGTTTCCTATTGTTATTTTCCATTCATATGTTTGGTTGTTGTTTATGTGGAAGGAAACCCATTCTGTGTTAGATGTGTGGTTCCATATATTATTGTTAAATACACCCCCTTTTGTTTCAGAGTTTTACATAAGCCAGACATATTATCTGACTCAAGTTGTTTATTTTCCAAAACTCTTGGGTACTTAATTATATTTGAGTAGTCTGAGAATTACAGGTTTCCCTTTGGAGCTCTTTAAAGACGGTGATCGAACAGGTGGCTCCTTAATATCTAGTTATTCATTTCCACTATATAATTATGTTGATATATTTGGTATTTGAAAAATATAAAGCCATAATGTATAGCTGCAAATTAGTTAGATGTAGTACTTTTTTTAACTCTAATAGCTTCAGGTAAAGTGTAACCTTTTGTACCATATATTTTTGTATTATGTGTAACTACCCCGTTGTGAGGTTTTACTATTATGTCTTGTTTGTACTTTATTTTAAACCCATGATAACTTGTCTTTTGGATGCTTGGGCAATGTAACTTAAATACTATGGATGTATCAAGTATCGTTTCTAGAAATCCAAAAGGTGGGTCGTCACATCCTTACTCGATGAAATTTCACCCACCTAATTTTAAAAATAACTAGATACGGAGATGAACAACTCTCCAGTTGATCACATTAGCTAGTTCCCTATGGTTTTGAAGATATGGATTTTTGAATATGTGAGTGAGGTTGTTTTCTTCTATATGTAGAGATTAGGTAAAAGAAGAAGAGAAAAGTAACGTGCCTGTATGTTCATAAATGCCGGCGATCAAGTCTGTGTATGTTTTTAGATTTTTCAGCAAGTCTATCCTTCATTTCAAGCAAATTTCAACATAATAATATGAGTACCATATACAAATCACAACCAAGCTACTAAAAACTTCACACAACCTTGATTCCATAAAACTATTAGCAAGATCAAAGCTTTCAAAATATTCATTTATTTCAAAAAGTAAGAACAAGTGTTTAGTGTTCTCACTTTTCCATATTGATGAAAATGCCAAAGATCTAAGCTTTCTTCCCTAGCAATCAACCCCTACACAATTACAAAATAAAATTTCAAACTTCAACTTAAAAACAGAAGATCTTCAAAATTTAAGAATAGGAGAGAAAAAGGAAAGCATGGAGTTGAGAAATAAAAATGAAGATGGGAAACAAATGAAAACTGAACAAAAACCTTTCTTCTTATAAATGAAATGAAAATGCTAAAAACCCAAAATGCCATTAAACATATTTTCCTTCTTCCAATCTTTTCTTAAGTCAACAAAGACTAACCACATGAATAAAATAGTGGAGAGTAATGGATCAAAGGGCATTTAGATAATTTACTCATACCATTTTTTATATAAAAAATTTTTTCCCCTTCTCATTATCCATTTCATTTCCCATTTTTCAAAACTCACTTATTCTTTTCCCAGCTCTCTTTCATATTCCATGGCTTCTTAAAAAAATTCCACGTTAAAAATCTTTGCTTTTCTACTTTAAATCATTTAAAACTATTTAAAAACACTTCCTTTCTATATTACATCTCCTCTCTTATGATGATCGGGCGATTTTCAACCCCTGAAAATCGACACGGCTTTCATAAGACTCGTCAATGCATAGATCATTAGCTAAATTAACGATTAATAATTAATATTTAAAACAATTCACAAATCAGAATTTAATTGATTTAATTAACTGAATCCATTTATATTATTAATCCAAAATTACTTATAAATTATAGAAATTATAAAAACGATTTACTATTAGTTAATTAAAATTAAAAAACCAATAATAACCAATTTATTAATTACATATGATTTAATCAATTAAGACTTTAATTAATAATCCACTTCAATTATTATAAATAATTAATTTTTTAATTACAGAAAATTAACAACATTAATTTAGACTATAAAAATAGGTGATAGGATCACATTGTAAGAATTAACATGTCGATTAGATTTAAAAAGAAACAGAATGTATACTAGCCCGACCCATATCAACAACACGACCACTCAGGCTAGCCTAAACCAATTCATTCCATTGTTTTCTTCCTTCTCTTAAACCAATGCACGAAGACGTGCATGCTCGTATGCTACGTGCATATGCACGCACTACCTCCGACCCCTCCTTCGCCAACGACCACCCTCGCCGACCATCCACGACCCTCCCATCCACCTTGCCACTTGAAACCACGGTCAAAAATTTGACTTCTCAATCCAAACCTGGGACAAAAGCCTCGCCACCTAATCACCTCATTCTACCACCACAAACGGCCGATCACCCCCAACCCTTGCCAAAACGTGCGCCACATCCCTCCCCTCTTTTTCCCCCGGACCGCACCTTTCCCTCTCCTCCAACACGATGCCATTGCTTCGAAACCAAGGTCCAAAACGAAGACAACCCTAAAACCATCTCGTCCACCACACATACACCGCTAAAAATCATGGTTCCATTTTTCTCAAATGCGCCACTTCCCAACCTTCCTCCACGACCAGCCCCCTATCACAAAATCGACCACATCGCCGTCATCCACCATTTTCCCTAATTCCGTTCAACTCTACATTTTTCCACGTACACCACACTAAAAATCTCTAAACAACCCTTTAAAATCATGTTTTTTATAACAATCCCAACTATATAATCCGTTCATCAAATTGTGATAGTTGAATTATTTCCTTAACTGACCTACTCACTGTGATATTGGTTTTTCTTTCTCCATGTTCAATGAATTTCAACGAAATAAATTGTACAATGTTCTTCATTCAAAAACAAACAAATTTCGCTCTGGAGTTATGTTTTAAAACTCAACAGATGGTGAGGTATTGATTTTTGAAGTGGATGATTACTTTAAAAACAAGAAATTGTCATAGGAGCTTAAGAAGAAGAACAGTATGATCTTAGCATAGGTGAAACTAACCCTGTCAACACACATATACATATGCATATATAACCAATAGATACTCCTCGATTTACGCTCTACAAATAAATGATCATTAGGAACTCATAAGTTTTTTTCGGACGTCCTCTAGGATCCCAACTCTCATTGAACCTATCCGACGGACTCCTAGGTAGAACCACCCAGTGGATCTCTTACTCTAAATTTCAAGTTTCATGGGGGTGACTTTCCATAATTTTAGTCTTAAAATATACCATACTATATACATAATACCTTTCAAATCATACATTTCATATGAATCACTTATAAATTTTATCTATATGAAATCGATATCCTCAAAATTGATAGTTTTTAATTTGGCTTACACAATATCCCAAATCGACAATTTTCCAAAATCGAAGTCATTAAAAGTCAATATGTTCCAAAACTATATCAATTTCACTTGCATATAAGATAATTCTTCTCAATTTGAATAATTTAAGGATCAATAGTTTCTGAATCCGCTTCATACTTATATAAACTCCATTTAGTATTTCAAATATCTTTCAAACATCATGTCTTTCTGGTTATAAATTTAACAAGGGGAGTTTAAATATATAACTAACATATATAATCTCATTAGTTCCAATCAAAAATATCCACGTTCAATTACTTTTAAAAGTTATTGGTAACATTTCTTACTTCTTATAAAGTAAATTTCAGTTATAGTAACTATTAAATCTTCATTTTTAAAATCATCATATTTACTCAAAATAAACTATTTGACTTCAAAATCATTTTTGCCTTAATTTGAGTTTTAAAATAGTTAAATAGTTAATATAAGATAATTTGAGTTTTAAAAATGGTTTATATAATAAAAGAGCTTGGAAAATCAAAATAATTTGAATACTTAATATGATAGATATTAAACATTTTATATTAAAATAATTTATTTGAAAATAGTTTTAAGTCAAGCTGATTCAATTTCCAATTTTTCAATTCAAAACAATCAACTTTCATTTTCATTTAAATGGATTTGATTTCGATTTCAATTAAAATTAACTTCGATTTCAATTTTAATTCAAATCGATTTCGATTTCAGATTAATTCAGTTTCGATTTCGATTCCAATTAATTCAAACTCGACTTTTTATGGACAGTTTAAATCGACGATAAACCACACACGTCAGGCTCAAACCATATAAAAGGGTAGATTGTTATTGGGGCAAATAAGAAGAAGTAGAGAAAGAGAAGAAAAAACAAATACAGAATCTCACAGCGGAATGAAAAAATATAATAATCAAATAACAGTTCAGGAAGCTGTTTACAAATAACATTGATTATACTTTTATAATACAGATCAGAGTAACATACAACAAGAATAAATAATAAATAAATAAATGCAACGGAACAACATGATGTAGGGGAATAAATATAATAAATAATAATAGTACAAAATCTTCATCTTCATCCTCTAGAAAGCGATCTTCGATAAACTGAAAAGCTCAGACTGACCCGAGCGAATTGAAAAGACAAAATACTCGAGTCAGTACTAAAAGATGTTATGTAAATTAAATCAACAGTAAATAAATATGAGTGTAACGGTGTCAGAGATGTTTACAGGGTTTGACAGCTCCTATCCAGTGTCTAACGTGGGTGCAATAACTTAAGAGATGTTTGGCATTCCCATCTCCTAAGGATCCGTAAACTATTTAATATGTAGTACAATACGCTATTATAATATGTGTAAAGTAAAGTAAAGTACTAAAATAGCGTTAAAGGTGTTACTAATATCCCCCTTAACACATTTTATATATTCCCATAGTCTATGTGGTACCATAATTCCTCCCTAAACTGGAGGGCTATCAGAGGGTAATCTATGGTATGGTAATAAACAAACTCGTAGAAGGCGCGATAAGGCATGCGACAAGGCATGTGAGGTAATGCCCAGGGCAGGATTCTACCATCTTACGGATCTGGATTGGTGGTAACGCATAGCAGCTAATACCGCCCACCTCGAAACACACTCCCATAATCAAAATCAAGGGTGGCCACCAAATCATCACAAAGTCATAATACGGTATCGAAGAAACGTGTCCGTCGAAGGTGCGACCACACTTGGCCCGGCGTAGCTCCTATTTTAGCCACATCAAGCTGACTCACGGGAGTCAGGGTCACGTAAATACCTCACACAGAATCGTTTGCTAAAACATTGTAACGACCCTAGATTTTTAATTTAATTTAATTTGATAATTAAATAAATTTTTGAATAAAATTTATAAAATTTAAAGATAAATTGATTCGAGTTTCTCGAAATTCAAATAGAAAATATATTAAATCATATGAATTCAAATTTGTACATATGTGATTTGGATTTAAAATTCAAGTAAATGGATTTTAATAATAATGTGAATATATATGTATATATGTACATACATTGAGTTGAGTTTTTTTTTTAAACAAAATGGTTTAAAGACAAATAATTAGATAAAAATAGCGTAAATAAATCTAACAATATAATAATAAAAAGAACTTCACTTGATTTCAAAGAATGTGACCAAACAAAACATATAAACATGTACACTTACCTAAAGAAAATACAAACAAAATATAATGCAAGGAATAAACAAAGTAAAGTAGGACAAAGAAACAAATTTATTAAATTTAACAGCATATTATTCATCAAAATTACAAAGCAATATATATATATATACTCAGCCACAAAAGTAGAGAAACAGAGCTGCATCCAAAATCACTACAGCCGAGACAAACAAAATAGTAATGCAAGGCAGGATGTAAAAATATAATATGAAACATAAAGTACAAGAAAATATATCACCTTGTACAAAATATATCATCATGTAAACAAGTAGGTATGGCTGAAGTAAAACAAGCCTTAACATATCACATCAGCCCCAAAACTGCATAATAAAATATGCAAAGCCTGTCTGTTCTTATATATGTATATCATCTCCATTTCGTTCACCATTTGAAACTAAATAGAACCAAAACAATATCATCTGGAATTCAAATAGATATCAACTTAAAAATTCTACTTAAAACCATCAAACAAATATTATCAAAAGAGGAAGGAAGAAGAGAAAGTACCAGTAACAACTTCAACTCAGTTTTAACTTTGCAAAGTTAAAAAAGATTTCAACTTGAAGACTTCTGGGAATCAAGGAGCAAGGAAGCTTCAGTTATTAAAACCTGATTACAATCTCAACATCCACTTGAAAATTCTGAATGGTGATCTGGAAAGTGAGTAACATATAGCAATTTAAATTGAATCTATATTGCTATTTGTTTTGTTGTATATACACATGCAGTCTTCTTCTCTGTGTAGTTACAGAGTATCAGATAACAAGAAATTCTATCTCTTGTTTCCCTAATTCAACATCAGACCTTGGTTTCAAAACAAAATAGTTGCAATTATGTATGAGTTGCAATTTAAAAGTAGTTTTGGGATGTGTAAATGCATATAGAAGAAAAGATCAGAAATTTTACAGTCAAACATGAATCTCTGGAAAATTCGAATTTCGAAAAATATTTGTTCGATTATATAAATTAAATCTACACTCAAAGATAGGAATTTTAAAACTAATATGAAGATTTTTAGTTAACTATCCTAGTTGTAGTTAATAGTTGAACAAATTATGCATTTTGATCATTTTTTTGGTGATCGAAGAATTCGAGTGGCTCGGGGTTGTTTGTGGAAATGGAGGAGGCTACGGAGTTGCCTGGAAAAATAACCGGAGGTGCCATCGGTGACGGTGGTGGAGGCGGCGACCATTTTAAAATGGTAAACCTGGTTTTAACATGATACTGTATTTGGTTTCGTTCGTCGCCGAGAAGTGATCGAGTGCTTCGGGGTTTGGAGCGATGGAAGCTGGGGCATAGACGAGGTGGCGGCCGGAGTTGCACGAACTCCGATGTTCGAGGTGTCGAGAACCAAGCGTTGACAGGTTCGAAGGGGTATTTGCGTGAGCGTTTCCAGTTTCGATTTTTGACTCGATTTCAAAATCGAGAGGATGGCAGCATTTTGATGGTTGGGGGTTGATGAGAGGATGGACGGCGACTTGCTGAAGGTCTCGCCGATGACCGGAGCGCCGCCGCGTCCATGTGCACGTGCACGAGCACGGCTTGTTTGGATTTTGTGTGCCTGGATATTGTTTGCCTGGGTATTGAGTTACCTGGGGAGAGCATGTTGTTAAGTTGAAATAAAGTGGTTCAAATTTTTACCTGAAACTGTTTTCTTGCTTTTGAAAATTTTGAACAAATTCAAGTTTTAAAACAAGGTTTAAAAAAAAACTGAGGTTAAGTCAAAAAGTGAATAAAAATTCAAGTGTGAATTGGAAATTGGTTTGTATATGACATAAGTTTTAAATTCATTTTGGCTTAATAATTTCAAAGAAATGAAGTGTATCAAATTAGTTGAATTCAAAAATGGAAGTGAATTGTAATGGAAATTAAACAAGCTAAACTTGTTTTAAATTTTTAAGAAAGGTTTTACAAATTAATTAATTTAAATTGAAAATTGATTAAGAATGCAAATTTAGTTAAAAGTATAATTAACTAAGTATTTGAGGTTAAATGAATTTGAAATTAAAGATTGATATTATCAATTTTGTGTTTAACCAAATTGAACTTAAGAATTTTCAATTAACTACTTGAAGTAATTAATAAATTAATAGTGGTTAATTAATTGATTAATTAAGGATTAATGATTTATTAATTGGTAATTAATGATTTATTAAGTAATTAGTGATAAATAAATGGGTAATTAAGTTTTATTAATTAATAATTATGGTTATTAATTTATAATTAAGAAATAATCAATTAAATGATTAATTAAGCAGTAATTAATCAAATTAATAAGTTAATTAATTTATAAGTAAAGAATAGTTGATTAAGGTTTGAGATAATGAAGTGAGGATATATTAACTTGTAATTAAGAACTAATATTAATTTTTAATTAAGGGTTAATTAGTGATTAATTCAGGGAGAACTTATTACATGTTTTTGTAATTAATTAATTATAATTTACCATAACTAGCAAATTATTATAAAAATTAATCTGATTTAAATTAATCAAATAATCAAATTTATCCTACTTATGGATGTTTAGATTTTATTGGATGCTAAATTGTTTGATATCCCCGATGTTGATTCTTTGTGACATATACTGATTTGTGTTATGATCAGTAATGCAATTAATTACCTATGATGTAATTTATTATCTGTGATATATATATATATATATAGGTGATCTGTATTGAAAGATAAGCGTTATGGTTTATATCGCTTATCAATTTTATTCCTGTTTCTTAATCTGTGATGATTGAATGATGTTGCACTATTGTGTTAAACCCTGGACCACACCATACACACACAAAAAAATATGGATTTCACGAGGAAATCGATTAAGTCACAGTTTTTGAAATGATATTTAAAAGTTGAATATTTGAATTCAAATGTTTTGAAAATGGATTGGGTTTAAAGTGAAAAGCAATTGAAATGGAATTTCGAAGATGAAATTATTTTGAATAACTTGATTAAGATTTGGAATTTAAATATTTTGATTTCAATTTGAATTCAATATTAAAATTGAATTCTGTAATTTGAAACTAGGGATTAACGATATTATACTAGTCATTATGAGTTAAACCATTTTTAAAGTACTGTTCTTTTGGGAATTTGAATTAACCCAAAGATTTTAACTTGTATAAATGAAATCGGGTTTTTCGAAATAAGATTGTTGTTTCTAAATGATAAAAAGGCTTTCATAGGAGAAACGAATTTCAAATTATATAAAAAGAGATTTCAAGTTTAAACTGAAATAGTTTACCAAGTTATTGATGAATATTTGAAAATGAATTTTTGAAGTGAATATTTGGAAACGGTTTGAAAACTATAAGATAAATCTTTAATTTAAAGATTTAAATGAATTAATCCAATTGAGATGGAATTGTTTTGAAATCTGGGAATGAATCTTTGTGAAAATGGGTGAACTTAGTAAAATAAATCTTTTGTTTAAAAAGATTTGAAATGGTAATTTGTTTAAACCATTTGAAAGAAAAGTTTTGAATTATTAAGTTGTGACTTAATTGAAATCCCTTATCCATATGTTTTAAATGTTTTCGCTCACTATTCGCTTTAGCCGGGAAAGGACCTTTGTGTCGTATAACCCATTCCGAATATGTGATACGTCGTATATGAATAGCATTTGAAGACCGGTGTTGAAGACCGGGTGTTTGCAAGAACGATAGGATGACCTATCGATTGTCTCTGCACTAGGTAGCTCCTGGTATAGAGATTCCCTAAGTGATGGGAAATCCGATCGGGATTGTGAATACCCGGATTGCAAGGACTTCTTCGGAAGTGCCTTCGGTTCTGTTCGAGCCCGGAACAGACTTGTATGGATAGTATGTCTGACATTACAAATTGAGATATAAAGCTGATTTCTTTCAAATATATTTCTGTTGGTGGCGGAGAATTTATTCTCTTAGCTTAACACCCTTCTCTGAGACGTACGAGCTCAGAGGTTATGTAGTTGATGGTTATCAGCGATATATTCCCAATTTGGTAATGTGACATGCTGAGTGTTGCTGTGAAATGATCATTGTGTTGATTATTTGTGATAGGATCATTTGTTTGATCGTTTATCTTTGTGATCATTTCTATGATCATTTGTTGACCCAAAGCACAGCTTTTGTATAAAGCATGGCTTTATGGACGAGACTTCGTCGGACCTCACACCCCGGAAATGGTCAAAACAGGAAAGATGCGACAAGGTTATGAGGGGTAGCTCCCTTTAGGGTATGTGCATTTCCTTCTGGAAAAGGGTGGTATCATGGTATGGAGCCCAGATACTTACTCATGTTGAAACACTTTATTTATGATTGTGTGATGTTGATTACGAGCGCTCGGTTAAAGGTCCCAAAGGACCGGGGGATGGCATACTCAAGTCAGTTGTTACCCAGTTAGGGGTAACCCGGCCTTGTATTGGCAGAGATCCGGTTTGGTTCTCGGGGACGTCCTTTCATAGGCGTTCTCATGTGGCAATGGGAAGTTCCTTGGCCTGACCATTTGTTGGAAATCCAATTCCCAATACGAAACCCTATACGGTTTTAGTTGTAGAACCTGCCATTTACTTATGGTGGTCACCACTGTTTAGATGGTAGCTATAGTAGGCATAGTTCGAAATGTCTATGCTGGCTAAGATTTATATCTTTATGTTCGAAATGAATTTTTCCTACACTATGCACTAATAATAATATCAAATGTTCTTTTTAATGCATATCAAGCATCTTTGACTATCATAAGGAGAAATCTCCTCCGATTCTGCGTTTGCATTGTGCGTGTGTGCGGGAGGCCTTATGGTAGTCTCATTTTTAAAAAGCATTGCGAATTGAATTTGAAAATCTTTTGTTGAATGTTTTAAAAGATAAACTGTTTTTGTTGCTCACACCAGTCCCACGACTGATCCGGAGTTTATTGTTTCTTTCCTAAACTCTGGGTGCTCATTATTTTCTACACGAGCAGTCTAGAGTTTGGGTTTTTCAGATAGTCAGGTTTAGTAGATTATCTAGAGTTAGTTCAGTCTTGGGATCACACCATTCTTGCTTATCTTTGTGCATCGTTATTGGGAGTTCGAGCTATTGCTGGATTGATTCTTGGAAATGGAGTTGCAGTTCTCGGAGTTCTCTTTTAAAGACTATCTTAGAGTTATATTGTTCCGCTGCTGGATATCATCTATTTTCTTTTCCGCTGCTATTTATTGTATCATATCTCTGATGTATATTGATATCTATTGGATCATCTGTTGTATCAGATATTGTATCAAAGCTGTATATCAATGTATTATTCTTTTATTCCGTTGTGTTATTTACTTAATGTTGTTATAAGCTCCGGCGAATCGGATTTGAACGTTCGAATCTATGGCATTCGAATACGATATGAAGTATGGATGTCGATTTTAGAGCGGGCAAAATCCTTCTCGTTACATTTGGTATCAGAGCTAAGGTTGAACTTTAGCTCAGGAGTGTAACACGTTAAGTAACTCATTATAGATAGGGTGAAGTATCCCTAGAATGAGTGTATCCCTAAGATATCCGTTTGAAAGCCTCAGTAAATTCTCTTGCTATTCACCGATAGTAAGTATGAGTGCAAGAACAGAACGAGATAGGGGACAGGGAAATACGGCTATAAATGGTCGATGCTCTGTAACAACAGTGGAAACAATCTTTCTCTATCAATTTTCTTTGATTCGTCTTTCCAAATTCTTTTGATTACTTCGTGGCAATTGCAAGAAGAAGTTTCGGTATAATGTTGGCCCTACGGATCGTTGTAGAAATCCTTACTTTGTATTTTCATCGGTTTCTTATCAGTTTTGATTTTAAACCTTAACGAATTTGAATCGGAAATCTGGAATTGAAATTTAAATAAATTTTAAATTTTAAATAAAATTAAATTGGTTAATGGAACATAAGGATAAATTTGAATTATAGCGATAGAATGATTTTGTTTAAAACCAAATTTTGAATTTTTGTTATAACTTCTTGGGTAGAATAAAATCTGAAATATAAACTGTGATGTATCTCTCAAACTATGAAATTCTAAACCTTAGAATCTTAATAATTGTTTTTTTTTATTTATTTTAATTGTAGAGAACAAATAGTGTCAGCCGAGGCGGAAAGGCCAGGAGGGTTGATGATGCTAGTTCATCTAGCAGGACTCGAGATGATTCGGGTGAACCATCAGCACACGAAGAGGTGCCAAAGGAGCCTGTGGTGCAGCCACAACCCCAAGTTGAAGAACCCAAAGAGGAGTCCGAAAATGAAGAGGAATTCGAAGAAGAAAATGAAGACGAATTCAAAGAAGAAAATGAAGAGGAATTCGAAGAAGAAAATGGAGAAGAATTTGAGGAAGAATTTGAGGTGGAAGAAGAACCTGAAATGGAGGTTGATTCTGAAGGTGATGAAGTAATTCATTGGGATTTAGATAATGCTATAGAGGATGATGATGCCATAGAGGACGAGGAGCTAGATGGCGGAGATTTTATTCTGATAGAGTCGGACCCGGAGGAGTTTTTTGAGACAGATGATGAGGCTGAAGTTATAGAACTGTCAGGGCCGGAGAGGGAGAGATCTGACGTGAGGATCTGTAATTGGTTCGATGAACTTCTTTTGGGAGTATTTATATATGTATTTTGGACTTAAAACCGTGGTAAAGGTTGGGTGTTAGTTGGATTATGTATGACTACAATTTATGTACGAATATTATGAGTAGTATTTAACTTAAGATATATTTTGAATTAACCGAAAATATCCATATGTTTACTAGTATAGTTTGAATTGGCATTAGTCTATTCTCTGTGTGTATAATTCATGAAATGAGCTGTACAATTTCGAGGACGAAATTCTTTTAAGGGGGGAAGTTTGTAACGACCCTAGATTTTTAATTTAATTTAATTTGATAATTAAATAAATTTTTGAATAAAATTTATAAAATTTAAAGATAAATTGATTCGAGTTTCTCGAAATTCAAATAGAAAATATATTAAATCATATGAATTCAAATTTGTACATATGTGATTTGGATTTAAAATTCAAGTAAATGGATTTTAATAATAATGTGAATATATATGTATATACGTACATACATTGAGTTGAGTTTTTGTTTTAAACAAAATGGTTTAAAGACAAATAATTAGATAAAAATAACATAAATAAATCTAACAATATAATAATAAAAAGAACTTCACTTGATTTCAAAGAATGTGACCAAACAAAACATATAAACATGTACACTTACCTAAAGAAAATACAAACAAAATATAATGCAAGGAATAAACAAAGTAAAGTAGAACAAAGAAACAAATTTATTAAATTTAACAGCATATTATTCATCAAAATTACAAAGCAATATATATATATATATACTCAGCCACAAAAGTAGAGAAACAGAGCTGCATCCAAAATCACTACAGCCGAGACAAACAAAATAGTAATGCAAGGCAGGATTTAAAAATATAATATGAAACATAAAGTACAACAAAAGATATCACCTTGTACAAAATATATCATCATGTAAACAAGTAGGTATGGCTGAAGTAAAACAAGCCTTAACATATCACATCAGCCCCAAAACTGCATAATAAAATATGCAAAGCCTGTCTGTTCTTATATATGTATATCATCTCCATTTCGTTCACCATTTGAAACTAAATAGAACCAAAACAATATCATCTAGAATTCAAATAGATATCAACTTAAAAATTCTACTTAAAACCATCAAACAAATATTATCAAAAGAGGAAGGAAGAAGAGAAAGTACCAGTAACAACTTCAACTCAGTTTTAACTTTGCAAAGTTAAAAAAGATTTCAACTTGAAGACTTCTGGGAATCAAGGAGCAAGGAAGCTTCAGTTATTAAAACCTGATTACAATCTCAACATCCACTTGAAAATTATGAATGGTGATCTGGAAAGTGAGTAACATATAGCAATTTAAATTGAATCTATATTGCTATTTGTTTTGTTGTATATACACATGCAGTCTTCTTCTCTGTGTAGTTACAGAGTATCAGATAACAAGAAATTCTATCTCTTGTTTCCCTAATTCAACATCAGACCTTGGTTGCAAAACAAAATAGTTGCAATTATGTATGAGTTGCAATTTAAAAGTAGTTTTGGGATGTGTAAATGCATATAGAAGAAAAGATCAGAAATTTTACAGTCAAACATGAATCTCTGGAAAATTCGAATTTCGAAAAATATTTGTTCGATTATATAAATTGAATCTACACTCAAAGATAGGAATTTTAAAACTAATATGAAGATTTTTAGTTAACTATCCTAGTTGTAGTTAATAGTTGAACAAATTATGCATTTTGATCATTTTTGGTGATCGAAGAATTCGAGTGGCTCGAGGTTGTTTGTGGAAATGGAGGAGGCTACGGAGTTGCCTGGAAAAATAACCGGAGGTGCCATCGGTGACGGTGGTGGAGGCGGCGACCATTTTAAAATTGTAAACCTGGTTTTAACATAGTACTGTATTTGGTTTCGTTCGTCGTCGAGAAGTGATCGAGTGCTTCGGGGTTTGGAGCGATGGAAGCTGGGGCATAGACGAGGTGGCGGCCGGAGTTGCACGAACTCCGATGTTCGAGGCGTCGAGAACCAAGCGTTGACAGGTTCGAAGGGGTATTTGCATGAGCGTTTCCAGGTTTCGATTTTTGACTCGATTTCGAAATCGAGAGGATGGAAGCGTTTTGATGGTTGGGGGTTGATGAGAGGATGGACGGCGACTTGCTGAAGGTCTCGCCAATGACCGGAGCGCCGCCGCGTCCAAGTGCACGTGCACGAGCACGGCTTGTTTGGATTTTGTGTGCATGGATATTGTTTGCCTGGGTATTGAGTTACCTGGGGAGTGCGTGTTGTTAAGTTGAAATAAAGTGGTACAGATTTTTACCTGAAACTGTTTTCTTGCTTTTGAAAATTTTGAACAAATTCAAGTTTTAAAACAAGGTTTTTTAAAAAAAAACTGAGGTTAAGTCGAAAAGTGAATAAAAATTCAAGTGTGAATTGGAAATTGGTTTGTATATGACATAAGTTTTAAATTCATTTTGGCTTAATAATTTCAAAGAAATGAAGTGTATCAAATTAGTTGAATTCAAAAATGGAAGTGAATTGTAATGGAAATTAAACAAGCTAAACTTGTTTTAAATTTTTAAGAAAGGTTTTACAAATTAATTAATTTAAATTGAAAATTGATTAAGAATGCAAATTTAGTTAAAAGTATAATTAACTAAGTATTTGAGGTTAAATGAATTTGAAGTTAAAGATTGATATTATCAATTTTGTGTTTAACCAAATTGAACTTAAGAATTTTCAATTAACTACTTGAAGTAATTAATAAATTAATAGTGGTTAATTAATTGATTAATTGAGGATTAATGATTTATTAATTGGTAATTAATGATTTATTAAGTAATTAGTGATAAATAAATGGGTAATTAAGTTTTATTAATTAATAATTAAGGTTATTAATTTATAATTAAGAAATAATCAATTAAATGATTAATTAAGCAGTAATTAATCAAATTAATAAGTTAATTAATTTATAAGTAAAGAATAGTTGATTAAGGTTTGAGATAATGAAGTGAGGATATATTAACTTGTAATTAAGAACTAATATTAATTTTTAATTAAGGGTTAATTAGTGATTAATTCAGGGAGAACTTATTACATGTTTTTGTAATTAATTAATTATAATTTACCATAACTAGCAAATTATTATAAAAATTAATCTGATTTAAATTAATCAAATAATCAAATTTATCCTACTTATGGATGTTTAGATTTTATTGGATGCTGAATTGTTTGATATCCCCGATGTTGATTCTTTATGACATATACTGATTTGTGTTGTGATCAGTAATGCAATTAATTACATATGATGTAATTTATTATCTGTGATATATATATATATATATATATATATATATATATGTGTGATCTGTATTGAAAGATAAGCGTTATGGTTTATATCGCTTATCAATTTTATTCCTGTTTCTTAATCTGTGATGATTGAATGATGTTGCACTATTGTGTTAAACCCTGGACCACACCATACACACACAAAAAAATATGGATTTCACGAGGAAATCGATTAAGTCACAGTTTTTGAAATGATATTTAAAAGTTGAATATTTGAATTCAAATGTTTTGAAAATGGATTGGGTTTAAAGTGAAAGCAATTGAAATGGAATTTCAAAGATGAAATTATTTTGAATAACTTGATTAAGATTTGGAATTTAAATATTTTGATTTCAATTTGAATTCAATATTCAAATTGAATTCTGTAATTTGAAACTAGGGATTAACGATATTATACTAGTCATTATGAGTTAAACCATTTTTAAAGTACCGTTCTTTTGGGAATTTGAATTAACCCAAAGATTTTAACTTGTATAAATGAAATCGGGTTTTTCGAAATAAGACTGTTGTTTCTAAATGATAAAAAGGCTTTCATAGGAGAAACGAATTTCAAATTATATAAAAAGAGATTTCAAGTTTAAACTGAAATAGTTTACCAAGTTATTGATGAATATTTGAAAATGAATTTTTGAAGTGAATATTTGGAAACGGTTTGAAAACTATAAGATAAATCTTTAATTTAAAGATTTAAATGAATTAATCCGATTGAGATGGAATTGTTTTGAAATCTGGGAATGAATCTTTGTGAAAATGGGTGAACTTAGTAAAATAAATCTTTTGTTTAAAAAGATTTGAAATGGTAATTTGTTTAAACCATTTGAAAGAAAAGTTTTGAATTATTAAGTTGTGACTTAATTGAAATCCCTTATCCATATGTTTTAAATGTTTTCGCTCACTATTCGCTTTAGCCGGGAAAGGACCTTTGTGTCGTATAACCCATTCCGAATATGTGATACGTCGTATATGGATAGCATTTGAAGACCGGTGTTGAAGACCGGGTGTTTGCAAGAACGATAGGATGACCTATCGATTGTCTCTGCACTGGGTAGCTCCTGGTATAGAGATTCCCTAAGTGATGGGAAATCCGATCGGTATTGTGAATACCCGGATTGCAAGGACTTCTTCGGAAGTGCCTTCGGTTCTGTTCGAGCCCGGAACAGACTTGTATGGATAGTATGTCTGACATTACAAATTGAGATATAAAGCTGATTTCTTTCAAATATATTTCTGTTGGTGGCGGAGAATTTATTCTCTTAGCTTAACACCCTTCTCTGAGACGTACGAGCTCAGAGGTTATGTAGTTGATGGTTATCAGCGATATATTCCCAATTTGGTAATGTGACATGCTGAGTGTTGCTGTGAAATGATCATTGTGTTGATTATTTGTGATAGGATCATTTGTTTGATTGTTTATCTTTGTGATCATTTCTATGATCATTTGTTGACCCAAAGCACAGCTTTTGTATAAAGCGTGGCTTTGTGGACGAGACTTCGTCGGACCTCACACCTCGGAATTGGTCAAAACAGGAAAGATGCGGCAAGGTTATGAGGGGTAGCTCCCTTTAGGGTATGTGCATTTCCTTCTGGAAAAGGGTGGTATCATGGTATGGAGCCCAGATATTTACTCATGTTGAAACACTTTATTTATGATTGTGTGATGTTGATTACGAGCGCTCGGTTAAAGGTCCCAAAGGACCGGGGGATGGCATACTCGTGTCAGTTGTTACCCGGTTAGGGGTAATCCGGCCTTGTGTTAGCAGAGATCCGGTTTGGTTCTCGGGGACGTCCTTCCAGAGGCGTTCTCATGTGGCAATGGGAAGTTCCTTGGCCTGACCATTTGTTGGAAATCCAATTCCCAATACGAAACCCTGTACGGTTTTAGTTGTAGAACCTGTCATTTACTTATGACGGTCACCACCGTTTAGATGGTAGCTATAGTAGGCATAGTTCGAAATGTCTATGCGGGCTAAGATTTATATCTTTATTTTCGAAATGAATTTTTCCTACACTATGCACTAATAATAATATCAAATGTTCTTTTTAATGCGTATCAAGCATCTTTGACTATCATAAGGAGAAATCTCCTCCGATTCTGCGTTTGCATTGTGTGTGTGTGTGCGGGAGGCCTTATGGTAGTCTCATTTTTAAAAAGCATTGCGAATTGACTTTGAAAATCTTTTGTTGAATGTTTTTAAAGATAAACTGTTTTTGTTGCTCACACCAGTCCTACGACTGATCCGGAGTTTATTGTTTCTTTCCTAAACTCTGGGTGCTCATTATTTTCTACACGAGCAGTCTAGAGTTTGGGTTTTTCAGATAGTCAGGTTTAGTAGATTATCTAGAGTTAGTTCAGTCTTGGGATCACACCATTCTTGCTTATCTTTGTGCATCGTTATTGGGAGTTCGAGCTATTGCTGGATTGATTCTTGGAAATGGAGTTGCAGTTCTCGGAGTTCTTTTTTGAAGACTATCTTAGAGTTATATTGTTCCGATGCTGGATATCATCTATTTTCTTTTCCGCTGCTATTTATTGTATCACATCTCTGATGTATATTGATATCTATTGGATCATCTGTTGTATCAGATATTGTATCAAAGCTGTATATCAATGTATTATTCTTTTATTCCGCTGTGTTATTTACTTAATGTTGTTATAAGCTCCGGCGAATCGGATTTGAACATTCGAATACGATATGAAATATGGATGTCGATTTTAGAGCGGGAAAAATCCTTCTCGTTACAAACATCCTACTTCGTTTCTGAAATCTCCACCACGTACACAGTTCTTAAAGTAGTTTTCGGTGTTGGCAAAGAGTATGACAATATCCGATCCCGGTCTTTTTAACAACCAAATACTTGTTCTACATCGGATGGTTCTTTTACATTTCCAAAACTGTTTCATAATTAATATCAAAATATCTTGTTCAATTTCAAACCATATCACTTTTGGAATCATATTCACTTTGAAAATCACATTCACTTCCAAAATCATATTTACTCAAATATTTCATTTCACAAAAGGTATCAATTCCAAATTCCAACTTTGTTTGTATCGTCATCAAGGATTTAAGTTTAAATACTTTAGGTTTACACAGTCTGAAATTCTATAAAATAGTTTATACGGTTATAAGTAGTTTAGATAGTTTGAAAGTAATTTAAATAGATTGAAATAGTTTAAGCTAGTAAAATAGTTTAAATAGATTTAATTTTGATTTAACAAGATTTAAATTGATCTAAATAGATTTAATAGATTTAATTAGGTTTAAAATGTTTGAAATGGATTAATTATAGATCAAATAGATTTAAATTATATTAAGTAGATTTTAAAATAGATTAAACAAATTTAAAATAGATTAAATAGATTTAAATTATATTAAGATGATTTTTAAGTAGATTAAATAAATTTAAAATAGATTAAATAGATTTAAATTATATTAAGTAGATTTTTAAACAGATTAAATGATCTAAATTATATTAAGTAGATTTTTAATTAGATTAAATAAATTTAAAATAGATTAAATAGATTTAAATTATATTAAGTAGATTTAAAATAGCTTAAATAAATTTAATTAGTTTAAAATACATAAAAATAGATCAAATTGGATTAAATAGGTTATAATAGATTAAATAAATTGAAATAGTTTTAAATTGATTAAAATAGTTTAAATTAATTTAGAATAGATTTCAAAGTTATGTCCAAACATTTCTAATAATTCAATTTCTGATCAATTCATTTATATTTAACACTTTAACTTTGAAATTCCAATTTAAATCCTTTGAACAATTCATTAAATCAATTCCAATTTCAACATTTACGCTTGGACTTACGAAAATAATTTAGTTTATATAAATCAAATTTCTATTTCAAAATACCAGTTAACAAATTCAAAATTTAAAGATCCAAAAATCGCTTAATTTAACCAATCCTGTGTCCGTATATAATTTTCTACCTTAGGGTCAAGTGATACGGATATTTATCATTTCAATCCATAATTTAAAATTTTACAGTTGTATATCATTTCAAACCGCAATCCCAAATTAAATAAAAATCATAAAATTGCTCAAGTCTATCATTTCAACCCATAACGATTTTTCCCTAATCTACAAATCGTTCGGGTATGTATCATTTCAACCCATAGGGAACTTGCATTGCTATAACAATATAAAATACAACATCCAGTCATCTAATTTCAATAGTCAAACATCCATCATAATTATCATCCAAATTAACCAATAAACATCAATAGGTAACCGATCATCAATAATAGGTATTAAATTGACAATTTAAATTCAATATTAAATTAAACAATGATTGAATGCAATAAAAGTCAAATTTAACTAGAATGATGATTTAAACGTACCAAGCATCAATCAATAAATTTCTAATCACATCATAAACTTAAAGTAACTATCATAAGATAATGTAGTAATTGTAAGTGGGTTAAAACACTCATATTTTATTTCAAATCGATTTTGAAAGCCAAATTAAGGCTCAAAATTAAACAGTCTCAGAATTCATCCAAACTAGCATCAAATGTCCATAATTCCGATACGATCCCAATGTAAGAATCGTGTCCAAATCCGAGTTCGTACTTAAAATTTAAAAGCGTTAGAACATTTAAAATTTAAATTTGAAAAAAGAAGAACGAATGGATAAAGGCCACATATACCGCTCTCTGAACGAACATACACTCTCGACCACGACCCAAGACCGGCTGTTGACCACGCCCGTTCTCCATCCCCACGCCGCAGTTGGCCAAGGCGACACCACCACCGGCTTCGGCCACCCCGGTCAACCCTCCATAGGTCGCGTGACCTCCCCCGGTTAACTGCCGTCGCCTCCCAAAAATTAGGGTTTCGAACCCTAGTTCATCAATTTTGACCACCATGAGCGCTTACAGGTTACGCGACCACGTCCAAAGAACTACAGGTCGTCCCTTCTACAAAACCCATATTCCAATTTCATCCATTGCTGCCCAAAATGAAAACCCCCAATTCAGCTTTGACCATGATTTGCCGTCGACTTGATCCCTACTTCATAAAATGAACGCTTGCCGTAGGCTCATATGGTTTCGAGCTTTAAAATAGTATATAATTTGATATGCTTTGGAGGAATTTGATTTTGGATTTGTAATTAGGGTTTGGCAATTTAAATATGTTCTGCCATTGAAAAGGAGGAGATAGACAGGAAATACGTGGTGAATAATGGAATAAGAAATAGCTAGGGTTTATAACGGGCTATATATAGGCAAATCAGAAATAGAAATGAATGGACTAGATTAATCTACGATTGAAACGATAACTACGACCCAAAAGCCCGTTTCATTCCTAAGACGAAAATGGGTCATCCCATATACCAAAATAGATGTTTTCGATATTTTTAAACTCAACGGAACAGGTTTCAAGTACTAATTCTATTGAAGAAGTTAGCTTTAAAATCAGCTTATTTCAAATTGATTTCAATTAATTTGATTTCTAGGCATTTCGAGCCCGTATGATCAAACGAAAAGACCGATCGCTATGAAACTTGAAATCCTACAATAATTCACCATTACGGATCTAATTTTGTCGAAATCTGAGACAGTGTCAAAATGTCTATTCTCACATTAATTAAATAAATTAATATTAAATTAATTAATCACCTTTTAATTCAATATTTATAAACTAACAAATTTTCATCCTTTCTGCTTACTTAGACTTCTATAATAATTTAAACAAGTACACATAAAATTTCAATGGTGAATATTACACAAATTATAGTGTTCAGTTCCAACTGTAATTAAATCCAATTAATTAAAATTTAATTCCAATAAATTGATTTAATTTAATTTCAATCTTTTTATTCAATCAATTACTACTCTAGAGACATAGTTAACATTTGTTTATATCTTATTACACAAATATTCTACAATTATCACCTATTATCACCTTTTACCATATTAGTTGCAGTATTCCAATAATATTGAACCTTGTTGATTTTGACATTAATTATAATTTCAAATCTCACATCATTTATCTTGGTTTCATTATTATTATTAAATCAATTTATTGCCTTATGAGTGTAATTGACATTTTTGTACATTTTATTACATTCTCAATTTGCGGCTATTGTACCAACTCACATTAATGTAACATTTATTTTCATTTCTTCGTAATTGACTACATATTATTGGTAAAAAATAACAATTGTCACCATTTGTGTTTAATAGTATTTCTAAGTTTATTATTTACAACCAAATGTTATAATAACTTACACAATACCAATTCTATTCAATCACAATTTTTTTCATTAATTAATACAACATTCAAATTATCAACTGCCCTTTTAAATCTAATTAGCAACTAAATACGCATTATTACAATAAATTTACAATTTGTAACAAATTATAACTTTTTAATCATTTCAATTAATTGGAATTACATTTAAAGCAGTTAACTATTACCTTAAAACAATACTATTATGTTACATTCCAATTCTATTCTTATTATTAAATCACAAATTTTATTTCTACCAGCATTAAATTACAAACTTTATTAAACTAACTATTTTGAATTATCGAAATTTACGGGTCGTTACACTCTCTCCCAATCAAAAATTTTCGTCCTCGAAAAGAAAAGGAAGGGAAAAGAAGGAATTTAGAAATCAATATATCTTATTCAAAATATTAAATTTATAAACAATTAATTTACGTAATTAAATAATTTAAAAAAATAACAATTTTTAACAATTAAATCTTTTATATTCAAGTTAACAAAAGCTTGAAAACATTTCACAAAATTTTTTAAGTCCAAAATTCACGAAAAAATTCGGCAGAGTCTACTTTGTACGGAGAGGTTTGAGAGAAATAGTAATATAAATAATAACAATATTTAACATATTTCCAAAATAAAATATCCCAAACCACGGGAAAACAATATAATACCGCTAGAAAACCATAATTCGAGAACATAACTATTTGTCGGGCAAACAGTGCTTATTTTATGAAACCAAAAGCAGTAGCAATTGCTTCCATAACCTATATTTCACTTATATAGTTCAAAGAATTTAATAATTACATAAAAGGGAAATATTTAGGTTGTTTCAATAAATAACAAACAAATCATCACAATATAACAATAGTCATTTGCAAACAACACTACAAAAATTATTTTCAACAATGAGAGCAATCATCCATCCATAGCAACTGAAAACAAATGGTTTGTGTAACGACCCGTAAATTTCGTTGATTTAATTTGGGTGAATTAATGAGTTTTTTTAATTAAATTTAGTAGAAATGAAAACTTTATAAACTAATATTGAAATGAACGCTAAAATAAAATATATATAAATGGTGACTTAAAACCTGTTTACTAGCAATTTGAATAAATTTCAATAAATAAGATGGGGTAAGTATTATACCTGGATATAAATTCATTTAAAGGGAATTTTTTTAATACGTTAATGTAAAGTTAGAAAATATTGGAATACATGATAATTCCATTCATACGTGTAAGCAGTTATTATAAGTTGCATGTTGAAATAGTTGATTGAATTGGGATTTAAAATTTAATTTAAATGGAAAAATATAAAGGTTTTAATAACGGAAATTTAGGTGATAAAGTCAGAACAAGTTGATAACTAATAACCAAACTAAGGGAATAGTATTTTAAAAAAAAAGTTGAAACAAATTGGATATAGAGAAATAAATGTAGGCATTTAATAAATTAATTAATGTGGATTTCAATAAATGATAATTGAATAAAAGTCAACATTCTCTAAGTAATCATATTTTGCTGGAAAGTAATACATAATTGATTTAATGTGATTACGAAATTTTAAATTTGTGTATATACGAAATTTAAACGGTAATTGTTAAGTAATAAACCTATAAGGCAAGTAAAGAAAATAGGTAACAATCTATATGTTGTTTATTTCATTTAGTATGATAAATAAAAAATTTGGGAATCAGATCTCAACTAAGGGAAGTTAAGATGTACGTTAATTTGAAATAAAATCTAATAAATATTACATTAATATGGAATGTAGTACAAATGGTTGGGGATTGTCAAATTTGGTAAAAAGGGATTGGACTTAGGAAGTTTTTGTTAATTGAGTTTAAAACCTAAAGCAATACGCGTAATTGACAAGATTCACATTTTTAAATATAACCGTTGATACAAATCTAAGATGTATATAGAAGTATCAGTGTAATGAAATGTAAACAAATGTTAAGTATGCTTATAGGATAACGATTGTTGGATAAAAAGAATGGGAATCAACATTTAATTATTTATTTGAATTTAAATTACGATAATATGACTTATTTCAATTAAATGGATTTAATAAAAAAAATTAAAAAAAATTTACGTAAATATTTATTTAGATGAAATTGAAGTTATTTATGTAACGAGTATGAATCTAATGTTAATTTTACTTATAAAATGACAGTTGATATTGAATGAAAAGAATCCAAATATAAGTGTGTCAATATATTGGAAATTAGTGTATAATAAATAGGTTTTATTGTAATTAAATGAAATCAAACATCTAAATATTACTTCAACGGAAAGTTAAATGGAATGTAAGAATATTATGGTAACGGTTTGCAAATTCAATGTAAAATTTTATTCGTTTAATAATAATGGATTGGATAATAAGAATGAATAGTGAATTCAATGGAATTATTAAAAGGTAAATTTATAATTGATGAATATAATGAAATTGGGATTTACAGCGAAATTTATGATGAATCAACATTTAAATTGACATCTAAATTGGTTAAATCACTAAGATTGTTTAAGAGAACAAAACTGATAAGATTTGTAAATTTTGGAAGTGAAATTGAAAAAGTTATTAAATTAATGAACTTTTTAATTAATTTAATTAATATAAAAATAGCCATTTTAGTCACTGACTCGGATTTCGATGAAACAAGTTTCATCGGATCCATAATAGTGAATTATTGTAGGATTTCAAGTTTCGTATCGATCAGACTTGTTGTTTGATCGTACGAACGCGAAACGCCTTGAAATCAATTTAATTGAAATCAATTGAAATTAATTTAAAAATGTTGATTTCAGCATAACTTCTGCATACGATGGAATTTGGACGTGAAACATGTTCCATTGCGTTTAAAATATTTTAAAACACCTATTTTGATATATGGATTTAACCAATTTCGTTCCGGGGTCAGAACGGGCTTTTTGGGCCACGTTAGCGGTAGCACGTATTTCTATCAACCCGATCCATCTATTTTTCAACTTTATCTATAAATACCTTACTAAACCCCTAGCCTCCGCCTATTCTCATTTATCTGCATGCAAAAAAAATTCATCAAATCTACCTCTTCCTCAATGGATGCAAACCCTAGATCCAAACAAAATTGCAATTCAAAATCAAAGTCAAAAGGTTCAAAGTCCCCAGAAAATTCCAGAAAAATTATATACTGAAGCTCTCAATAAGCGTAATCTTCTTCTGCTGTTCGTTTGTCGAATCGATTCACCGTTTACCCAGAAATCACAAATCATTCTCGGCCGTTCGTATTGAATTTTGGTCGATCCAACGGTGGATCTACTTCCGATCGGCGATCGGGTGGTACCGTTGCGTAGATGGTGTCGAGCAGGTCTTAGGGGTACTGTTTGTTCATCACCATGGTCGATGGGTTCGCCAAAAATCGGCTCTAAAGGGGAGGCGGTCACACGGAGCAAGGGGACGCCGGAGGTCGTGGCATCTGAGGCGTAGGGGCGGTAGGCTGAGGGGAGTCGCATGGTGTTTCCTGATCGGCGTGGAAGAGGTTGTGGCGGCCGAAAAAAATTGGGCAAAGGGAGGTTGTGGCGGCGGCTTGTGACGTTTGCGTGATCTGTAGAAACTTAGGGTTTGGCTGAAATTCCAGTTGACGTGGCAGAGAGATTAACGTTTTCTTTTATTTTTTATTTAATTTTGATCTCAAATCTTCTAACTGCAATAATTTCCACATACGATATCAGAATTTTGAACGGTTTTTTTTGTTAGGATCATATCTGAATTTCGGACGTTTTGGCACTGGTTTGGATGGATTCTGAGACTATGAGATTTTTGGGTTTAAATTGGATTTAAATTCAATTTAAATTCAAAAGGTGAGTGTTTTAACTCACTCACAACTTCTAAGATTTCTTATGTTGGTTAAATTGATCTATGATGTGTTTAAAATTTTATTTATAGCTGTTTGGCATATATTTCATCATTTTTCTCAGTTAAATTGCATTCATTTAATTTACGCATTATTTAATTCATTATTGCATTTAAAACTGCTAGTTAATTTTTAATTAATTTATTCATTGCATTAAAAACTGCTAGTTAAAATTTTAGTTAAATTTATTTATTGCATATAAACTGCTAGTTAAATTTATTTATTATTGCATATAAACTACAGCTAAACAGTTATTAAATTCATTATTGAAAATTAACTGTCAGTAATTAATTATTATTTATTGATGTGATTGTTTGAATTGGATGATAAATTGATAAATGTTTGAAGATTGATATGATGGATGAATGGATGCTGTATTTGTATTGTATAAACTGCAAGTTATTATGCATTTTCATTTCATTCGGGATTGCGGTTTGAAATGATATACAACCGCAATTTTTATTTTTAAAATTGCGGATTGAAATGATAAATATCCGTATCACTTCACCATAGGATAGAAAATTATATACAGGCACCGCGGTATATATATAAAATTATTTTGAAATGATTTTCTATGGTTTTGGAAAGAATACGGTTTAATAAATATTTAATTTTGATATATATTAAAAATTCTTGAATTTAGCTATGTATAAATTTGTTTCGAATTTTAAAATAAGCTAAATAATGAAGTTGATTTCATTTATATAATATGGTTACGAATATATTTGAAATTCTATTGTATATAGAGTTTATAATAACTCAAATAAAAGTAAGGTTGAAGATAAATGTGAATATGATTTGAATTAAAGTATTTAAGAATTTTCGTCGAAAAAAATTGTTTTGAAATGTAAATAAATTAAGATTTAAAGGGTATGATCTTATAACTTGATTTTTGATTAGAGGATATAAACGAATAAAAATTTATTTAAAGAATATCCTATTATTGAAGTTTAAGGGTTTTACCTGAATAATATTTGTTTAGTAAGTAAATATTTCAAATTTAAATAATAGGAATTGGATTTGATATATATTAAATTATCAAAGAATCCATTTTGAAATAGTGGAATATTTAAAGATTTAAATATATGAACTATAAAGTTTTGAAATATAGAATATTTAAGCTTTGAAATATATGGGAATTAAAATGGTTTAATTGGAGGTTCAAATTGTTAATTGGAAATTTATTTTGAAATTGGAAAAAGATGTTAATTTTATAAAGCAATATAGTATTTGAACCATTAAGTATTAAAAGTTATGTTTCAAAGCTATGGTTTCAAGTTATATATATATATATATATTTGAAAATATTATGATTTTGGGAAATGGATATTTATAAAATAAAAAAGATATCATATTGATTTGGGTTTTTTTAATATAAATGATATCGTATTTATATGGTTTGAAAGAGATATTATATTCTGGTTTTAAAGGATAAATTATTTGAAATAACCGTGGTGTTATAATAACGTTTGGTTGTTGAAGAGACCGGGATCGGAAGTTGTCATACTCTCTGCCAACTCTGAAAACCACTTTAACAACCGTGTACGCGGTAGAGATTCCAGAATAAAGTAGGATGGTGGCGGCATTTCCTTTGAGGTAAATACGTGGACCCGACTCCCGTGAGTTGGCATAAGGTGGCTAAAACATGAGCGATCGATAGGCCAAGGGGGTTAGCGCCCTTTATCGGATGCTCCTCTTCGATACTATACTCTGACTTTGGATTGATTCGGTGGCCACTTTTGATTTTGATTTTAGGGGGAGTTTGTCCGAGGTGGGCGGTAGCTGCGGCTACGCGTTTCCACCAGCCTGGAAGCGAAATTGGTATATCTACCCAGGCATTGTCTAGTTGTGCCGTGTCACCTACCCTATTGCGCCTTGTACGAGTTTCTATTTGTGTCGTACCTATGGAGTGTCTTCTCATAGTCTTCTGATTAGGAGATATGCAGGCATTGTATAGACTATTGGCATTATTTGTGATAAGGGGAATATTGGGTCACTCCTTAACGCTATTTAAAAGTAAGTTTCTTTTACTAATAGACACTATTATAATAGCAATATACTACATAGTAAATAGTTTAACGGGTCCTTAAGAGATGTAAATCCCGAGCATCTTTTGAGTTACTGCACTCATATTTGTTTCTGTTGATTTAACTTACATAAGATCCTTTAGTTCTGACTCGATTGTTTTGTTTTTCAATTCGCTCGGGTCAGTATGAGCGTTTCAGGATTTGAAGATTTAGCTCTAGAGGACGAAGACGAAGATCTGTATTATTATTATTTATATTATTGCACACCACACTATATTCCGCTGCATTGACATTTATTGGTATGTGAACTCTGATATTTATTGTATAAAGAAAAATCAAATGTTTTGTAAACAGTTTATGAATTGTATATTTGTTTCCCAGGGAATTGACTGGGAAACTTAGTACTCGGCCTACCAAGGGCGTTCGGCCTGAAGGTGAATCGGCACCATAACGGTTCGGCATCATGTTACGCTCGGCATCTAAAGAATGTTCGGCCTAAGACATTGCTCGGCCAAAGATGGCGCTCGGCCAGAGGCTTTGTTCGGCCAAAAAGCATCGTTCGGCCAAAGGCCTCGTTCGGCCAAAAGCTTTGTTCGGCCAGAAGCCTCGTTCGGTCAAGATGGTGTTCAAACATCAAGCTCCTCGGTCGACACCCAGACCGTTCGGCACTAAACCGTTCAGCATCAAGGAGCGTCCGGTATCCATGAAGGTTGCGCATTGTCATTCGGCCTCCCGAGACGTTCGGCAATCAAGAATGGCTCGGCAATTAAGAATGGTTCGGCAATCAAGGATGGTTCGGCATTCTCTCCAGCACGCCCGGTCCGAACACTGCTCGGCCTACTCTTCCCCACAACAGAAGTATCGTTCGGCATAAAGAAAATGGATCGGTACTCGACCGTTCGGCATGCTCGGTTCGGCGTACAGGACTTGTCCTATTTGGACCGAGTTATTCAGCTACCTGGCCCACCTGGGAAGTCCAACCAACCTTTGTCTATAAATAGAGGGGCAGGGGCATAGAAAGAAGGGAGAGATTTTAGAGAACACTGGGGAGACTCTACCATTTTCAAGACTCATTCCAGACTTATTTCTTTTACTTTGCAATTGTATTCTAGTAACTAAAACGGATTGTATCTGTAATCACCCATCAAGGAAATCAATGGAAATCAACCTCAAAGTAGATGTAGGCAGTTACGCCGAACCACTATAAATTTGGTGTTCTTGTTCTCTGCATTTAAATTTACGCTCTATTCCCTATTTTAATTTACTTTCTTCATTAATTTCTCTACACAATCTTTCTAAGGGTGTTAGTGATCAATTTTGGTGCTAACATTTTGGTGCTTTCACTGAGAAACTTGAATTCTCAGGCTATTAGGATCTACTTTGCAGCTACTGGATTGCATAAATCCTCTGAAGGAGATCCATAATCATCTATAAGGCATCTGTTGATACTACTCATAGTTACAACCAACAACTCCACCATGGAAAGACCACGAACTAGATCAGCCTCTCAAAATGCAGATGCCTACGAAACCGCTAGCGTGTAACAACTGGGAACTAGCAATCAACAAGCGATTCGAGGTGTGGGGCCCTCCCACCAAAACCAAGCAGAAGTTGTTTCCCGAGCAGAATTCAACGACCTGATAAGAGAACTTAAGGAAAGTAGAAAGAAACTTGCTGAGCAAATGCAAGCCAACGCTGACCTCATGACTCAGCTTACTCAACAGCAGCATCAGAATGCTTGAGGAAGCCCTGTCCCCTACTCTGAAGATGATAGCTCGACTTCTACTGATGAGCCTCCTAGGCGTAGACGCCGTAAGGTTGAAGATGCATATGCAGATGCTACTGATCGATCTACTAGAAACCAAGACCCAAATCGGACGGGATATCAACCTGCACGGTCCCGTGGAACGGAGCCCAACCTCCCATCTCCCATACAAACCCTGGATTTGACGGCTATGGTCAGGCAGCTGATGAAAGAAAACCAAGGTCTAACAAATGAAGACTGGAGATTAACTAAGAGTCATGCTTCCTTCACGGATACCATTCTACAGGCCGAATACCCAAGAAAGTTCAGCATGCCCGCCATTCCCGCCTACGAAGGGAAGACTGACCCCAGGCAGCTTGTGATGAGGTACGGATGGATGATGGATTCCGCAAGAGCTAATGACGCAACTAAGTGTAGGTGTTTCCTAATCACTTTGTCCGGGATTTCCACCATGTGGTTCACTCGACTCCCACCGCGATCTATATCCAGCTTCGATGAGTTAGCAATGAAATTCGTAGAACAATTCAGGATACACACTACTCGTCCAAAGGACGTGATGTCCTTATCAAGTGTAACTCAAACTCTAGGAGAGTCATTGAAAGCATACCTGCAAAGGTTTCATGTTGCCGCTACCGAGGTGAGAAAATCTAACGACCATGCGATTTTGATGGCAGTAATGCATGGAGTGGATCCGGATTCTGAATTTGGAGATTGGTTGGCGGTGAAGCCCCCAGCTACGCTGGAACGTTTTTATTCAAAAGCTCATCATTTCATAAGAAAGGAGGAAGCTCGATGGACAAGGCGAGACAAGGCGTCAGGGCCCGTTCAAGAGTCTGTGAAAAGTAACGCTATTGTGAAGCAAACCGGAAATAACCTTGGAAAAACTCAAGTTGACATTCAGAACAAGCCCGGGCAGTCTAAAGGATCTAGAGGTGGAAACCCCGGAAAGAGAAAAGAGACAGGGAAATGGAAATCAAAAATCCCAACATATAATGAATACACCCCATTGAACGCTTCTCTTGAGAACATCTATCTATCGACTTGCAACACTTTCCAGTATAGGAAGCCACGTCTAAAGGAATCGACAAAAGAACAGAAGCGGACCGAGAAGTATTGCCGTTTTCACGAGTCTTATGGGCACAACGCAGAGGAATGCAGACACCTCCATGATGCCATAGAAAAACTAATAAGACAGAAGAAGCTACAGGAATTTTTCAAAGACCCACAGGATGCCAGGTGAGAAACATCAGACCCTGGACGCGGGCCAGCCCCACACCAACCGGAACAACCTACTCGGACTGTGGGTAGATTGGTTATTAATACGATTGCTGGTGGACCTCACCCTGCAGACAAGAACTGGCAGGAGATGGAGCGATATGCTAACTCCTTAAGACATGCGGAGTACGAGTGTTGTTCGAACGTGGAAGATGGGACTTCGGCAAAGCAGCAGCGCGCGATGAATGACGATATCGTATTCAGGAATAGAGATGCGGATAAGGTAGAGGCTCCTACCATGGACCCAATGGTCATATCTACGACCATCGGGCCGGCATTCGTAAAGAGAATTCTAATCGATTGCGGAAGTTCCGTTAACATCATCTTTCGGAAGGCATACGACCAATTGAATCTGGAGACCAAGGATATGAAACCATCCAAGGCCAGAATCCATGGCTTTAATGGCGCAGCTACTGATGCAATGGGATCTGTGGAGTTACCAGTTGAACTGGGACAAGGTGAATGCAGAAGGGTGCGAATCCTACCGTTCATAGTACTGGACGTTGATTCCCCGTACAATGTATTCCTAGGCCGTCCAGCCCTGGCGGAATTTAGGAAAGCTTTGGCCCCTTGGTGTTTGACGTTAAAATTCCAACAGACAGGGGGGTTGAAATGGTACACGGCGACCAGGCAACCGGCCGTGCATGTTATGTAGCTGAGCTCGGGGAGGCACGGCGTAGGGAGAAAGGAAAGGTTGCGGATAGCCCTGTCCGCATCCAAGGTTCTGACGATTGACAACTAGCGCCCGAGCCCTGGCTTGGGCGGCATTCTCGGATCCATAGAGACATAGATCCGAGAGACGATGATGGGGAACCCAGGGAAACAAACGCAGCACTGGATGAACTAACCATCGAGATCTCAATTAGCCGCAGCGCCCAATCACGAGTTCTTAAAATAGGATCACAGCTCGACCCCGTGGCAGCTGAGAATCTTACTGACTTCCTCCGAGCGAACCTTGATGTTTTTTCTTGGACGCATTCTGATATGTGTGGGATTTCTTCTGCAATCGCGAGTCATATGTTGAACATAGACCCGAGACATGTTCCTGTGAAACAAAAAAGGAGAGGCATAAACCCGAAGAGGTCCGTGCTCTCAAAGAGGAGGTGGACAAACTCAAAACCAACGGATTCGTCCGCGATGCCCTCTACCCAGAATGGGTATCTAACACGGTGTTAGTAAAGAAAGCGAATGGAAAATGGAGGACTTGTGTTGATTATTCTGACTTAGACAAGGCATTCCCGAAGGATAGTTTCTGGCTACCAAGGATTGACCAACTCGTCGACTCAACTGCCGGACATGAGTTGCTATCATTTATGGACGCGTACTCTGGTTACAATCAAATTCCGATGCACATCCCGGACCAAGAACACACCAGCTTTGTCACAAACGTCAGATTGTATTGCTGTGTAGTAATGCCATTCGGATTGAAGAACGTAGGAGCAACTTATCAACGCCTGGTGAATCGAATGTTCAAAGACCAGATTGGTAAAACAATGGAAGTCTATGTGGATGACATGCTAGTGAAGTCACGGTAGTCGAACGACCACGTACGAGACCTAACGGAGATGTTTGACATACTCAGGCATTATGGAATGAAGATCAATCCCTTGAAGTGTTCATTCGGCGTAGCATCAGGAAAGTTTCTGGATTCATTGTGAATGCCTGGGGAATCGAGGCTAACCCAGAGAAGATCCAGGCTATCCGAGATATACAAGTACCCAGAACCATAAAGCAGGTGCAAAGCCTAAATGGAAAAGTAGCTGCGCTAAGTCGATTTATATCCAGGGCTACAGACAAGTGTATCCCCTTCTTCGACGTTATAAAGAAAGGAAAGAGAAACTTCGAATGGACATCCGATTGCGAGGAAGCATTCCGGGCTATGGCGAGGCACTTGGAAAGTCCCTCCGTACTGTCCAAGCCGATAGACCACGAAACGTTGTATGTGTACTTGACGGTTTCCCAGCACGCTATCAGTACAGCCTTGGTCCGCGAGGAAGACCGGATTCAGAAGCCGGTTTACTATGTCAGTAAGTGCTTGACAGGGGCGGAAAGAAATTATCCAAAGATTGAAAAACTAGCCTATTGCTTGGTGATCGCATCACGTAAGCTTCGCCCCTACTTTCAGGCACACTCAATCGGTGTCTACACTAACCAACCCTTGCGACAGGTACTCCAACGACCGGAAACTTTTGAAAGGATGCTGAAATGGAATATTGAGTCAAGTCAGTTCGATATTGCCTATTTGCCGCGAAGGGCCATACAAGGACGAGCACTAGCCGACTTCATTGCTGAATTCACTATGCTAGATGAACTGAGTAATCACAGAGCCATACCCCCCGTTCGATGGAAGATGTACACCGATGGGGCATTTAACGACCGTTGCTCGGGGGCAGGTATAATCCTCGTAACTCCTGAAGACCGATGAATCTGCTACGCTTTGAAGCTTGAGTTTGCAGCAACAAATAATGAAGCCGAATTTGAAGCATTGATTGCTGGCTTGAGACTTGTTATCAAACTGGGAATGAATTCACTCGAAATCTTCTGTGACTCGCGGCTGGTAGTATATCAGGTGTAGGAAACTATCAAGCGAAGGGACAGAAACTCGCTTCTTACCTTGCTCGGGTTCAAGAGCTGCTGGCATGTCTGGAATACTACGACATCTCACATGTCCCACGCGAACGAAACAGAGAAGCCGATTCATTGGCAAAATTTGCAAGCACTGGTGATGCATAGCAAATGGGATTGTTCCCTGTTGAGACCCTCCATGCTTCGAGTATAGACGTGATGGAGATAGATTTCATGTTAGAAAACGAACTTGAGAAGGAATCGTGGTTGACCCCGATCAAGCAGTACCTGCTACTAGGGGATTTGCCTGAAAAGAGAAGCGAAAGATGCCAAGTCCTCCGTAAAGCTTCACGTTATATAATATAGGATGGGATAATGTATCGGGGGGGATTCTCGACCCCCTTACTCCAGTGCGTAGCCCATGATGAGATAAAACAGATATTAAAGGAAGTCCATGAAGGAGAGTGCGACGACCATACTGGGGGCAGACATTAGCAAAGAAGATCCTCCGCTATGGATACTGTTGGCCAACCGTGAATATGGACGCTGCAGACTATGTGAGAAAATGTGACAAATGCCAGATATACGCAAAAATTCCAAGAGCACCACCAACGGAACTCACAAAAATGGTTAGTCCCTGGCCATTTGCAATGTGAGGGATTGACCTAATCTGCTCTTTACCCATAGCCAAAGGAGGCACGAAATACTCAATAGTAGCGGTCGACTACTTCACCAAGTGGGCAGAGGCAGAACTTTTAGCCACGATCACAACCAAGAAAGTCATTAATTTCGTTGTATGAAATATCATATGCTGTTTTGGCCTTCCACGAACCATCATAACAGACAATGGAACTCAATTCGAAAGCAAGGAGTTCAAAGAATTTTTTCAAAAGTATGGCATTGAGAAAAGGTTTGCCGCAGTTGCTCACCCGAAGGCGAATGGACAGGTAGAAGCCGTAAACAAAATAATCAAGTCCATATTGAAAAAGCATTTGGAAAAGGCTAGAGGCAAGTGGGTAGATGAGCTCCCGACGGCGCTTTGGGCCTATAGAACCACCTACAAGACTGCGACTGGCCATACTCCATTCGCATTGGCGTATGGCACGGAAGCTGTCATACCCATGGAACTTAAAGTTCCATCTCATCGGGTAAGTCACCACGACCTTGCGCCGAACCGAAATCTCTTATTGGAATCATTGGACTTTATTGATGAAAAACGCGAAGAAGCCGATTTGAGAGCGGCCTCATACAGACATCGGGTCGCCAGATATTATAACGAAAAAGTCCAACGGAGAATCTATGACGTAGGAGATCTCGTTTTGAAACGAGTTTTTCCAGCCCCATCTCATATGAACCCCGCATGGAAAGGTCTGTACGTCATCAAACGGAGGCTTGGAGAAGGAACTTTCAAGTAGCGATAGTCGATGGTGCGACACTCCCCCGAGCACGGAACAGCGAGCACTTGCGACGTTATTACACTTAGTCTATTTCCTTCATGCCGTAGTTGCATTTATTTCCAGTACGTTTTCATTTCTAGTTCGTGGCATGTAATAAGAAAATTTAGCTTGCTCTCATTAATAAAGGCTTGAAGCCATCTTTTTTATGAATGATTAATGTTTCCGCGTAAGATAGTCCTATGGAAAGCGATTAAAATTATATCATTCTGACTGGCGTACGAACACTATAAATGACTAAAATCTCCAAGTCCCCGGAGTGCGGACTGGAGTACTCTAAGTCCCCGGAGCACAGACTCGAGTATAAACGACTAAAAATCTCCAAGTCCCTGAAGTGCGGACTGGAGTACTCTAAGTCCCCAGAGCGCGGACTCGAGTAGAAACGAATAAAAATCTCTAAGTCCCTAGAGTGTGGACTGGAGTACTCTAAGTCCCCAGAGCGCGGACTCGAGTATAAACGAGTAAAAATCTCCAAGTCCCCGGAGTGCGGACTGGAGTACTCTAAGTCCCCAGAGAACGGACTCGAGTATAAACGAGTAAAAATCTCCAAGTCCCCGGAGTGCAGACTGGAGTACTCTAAGTCCCCAGAGCGCGAACTCGAGTATAAACGAGTAAAAATCTCCAAGTCCCCGGAGTGCGGACTGGAGTACTCTAAGTCCCCAGAGCGCAGACTCGAGTATAAACGAGTAAAAATCTCCAAGTCCCCGGAGTGCGGACTGGAGTACTCTAAGTCCCCGGAGCGCGGACTCGAGTATAAACGAATAAAAATCTCCAAGTCCCCGGAGTCCGGACTGGAGTACTCTATGTCCCCGGAGCGCGGACTCGAGTATAAATGACTAAAAATCTCCAAGTCCTCGGAGTGCAGACTGGAGTACTCTAAGTCCCCGGAGCGCGGACTTGAGTATAAACGACTAAAAATCTCCAAGTCCCCGGAGTGCGGACTGGAGTACTCTAAGTCCCCGGAGCGCGGACTCGAGTATAAACGACTTAAAATCTCCAAGTCGCCGGAGTGCGGACTGGAGTACTCTAACTCCCCGGAGAGACTCGAGTATAAACGACTAAAAATCTCCAAGTCCCCGAAGTGCGGACTGGAGTACTCTAAGTCCCAGGATCGCGGGCTCGAGTATAAACGACTAAAAATCTCCAAATCCCCGGAGTGCGGACTAGAGTACCCTAAGTCCCCGGAGCGCGGAATCGAGTATAAACGGTAAAAAATCTCCAAGTCCCCGGAGTGCGGACTGGAATACTTTGTGTCCCCGGAGTGCAGACTCGAGTACGAACGAATAAAAATCTCCAAGTCCCCGGAGTGCGGACTGGAGTACTCTATGTCCCCGGAACGCGAACTCGAGTATAAACAGTAAAAATTCTCCAAGTCCCTAGAATGCGGACTGGAATATTCTAAGTTTTCGTTGCGCGGATTAAGAAAAACGTTCTAAGTGCATGAAGCATGGGAAGAAAACGATTAACTCTCAGAGAATCAAAGGGCTATGCGAAGACAAACCAAGAAGTCTATGTTACGCACAACAGCATGGATTCAAATCACAATCACAAGGAAAACTGAATCATAAGAATCTTTTGAAAAGACAGAAAAGGAAACTAAACTTTATTCAGGAAAAGTTTTCTGCTACAAGTACTCCAAAATTCGGAGGCAACGGTTTATCGACAGAATTACAAAAATTATTACATGACTGAAATTGACTTTCGTTGAATGAGGACAGTAGTCATTTCTTGTGCTTCTTCAACTTCCTCCCAGACGACTCTTCCCCAGAGCGTTTGCCTTTGGAACCTTTCCTTGATGGAGGAGTAACAACTGAAGAAGCAGGGGGAACATCCAACGGCTTGGACCTTCCAAGAAGGATGACCTTCGATGGCTTGTTCAAGGGATCGTCTAGGTCCACTTCACGCAGCTCAACCTCGTCCTCGGCCGTATCTCTTTTCCTTTTCTCGAGCCGCTCCTTCATGCTCAATTCAGATGTATGCTCAGAGGCGCATGTAACTTCTACTTCATAACTCCCAGAGGAGGAATCAGACTTTCCTTCGTCAAGCTCCCCGATCACTTGAGCATCCGGCCTAGGAACTTCACCAGCGTGAGCAGCCCCACCAGTCTTTTCCGCTTCCTTGGTGACATCGCTCCTCGGAGTGGGATCGGTATCAGAACGACCTGCACAAAATCAGAAAAGATGAGCATTAGAGTGCAATAGTACTTCACAAAGAATGACAACTTTCAAAATCTTAAGGTGGAAGGTTATCTACAAGGCCTGGCAAACTCTCTGCCGTCAAAGGAGTTTCGCCCTCCGGGATAGGAGACAAAACATGAACGCCCAGGCCGGGGGCTTTCGGATCATAGCCAATGTGCTGTTCAAAGGGATCAAGTGTCGGCCGACCGGCCGGCTGGGAAGGCACGTGAACAGGAGACTCGGCCCCGGATGGACCGGTGACAACTTCTTTCCCTTTCCTCGAGGAGGAGCCTTTGCAGTAAAGGGCCTTGGTCGTCGATAGGTCCAAAGGCTCATTTCCCTTCAGAAATTTCTTTATCAAATCCTCCTTGTCAACCTCCTCAACAGGCTCGGCCTTCCTAATCTGGATTAAGGTTTCCCATGCCTCGAATAACGATTCAAGATAGCCATCGTCCAAAAAAGTTAGGTCACGGTGCATGAGCACGCAGGCGTTGAATTCGGCAATGAATGGGTCGAACACGGTTTTGATCTCCTCTCTACCTTCCTCCCTAACTACCTCAAGACGGGAATCGATGTCCGTCAACACCGTCCTCTTGTCCTCCTCACGGGCCTCACTCTTTAACATCTCAACCCTGGAGAACTCGCCCTTGAGTTGTTCTTTTAAAAGTCGGGTGGCGATGATCTCGTCACAGTATCGCTATGACTCTTCTTGTGCAGCCGTTTTTTCCTCTCTCTCTCTCTCTCTCTCTCTCTGCGGAGAAGCTCTTTAAGTTCCTTGACCCGAGCGCTGAGCGCATTCCTCTCCTTTTGAACGGAGTCCTTTTCCAAGGCCAAAGCCCCACATCGTTGAACCGCCTCGTCAGACTCTTTCTTATGAGTTGATTCCAAGCGAGTGACGGCCTCAGCAGTATCCCTGGCACTCCGACGGGCGGCCTCGAGTTCAGATTTATAAGTGGAGATTTCTTCGTCCTGTGCCTTAATGATGTTTTTATCATGGGTGGCCTCAAGCTTCAAACGATCTATTTCATGCTGGCGCTCCACAGAGACTTCGAAAAGTTTCTCAGCTAGGTGAAAGAACGCGTCATGTTGAACATAGACGTTGTTGGTACAGGCAATGGCGTTCTGCTTAACATCTCCAGGTATAGGATGAATTGCCGGAAGAAACTTCAACCTATCGAAGCAAATCTTGGGAAATGTAGCCTTGAGCTCGCTCAGTCTCTCTGATACTGTTGGATCTGATGTAGGAGCAGGAGGAGACGGCTTTGAAAGTTCGCCCCTCCTATGAGAATCTTGGGACCGTCGAGTGGATGAAGAGTCGGAGCGTTGATCTCGGGGGATATCAGACTGCGACCCCTTGTAACCAGGCTGATCCTTGCTTTGCCCGAATGGGAAGGGGGTGTCGGTGATGCTTGGGCTGGTAATACGGTTTCTTTCGAGATGATGAGTCCCGAGAATGGCGGTCCCCTCCACCATCACCATCTCTATCTCGACATCTCTCGGGACCCGAGTTCCGTCCGGACGGATGAAAAATAGAAGAACCACGGAGACGATCGAATCCGTGCAAGCGTCCCATGTCACCTGCACGAAATTCAAATAACAACGAGTTAGCAAGGAGAGATGCGACAACAAAAATTTAAGTGCGAATTGAAGTGCAAGTGTTCGTGTGTGTCCTAGTATTTCCCCCCGACGGATCAGTAGCCTTGCTAACAGGAGTTTTCTCTCCCCGACTTTGGATCGGAACGCCCACATCGCCTCTGAGGGGCGAATGGAACTTGAATGCCTCCGGATCGATAAAATCATAGGTGAGCAGATCTTTCGGAATGGAGAGGTTCGAGAGGCCCTTTAGTGAACGTTCAACATGCTGTGAAGAAGCCTCCTTCTCTGCTGGGATGAGCGTAACTTTGGAATTTCCGCCAATTTTCTCCTTTCTAATCTTATATGTCAACGTCTTTTTTCTCTTCGAAGGGGAAGATGACGTTTCAATATCGTGCGCTTCGACCAGTGGATCCTGAGTAGGACCCACATTCTCACCTTGTGTTTCGGGTGCTTCACCCTCTCTGATTTCCCCCTCCTCATGTGCACCGGGGGTGTAGCGTGACGACGATTCAACCAACTTTTTCCCTTTACCGGATGCGGGCTTGGGGATGGAGACGCTCTTAGGAAGGCTCACCCGACGGCCTTCTGCTAACAGCCCGAACCTTGACAGTGACTCATTTGAAATGAGGGTTCGGATGTCTCGTTCCTCGGCGGGAAGAGCTCTAACAGCCTCAACAGCCTCTAAATAGCCACGGCCCTCAGGACGTGTATTGATATCTGAAAAAATGAAACAAGAGTCAGAAAAAGCATCGCCTCAACCGAAATATGAGCATCGCTCTAAAAAGAAGACTCACTTCCTTCAACCCATCTCCTCGTGAAACCGGGAGGGCAGCGCACGTAGAACCATTCCTGTTTTTACAGGGAAAACTTGCTCCACGCTCCGGTTAGAATTTGGCACTCGTGGTGCGGCTCGAGGAACACGTAGGAGGAGCTATCTCTCCGCTTCTTGATCATGTAAATATATCTGATGTCGTCAGGAGTTGGAAGCCTGGAGAAGACAGCCATAAAAAGGAGGTAGGTCCCATAAATGAACGCATGACCGTTTGGATGCAGCTGCGACGGGGCGACGTATATGTATTGCAACACATCCCGAAGAAACAAATTGAACGGAGGCACACTGCCTACCAAGCACATAAACTTATTGCGGGCGGTGTATCCGACTGGGGGCAGGTGTGGACGATCGTAGTCCGACGGAACCAACACGTCGACGAAAGGGATTCCGTGAATCGAATATATTCGCCGAAGCGCGGCTTCATTGATCTTCGAAGCCTGTGAATCGATCGGATTATCCAGGAGAATCGTTGACTCCAGGGTATCAAGAGAAAAATCACGAGAGGGGAGGTCGACGGATTAGAAGTGTCTACGCCCCCTTGTTTGGAAGACGGCTTGGGCCTGTCTGAGATAGTGGCGGAGCTGGATCTTTTAGACATCTTCAATAAATAGCGGATCTAACAAAACAACTGTGTGAACTATACTTGAAAAATGATCAATGTCAGAATTGACAACACGAATAATCCCCCTTACGTGGTGTGTGAACTAGTGCAGTCAATCGTGTATAAGCATTGAAAATTTTGAAAGTCGCAAGGTTACTGATATAAAACTAAGCTTAAAATCATCGCCTTCGAAGACCGTCATCGCCGACCGTCTCCAAAAGCTTTCCTATGACGATTACAGTTTCAGATTCAGGAAACGTTAGAGGAAGTTATCCGGTTACATCGAATTAAGTTCAGCTTTATATCTACTGGGAAGGTTATTAGTCCAAATTAGTTCGATATACAAGTATGCTGGAGTTCCTGTCCTTGTTCAGTTATGAAATTGGGCAAGGCAATTGTTCGATCGGTTTAAGTTATGTTCGGCCAATAGAATACGGCCGACATTTATGTTTTGTTCGGTTAGGTATTGTTCGACCGTGACATTGTTCGGCCTGTTTAGTCTGGCGTGTATGCGTTGTTCGATGCAAGAGTGTTCGGCCTTGATATGGTTCGGCACGTAAGAGTGTTCGGCCTTGAGATGGTTCGGTAGAGTACCGTTCGTCCAAAACACCATTCGGCCGAAACAACACTCAGCCTCCCCCACTAACTCATATTTCCTCCCTAACCTTCCAACCCATCATTCGGCCTATGGTGTGCCGTGCCGAATGATAGTTACGCCGCGTAGCCTTCGACTTTTCCTCTCCTCCACCGTTCTTTTTCCCAAACCTCGTTCGACACAAGGGAACCGTGCCGAACCATAGTATCTCACCCAAACAACCCCTACGAATTATCATCCCTGACCACTTCTCCCTACCTCACAACGTTTGGCCTTGGAGTCCTCAACCCAGATAGCCCTTCCGACCACAATTCTGATCTATGGACTTGGGCTACAAATCGAGACCTTTTTAATCAGGCAAAGGAGTCGGATAAAGGTATTTTACCTGGTACGTGGATCGAGCTTTAGAAAGAATTGGGAGCACTTTAGAATATGATGACATGGGTGGTTCAAAAGTTCAAGGTTGCAGAAGTGTAAGTAGGAAGAAAGGAGGAAGAAGAGGATGTAGGGTTTTATAAGGGAGGAGGAGAAGTTGAACAGACTATGACCGTTTTACCGGTCAAGGCGGTATCATTCAGCTATCTCGGTTCGTTCGGCCTAGGCTAACATGGATCGTTCGGCACTCGTCTTCGGCTGGGTTGTTCGGCATACGAAGTCACTCGGTCTAACATGGATCGTTCGGCCTTCGACGCTGCGTTCGGCCAAGAGGATCCTGCGACCACTAAGGGTGATGACCAATATTTGAAGCAAAGGGTGGAAGGTGAGTAATTCAAAGTGTATCACGTTCGGTCACGTAATACACTTTTAGGGGCAAGTGTTTTCCGGGGAATTGACTGGGCAACTTAGTACTCGGCCTACCAAGGGCGTTCGGCCTGTAGGTGGATGGCACCATAACGGTTCGGCATCATGTTACGCTCGGCATCTAAAGAACGTTCGGCCTAAGACATTGCTCGGCCAAAGATGGTGCTCGGCCAGAGGCTTCGTTCGGCCAAAAGCATCGTTCGGCCAAAGGCCTCGTTCGGCCAAAAGCTTCGTTCGGCCAGAAGCCTCGTTCCGTCAAGATGGTGTTCAAACATCAGGCTCTTCGTTCGACACCCAGACCATTCGGCACCAAACCGTTCGGCGTCAAGCAGCGTCTGGTATCCATGAGGGCTCGGCATTGTCATTCGGCCTCCCGAGACGTTCGACAATCAAGAATGATTCGGCAATCAAGAATGGTTCGGCAATCAAGGATGGTTCGGCATTCTCCCCAGCACGCCCGATCCGAACATTGCTCGGCCTACTCTTCCCCATAACAGACGTATCGTTCGGCATAAAGAAAATGGATCGGTACTCGACCGTTCGGCATGCTCGGTTCGGCGTACAGGACTTGTCCCTATTTGGACCGAGTTATTCAGCTACCAGATCCACCAGGGAAGTCCAACCCACCTTTTTCTATAAATAGAGGGGCAGGGGCACAGAAAAAAGAGAGAGATTTTAGAGAACACTGGGGAGACTCTTCCATTTTCAAGACTCATTCCAGACTTATTTTTTTTACTTTGAAATTGTATTCTAGTAACTAAAATGGATTGTATCTGTAATCACCCATCAAGGAAATCAATGGAAATCAACCTCAAAGTGGATGTAGGCAGTTACGCCGAACCACTATAAATTTGGTGTTCTTGTTCTCTACATTTAAATTTACACTCTATTCCCTGTTTTAATTTACTTTCTTCATTAATTTCTCTACACAATCTTTCTAAGGGTGTTAGTGACCAATTTTGGTGCTAACAATATTGATTATTATATTTTATCCTTCCGCTGTGAGATTTTGTTTTGTTTTTTTCTCCTCTGTTTTTCTTATTTACCCTATAACAATCCGCCCTTTTGTATGGTTAGAATTGGAACGTGTGTCGATTTAAAGAGTGTGAAAAGGCGGGACGTCACAATGTGGTATCAGAGCGAGGTTTAGCGATAAACCTTAGCTTTGTGGGGTTTGACTCTTTATTAATAGGGTAGTAATACCCTATGGGAGTCGCTGAGTGTATATATATGAGAGAGCTTATTTGTTAGTGTTATAAAATGGTTTTTAATATTGTGTTAATCTATTCCGTTTTGTATTTATAAATTCTGGTTGATGCATGGGACGCTATGACATCAATAAGGATTTCTAAACACTTAATAGGACAGACCGACATAATATTTGTTTTTAATATAGGTGAACAAAATAATTTTGCCTATTATATTTTCTATATATAAAATAATTTTTTTCAAATGATGTCTATATTTGGCCGCAATAGATTGGTTGTTAGGTAATAAAGTGTATAAATAATAATATAAATAAGATTGAAAAATAAAATAAATGAAATTTGGAAATTTAGAACTTATGTTTCGGGGTTTTGAAATTCCTTTTGAATAAATTTTGGAATATAATAATATTGTTTATAAGTATTTTCTGATATAAATATTTTAACATAACTCGAAAGAATTGTTTTAAAGAAAATTTTGGAGAAAATAAGTTTTGTACTTTCCTCTTTGTCGTCGGAAAATAATTTCGGTGATGGCGGCTGCATCATCGACTTTCATTTTCGAGTTTCGAAGGGGAAGGCCACTGTAGTAGTTTTACTGCAGATTCATTTTTGATAAATATATATATATATATATATAATTTTGAAATGTTTTCAATATAATTAGAGATATATAAGTTGTAAGAATATATTTATCGATTATTTTAAAATAATTTGAAATTTAACCCGGTATTAAATTCTTAAATTTCCGTTAATTAATTGTTTCAATTATTGTAGTGAAATAAAAGGTAAAAATTTATTGAACAATGAATTAATTAAAAAAATGAGAAAACTTGTATAACTTTCCATTACATTCTTTAAAAGCATATATATATGACTTACCAAATATTAAAAGTTGAAATGTTTAATAAGAAATGTAATGGAAATTGTACAGTAAAAGTATGTAATGAAAGCGTTCAATAAATTGCTTTTATTTATTAGAATTGGTGGTATAGAGTTATAAATTTAAGTTTAAATTGAAAAGACTACAAACAAAATAGAAAAGTGAGTATTGTAAATGGAATTTAGTAATAAAAAAATGATATATAAATGAAATGAAGTAGTATAAATGAATGATAATGAACTTAAGTAAATAGTTGAAGCTATTTATAAATAAGCTTAGTAGGAAAATGAATACTGTAATGAATAAATGAGGACATGCAATAATAAATAAATGAATAATTATAATGAAATAAAAGGAACTGGCATGACCCGAGTTAATGGAATTGATTAATTGTAAGTAATAAGTAAAAATAAATGAAGCAAGCATTTAATGAGTAAATGTAAATTAAAAAGATAAATCACTATATAAATAAAAAGAAAATCAAACAACAGAGGTATGAAATGAAATTAATAATAAGTTAAGTTGATTGTTGTTTGGATTTGTTGTTGTTTAGTTGATGGTTGTTTGGGCAAGGATACTTTAAAATTTGATTTGGGTGAATGAATAATCTATTTAGTTTTATCTAAGACTGTTGAGTAAATGATGAGCTAGTAGTTTATTCTTCATTTCGTACAATTTAAAAGTTTTAAACCCGAACAACTATTTGTTTGTTTGATTAAATGGTTGCTTTGTATTTGTTGTGTATGCTGTTTGTTGAAATCGATGGTTGTTGTATTGATTTGTTGTTAGTGATTGAAACCACTTAAATATTTCACTTTATATAAATTGTTAACCCTTTGGATTATATAAGTGAAATGCAGGTTATGGAAGCAATTGCTACTGCTTTTGGTTCCTTAAATTAAGCGTAAATTGCCCGACAAATAGGTACGTTTCGGATTACGGTTTATAGCGCTATTTTATATATTTTCCCGAGTCGGGATATAATATTTTGGATAATATATGTTATATAATTATTATATTTGATATTATATTTTTTCCCCAAGCCTCTCCGTACAAAGGAGACACTGCCAAAATTTTCCGAAAATTTCGGACTTAGAAAAAAAATTTGAAAATGTTTTTCCAAACTTTAATAATTTAAAATATAAAGGATTAAATAGTTATAAATTGGGTTATCTTATTTAAAGTAATTAATTTTGTAAATTTAATTGTTTATAAGTTAATATTTTGAATAAGATGTATTGTTCATTTAAACTCTTCCTTCTCCCTTCTTTTTCCTTTTCGGAGACGAAAAGTTTTGAGTGGGGGAGAGTGTAACGACCCGTAAATTTCGTTGATTTAATTTGGGTGAATTAATGAGTTTTTGTAATTAAATTTAGTAGAAATGAAAACTTTATAAACTAATATTGAAATGAACGCTAAAATAAAATATATAAATGGTGACTTAAAACCTATTTACTAGCAATTTGAATAAATTTCAATAAATGATATAGGGTAAGTATTATACCTGGATATATATTCATTTAAAGGGAATTTTTTTAATATGTTAATGTAAAGTTAGAAAATATTGGAATAAATGATAATTCCATTCATACTTGTAAGCAGTTATTATAAGTTGCATGTTGAAATGGTTGATTGAATTGGGATTTAAAATTTAATTTAAATGGAAAAATATAAAGGTTTCAATAATGGAAATTTAGGTGATAAAGTTAGAACAAGTTGATAAATAATAACCAAAATAAGGGAATAGTATTTAAAAAAAAGTTGAAACAAATTGGATATAGAGAACTAAATGTAGGCATTTAATAAATTAATTAATGTGGATTTCAATAAATGATAATTGAATAAAAGTCAACATTCTCTAAGTAATCATATTTTGCTGGAAACTAATACATAATTGATTTAATGTGATTACGAAATTTTAAATTTGTGTATATACGAAATTTTAAACGGTAATTGTTAAGTAATAAACCTATAAAGGCAAGTAAAGAAAACAGGTAACAATCTATATGTTGTTTATTTCATTTAGTATGATAAATAAAAATTTGGGAATCAGATCTCAACTAAGGGAAGTTAAGATGTACGTTAATTTGAAATAAAATCTAATAAATATTACATTAATATGGAATGTAGTACAAATGGTTGGGGATTGTCAAATTTGGTAAAAAGGGATTGGATTTAGGAAATTTTTATTAATTGAGTTTAAAACACTACAACAAAAATACCCTATTATAAAGCCCTTTTTACAACGGGCATTGGTTTCCCGTTGTAATAGAAGGCTATTACAACGGTCCATTCAGGCCCGTTGTAAAAGATGTCATATACAATCCCTTTTTACAACAAGCATTGGTTGCTCGTTGTAATAGAAGGCTATTACAACGGTCCATTCAGGCCCGTTGTAACAGATGCCAACTTTACAATGGTCACAAATTGCTCGTTATAAGAGGTGCCAAATTACAACGGCCACAAATTACCCTATTTACAACGGTCGTAAAGCGTTTATTAAAAAAACAGGCTGGCCCTTTTATTTCATTTCTCTACTTTGGTCGTTCCTCTTTGCTCGAAATTAGGGCTTAGGGAAAAATTGAAGTTGTCGTCTTCAATTGCTCGATGATTTACGTGCTTCCTTTGTCGCTCGAGGCCCTCTTCTTTTAGCACACGGCTTCTCCAATTTGACTCGGCGTCGTCAAGGCGGGGAAGTTGATCCGGTTCAAGTTTGGGGGAGAGGTCTGTTTTTGGCAGGGAGATGAAAGGTAGAAGATGTAGACATGATTTGAAGGATGATTTTTACAATGATATTTTTACATTGAAAGTGTCAGCAACTAATGGGTTATGCAAAAAGGATAAGCATTTGATATTATTACAATTCTGCTAAATTGACGAGAAAAAGGGAAGAAGAAGAAAAAAGGTTGGAATGTAATTTGGATAAATAGAGGTATCCATTGATTTTTTTTATTTCTTTTGCACAAGATTGAGCGTCCTAATTCTGAATGTAGTACTTGTATGTTTGTTTTGATCAATAACTAAACGATAAAGCTTTATGCAATAACATTAGATGCATATTAAATGGATGTTATGTTGGTTATTTCAGATTTTCCGGGTATATGACAAGGAAGGAAAAATGTTAAGCTATATTTTTAGCTAATATTTGATGCATCAATGAGGAATGGACATACGATTTTGACATATAAATGAAGTCATCTAAAGCATCTACTCCGCGCCACAGCCAGAGACCCCCATCAAAAAGACCTTTATGGATAATTGTCTTGATTTGCTTGATTTGTGTTTCACTGATTGGGGTGTATGTTAACCCACCACAATGACTTTCAGCTTGCTACTTCCTAACATCCAGTGTTTGCAGTCGAATTGAAGTTTGGCTTCCTCCTGAACCAGTCAAAGAATACACTGATGGTGAGCTTGCTGCTCGTGTTGTTGCTAAAGAGATTCTATCTATATCGACTTTCCAGACGAAGAATCCTAAAATTGCTTTCATGTTCTTGACACCTGGTTCATTGCCCTTTGAAAAACTATGGGAGAAATTCTTCATGGTACTACAAAAATATATTACGATGACATGTTATATTATGTATGAATTTGTTGTTATTATCATTGATGCAGTGGTAGAAAAAATATATTTTTGGGTCCATTTTTTTGGTTGAAGATTATATATTTCTTTTAAAGCTTATCATGCAAGTTCAAAGTGTTTCTTGTTGCATCCATAGCAGTCGTTTTCAGTTATAAGGCATGACAAGGATAAGTTTCCATACTTATACATATCGACACTCTGAAATGTTTGAGACCAAAAGCATTTACCTATAAAGCGACAAGGTGATTGCACCTTTTCAGCTTCAATTTCTTTAATTCGTTGTCTTTTAACAACCGTAAAATACTTTTTATTTTTCTTCCATTCAATTTATTTTAGAGCTACGCTAAGCTCGTACACCTTATGGATTGTGAGTTCATACACTCTTCATGATAGGTCATACATGCTTCATGATAGGTTGATATAATTACTTTAATCAATTTATATATTTTTAAACCTGTACCAAGTTTCAATCAATCGAGAAGAGTGTATCTCCTCTCATTCCTTAAATGTTTTGCTAGCATTCTTTATTTCTTTTATATCCCAATTAGCGGGTTTATGTCAAAATATGTTGTCATCCTGATAAACAAAAAAGAAGCATAATCCAAAAGCTATCATGAATAATCAGTCAATGTTATCATCTACCTAGCGGGCACATGTTTGCATTTCTCTTACATAATTTATTTTTGATGTTGATAAGTCTTTTAATAGATTTCCGTAAGAATGTAATGCATACTTCCATAATAATTTAGTCTTTTAATGCATACTTTTGTAAAAATTAAGTCTTTTTGATGTTGGTAAGTTTCTACAAATCGGGAAGAGTGTATCTTCTCTTGCACATCTTTCTTCTATGTTTTTGATTTTATTTTTAGGTTATTGATATAAAAGTAAATGCAAAATGTAACTCTATCAGTTTATCATGAATATATACTTGTATACTTGCTCTATCATCTAATTGCTCATTGGCATTTATATTCCTGCTAACTTCTTCAAATCAGTTTTACGAGGTAGAGTTTCAGCAAACTGTCAATGAAGCATTGCAAAGAATAGGTAAAAAATAGTTGTACAGACATCTCTCTTGTTGGCTTGATTAGTTCTATGTTATTGCTTAGGTTTTATATCTCCATGTTCTATAATGTGAAATATTTAATATAATAATTAGATATGAAATATAGCAATGTATATACTATTTAACTTGTGCGAAATAAAATGTTTGAAACTCAAAACTTTACCTCATTGAGGGATGTGGATTACTAAAACACACGCTTTATTTAATTTTACCCACATGCAGGTATCATGGGGAAAAATATCAATGGTAGATGCAGGGAGAAGACTTTTGGCAAATGCTCGTGAAAACATTGATAATGAACATTTTATATTATTGTCTGACAGGTGATTATTCTGAACTGCATCGCCTGCTTATTTATTGCTACTTTAATTTGATCTTTACCCTAACAGTTTTTCATCGTCTTTGCTTACAGTTGTGTGCCGCTGCATAATTTTGACTATGTGTATAACTACCTTATGGAAACAAATATTAGCTTCATTGGCAGGTAAATTGCAGCAATTCAATATTCAATACTAAAATGAGTATCAGTGATGTTTCAATACTAAAATGAGCAATTCAATATCGTTCTTGTTTGGATCTCAGAATATTACTTCTCCGAAAATATGATGTGCTTGAAGTATTCTTTAGTTTTCATAATAAAGAGAACTTCTTAGGTTATTGATTTACTAAAGCACGGTAATATAAAGTAAGTACTTTGTTAGCGAAAAACTGACTGGATTTTTTTTCTTTCTTTTTTTGGGTTTTTTGTGTGTGCGTGTGTGTAGATCTCATTATTGGTAAGGAAGTAAATTGAAATTTGGTATATGGTAGAATTGATGATTGCTGAGATGGATCCATAGCGAACGTTTTGATTTTGTAATGTGAATTTTTTATATTTAGAGTTCTATGAATTTTTGGGATTTGATTTAAATAAATTAATTTCTTGATTGATTTTATTATTGTATTATTTTTTGGTGGTAACTTCAGAGAAATTTAAAAGGTACAGATGTAATAACAGTCTTTAACATGGCATGCACTAATAAGTAGTATAACTGTCACGAAGGACTTTCATTATTTACACAATAGAACACTTCCATTTGCAACCTAATTCATATTAGTAGATATTGTCGGTTTGCTGAATGTGAAATGCTTTCCACTTATATATGGTTTAGTCTGTTATATTTGATGTAATTTTTGTTTCCTTTCTGTAGGTTCTTTGGCCAGAAAGTGGATGGAAACCAGTTCCTCTTGTTGATATAATTAAAGGACCATCTGTGAAAAAAGCATATCAAAAAGCTTTACTGTGGTGGCCCCATATATTTTTATCCCAAAAATTATTATATTTAGGAAATTCATTTAATCTGTTTCCCAAGATCCTAAGTTACCAATATAATTATACCAGTTCATAATTCACCATATAATAGCTCTACATATTTGATGATATGTTTGCTTCTCTTTATTTTTGAATGAGATGATATTTACATCAGTTTCTATACATATAAGTATGATGGTGCAGGCACTGTGCACCTTTGTTTTTTTTTCTACTCATTCTGCATATATATAACTACTTATATATGATACAATATTTAGGTGTTAAGAAATATAACTGAAAGGAGTATAATTGTTAGTATGAACTTACAAATCTGCTTTCACTATCAAATTTTCATTTCAGGTTACACAGTTATATTTGCTCTACATTTTTCAGGTTGGTTGAAAATGCATACTGGTTTGCTTCGAGTTTATATTTCAAAAGAGTTTTTTAGTTGCTTTCTTCGAGTTGGAAACACTTGCACCACATGAATTGCAGAGAAGTGATTCCAGACTATAAGGATCTGACACTTACATTTGAGTTGGTCATGATCCCATTCCTTCAATATTCAAAACCATATTTCTGTGTAAATCATTTCCACAAACATTCTTTCTTATCTCCACTTTGCTTTTATCTTATAAAAGTTTCTATAAGATTTTTATTTTCCCAGGTTTTCAGACACAAAACCAAAATGTTTCCAAATCTATTTCTTTTGAAACTCTTTCTGTTTTTAAATCAACTGCATAAACATAAGTCATGCATTTTCTCAAGGATTATACACCACCCAATGTACATTACAGTTCAAGCATAATTTATCTTGTTCAAATTTCACAAGCTTATTTTTTTTTTATGCAAAATGTGTTGCACTTGCCATTCTTAACTGTCATTATTATAACACCAATCAGTTTCAAACAAAAGAACAAGGGACTGATATGCACATATATTATATAGCTATGATATATCAGATTTTCACAGACCTCAAAAGATAACTAAACATTTTATAAGAGCATCATCTAGCTACTTGCCATAAGACTTCACTCATCACAATATTAGTTAGATACATGTCATAATCCAAACACCCAGGAAAAAGAAAAACATCTTCACTATCTAACTTTTAATTACTAATAATAATCAGGTCTTCCACTACAGGCAATCTGCAAATACAAGCATTGTTTCTCTTATTTATACTAGCAGCTAATGCCTCCTTCATTCATCATGTCACTTTTTACTTACCTGCATGCAAATCATTGAGCTGCCCCATTTATATGAGACACCCAGATGTTTGCAAGGCAAACAAAAGGGTCAGTTTACACTGGTATGAGCATTAATAAATTCTATACAAGTTTACAAATCTTATGAACTTTTGTCACTTTCATAATCTAGCAGTTTATAAACTAGGCACATCAGCAAAATAGCTAGGTGATCTCAAGTATACAACCATACATTCAACATACATGCAACAAGCCATGCATTATTCACAACATCATAAATAAATTCAGGTTATGTTCTCCCAGATTTTTCCCCCAGCAGATCATTAAGGTTACCACATTAAACCTTATTTAATTTACAGCTTTGTTCAGATATTATAACCCAGAGATTTTAAATCTCATACCCCATTTTATTTAAGGTCTAAATCCCCCTGTCAAATGAACACAAGTATGCATTGTGAAGGAAATCTCCCAGTTAGTCTTACTTATTCCAATCACACAAAGGCCTCAGGGTGCATTTGCACCATGCATATACTTTCCCCCACCTGAAGAAAGCAGATCATTGACTAACTCCAAGTGACCTGATTAATTTTCTTTATTTAATCATAGAGTTTATTGAAAACTCCCCCTCCAATTTTTATGGTTAGCTTATTAAGCCCCTGCTTATAGCTTATTCATAAAAACTTCAACCCATTCATGTTTTCAGAAAACATAAATACTCTTTAGTACAGTATTTTCTTATTGCAGAGATTTTTCATCATGTATATGATCTTTCCTATATTAACTTAAGCATTATGATCCTGTTATTATTCTATTGCAGAGGTATGGACAGAGATGTTTGTTAAAAATTCATCAAAACCCAGAAAGTCCTCCTATCTTATTATTTAGAATATAAACATGAGCTAGACCTTCATCTTGCTGCCTATGTTCAAAATAATTTAGATCCATACTTAACAATAGTGAAAACATAATTAAAAATGCTCAAACCATATAAGCTTGGAAAAATTATCATACAAAACTTCAAACAGAAATATACAACAACATCCATTTCATCCATATCAAACCATTTCAAAGATTTAAATACTACTTTTAATACTTTTAGGCTGCCTACCAAAGGACTTAATGCCATTGCATAGAATGAATTAATGCTCACCTATTTTTTTTCTGTATTATCTTGCTCCTCTACTCTGCATATGCCTTCAGGACTGCATACTCAATTTTTTTCTTCTATTTGTTTTATATGTATATGTTTTTCTGAGAGGATGATGATGATCCTTGTGGTGTGCAGGTTTTATAAAGCTGTTTTTAGGGTTTAAGGAAATGGGTAATTCCTTTGATACCCTTTTTTTTTTTATGCACAGTTTACACTGATGCATGGTCCTCAATTGGAATTATCCCCACTTGATTTCCTTTAGTAGTTATTTCGGGATTTCCAATACTTTAATTTCTGCATGCTATTTCTATGATCTCATCCCATTCATGCCATATGCATGTGACCTTGTACATTTTTTTTGCTCTATCTTTATAAAAACTGTAACCTGTTTGCATTTTCTACCTAGCCACCTTTTCCATTAAATTATATACACCATCATATACTATTATGTGATATAAAAATTATTTATACTATATTACTTTTATTCCACCCCTTAAAACAGCAACTTTTATATATTTATATATATATGTGTGTTATAAAAAAAATTATACATACACACAAGTTTATTTGTTTTTTTTATAACTTCTGAAATTCTTGAAATAAATATAACTTTCATTTTATTTTAGGGTCATTACATTTACTTAGGTTGCATCCTGATAAACTACAATAGAAAGGAGCAACAAAATATCAAAAGTACACTGTAGAAAAGATTTTTGACACGGCAAAACGTTTAGTCAGGAAGTCGGGAAGGCTCTCCAAAATGCAAAGGTGTGGCTGAAAATCATGGCAGAAGGGCCAGAGGGAAAGATGATGGAAATAGCAATATACTCGACCAAATAAAACCCACTGAATCAAAATCAGATGAGCAACCAAAGACAACCCAAGATAGTATTTTAGCTGATGACCAAGTTCTGGTAAGTTAAATAAAGAACTTAAAAATTATTCAGCCAATTTAGCGAATCTGATTGTTATAGTATAAATCTAATCAGTTAACCTGAATATTGTACAAAATGACGTAAAGTTTCATGTATTGGTTATTTTCCTCAAAAATTTGTCCATTGTTAGGTATACCAAAATTTAGGTATGGCTAAGGAAGCAAACTTTAACTCTAGTTTTGATGTTGAAATTATATATGATTTCGTTGATGTGAAGGAGTCACCATACCCAGGTAGATCTTTTGTAGGCATACCAAAATTCAAGAGTGTTTCTCCTTTCATAGGAGGTTTCCTGGCTACGCGATTAAACTGCTTCATGGAAAGTCCCACTGCAAATTTTCCACTGTAAAAATCGGGTGAAATCAATTTTATGAATGATAGAATTATCAATCAAAGCTTTAAAAATTGTTCTAGTTTGATTGTCATTACTCAGTTGGTTGGTACAAAGGTTAATGATAACAGAATTCCATGAATAATTGCCCATTGCCATTGTTGTTTATTTTGATGTATTGTTTAGCAATGTTTTCTGCAATGCGGCTAGAATTGGATTCACCAATCACCTGAATTTTTTTCAAATATTTAAACATTAATGTTAACAAACAATAACTGGTTATTTTATGATCTGCATACTCGCCTTCAAACCAATCCTCGAAATGATATCTTGATGTTGCGAAGGAATCATGTTCACACTTATCAATATTTTTGGTGCCATTTCCTCTTTAACCTAAAATTAACAGTGATTAAGAAATCCAACCGTAAAATAATCTGGAAAATAACTTAATTAAAAAATAGTATGTAATCTCTTTAGGCAATCTCTCGAATGACATTTCAATATACACAATACAAAAATTCCTAACCATCGTCGTAGCATTTGGATCAGTATAAACCTTCCAAATCTCCATAAATGGCAAGCTAATATCATTCTGATTCTTCACCCGCTTATTCACATTGCTCGGGATTTCAAGAACCTAAAAAAGTACGCTTTTAGTATTTTGTCCTATATGCACACACTTTTGATCTTTGTATGTTGGTATATCAGTGCCATCTTAGATACCTTTTGTTGAGATATCCATCACCTCAAGCAATAAAATATTCAGTACAATAATATATTTGGATGACAAGAGGAATAAAAATTTCAAGTGAACAATTCTTGTTCTTGAATAAAGAAAAATAAATGGCTCATTTGTTTTTTTGCTGAATGATTAAAACTTAACTAGACGAAAAGCCAAATATAGTAGTCATTATATTTAGATGTACTAGAATGCAAGTTATGTTATTACAGATTTGCAAAGATTTAATTGATGTCTAGAGAGAAAAATGTTGGAGCCACTTGAGATCGAGTGATGTCCTCGTGACTATGACATCAAGTTCGTAATATTTTTGCATTTGTATATGGAAATTTTTATTTTTCATGACTATCTATATTAGATTTGACCATATTGACTTTTTGATTGATTTTGCATCGTACCCTATTAAGAATATGCGTTATAATTGTCCTTGAATTTAACATACTAAAAGGATTGCATTCAGTTTTAATGTTACTTTTAGATGGCCATCCTGTAAGTTGTTCACATATAATTTTCTTCACTTGAGTGCTTTCTGTAAGCTAATCAATTTGAAGAAATGGCATTTCAGATATTTACATCTGATTTCATTATACACTTTTGGTTGTTGACAGGGAAGGCAGTGTGAAGGTGTTGTAGCTGGTTGTAGAGGGGGTTAGGCAGAACAGTGATGGTTCTGCTGGCAGTAAGTTGAGTTCAAGTTGTGGTGATTGATGATGGTACAGTTTGCAAAAGTGATGTATGTATGCAGGATGTCAATATGGTGATGTGCAGATGTTTGTAAATGTTATCAAGTTGAGGTGTATGTCAGTGATTTTGCAGTAGATTTTGTATGGGTTATTTTTGTGAAGATGATGTATGGAGTTGTCGGAGGATGGGTTGTGGTTGATAAAGACTTGTGGTTGCTGGTTGCTAGTTGTGAAGTGTTGTAGGGGTTTGTGCACAGATATGTGCACACTAGCACAGTAATGAAGATGAGAAGGATATGCAGGGCAATGATGCTGGTTGGAGATGGTAAATGAATGGTGGTTAAGGAATTTGGCAGTTGAAGGTATTGCAAGTGACGGCAGTGGGTTCAACTGTGTTTTACAAAAGTGATGTATGTATGCAGGATATCAATATGGTGAACTGTATTGCAAAAGTGCTTTATGTATTTGGCATGTAAACTTATCTAACTATTTGGAGTGTTAGAATTCTATGACTCTAGCTTTTAGTCTTTTCGTATGTGATTTTAATTATTTTACGACAATATTTAGTATTAATATGGATGTAATGCATGGATGCTGCTGTAATTTTTTTTTAAATTTGCATTTATTTTGCAACGGGCAATGTGCGTTGTTATATGTGTTTTTTACAATGGTCACTGCAGGTTGTTATATAAGATTTTTACAACGGTCAACACACGTTGTAAAAAGGTATATTGCAACGGGTTATGGCCGTTGTAAAAAGGTATACTGTAATGGTTTTTACAACGTGCTTTGCCCGTTGTAAAATATGGTGGATATATTACAATGAGGCCTATTACCACGGGCACATGCCCGTTGCGAAAACCATATTACAATGGGCATTGCCCATTGTAAAAAAAACTGTTTTGTTGTAGTGAAACCTTAAGTAATACGCGTAATTGACAAGATTCACATTTTTAAATATAACCGTTGATACAAATCTAAGATGTATATAGAAGTATCAGTGTAATGAAATGTAAACAATTGTTAAGTATGCTTATAGGATAACGATTGTTGGATAAAAAAATAGGAATCGACATTTAATTATTTATTTGAATTTAAATTACGATAATATGACTTATTTCAATTAAATGGATTTAATGTAAAATAAAACTAAAAAAATTTACGTAAATATTTATTTAGATGAAATTGAAGTTATTTATGTAATGAGTATGTATCTAATGTTAATTTTACTTATAAAATGACAGTTGATATTGAATGAAAAGAATGCAAATATAAGTGTGTCAATATATTGGAAATTAGTGTATAATAAATAGGTTTTATTGTAATTAAATGAAATCAAACATCTAAATATTACGTCAATAGAAAGTTAAATGGAATGTAAGAATATTATGGTAATAGTTTTCAAATTCAATATAAAATTTTATCTGTTTAAGAATAATGAATTGGATAATAAGAATGAATAGTGAATTCAATGGAATTATTAAAAGGTAAATTTATAATTGATGAATATAATGAAATTGGAATTTACACCGAAATTTATGATTGAATCAACATTTAAATTGACATCTAAACTGATTTAAATCACTGAGATTGTTTAAGAGAACAAAACTGATAAGATTTGTAAATTTTGGAAGTGAAATTGAAAAGTGATTAAATTAATGAATTTTTTTAATTAATTTAATTAATATAAAAATAGCCATTTTGGCCACTGACTCGGATTTCGACGAAACAAGTTTCATCTGATCCGTATCAGTGGATTATTGTAGGATTTCAAGTTTCGTATCGATCGGACTTGTCGTTTGATCGTACGAACGCGAAACGCCTTGAAATCGATTTAATTGAAATCAATTTGAAAATATTGATTTCAGCATAACTTCTACATACGATAGAATTTGGACGTGAAACCTATTCCATTGCATTTAAAATATTTTAAAACACCTATTTTGATATATGGATTTAACCAATTTCGTTCTGAGGTTAGAACGGGCTTTTTGGGCCACGTTAGCGGTATCACGTATATCTATCAACCCGATCCATCTATTTTTCAACTTTATCTATAAATACCTTACTAAACCCTAGCCACCTTCTATTTTCATTTATCTGCACGCAAAAAAAAGTTCATCAACTCTTCCTCTTCCTCACTTGATGCAAACCCTAGATCCAAACACAATTGCAATTCAAAATCAAAGTCAAAAAATTCAAAGTCCCCAGAAAATTCCAAAAAAATTATATACTGAAGCTCTCAATAAGTGTAATCTTCTTCTGTTGTTCGTTTGTTGAATCGATTCACCGTTTACCCATAAATCGCAAATCATTATCGGTCGTTCGTATTGAATTTTGGTCAGTCCAACGGTGGATCTACCTCCGATCGGCGATCGGGTGGTACCGTTGCGTAGATGATGTCGAGCAGGTCTTAAGGGTGCCGTTTGTTCGTCACCATGGTCGATGGGTTCGCCAAAAATCGGCTCCAAAGGGGCGGCGGTCGCACGGAACAAGGGCACACCGGAGGTAGTGGCATCTGAGGCGTAGGGGCGGCAGGCTGAGGGGAGTCGCATGGTGTTTCCTGATCGGCGTGGAAGAGGATGTAGCGGCCGAAAAAAATTGGGCAAAGGGTAGTTGCGGCGGCGGCTTCGTGACGTTTGCGCGATCTGTAGAAACTTAGGGTTCGGCTGAAATTCGAGTTGACGTAGCAGAGAGGTTAACGTTTTCTTTTATTTTTTATTTAATTTTGATCTCAAATCTTCTAACTGCAATAATTTCCATATACGATATCAGAATTTTGAACGTTTTTTTGTTAGGATCGTATCTGAATTTCGGACGTTTTGGCACTGGTTTGGATGGATTCTGAGATTGTGAGATTTTTGAGTTTAAATTGGATTTAAATTCAATTTAAATTCAAAAGGTGAGTGTTTTAACCCACTTACAACTTCTAAGATTTCTTATGTTGGTTAAATTGATCTATGACGTGTTTAATATTTTATTTATAGCTGTTAGGCATATATTTCATCATTTTTCTCATTTAAATTGCATTCATTTAATTTACGCATTATTTAATTCATTATTGCATTTAAAACTGCCAGTTAATTGTAAATTAATTTATTCATTGCATTTAAAATTGCCAGTTAAAATTTTAGTTAAATTTATTTATTGCATATAAACTGCTAGTTAAATTTATTTATTATTGCATATAAACTATAGCTAAACAGTTATTAAATTCATTATTGAAAATTAACTGTCGGTAATTAATTATTATTTATTGAGGTGATTGTTTGAATTGGATGATAAATTGATAAATGTTTGATGATTGATATGATGGATGACTGGATGTTGTATTTGTATTGTATAAACTGCAAGTTATTATGCATTTTCATTTCATTCGGGATTGCGGTTTGAAATGATATACAACCGTAATTTTTATTTTTAAAATTGTGGATTGAAATGATAAATATCCGTATCACTTGACCATAGGATAAAAAATTATATACAGACACCGCGGTATGTGTATAAAATTATTTTGAAATGATTTTCTATGGTTTTGGAAAGAATGCGGTTTAATAAATATTTAATTTTGATATATATATAGTAAAAAATTCTTGAATTTAGCTATGTATAAATTGTTTCGAATTTTAAAATAAGCTAAATAATGAAGTTGATTTCGTTTATATAATATGGTTAAGAATATATTTGAAATTCTATTGTATATAGAGTTTGTAATAACTCAAATAAAAGTAAGGTTGAAGATAAATGTGAATATGATTTGAATTAAAGTATTTAAGAATTTTCCTCGAAAAAATTTGTTTTGAAATGTAAATAAATTAAGATTTAAAGGGTATGATCTTATAACTTGATTTTTGATTAGAGGATTTAAACGAATAAAAATTTATTTAAAGAATATCCTGTTATTGAAGTTTAAGCGTTTTACCAGAATAATAATTGTTTAGTAAGTGAATATTTCAAATTTAAATAATAGGAATTGGATTTGATATATATTAAATTATCAAAGAATCCATTTTGAAATAGTGGAATATTTAAAGATTTAAATATATGAACTATAAAGTTTTGAAATATAGAATATTTAAGCTTTGAAATATATGGGAATTAAAATGGTTTAATTGGAGGTTCAAATTGTTAATTGGAAATTTATTTTGAAAATGGAAGAAGATGTTTATTTTATAAAGCAATATAGTATTTGAACCATTAAGTATTAAAAATTATGTTTCAAAGTTATGGTTTCAAGATATATATATATATATATATATATATATATATATATATATATATTTGAAAATATTATGATTTTGGGAAAGGGATATTTATAAAATAAAAAGGAAATCATATTGATTTGGGTTTTTTTTAATATAAATGATATCATATATATATGGTTTGAAAGAGATATTATATTGTAGTTTTAAAGGATAAGTTATTTGAAATAACCGCGGTGTTATAATAACGTTTGGTCGTTGAAGAGACCGGGATCGGAAGTTGTCATACTCTCTGCCAACTCCGAAAACCACTTTAACAACCGTGTACGCAGTGGAGATTCCAGAATGAAGTAGGATGGCGGCGGCGTTTCCTTTGAGGTAAATACGTGGAACCGACTCCCGTGAGTTGGCATAAGGTGGCTAAAACAGGAGCGATCGACGGGCCAAGGGGGTTAGCGCCCTTTATCGGATACTCCTCTTCGATACTATACTCTAACTTTGGATTGATTCGGTGGCCACTTTTGATTTTGATTTTAGGGGGAGTTTGTCCGAGGTGGGCGGTAGCTGGGGCTACGCGTTACCACCGGTCCGGAAACGTAATTGGTATATCTACCCTGGCATTGTCTAGTTGTGCCGTGTCACCTACCCTATCGCGCCTTGTACGAGTTTCTATTTGTGTCGTACCTATGGAGTGTCTTCTCGTAGTCTCCCGATCAGGAGATATGCAGGCACTGTATATACTATTGGCATTATTTGTGTTAAGGGGAATATTAGGTCACTCCTTAACGCTATTTAAAAGTAAGTTTATTTTACCAACAGACATTATTATAATAGCGAAATATACTACATAGTAAATAGTTTAACGGATCCTTAAGAGATGTAAATCCCGAGCATCTTTTGAGTTACTGCACTCATATTTATTTCTATTGATTTAACTTACATAAGATCCTTTAGTTCTGACTCGAGTGATTTGTTTTTCAATTCGCTCGGGTCAGTCCGAGCGTTTCAGGATTTGAAGATTTAGCTCTGGAGGACGAAGACGAAGATTGTATTATTATTATTTATATTATTGCACACCACACTATATTCCGCTGCATTGATATTTATTGTTATGTGAACTCTGATATTCATTGTATAAAGAAAAATCAAATGTTTTGTAAACAGTTTATGAATTGTATATTGATTATTATATTTTATCCTTCCGCTGTGAGATTCTGTTTTGTTTTTTTCTCCTTTGTTTTTCTTATTTACCCCATAACAATCCGCCCTTTTGTATGGTTAGAATTGGCACATGTGTCGATTTAAAGAGTGCGTAAAGGTGGGACGTTACAGTTTGTTCGGGTTCAAAACTTATAATCGTATAAATTGATAAATAAATTATGAAGTAAACCATACACTCAACAGTTATAGATAACTTTATAGAACATTTATACATCTCTATACAAAATAGAAGTATCCTTTCCCAACAATCCATAAGCCCAACAAACAAAGAGTTCAACACATTTTTTTAGATTTTACTCTATTTATCTTTTTCACATCATTTATTGTTCATTTTTCTCATATAATGATTTTCTTTAATTCATGTTCATTACTTACAAAATTTTGAATTTTCATTCATTCATGTAAGGCTTATTTCATTTATTTACATTCTTTACTTACATAAGTTATTTTCATTTCAATTATTTGGATCATAAATGAATTCACTATTGAAGTATCGTATACATTTTATTTCAGTTTACTTCACATTTACAATTTAGTTGGATTTTCCTTTTTTTCATCATTTACTTTTCTTTTCTCATTTGTATAATGTTTATTATTATTAGTTTACATTCGTTATTACTTACAAAAGTTTATTCCTCCTCTATTCGTACAGTGCCATTTTCTTTCATTTTCTTACTTTACATCGTTGCCTAAATAAGTTATTTTTATTTCAATTATTGGATTATACATTATTAGGTAAGCTTCTTTACAACTTAATTCACCATTTATAGATTATTTCTTTTCTTTTTCACATTCATTTTTCCATATATAGTTTTATTGAATATTAAATCCATTTCTAAATCATTTTAATGGTTTCTAAAGCTATAACCATTCAATTTACATAGTACTCATTTTAATTATGAATGGCTTCAATACTAATTCAATTTTATAATTATTTAATTACAGTATTTACCTTTCCCATTAAATATGATTATAAATATTTTAAACTATTAACCTAAGTTAATAATCATTTTCATACATTATTCTCTTTTAATACATTTAATTAGTAGCATTTCAAACTATTAACTTTAGTTTATAACAATTAATAACGTTAGAATTCTTATTTATAAACGTAATTTCATTGAACAATTCATTACTTAAGTTTTACTTGTATAATATTCCATCACCTATTCTAATTAACAATTTAACTTTTAATAATTTGGTAAGTTATATATACATACATACATATATATATATATATATATATATATATATATATATATATATATATGTCGTTTAGAATGTAATTGAATATTATCCAAGTTTCTTTTATATATTTAATTAACAAAATGTTCAATAGTTATCATTTCTTATTTTCATTTCCATTTTATTTACAGTTTACAAATTTTAAATTTATTATCTATTTCATTAATCATTTTAACATCAAATTTTCTTAATTTCATTTTAAAGTTTTCAATTATTAATATAGTCAAGAATCCTTTCATTACCATAATTTCAATTTTTAATTTATAGAAACTTAAGAACTAAACAACCGTGTTTCAATTCAATTATTTTAAAATAATATATATAAACATATCTTACATATATCTTGATATGAAATCCAACCCCGGAAATAAAAAATAAGTTTCGTTTATCAAAACGGATATGCAATAAAACTACTATAATAGTCTACCCACTTTGAAACTCGAAAATGAACATTGATGATGCGTGCACTCATCACCGAAAATATTTTCCAACGACGGAGAGGGGAGTATGGAACTTAATTCCTTCAAAAATTTCTTTCCAAAACATTTCTTTCAAATCATCTTGAAATAATTATATCAGAAAATACTTCTAAAAACTACTAGTATTATATTCCAAACCTTTGGAAAGAAATTTTCAAAAATACCGAAACTTCATCTCTCAAATTTCAATATATTCATTTTATTCGTAAATCTTATTTTTCAATCAATATTTATAAAAAAATTCTACCTAATAAACAACATACTACATCCAACTATATCATTTATAAAATTTATGTACAAAATATATATATAATAGGCAAAAATATTTCATTTACATATAATTCAAAATAATATTGTGTCGATCTGTCCTACTAAGTGTTTAGAAATTCCTATCGATGCCATAGCGTCTTATGTATCGACCAGAATTTATAAATACAAAGCAGAACAAATTAACACAATATAAAACCCTTTTATACACTAACAAATATGCTCTCTCACATAAATACTCTCAGCGACTCACTCTAGGGTATTACAGCCCTATTAAATATGAGTCAGACCCCGTAAAGTTAAGGTTATCGCTAAACCAAAGCTCTCATACCAACTGTAACGAACCGTTTTTTTGGGCAGTTTAAATCGACGAAAAACCACACACATCAGACTCAAACCATACAAAAGGTCAGATTGTTATGAGGGTAAACAATAAAAAGCAGAGAAAGAAAGAAAAAAACAAATACAGAATCTCGCGGGGGAATGATAAAATATAATAATCAAATAATAGTTCATGAAGCTGTTTACAAATAACATTGATTATACTTTATAATATAGATCAGCTCACATAAAACAGGAATAAATAAATAATGCAGCGGAACAATATGATGCTGTAATATGAATATAGTAAATAGTAATAGTACAAAATCTTCGTCTTCATCCTCCAGAAAGCAGTCTTCGATAAAATGAAAAGCTCAAACTGACCCGAGCGAATTGAAAATATAAAACACTCGAGTCCGAACTAAAATATATGTAAATTAAATCAACAATAAATAAATATGAGTGTAACGGCGTCAGAGTTGTTTACGGGATTTGACATCTCCTATCCAGTATCTAACGTGGGTGCAATAACATAAGAGATATTTGGGATTCCCATCTCCTAAGGATCCATTAGACTATCTACTATGTAGTACAATATGCTATTACAATATGTCTACAGTAAAGTGAAATATTAAAATAGCGTTAAGGCGTTACCCATATCTACCTTAACACATTTTATATATTCCCATAGTCTATACAGTACTGTAATTCCTTCATAAACTAGAGGGCTATCAGGGGGCACTCCATGGGTATGTTACAAACCAAACTCGTAAAAGGCGCGATAAGGCATGCGACAAGGCATGCAAGGCAATGCCCAGGGTAGATTCTACCGTTTTGCAGATCCGGAGTGGTGGTAACCCATAGCAGCTACTAACGTCCATCTCGAAACACACTCCCATGATCAAAATCAAGGGTGGCCACCAAATCGTTACAAAGTCATAATATGGTATCGAAGAAATGTGTCCGATCGGAGGTGCGACCTCACTTGGCCCGGCGTAGCTCCTGTTTTAGCCACATCAAGCTGACTCATGGGAGTCAGGGTCACGTAAATACCTCATACAGAGTCGTTCGCCAAACCATCCTACTTCATTTCTGGAATCCCCAACACGTACACAGTTGTTAAAGTGGTTTTTGGTATTGACAAAGAGTATGACAATAACTAATCCCGGTCTCTTTAACAACCAAATGCTTATTCAATACCGGATGGTTCTTTTACATTTCCAAAACTGTTTCATAATCAATATCAAAATATCATGTTCGATTTCAAACCATATCACTTTTGGAACCATATTCACTTCCAAAATCACATTCACTTCCAAAATCATACTTACTCAAATATGCCATTTCATAAAAGGTATCAATTCCAAATTGCAACTTAGGTTGTATCATCATCAAGGATTTAAGTATAAATACTTTAACTTTACATTGTCTGAAATTCTAGAAAATAGTTTAGATAGTCATAAATAGTTTTAATAGTTTGAAAATTATTTAAAATAGATCGAAATAATTTAAATTAGTGAAACGGTTTAAATTGATTTAAATTTGATTTAACTATATTTAAATTGATTTTAATAGATTTAATAGATTTAATTATTTAAAATATTTTAAATAGATTAATTACATTTAAATTATATTAAGTAGCCTTTTAAATAGATTAAATAAATTTAAAATAGATTTAATAGATTTAAATTATATTAAGTAGATTTTTAAATAATTAAATAATTTTAAATAGTTTAAATAGATCTAAATTATATTAAGTAGATTTTTAAATAGATTAAGTAAATTTAAAATTGATTAAATAGATTTAAATTATATTAAGTAGATTTAAAATAGATTAAATAAACTTAATTAGTGTAAAATAGGTAACATAGATTAAATTGGAATAAATAAGTTATAATAGATTAAATAAATTAAAATAGTTTTAAATTGATTAAAATAGTTTAAATTAGTTTAGAATAGATTTCAAAGTTATATCCAAACATTTCTAATAACTCAATTTTCGATCAATTCATTTATATTTGATACTTTAATTTTGTAATTCCAATATAAATCCTTTGAATAATTCATAAATCAATTCCAATTTCAACATTTACGCTTTGACTTTCGAAAATAATTCAGTTTATATAAATTAAATTTCTATTTCAAAATACCAGTTAACTGAATTCAAAATTTAAAGATTCAAAAATCACTTAATTTAACCAATCCGGTGTCCGTACATAATTTTCTACCCTAGGGTCAAGTGATATGAATATTTATCATTTCAATCCGCAATTTAAAATTTTACGGTTATATACCATTTCAAACCGCAATCTCGAATTAAATGAAAATCCATAGAATTGATCAAGTCTATCATTTCAACCCAAAACGATTATTCCCTAATCTATAGATCCTTCAGGTATGTATCATTTCAAACCATAGGGAACTTGCAATGTTATAACAATATAAAACACAACATCCAGTCATCCAACATCAACAGTTAAACATCCATCACAATCATCATACAAATCAACCAATAAACATCAATAGATAACTGATCATCAATAACAAGTATTAAATTGACAAATAAAATTCAATATTAAGTTAAACGATGATTGAATGCAATAAAAGTCAAATTTACCTAGAATGACGATTTAAACATACCAAGCATCAATCAATAAATTTCTAATTACATCATAAATTTAATTTAACTAACATAAGATAATTTAGTAACTGTAAGTGGGTTAAAACACTCAGCTTTTATTTCAAATCGATTTGAAATCCAAAATAAGGCTCAAAATTTAACAGTCTCAGAATTCATCCAAACTTGCATCAAAATGTTCGAAATAATGATACGATCCCAATGAAAGAAATCGTGTCCAAATGCGAGTTTGTATGCAAAATCTATAAGCATTAGAACATTTAAAATTTAAATTTGAAAAAAAAAGAACGAATGGATAAAGGCCACGTATACCTCTCTCTGAACAAATATACATGCTCGAACACGACCCAGGACCGGCCGTTGATAACGCCCATTCTCCATCCCCTCACCGCCGTTGGCCATGACGATGCCACCACCGGCTTCGGCTACCCCCGTCGACCCTCAATAGGTCGCGCAACCTCCCCCAGTTAAACGCTGCCTCCCAAAAACTAGGGTTTCGAACCCTAGTTCATCAATTCCGACCACCATGAGCACTTCTAACTCACGCGACCACCTCCAAACAACTCCAGGTTGTCCCCTCTATAAAACCCATATGCCAATTTCGTCGATTGCTACCCAAAATGAAAACCCCCAATTCAGCTTTGACTATGATTTACCATCGACTCGATCTATAGTTCAGAAAATGAACGCTTGTCGTAGACTCGTATGGTTGAGAGCTTCAAAACCATATATAATTTGATATGCTTTAGAGGAATTTATTTTTAGATTTGGTTTTGATTTGTTTGAATATGTTCTTCCATTGAAAAGGAGGAGAAAGATAGGAAATGTACGTACTAAATAATGGAATAAGAAATAGCTAGGGTTTATAATGGGCTATATATAGGCAGATTAGAAATTGAAATGAATGGACTAGATTGATTTGGATTGAAACGATAACTACGACCCAAAAGCTATTTCGTTTCCGAGACGAAAATGGGTTTTCGATATTTTTAAACTCAATGGAATAGGTTTCAAGTCCTAACTCCATCGTATGAAGAAGTTAGCTTTAAAATCGGCTTATTTCAAATTGATTTCAATTAATTTGGTTTCTAGGCATTTCGAGCCCGTACGATCAAACGACAAGTCTGATCGCTACGAAACTTGAAATCCTACATGTAACGACCCATATTTTAATTGTTTGGATATATTAAAATAAATAAGAAAGTTTGAATAAAATTGTTAGAAATTTAATTTTTAAGTTTTGTTTGATACGAATTAAACTATGATATAAAGTTGTGATCTTAAATTAAATTTCTATTAATGACATAGGTTGCAATCTAGAATGTATATTAATGTGTATTTTAATGACAATGTTTCAAATGTAATTAATGAAATAGGAATACCAAAGGCTAATTGTAATAAGGGATATAATTTAGGAATATAATTGGTAGAAAAATAAAAATTTATGCTTTTCTTAAGTTAACGTATGTTAGGAGATACGTTTATGATATTAATTTGAATTTCTACTGATAGCATGTATTACAGTAAGATAAAAAAAAGTTATAACGTACGTTAGGTGTATTTAATGACATTGTTTGAATGTAATTAATTTCGGTGATGATAATAACAAATGTTAATGAAGCATAAAATGAATAAATTTATTAAAGGAGAAAACATATGATTATTCATTTGAAATGTGTTTTAGCTTAGAGTAAGAAATTAATTATTTGTAAGTAAATTTCTAACTCATGTTTATAACCAATAATGTTAATAGATATATTTGAAATACAATTTAAAGGAAAACAATTGGATTAACTATCTTCCCCGTAATCAGCGTATGTTTTGAAATTTAATTATTGGAATTAGAAACAATTAAAATCTTTCCATTAATAAGAAATAGAAGTGAATTGTAATTTATTAGTGATATATGCAACTTACATTTTTGTGTTAAAATTACAATAATTATTTTAATGAGAAATATTAATTTAATTGGTGTGTTCAACATTATTTATTGTGTGTAAAAAAAATGTTGGATAAATTAACATATATTTATGTGTATACTTGGAGTTAGTGAAATGTACTGAAGGAAATATAGGTTTCGAAATTGAATTTCAAAATTTGTTGTAGTATACTAATCCTTCCGTCCTCATTAATTTATTATCTTACTTTATTCTACTGCCGTCTCAAGTTTCGTTGACCCCTCTCTTTTAGAATTATCATATCATTTGTTCTTTCACTTCTTGCCATAAATTGAGTTATTAATGAGGTGTTACTTTGCATTTGAAATGAAATGCGTATGTGCATTAATTCATGAATTCATTTACATGCACTATTCACTCATGCATGCATTCATTTTCCTTCAAAAAACAAAACTTTTCACCGAGCACGTCAGTCTAAATTGAATTAAATGCTTTGTTCTTTCTTTATGTAATGAATAGACTTAAATATTTTAGAATTTCATATTTCACTATTCACGTTCATTAATCTTTTCATTTATTATCTTCTCAAATTTCAACGCCCCTTTCATTTGTTTATTTCCATTATTATTTTCTTTTACTAAATACTAGCCTCTTTTGGTTTTCCTGTAAGTTTTATTTTTTTACACATGAGCCTTGCCTTGAAATGTTTCCTATTAATGAAATTAATTGAGATAGCGCATGTTTTGAAATTTTAATCCAAAAGTATTACTTGCTTTGTAAACATATCTTTTAAAATTCAAACGCGTATTTTTCATTCTTCATTTAATACCTGCCTCATTTCTTTCCTCATTTTTGTTCGTTTCTTCATTTTTGTTGTTCCTTCTTCTTTTTCCTAAAGCTACGTCTTCTCAAACGTGAGTTTCATTTTATACATATATATATATATATATATATATAACCTTTCTTCATCTCTTTACACCATGTCCTACTCCAATTCCTAAAAAAAATATGAGTTCGTTGTTTTATTCATCTTGTTTCATATTTCTACAGCCACTTCAATTCTTTTCATTTTCTTTTCTTGTAGCCTTCTTCCACAAACTCGTATTTTTGTTTTTATTTTGGTAGCCTATACTTCCTAAGCCTTCATTTTAGAAACGTGACATTCATGTTTGTCCCTACACCTTCATTTGTTTATTTAAACAACCTGTTACCTTATTTCTTCTTTTATGTTTTGTTTCTCCTGACACCTCATATTCATTTAGTTTAAATTATTCTTTGCTGAATCTATAATATCATCAGCAAATTGTTTATGTTTTTTTAATTGTTTCTCCATTTTTTTGTCACTGCTTCATTTCCTTTGTTTAGATCTCCATTTCAAATCTTCCTTCCCCTGAATTATTTTAATGTGAACTTGCAAATTCAAAAGCTCTCATTTTTGGAAATTCAAAAATTTTCTTTTATGAAACTTTATGAAACATGAGTTTCATTTTTTTTCATTTTTCCTACATGTTCTGCCGACATCTTAGTTTGTTCTTCAATCTTTGCTTGAAGCCTTATCTTGAGCAAAACGTAAGTATTAAACTTTGTTTACTGCTTTTTTTTATTAAAACATGTACCAATAATTATTTTAATGATATTTCTTATAACATGAATATCTTTTCATATAAACTTTGATTCACACGCGATTTCTCCTATTGGAATTTTGGGCTTTTATTTGGATTTCAAACCGATTTGAAATCAAAGATGAGTGTTTTAACCCATTCACAACTACTAAATTATCTTATGTTAGTTAAATTAAATTTATGATGTGTTTAGAAATTGATTGGTTGATATTTGGTATATTTAAATTGTCATTCTATTTAAATTTGCTTTTTATTGCATTTAGTCAGCGTAATTGAATATTTAATTTAATTCCTGTTATTGATTTTCAGTTATCTATCGATGTTTATTGATTGATTTGGATGATGATTGTGATGGATGTTTGATTGTTGATATTGGATGATTGAATGTGGCATTTTACATTGTTCTAACGCTGCAAGTTCCCTATAGGTTGATATGATACATGCCCGAACAATCTACAGATTAGGGAAAAATCATTATAGGTTGAAATGATAGACTCGAGCTATTTTATGAATTTTATTTAATTCGAGATTGCGGTTTGAAATGATATATAACTGTAAAATTTTAAATTGCGGATTGAAATGATAAATAAAGTATCACTTGACCCTAGGGTTGAAAATTATATACGGACATCGGATTGGTTAAATTAAATGGTATTCAATTCCTAAAATTTGAATTCTGTTAACTGGCATTTTGAAATGGAAATTAATTTATATAAACTGAATTATTTTCGATTATCTTAGTGTTAAATGTTGAAATTGGAATTGGTTTAATGAATTGTTCAAAGGATTTAAATTGAAATTTCAAAGTTGAAGTGTCAAATATAAATGAATTTATTGGAATTGAGTTATTGAAAATTCTTATATATAACTTTGAAATCTATTTAAATATTTAAACTATTTCAATTAAATTAACTATTTAAATCAATTTAAAACTATTTTAATGTATATTATTCTGCTACAACCTATTTAATCCAATTTAACCTATTTTACCCATTTTAAACTAATTAAATTTATTTAATCTATTTTAAATCCATTTAATATAATTTAAATCTGTATAATCTATTTAAATCATTTTAAAACTAATTAAATCAAATTTAAGTCTAGTTAAACTATTTTACAATTTGAACTATTTTAAATCTATTTAAACTATTTTTTTAAACTATATAAACTATTTATAATTACCTAAACTATTTTCTAAAATTTCAGACTGTGTAAAGTTGAGGTGTTATATTTTTAGATCCTTAATGATGATACAACCTAAATTGGAATTTGGGATTGATTTCTTTTGTGAAATGACATATTTGAGTGGATAAGATGATTTGAAATGAAGAATTAATTAACATAACTTATCGATAATTTCAAAATGAATGTGGATTTCAAAAGTGAATGTTATTTGAAAGTGAATATGATTTGAAATTGATTATGATATTTTGAGATAAATTATGAATTGACTTTTTGAAATATAAGAGAACCATCCGATGTGAAATAGGAGTTTGGTTGTTAAAATGACCGGTATCGAATATTATCATACTCTCTACCAATACCGAAAACCACTTTAACAACTGTGTATGTGGTAGAGATTTCAGAAATGAAGTAGGATGGTTTGGTGAACGATTCTGTATGAGGTATTTACGTGACCTTGACTCCTGTGAGTCAGCTTGATGTGGCTAAAACAGGAGCTATATTGGGCCAAGTAAGGCCATTCCTCCGATTTGGCACGTTCTTTCGATACTATATTTTGACTTTGTGATTGATTTGGTGGCCACCCTTGATTTTGATTTAGGAGTGTGTTCCGAGGTGGGCGGTAGTAGCTATTATGCGTTGCCACCATTCTAGGAGTGTAATTGGTATATCTACCCTGGAATTGCCTCGAGTGCCGTGTTCACATACCCTATTGCACCTTTTATGAGTTTGTTTTGTGTAGTACCTATGGAGTGCTTCTTGATATCCCACCTACGGGTGGTGTTTGCAGTATCTGTACAGACTATGGCATTATATAAAATGTGTTAAGGGGATATGGGTAATGCCTTAACACTATTTTAATACTTTACTTTATCTAGAGATATTATAATAGCGTATTGTACTACATAGTAGATAGTTTAACGATTCCTTAAGAGATGGAAATCCCGGGCATCTCTTAAGTTATTGCACTCACGTTGACACTGGATAGGAGATGCCAAACTTAGTAAATATAACTGATGTCGTCACACTCATATTTATTTACTGTTGATTTGACTTACATAAGATCTCTTATTTCTGACTCGAAATGTTTTGTCTTTTCAATTCGCTCGGGTTAGCCTGAGCTTTTCAGTTTATCAAAGACTTTCTGGAGGATGAAGACGAAGATATAGTACTACTGGTTTTTTTTATTTATTCTGCTGCATCATGTTGTTCCGCTGTATTTATTTGTTTACTCTTATTTTCTGTAACTTTGATTTTACGTTGTAAAAGAATAATCAAATGTATTTATAAAGCAGTTTCATGCACTATTATTTGATTATTATAAATTGTCATTCTGCTGAGAGATTCTTCATTTGTTTTATTTCTTTCTCTGCTTTTCTTATTTACCCCATAACAATCTGCCCTTTTGAATGGTTTGAGTCTGATGTGTGTATCTGCCTAAAATATCCAAAAGGCAAGTCGTTACACTACAATAATTAACTATTATGGATCCAATGAAATTGGTTTGTCAAAATCCGAGACAGTGGCCAAAATGGCTATTTTCAAGTTAAGTAGATAAATTAATTAATCACTTTTAAATTTAGTATTTATAAACTAACAAATTTTCATCCTTTTTGCTTACTTAGGCTTCTGTAATAACTTAAACAAGTTTACATAAAATTTCAGTGTTGAACATTACACAAATTACAGTGTTCAGTTCCAACTGTAATTAAATCCAATTAATTAAAATTTAATTTCAGTAAATTGAATTAATTTTATTTCAATCTTTTTATTCAATCAATTATTACCCTATAGAAATAGCTAACATTTGTTTATATCTTATTACACTAATATTCTACAATTATCATCTTTTACCATATTAGTTGCAGTATTCCAATAATATTGAACCTTTATTGATTTCGACAATAATTATAATTTAAAATCCCACAACTTAATCTATCTTGGTTTCATTATCATTATTAAATCAATTTATTGCCTTATGAGTGTAACTGACAATTCTATACATATTATTACATTCTCAATTTGCAATTATTGTATTAACTCACATTAATGTAACATTTATCTTCATTTATTTGTAATTGATTAAATATTATTGGTAACAAATAACAATTGTCACCATTTCTATGTTTAATAACATTTGTAAGTTTATTATTTACAACCAAATGTTATAACAACTTACACAATACCAATTCTATCCAATTACAGTTTATTTCATTAATTAATATAACATTCAAATTATCAATTACTCTTTTAAATCCAATTATCAAATAAATACGCATCAATAAATTTATAATCTATAACCAATTATAACTTTTTAATCATTTCAACTAATTGGAATTACATTTCAAGTAGTTAACTATTACCCTGAATCAATACTATTACGTTACATTCCAATTCTATTCTTATTATTAAATCACAAATTTTATTTCTTCCAACATTAAATCACAAAACTTTATTAAATTAACTATTTTCAATTATCGAAAATCATGGGTAGTTACATAAGTTCAAAAACTTATTCTCCTTTGGTTACACTTCTCATTTCAATAGGAATACCAGAATTCAAACACCCGATATATATTTCAAATCAACTTTGAAATCATACAAACACACACGTACATATATATCCCATTTATATACCAAATCACACTTTTAATTTTAAACCAACCTTGGCTTCTATCCAAACAAATTCCTTCAGAATTTTCAAAACAACCATTGTTTTCAAAACAAAACTTCCCATATCAAAAATATTCTAAATAATATTATTTATTATTTCCTCAAACACCTTGAAACACATTTTAAAATTTTCAGGACTTAGATTTGAAACTTCACAATTTTAAATTCATTTTAATTTATAAGTCGCATGTGTAAATTATGCTTATACAATTCCACTTCCTTAAAACATTTCACAATATCTTATCATTGTTTATTTTATACTAAACATCTTTTATTAAGACACAACACCCAATTTATGACAATAATTAATGTTATCATACCTAGAAACCAAACACACCATATATTCCATGATAATTTACTGAAAAAAAATATTTCTATATATAAATTCTAACGAACCTGACTCGACCTTCGAAAATAGGCACCGAATACGACACTCTTATTCAAATGCCGCAGATCCAAACGTCGAATCTGGTTCGCCGGAGCTTATAACACATTAAGTACAACATAGCAGAAGAAAATGAATAATACATTTGATATACAATATTTGATACAATATTCATTTACAATGATGATCAATAGAATGATACAACTGAATATCAACATACATCAGAGGTACAAGAAATAGCAGCGGAAAAGAATATCTTCAATGGAATACGTCTCCAAAATGCGACTGCAACACCATCTCCAAACTAAAGATAGCTCGAATAACCATCAAGTTGCACCAAGCTAAACAAGGTCAGATATGAAAGATGAAGTGTAGAAAATGCGATCCACAAATCCAAAAGGCTTCGAAGGTTAACGAATCAATTCCTACTATTCGACTATCTGAAAAACCCAACTCTAGACTGCCCGTGTGGAATATTATGGGCATCCAGAGTTTAGGAAAGGAACAATAAACTCCAGGTCAGTCATGGGACTGGTATGAGTAAACAAAAACAGTTTTATCTTTAAACAAACAACAAAAGCTTCTAAAACATAGAAAACCGTAATGCTTTTTGGAAAATGAAACTACCATAAGGCCTCCCGGCACACACACAATGCAAGCGCAAACTTGGAGGATATTCTCCTTATGACAGTCAAAAATGCTTGATATGCGAAAACCATTTGATATTATTATTAGTGCATAGTGCAGAAAACCTTTCGAAAATATAATATTAATCTTAGCCAGCATAGGTACCATTATACTATGCCTACTATAGCTACCATTTTAAACGGAAGGTTCTACAACTAAAACTGTACTGGGTTCGTATTGTTTTGTTTGGATTTCCAACAAATGGTCAGGCAATGGAACTTCCCACATAAAATGGAACGCCCCTGGAGGGACGTCACCGAGAACCTAACCGAATCTCTGCTACACAAGGCCGGGTTACCTCTGTAACTAGGTAACAACTGACACGAGTATGCCATCCCCCGGTCGTTATCGACCTTTATCCGAGGGCCCTTGATCCAACAACCACCCAGTGAAGTATCAGGCTCCATACCATGATACCACTTTCAAAAATCAACATAGGTAAATATCTGGGCTCCATACCATGATATCACTTTTTATCCAGAAGGAAATGGTCATACCCTCAGGGGGACCTACTCCTAAATAACTTTGCTGCCACGATTCCTGTTTCGACCATTACCGGGTTGTGAGGCCCGACAAAGTCACGTCCACAAAGCTACGCTTTTTTACAAAGCCATGCTTCGATCACAAATGATCATCAACACACAGCAGCACTTAGCAAGCCACATTACCAAATTGGGAATGTATCACTACTAACCATCAACTACATAACCTCTAAGCTCGTACGTCTCAGGGAAGGTTGTTAAGCTAAGAGAATAAATCTCCGCCACCAACAGAAATGTATTTGATAGAAACCAGCTTTACATCTCAAAGTGTAATGTCAAACACACATCCATACAAGTCTGTTTCGGGGTCGAACAGAATCGAAGGCACTTCCAAAGAAGCCCTTGTAATCCGGGTATTCACAATCCTGATCGGACTTCCCATCACTTAGGAAATCTCTATGCCGGTGCGACTCAGTGCAGAGACAATCGACGGGTTATCCTTTCGTTCTCGAAAATACCCGGTCTTCACCACTGGTCTTCAAATGCTACCCATATCAACGTATCATTATTCGGAATGGGTTATATGACATAAAGGTCCTCTTCCGGGTAAACCGAATAATGAGCGTAATATTTATAAACATATGGCTAATGGGATTTTAGTTAAGTCACAACTTATTATCCAAAACTTTTCTTTCAATTGGTTTAAACAAATTATCGTTTCAAATCTTTTTAAATAAAAAGATTTATTTCACAAAGTTTACCAAATTTTTTCCACAAAGGTTCATTCACGGATTTTCAAAACAATTCATTTCGAATTGGATTAACTTATCCAATCTTTCAATTTAAGATTTAATTCACAACTTTCAAATCCTTTCCAATTCAAATCTTTTATATAAAAGATATACCATTTAAAATCCTCTTTGGTTTAATAACAAGATTTAATCATCTTCACAAAGGTTAATTCATAGTTTTTCCAAACTATTTACAATTTCATTTCAATTTGAAATTTTTCGATAAAAATTGGAAATCCTTTCTTTTTATGAAAGCTATATTATTTGAAACAAATAGTTCTCGTTTTGGGAAAAACTGATTACAATTGCATAAGTTAAAGCCATCCAAGTATAAAATTTGGATTTAAATTTAAGTTTCCAAAACCATACTTTTTAAATGGTTGAAAATCCATATAAACACCTTTATAACTTGTATAATATTTTTAGACCATAATTTCCAAATCATTGAATTCAATTTCAAATATTGAATTCAAATTTAAATCAAATTATTTAAATTTGAAGTTTTATTAAGTTATATAAAATAACTTTTATTTTTGAAACTCATTTTCAAAAGCTTTCAATTTCAATTCCAAAACTATTTTGGATTCAAGAATTCAATCTTTAAAATTGTTAAAAATCTGCGACTTAGCCGATTTCCTCGTGCAATCCATATTTGTGTGTATGGTGTAGTCCAGGGGTTTTACACAATAGTGCAACATCATTAATCATCACATCACATATTTAAGCACATCGATATTGATAAACGGTATAATCTATAACGCTTATCGTTCATTCGCAGATTCACAGATAAATAATATAAATTTGTCGCAGATAAATAAATTACATTCATCACAAATCACACCGAAACAATTCGTAGCACAAAGCATAACATATCAAAATATCAAACAGTTCGACAATCAATAGAATTCAAACATCCATAAGTAAGCTCGGTTTAATTATCTGATTAATTTAAATCAGATGGGTCATCAATCATGGTTAATTAACTAATTTCAAATCATTTGATTAATTGTCCTTTGAATCATTTATTGATTAAATTAATCAACCTTTAATTTTTTTTAAATAATTAACCTTTAATTATTCAATTATCCTTTACTTAATTCACTTACTTATCATTAAAAATCTATAACTAACCCCTTTAATTATTAATAAATAACCTTAATTATTGATTAATAGACTTAATTTATCGATTACTAATTCTTAATTAACTTACTTAATTAGTCAACTACTAATCATACATTAATTAACCTTAAGTAGTTAATTACAAATTTATTTATCACTTAACCATTATTTAACCAATCTCTAATTACTATCATAAAGTAATCATTCTTAATCTCTTTCTAAAATAATTAATTAATATTAACTATTCATCTTAATTAACATTTTAAAAATCTTCTTTAAACGTTGAAAATCAATTTATTTCTATCTTGAAAGCTTTAATTAAGTTTAAAACTTGTCTTACATTAATCACCTAACTAAAGTATTTTAAACATTGTTAAGTATTTACTTAATTTAATAAACTTGAAATAAATTCTTAATTTAATTTTTCAAACATAAATTAAGTCATTAATATTCAAAAAAAAATTAAGGTGATACAGCTTCAATTTCTTATTAAGCTGAAAGTTTCGAAACTAGACCCGAGAGAATCCCTGCGTTTACTCAAGTTAAACACGAGTTCTTCTCCTATTTTTCCGAGTTAAATTTAGATTTAAAACTCTGTTTAAATCTTTAATTTTAGAATTTAAAATCACTTTATAAAATACTTTAACAATTTAAAGTTGTTAAAACATTTCATTTTTATAAAACTAATTTATAAAAAAATGGAATCAAACTCATTTTGAATTCAGATTTTAAACTTGTTTCAAAACCTTTGTTTTAAACTTTCTTTACACTTTAAATTTAGTTTAAGTTTAAAAACTTAAGCACTGTCAGGTTTTAAATAAAAACCTATAAAAAAACAATTTACTCGAGCCAGACAAAAATGACTTCGAGTCAACCCTACCAACTTCGAGCAAATCACGAAATAACTCGAGTAAAACTCGAGTATCCATCTCCTGCTCCAACCAAAAACAACATCACCAGAATTTATGCACCATGCACATGCACGGTGGCCTTGATTGACTGTGGCCAATTTTGCCGATCTTCCCACATCGGCAAGTTACTCGACCTTCCACCACGATCATCAGATCGTCCTCCCAAAGCTCGAAACTGAAAAGAGCCTTTAAACCAAAATCTGGAACAGGTAACAAAAACCATCACCAAACCTGTCAACGCCTCGTCCTCGAAGCTCCGATCACCGAAAACTCTACAACTTCGGCCATGCTATGTCAACTCCCTATTCTACCATCTCCTTGAACACCGCGCAGCTCAATCAAACAGAGGTGGTGAAAACACCTCGTTTCAAGACCCCATCAATCTCGAGTCTAAAACCCTAAATTGGATTCGTTCAACCAATTAGTGCATTAGAAAAATTATTCAACAATTTTTCTAAAATCCTCAATGTTCAAACTTACTTCAAACAAAAACTTAACATTTAAAATGGGTTCGATCATTAAAAATTGATAAAAAGGCATATTTATTTCAACTAGGAACTGCACTTAGAATACTTAACTAAAAATTATCATTTTTGTCTTAAAAATCTTATTTTTGAATGTAGATTCAAGTTATATAATCGCATCAATAATTTATAACAGTCGAAACTAGCATGTATTTGAAATATGCTCTGTAAAACTAAATTTACAACTGTAATACTTCACCAACATACTTAAAACAAATTTTTACAACTTGATCCATGTGACAACTTATTTTGTTTTAAAATATAAGCCTATAAATGATTGGAAGAAGATGTTTTGTATTTGGATTAATTACTTAACTCTGTAACTACAAACAGGAAAACAATAGTATATTCAAATGTTACAGAATACTCATATATATATATATATATATACACACAGAGTTATACAAACAAAATACAAATGCAAGCACCATATTATCACAGATTTAATCATACTTAAGTCTTTAAAAATTATGTTTACTCACTTGAAATGTTTTTGTGAACAGAGAGCACTTTGCTGAAAACTGTAGTTTTTTTCTTCCTTTAATCTATTTTCTGTTTTGTTAAATTGAACTTAACTTTTGTAAGAGAAAAAGTGATGTTTATATTTTCTGGAATGCTAAGTTTGATGATCGAATTGGAATAAAGTGTAGATGTATATATGTAGAGAGAAAGGTTTTTACATAGGGGAGGTATTTGTTGGTTTAGCTTGTTTTTGTTTTGATCAGAGATTTTTTTTCTTTCTTTCTTTCTTTGACTAAAGATTTTTCTTGAAATGGAGGCTGAAATGATTTTGTTTCGGCTGCCGCATTTTGGTGCCGAGAAGATAGAAATAAGTACATATGTTTCCAATTTTGTTTACATGCATTATCTCTTTTGGCTTTTGTATGTACATTTTTTTGGTTTTATACATAGATATTTTGTATTATCTTCGTGCATATTTTTTTTTATCTTGCCTACATTTGTTAATATCATACTCCATTTACATTTTTCATAATTAGTATTTTTTATTTTAAAGACCTTTATGTAAATAAATTTAAAATTTATAGTTTAAACCTTGTTTACAAATTAATTTATAACTTTTTTAAACCCTCATTTCATTTTAATTAATTTCTTTTTTTAAAAATAAAACTAGATGACACTTGTATTTCTCATGAATCAAAAGCTTTTAAATAAAATTTATATTACATTTTTCTTATTTTATAAATACATCTTCTTAAACATTATTATATACATATTATTTAAAAGAAAATGCTGTTAAAACTAACTACCCATAAATCAATTTACATAAATAATATTTTTAAACCCAAATTATTTTTCTAAGTCATTCATTTAGATTTTAAATTCAAATACAAATTCAATATTCAAATTCAAATCCTAAAGTCAAATTCAAATTTACTTATATATACATATACATATACATATATATATATCTCAAATTCAAATTAATTTCAAAATTTACATTAACTATTAATTAAAAATTAATTCAAAATTGGGATCGTTACATATTCCCCCCTTAAAAAAATTCGTCTTCGAAATTTGCAGGCAGAGAAACAACAAAGGTAGATACACAAAGATAGAGAAACAGTTTTCCAGGTCAAACTGGATATCTATTCTGTATTTGGCTTACCATATCAGAATATCACCAAATGAGAACAAACTCATTCAATACTACACAGGATACTTGGGTCACCAGTCTACGAAATATGTAGGGGCACTGGTTAGTTCGAAGGACAACTAACCGTTCGTAGAATATATCGAGACCCAAACAATAGATGAATGGATTTAATCTTCCACAATTCTCAAACACTAGATGTGGATTCCGAACTCAAGTCAGAATACCCCAAAGTATATATAACTTGTCCCTCTTCGAACTTGATATTCAAAAGAAATTACAATATAATTTCAAATTTGATTTTAATCGAAATTGTTTTATCAATACAAATCTTCATATTCAACTTTATATTTAATTTACCAATTTATTTCAAATAGAATTTCAAATTCATTGAAGTTAAAAATGAAAAGCTGACAGAAATTTAACGAAGAGAATACGAAATAGAAACTTATCTACACGATTCGTAAGGGCCACTATCACACCAAAGCTTCTCCCTCGAGCTGCCGCAAAGCCAATTAAAGAATTGAAATCGAATCAAAGGAGAATGATAGAGAAAGATTGTTTCCGTTATTGCAGGGTACTGACTATTCGCAGTGGTACTTCCCTGTCCCCTATCTCGTCCTCTTCTTGCACTCATACTTATATCAGTGAATAGTAAGAGAATTTACCGAGACATTTGAATGGATATCTTAGGGATTACTCATTCTAGGTCATACTTCACCCTATCTCTAATAAGCTACTTGATGTGGTATACTCCCGAGCTAAAGTTTCAACCGTCAGCTCTGATACCACTTATAAAGACCCTGACTCGACCTTCGAAAATCGGCACCGAATATGACACTCGTATTCAAATGTCGTAGATCCAAACGTGAATCTGGTTCGCCGAAGCTTATAACACATCAAGTACAACACAGCGGAAGAAAATGAATAATACATTTGATATACAATATTCGATACAATATTCATTTACAATGATGATACAATAGAATGATACAACTGAATATCAACATACATCAGAGGTACAAGAAATAGCAGCGAAAAAGAATATCTTCAATGGAATACGTCTCCAAAATGCGACTGCGACACCACCTCCAAACCAAAGATAGCTCGAACAACCATCAAGTTGCACCAAGCTAAACAAGGTCTTTTATGAAAGATGAAGTGCAGAAAATGCGATCCACGAATCCAAAAGGCTTCCAAGGTTAACGAATCAATTCTTACTATTCGACTATCCGAAAAACCCAACTCTAGACTGCCCGTGTGGAAAATTGTGGGCACCCAGAGTTTAGGAAAGGAACAATAAACTCCAGGTCAGTCATAAGACTGGTATGAGTAAACAAAAATAGTTTTTATCTTAAAACAAACAACAAAAGCTTCTAAAACATTGAAAACTGCAATGGTTTTTAGAAAATGAAACTACCATAAGGCCTTCCGGCACACACACAATGTAAGCGCAAACTTGGAGGAGATTTCTCCATATGACAGTCAAAAATGCTTGATACGCGAAAACCATTTGATATTATTATTAGTGCATAGTGCAGAAAACCTTTCGAAAGTATAATATTAATCTTAGCCAGCATAGGTACCATTATACTATGCCTACTATAACTACCATTTTAAATGGCAGGTTCTACAACTAAAACTGTACGGGGTTCGTATTGTTTTGTTTGGATTTCCAACAAATGGTCAGGCAAAGGAACTTCCCACATAAAATGGAACGCCTCTGGAGGGACGTCCCCGAGAACCTAACTGAATCTCTGCTACACAAGGCCAGGTTACCTCTGTAACTACGTAACAACTGACACGAGTATGCCATCCCCCGGTCGTTACCGACCTTTATTCGAGGGCACTCAATCCAACAACCACCCAGTGAAGTATCTGGGCTCCATACCATGATACCACTTTCAAAAATCAACATAAGTAAATATCTGGGCTCCATACCATGATATCATTTTTTATCCAAAAGAAAATGGTCATACCCTCAGAGGGACCTACCCCAAAATAACCTTGCTACCACGATTCCAGTTTCGACCATTACCGGGTTGTGAGGCCCGACGAAGTCATGTCCACAAAGCTACGCTTTTTCACAAAGCCATGCTTCGATCACAAAAATGATCATCAAGCACAGCAGCACTTAGCATGCCACATTACCAAATTGGGAATGTATCACTAGTAACCATCAACTACATAACCTCTGAGCTCGTACGTCTCAGAGAAGGGTGTTAAGCTAAGAGAATAAATCTCTGCCACCAACAGAAATGTATTTGATAGAAACCAGATTTACATCTCAAAGTGTAATGTCAGACACACATCCATACAAGTCTGTTCCGAGTTCGAACATAACCCAAGGAACTTCCAAAGAAGCCCTTGCAATCCCGGTATTCACAATCCCGATCGGAGCTTCCATCATTTAGAAAATCTCTATACCGGCGCGACTCAGTGCAGAGACAATCGACGGGTTATCTTTTCGTTCTCGAAAATACTCGGTCTTCACCACCGGTCTTCAAATGCTATCCATATCGACGTATCATTATCCGGAATGGGTTATATGACACAAAGGTCCTCTCCCGACTAAACCAAATAATGAGCGTAATATTTAAAAACATATGGATAATGGAATTTTAGTTAAGTCACGACTTATTATCCAAAACTTTTCTTTCAAATGGTTTAAAAAAATTACTGTTTTAAATCTTTTTAAATAAAAAGATTCATTTCACAAAGTTTACCAATTTTTTCCGCAAAGGTTCATTCACGGCTTTTCAAAAAAATTCATTTCGATTTGGATTAACTTATCCAATTTTTCAATTTAAGATTTAATTCATAACTTTCAAATCCTTTCCAATTCAAATCTTTTATATGAAAGATATACCATTTAAAATCCTCTTCGGTTTCAAAACAATATTTTAATCATCTTCACAAAGGTTAATTCATATTTTTTCCAAACTATTTACAATTTCATTTAAACTTGAAATCTTTAGATAAAAATTGGAAATCCTTTCTTTTTATGAAAGCTATATTATTTGAAACAAATGGTTCTCGTTTTGGGAAAAACTGATTACAATTGCATAAGTTAAAGCCATCCAAGCATAAAACTTGAATTTAAATTTAAGTTTCCAAAACCATATTTTTAAATGGTTAAAAACCCATATAAACACCTTTATAACTTGTATATTCTTTTTAGACCATAATTTCTAAATCATTGAATTGAATTTCAAATATTGAATTCAAATTTAAATCAAATTATTTAAATTTGAAGTTTTATATGTTATATAAAAGAACTTTTATTTTTGTAACTCATTTTCAAAAGCTTTCAATTCCAATTCCAAAACTATTTTGGATTCAAGAATTCAATCTTTAAAATTGTTAAAAACTGTGACTTAGCCGATTTCCTCGTGTAATCCATATTTGCGTGTGTATGATGTAGTGCAGGGGTTTTACACAATAGTGCAACATCATTAATCATCACATCACATATTTAAGCACATCGATATTGATAAGCGGTATAATCTATAACGCTTATCGTTCATTCGCAGATTCACAGATAAATAATATAAATTTATCATAGATAAATAAATTACATTTATCACAGATCATACCGAAACAATTCATAGCACAAAGCATAACATATAAAAATGTTAAACAGTTCGACAATCAATAGAATTCAAACATTCATAAGTAAGCTCAATTTAATTATCTGACTAATTTAAATCAGATGGGTCATCAATCATGGTTAATTAATTAATTTCAAATCATTTGATTAATTGTCCTTTAAATCATTTATTTATTAAATTAATCAACCTTTAATTTTTTTAAATAATTAACCTTTAATTATTCAATTATCCTTTACCTAATTCACTTACTTATCATTAAAAATCTTTAATTAACCCCTTTAATTATTAATAAATAACCTTAATTATTAATTAATAGACTTAATTCATCGATTACTAATTTTTAGTTAACTTACTTAATTAGTCAACTACTAACCATACATTAATTAGCCTTAAGCAGTTAATTACAAATTTATTTATCACTTAATCATTAATTAACCAATCTCTAGTTACTATTATAAAGTAATCATTCTTAATCTCTTTCTAAAATAATTAATTAATATTAACTATTCATCTTAATTAACATTTTAAAAATCTTCTTTAAACTTTGAAAATCAATTTATTCTAACATGAAAATTTTAATTAAGTTTAAAACTTGTCTTACATTAATCACCTAATTAAAGTATTTTTAAACATTGTTAAGTATTTACTTAATAAAATTGAAATAAATTCTTAACTTAATTTGTCAAACATAAATTAAGTCATTAATATTCAAAAAAAAAATTAAGGTGATACAGCTTCAATTTCTTATTAAGCTGAAAGTTTCGAAACTACACCCGAGAGAATCCCTGCGTTTACTCGAGTTAAACACGAGTTCTTCTCTTATTTTTCTGAGTTAAATTTAGATTTAAAACTCTGTTTAAATCTTTAATTACAGAATTTAAAATCACTTTATAAAATAATTTAACAATTTAAAGTTGTTAAAACATTTCATTTTTATAAAACTAATTTATAAAAAAATGGAATCAAACTCATTTTGAATTCAGATTTTAAACTTGTTTCAAAACCTTTGTTTTAAACTTTCTTTACACTTTAAATTTAGTTTAAGTTTAAAAACTTAAGCACTGTCAGGTTTTAAATAAAAACCTATAAAAAAACAATTTACTCGAGCCAGACAAAAATGACTTCGAGTCAACCCTACCAACTTCGAGCAAATCATGAAATAACTCGAGTAAAACTCGAGTATCCATCTTCTGCTCCAACCAAAAACAACATCACCAGAATTTATGCACCGTGCACATGCACGGTGGCCTTGATCGACTCTGGCCAATTTTGCCGATCTTCCCACATTGGCAAGTTACTCCACCTTCCACCACGATCATCAGATCGTCCTCCCAAAGCTCGAAACAGAAAAGAGCCTTTAAACCAAAACCTGGAACAGGTAACAAAAACCACCACCAAACCTGTCAACGCCTCGTCCTCGAAGCTCCGATCACTAGAAACTCTACAACTTCGGCCATGCTATGTCAACTCCTTATTCTACCATCTCCTTGAACATCGCGCAGCTCGACCAACCAGAGGTGGTGAAAACACCTCGTTTCCAGACCCCATCAATCTCAAGTCTAAAACCCTAAATTGGATTCGTTCAACCAATTCGTGCATTAGAAAAATTATTCAACAATTTTTCTTAAATCCTCAATGTTCAAACTTACTTCAAACAAAAACTTAACATTTAAAATGGGTTCGATCATCAGAAATTGATAAAAAGGCATATTTAGTTCAACTAGGAACTGCATTTAGAATACTTAACTAAAAATTATCATTTTTGTCTTAAAAATCTTATTTTTGAATGTAGATTCAAGTTATATAATCGCATCAGTAATTTATAACAGTCGAAACTAGCATGTATTTGAAATATGCTCTGTAAAACTAAATTTACAACTGTAATACTGCACCAACATACTTAAAACAAATTTTTATAGCTTGATCCATGTGTAAACAACTTATTTTGTTTTAAAATATAAGCCTATAAATGATTGGAAGATGTTTTGTATTTTGATTAACTACTTTACTTTGTAACTACAAACAGGAAAACAATAGTATATTCAAATGTTACAGAACACTCATATATATATAAACACAGAGCTATACAAACAAAATACAAATGCAAGCACCATATTATCACAGATTTAATCATACTTAAGTCTTTAAAAATTGTGTTTACTCACTTGAAATGTTTTTGTGAACAGAGAGCACTTTGCTGAAAACTGCAGTTTTTTTTTCTTCCTTTAATCTCTTTTCTGTTTTGTTGAATTGAACTTAAGTTTTGTAAGAGAAATAGTGATGTTTATATTTTCTGGAATGCTAAGTTTGATGATCGAACTAGAATAAAGATTAGATGTATATATGTAGAGAGAAAGGTGTTTACACAGAGGAGGTATTTGCTGGTTTAGCTTGTTTTTGTTTTGATCAGAGATTTTTTTCTTTCTTTCTTTATTTGACTAAAGATTTTTTTTTGAAATGGAGGCTGAAATGATTTTGTTTCGGCTGACCATATTTTGGTGCTGAGAAGATAGAAATAAGTACATATATTTCCTATTTTGTTTACATGCATAATCTCTTTTGGCTTTTGTATGTACACTTTTTTTTGGTTTTATACATATATATTTTGTATTATCTTCTTGCATATTTTTTTTTATTAACTTGCCTACATTTGGTAACATCATACTTCATTTACATTTGTCATAATTAGTATTTTTAATATTAAAGACCTTTATGTAAATAAATTTAAAATTTATAGTTTAAACCTTGTTTACAAATTAATTTATAACTTTGTATTTAAACCCTCATTTCATTTTAGTTAATTTCTTTTTTCAAAAATAAAACTAAATGACACTTGTATTTCTCATGAATCAAAAGCTTTTAAATAAAATTTATATTACATTTTTCTTATTTTATAAATACATCTTCTTAATCATTATTATATACATATTATTTAAAAGAAAATGCTATTAAAACTAACTACCCATAAATCAATTTACATAAATAATATTTTTAAACCCAAATCATTTTTTAAAGTCATTCATTTAGATTTTAAATTCAAATACAAATTCAATATTCAAATTCAAATTCTAAAGTCAAATTCAAATTTACTCATATATACATATACATATATATCTCAAATTCAAATTAATTCCAAAATTTATTCCAAAATTTACATTAAATATTAATTAAAAAATTAATTCAAAATTGGCATCGTTACGTAAATATAATCAGGGTAAACTTATTTCATTTTAAAACACTTTGAAAAACTCTTTCGAAATTTCTAGGATTTAAATTCTAGTTCGAATCTATTTTTAGCCTAACCCATTTGTATAGTCCATTCTTACCAAATTCCCATTTGGTTATTTATATAACCACTTAAATTTTATAATCTTATTTGATTATAGTAACAACAACCAATCACCCTAATATACTGTAATAATTCAGAAAATTATTTCTTTCATATCAAAATATAATCTTATATAAAAATTATTTTAAAATTGTTTATCCTTTGAAATTACTATATAAGAGAATAAAAAGTACACCCTCATATATAATACACTTAACTCATTCTAAGGTACTACTAACCTTATCTCTGATGTGTAATTCCCATCAGAGCCAAGGTTCTTGCTTAACCTTCAGCTCCGATACCACGTGTGACGACCGGGCAATTTTCGACCTCCAAAAATCGATACTAATACGTTCACTGTATAATATGTCGAGCAATCGAGTGCTAGAAATACCAGGTAGTTAGCGTTAAAAAGAAAAAGATAGAAGAAGAAATAGAAATAATAACAACACAGAATCTCACAAACGCAGCGGAACTAAATATAATATACAATAACATCTTTTTGTACAAAAGAAAAACTGTAACTGTTAATATACATATAAATTATCGAAGCACAATCATCAACATATAAATCTGGACAATTATAATAACTTGTCCATAAAATGCTAAATGTACAGCATATAATACACAGTGGAGTATAACTAAATATGCGCAATACATCTCTGCCATGCTGCTCATCTCCTGAGCACCAAAGCAACCTAACCTGAATCTGTAATACTTAGTCTGACCTGAGCATTACAACAAAGTAACACCCGAGTCAGGCTGAAAACCAGCGTGAGTAAACACACTTAAATTGAACTACTAAAGTTATCAAAAACCTTCGAAAACTAAGGTCACCTGTAAGACCGCGTCATAAATAATCACGACGGGTTTCTGTCTTATGATGACCGAAAACACTTTTATAGAAAACCCTATGGTATTATAATAGTGTCTAAGAATAAATACTTATAAAAATGGTTGGATTTGTTAAATTAATCCAATTCCAGCATATTGGACTCTATAATCAAAATCGTAAAGATTCGCAATGATTAAATCGAAGTGGCCCCGGATAATGTAGATATTTGATCCCTATCTCTATGAACTAAAAATGATAAACTTTTTAAAAGGCCAAGCCGTGTTAAATAACAATTTCTCCATCAGGGTACTAATATTTACATATGGAAATTCATTCCATATGTTTATTATATCATGACCAGCCCATCAAAAATAATTTAGTTGTATTTATTTCATTCTTCTAAAATTGAAATAGTGGTCAGTACGAGTCAATTTACTTTCAATAAGACTCGTCAACGTCTAAATCTAAGTATTTTAATTTGTTTGGCTATTTAATGACACAGACAAGGAGCAACTGAAATAAATACCCAAGTGCAATAAGCCAAAGCATAAATCATTAACTAAACTAACGATTAATAATTAATATTTAAAACAATTCATAAATCAAAATTTAATTGACTTTAATTAACTGAATCTATTTATATTATTAATCCAAAATTACTTATAAATTAAAGAAATAATAAAAACGATTTACTATTAGTTAATTAAGATTAAACAACCAATTTAATAACTAATTTATTAATTTACATAAGATTTAATCAATTAAAACTTTAATTAATTATCCACTTCAATTTTACAAATAATTAATTTTTTTATTATAGAAAATTAACAACATTAATTTAGACTATAAAAATAGGTGATAGGTTCACATTGCAAGAATTATCATGTCGGCTGGATTTAAAAAGAAAGAGAACATATGTTTATTTTGGATTTTTAAATATAAAGATAAATTCAATTTGCTTTATAAACATGTCCGGTCCATATCAACAACACGACCCACTCAAGCTAGTCCAAACCAATCTTTCCCCTTCTTCATTCTAGTTTTTTTCTTCCTCCTAAACCAATGCACGAAGACATGCATGCACTACCTCCGGCCCCTCCTTCGCCAGCGACCACCCTCGCCGACCATCCACGACCCTCCTATCCACCTGGCCACCTAAAACCACGGTTATATCCTCAGTTCAAAAATTTGAATCCTCAATCCAAACCTAGGATGAAAGTCTTTCCACCTAACCACCTCGTTCCACCACCGCATACGGCCGATCACCACCAACCCTTTTCGAAACGTGCGCCACGTCCCTCTCCTCCTTTTCCCCTTGGACCGCACCTCCCCCTCTCCTCCTACTTGACGCCATTGCATCGAAACCGAGGCCCAAAACAAAGACAACCCTAAACCCTAAAACCATCTCATCCACCACACATGCACCACTAAAAATCATGGTTCCATTTTTCTCGAATGCGCCACTACCCCACCCTTCTCCACGACCAGCCCCTCGCCACGAAATCAACCACGTCGCCATAATTCGCTATTTTCCCCAATTCCATTCAACTCTACATTTCTCCCTCTCCACTACACTAAAAATCTCCAAACAACCCTTAAAAGTCATGTTTTACGATAACGATCCCAATTATATATAATCCGTTCATTAAATCGTGATAGTTGAATTCTTGCCTTAACTGACCTACTCACTGTAATATTGGTATTTCTTTCTCCATGTTTAATGAATTTCAACGAAATAAATTTTACAGTGTTCTTCATTCAAAAATAAACAAATTTCCATTCTGGAGTTATGTTTTAAAACTCAACAGATGTTGAGGTATTAATTTTTGAAGTGGGTGCTTACTTTTAGAAAAAAAGAAATTGTCAGAGGAGCTTAAGAAAAAGAACAGTACGATCTAAGTACAGGTGAAACTAACCTTGTCAACACACGTATACTATATAACCAACAGATACATGTGTGCTTGAAAATAGGACAAACGATTCATCCAGACATAATTGAATGCATATATTTTGAAATAACCAATTAAAGAAAGTTTAGTGTTTTACTCACTATTATAAAATAAATGATGAACTGCTGCTATGCTTTATTTTTCTCCTGCTTAAAGCTTTTTGACTTAATGGCAGATTTTTATTATTATTATTATTATTTCTTTCATGAACAAGAACAGGTATAAAAATGAGGCAAGAACATGTATGACTTTATAAAGAGAGAAAGGAAGGAAACAAGGAGGCAAAATGGTGGCTGAAAACTTGTGTGTATAGGTCCTTCATATTTTCTTTCTTTTTTTCTTTTTTTCTTTTTGATTTGATTTTTGAGTGATTGGACCATTTATATGCTGATTTCATTTCTTGATTTCTTTATCAGATTTCATATCTGTGCTTTGAATTGAAGTTTGTTATCATGAAACTTGTATATAAATTTATATGTACACATTGATATGCATACATTCACAATTTCAAATTTACCTTATCATATTTACACACATAAAAATATATACATATATATTTTATCATAAAGTTTGTACTTATATATATATGTGTGTGTGTGTGTGTGTTTAGGTATGCGCTATTCTTATATATATACACACATTCCTCGTATACACTTTTACCTTTTTACCTATTACCTTTAGATATATATATCCATATTCATAAATACATTTAGGTATACATATATTAACATATACATATATACATATATATAGATTTTCGTATATACTATCATTTTATAAACATATATACATTTACATAGTCATAAGTTTGAAATTTTATCATTATGCAGTTATACATTCACGTATATATATTTATTTACGTATAAAATATTTTTTTTAAACATGTACCATATAAACTTTTAAATACTTTTAAATATTTTTCACGCTAAGCCACTTTCTAAAATTTGAAAGGAATGAGTTTGGATTTTCCTTAACTTTAAAATATTTTGAAGTAAAGTATTTCTATATTTAAAAGGTTAATTTAATATTATTTTAATTATAATATTAAAATGATAAATAATTATTATTAATGATATTTTAAAGTTGGAATGTAACGACCCATAAAATTTTATTAATTTTTAATTGGTTTTATAACGTATTTAATTTGGATTTTTGAGAAATTTTAAATAATAATATTTTGAAATAAAAATTTTATATTTGGATTACATGTAATTAAATATAGCTAATGGTAAAATTTCAATTTATTTTATCAAAGTTTATTTCATTGTTAAATTCTATTAAATTTAAGTCAGTTAAAAATTGTTGATAGTAAAATATTTTCCAAACCTAAATATTTTACATAGAAATTTCTAAATCCTTTTCTAAGTGAAACGACATCTTTCGTTTTTCAAAATCTTGACTTCTATTGATCCATTTATCTTAATTCCGGGAAAATAACAGCATTTCTGGTACCGATTATCGACTTTTGATCGGATGATCGTACCACAGATATCTGTATACCGTTTTGATCGTCTCGTTGTGCTGATTTCAGCAATATATTTACTTCTTTATTTTGAGATTCGGGACGTGATGGAAATAATAAACTGTCTGTGTAACGGTACCCTAATTTGTGACTGAACTTTTCCTTTACGTTTCAAATTTGAAACGTGCTATCAAATCAGCAGTTAAACAATTAATTGCTCAAAGTTTTATTTCTTTAAATTTCTAGCTGGATTACTGGGTGACCCTTGTTATTACTTTTGTTACTTTTTAAGCATATATTCATTTCTAATTTTTTGCGTTTTCTTTCGGTTTCGAATTTGAAACTTGCAGACCAAACAACAAAGCAAAATTGCTTTATTTAATTTTCAGCGAGATTTGTGTGTGTGACCGTTGGTATTTCAATGATTCCTTTCCTATAAATATTCATTGCCTTTTTCTTTTGCTCTGGATTCATTCACAATTTTTGTTCTTCCCTATTTTTTTTGCCCCTGTTCTTTTTCTTCTTCTGTAGCTTCCCAAAGGTACACCGTGTTTCCTTGTTCTCCACAAAAAAACTCGCTCCATCATCCCCTCTCCAGATCTCGATTCCACCACAGCGCGCGACACAAGGCACGCTCCCCTCCCCCTCCGATCACGCCCCGTCCAACTCCGCCCTGCCCTTCCAAAGCACGCACCCCACCACTTCTCTCACCCGCCTCATCACCCGATTCCGCCTTCTTAAGCCATCAGCCCAACCTCCACGTGAATGGCCACCTGTCTTCACCCTCGGCCTCGTCTTCTATCTCAAATCCACCGTCAGCTTCGAGCCATGGGGCAGCAGCACCCTTGCTTGCGTAAGGTATAGTTGTGATGTTGTGTGTGTTGCGGTCTGGGTGGTTAGTAAAGGGAGGAGTTTGTTGTAGTGTGCAGAGGCTTGTAAGTTGTAGAGGATGGTGTGTGTGATGATTTTTGTGACAGAGGGTAGTTTGGTGGAGTTTGGTAATTGGTGTTGCGATTTGATGGGGTGTTGCGATCGCGGTGGTTGGAAAAAAATAGGCAGGTTGTTTGAATTGATGTTGTGATACAGTGAGAGATGTGGTTTATTGTAGAAGATTGTGAACTGCTGTTGGAGTTTGTAATATATGAGGAGGCAATGAATAGATGAAGTGAGTGGATGAGCATGGAGTAGATATGTATGTTATGTAACAGCACAGTGATTAGAATGAGAGATGATGGGTGATTGGTACTTGTAGATGATGAAAAAAAATGATGAACCGAAGTGTACTGGGATTAAGGTATATTGAGTTGTAGGCTGTTGAAATGACTGTGGAGTTTGGGATGAGCAGGCCTGAGTTGTGATGTGGCGTGGCACCGTGCTGCGGTAGTATTGTATGTAAGTGACGTTTTTTTTATGGTAGTGATTGTGGAAAGATGATGCGCTGCCTCGATTGGTGGTGCTGTATGAAGAGGTGTGAAGTTTGCTTGGATGTAATGTGGCAACAGATGACGTAGCAGTAGGGAAGTGCTTGGGGTATTTGACTGGAGCTTGGAGATGATTAAGGTATATATGTTTAAAAAAAAAAAAGTTATTAGGTTTGCATAAGAATTTTGAGGGGTGTACATACGTATATATATACTTTATATTCATTTTGTGATCTTTACATTTCATATGGGTTTCAGTTTACATTTTTTTAGGTGTGTATAAGGTTGCAAGGACAAGTATATATATAAGTATCAGATATATATATTATAGTATGTTTACTCAAACCATTGGAAACAGTTTGATAATAATATGGTATGCTATGTATATACGAGTTCAATATAAAACTATTTTATACAACGGCTTGGTTCTCTGTTTTTCATTTTGGCCATATACGTGAGTATACAGACGTATTAGTTCATAGTTAGGCACGAAGTCTGGACTTTGTATCTGTATGTATTAATAATGTGTTTTTAAAAATATATATATAATATATATATTTTATGTTACATATTTGGTTATATGATTTTGTTAATACATACATATGATAGTTACACGAGATTTTATGGAATATGTTAACTTTTGTATACTAGCGGTCTGCATTCATATTTTGTATATATACAGTTTGAAAAATAGTATATAAGTCAAAACATAACATGTAAGTATTGCATAGGTTTCTCAGTTTTACACATTTATAGAATTTCGTTGTGTTTATTTAAATCTAATTTATATATGTTATGTTTTAAAATATGAGTCATAATGAGGTTATATAGGTTACTATATAATTTATACTAGTATGTTGGTAAATCTGCATATATAATAGTTTTAAGGTATTCATATTTAACCATTTGTTTATCTGTTTGAGGATATATACTAGTTATATAAGTTAGTACAAAGGTGGTAGTATATATATCATATGTATAAGGTTGTTCTAAAGATTTTAAGTTATTTGCTTATTTAACTTTTAAGTTGGATATAAGTTTATATATAGTATATATAGTTTTAAATATATGTTGATATACGTGTTCAATTTAAAAAAAAAAAAAAAATGATGTTGAAATATATATATATATATATATATATATATATAATTTTATTTGTGTTTGAAAAAAAAAATATCGATTTGAAGATATACGTTTAAATTGATTTTTTTTGAAAATTTTATGTGCAATGTATCTTCTTCATCGATCCCGTTTTGATTTGAATTCGTCTATTCCTATTTACCAGCTTATCCGTGATTCGTGCCAATCTTGCTTCGCTTTGAAAAATTTTGTTTGGATTTGTTCGATGTCTAGATCGTGATCCAGCGTAGCTCAATTCTTTGTCCAATCTATCTAGCCTCGAAAGGTGAGCAATCACTCACGATTAACATTCTTTTATTTATTAAATTTGATTTCAATTGAAACGACAATTGAAATATGCCGCTGTTAATTGTTTTACTGTTATGACTGCTATTACCTGTATCTGTTCACCTATGACACCTGACACCATTATCGGTTAGTTATTTATGTGATAATAATACAGATTGGTTGATAATTGATTTTCTGATTGATTGTTGTTTAAATTGGATGTTAATTATTATTGTTAAATGATAACTAGTTTGTTAGTTTAAGTTGGGGTAGTATAGTTTACAAATTTAACGGATTATATATGACGGACCTGGATTTATTAAAACCTGACCCCGACATATGTAAATTTGATTAGTTAAATTTGACCCTTTAATTGTCGTAGAAATAGAAAATTTTATACTTTAAATCTTTTGAACATAGTTTGGATTAATTGTTGTAGTTTAAAACTGAAATTTAAAAAAAAAAGAACGACAAGTGAAAAACTGTAATGTAATAATCTTTAATCTACATGAAATGATAGTGTAGATTCTAGAAGTAATCATACAAATAGTAATGCGAATTAATACGATTATTTCGGGGTTATTTGATTTATTTATTGAATTGTTATTGATTGTTGTTATTGCCTGTTTATTTACTTTGACACCATCCCTGTCATCACTGCAAGTTCCCTTTGTTATGTTTGTTTTTGAATTGAAATGGGTTGAAATGATAGACCCAAGCGGTTTCCATTTAATCAAATTTGGGGTTACGGGTTGAAATGCTATCCACCCGTATACATTTAGTGTACGGATTGAAATGATAATATCCGTAACACTTGACCATATGATAAGAAATATATGGTCTTATTAAATGTAAATTCTTAAATACATATTTAAAGGGTAATGATAAATATAGAGTTAATTATGTCTAGTTTAATCAAAGATTTGATTTAATACATAAATCATGATAAATATCCATGTAAATTTTATTCGAAAAATTTTTGCAATAATATTGAACAATTAAGATTGGGAGATAAATTTGGGTTATTTTTAATGGTATTCAGATAAGGATTTATTTATTTAAATCAATTTGAAATTTATCGAAGGAGATATTTCACGTTTAATATAAATTAAGAAATATTGCGTAAAATGTAATTTAAGGTCACTAAAATGATATTGAATCAAATAAGGGAGGGTTCAAGGCTAGATAATAACGATGTAAAATCGAGAATCTATATGAAACTGTTAAATTTAAATTGTTAGATATAAGCTATGAACCATAGTGTAATTAAATGGTGTAGAGGTTCGGTATGTATTCGGAACCGAGATAGTTGAATTGGTTATGTAGATAACTAACCGAACTTAGTGAAATTTGAGTTTGAACTAGATTGGAAATTTTATTTAGAAAACTAGATTTGGAAAATTTTAGTTGAAATGTTGAATACTTAAAATATGGAAACATATTGAAATAAACGGGGAAATTGGGATATCAAATCCAAATCTGGGAATTATAGATTTAAGTGGTTAATTTAGGAAGATTTAAACTAATAAAATGAGATTGGATTTAATTTAAATGGGAAGGTCGGGTTGATGTGAAACGATTTGTTAAGTTAAGGAAATTGAAAGTACTTTACTGTATACATTATAAAAAAATATAAATACTATCTTGGGAAATATGAAGCGAATTTGATATTTGGGTTTGAGGTATAAATTAAGTAAATGACCACGGTGTAATAGTGTATATTTCCACCCTGTAGATAGTTCTATGGACCCTTAGAGGATGGACATCCCAAACATCCTTTAAGTATATTGTATTTCAGTTGATATTTCATTTGAGTTGAATTTATTGATATAAGAATGTTAATCCTGACTCGAGTGTTTTGTGTTTTGCTTTACGCTCGGGTCAGACCGAGTAATCCAGCATTCGAGACTCACCTTATGAGATTGGAGCTTCATTTGGAGATCCAACTATCGTTTCAGCTTTCAGTTTTCTAGTTGACTGGTTCAGAGAAGTCATCGGCTCGTACTGAAGACCTTTCTGTATTCCAGAGATTCTAATGTATTTTATTTTAAACTCTGATGTATATAGTAGCTTCATGAACTACTATTTTTCTATTCCGCTGCATTATATTACTCTGTGTCTGTGATCTGTGTTTGATTTATTTACTGTATATGCTAAGTTTTGCCAAATTTTTATTAACAATTCGGTATTTTGAATTATTCAAGTCGGACATGTACGGTTTTATTGTCGATTTGAATGGTCCAAAATAGCGGGCTGTTACAGCTGGTATCAGAGCTTTGGCTCTAGGCAAAACTTAGCATATATGGTAAATTTATTTACAGAATCACTTTCGTTCGAGTTGAATCTCTTCCTTTTTGACTCAATTTCCTTTGAGTTTTGGAATGTCCCTCGGTTTCGAAATTCATTTTGTCTCTCCCTATTTATATTCGTTTGATTCTGGAGTATCCCATAACTCCATTGAATGATTTGTAAAGGGGGTGAAAACTCCTTTTCAATTGGCATTGACTCACCGAAGATTCCTGTATCCTCGGTTTACGATGCTGATATATCTTGTTATGCCGAATTCTATATCTCCGACGATCGAATGTCGAATTGCCTCAGAATTCTACACCGATCTAATTTTGGAATCACGGTTGACAGGTAAAGGTCGCCCGCAATTTATAGAAGTATATCCATCTTCTATTTTGTAACTTAATTATCTCATCTTCGATCGAGTCTATCTTCGAATCAGGATTCTATTGATTAGAGTTCCTTTAAATTAAATCTCTATCTTTGTTTTGAAATCCATCCTTAAATCATCCTTTGAAAATCGGGTTTTGTTTGTATTTTAGAAATTGTTTATACCGAAATTATTATTTTGATAACTATGATTTTATTCTATATATATAAAGAAAATGTTTTCGGTAGAGATTATATACCTATATATAAAGCAAATAAGAAATGTTATTCTATATAAAAAGGGTTTTGAAAGGATTTGAAATTTTGAAAAAAATTATAAGAAATTGATTTATATAAAAATGATTTATAATTGAAGTGTTAAATTTGAAATTCGAGAATTGAATTCCGGTATTTTGAAATTGGTTTTAAGATTTTGGAAATTATATATAAATAATACGATTTAAAAGTATTTTTCCCGAATAAGAAATGTTTCAAATGAGTTCAAATGAACAAAGCCAATAAAAAATTGAAGAAATTTCAAAGAAGTTTTCAAGAAATTAGAAGTCCAAAACTCACTTATGTCGCTGGAAAATAATTTCGGTGATGAGTGCACGCATCATCGACATTGATTTTCGAGTTTCAGAGTGGGGGAGAGGCCACTTTAATAGCTTCGCTATGTGAGTGATTTTGGAAAACCGTTTTGATTTCAAATTCCGAAGTATAATTTGATATTTTCGAAAGATGTATGTATATATTTGAAACAATATAAAATGAGACCGGTGTTCAGTCCTCGAGTTTTCGATTTGACTTAGAATGACTCATTTATAAAAAAAAAAAAATGGATTTCCAACCTTGGATTTGAAATTTGATTTCACCGACTATTTTGAAGGTTCGAGCACTTCCAAATCAAGGTTTAAAGGTTTAAAGCTAAGAAATTTCGAAAGGTATAAAATATTGGATAAAGCATATAAGTTGAGTTTTGTATGTCTAAGTTTGAAACCTTTTGTTAAGTAAATGAATATGACTATTTTGAATTATACTAATATGGAATTTAGTTTTAAATAATGGTTTCAAAAGGGTAAATTGGATATTTCAAATAGAAGTAAATAGTTTAAAGGTTTTAAAAGGGATAATTATAAATTTGGAAATCATTTTGGAGTATAATTGATTTTGAAAATATTTGGTTTTGAAAATTAAATTGAAAAAAAAAACCCAGTACTTATATGGTGATTTTGGAAATGAATTTGTTTGACTTGAATTATTTTAATTTGGAAACTGGGATAATTTTCTAAACCTATTATTTTGGGGAACTGTGAAATTAGGATATCTAATTTGGAAGAAATTTGGTGAATTCATATATGACTTTGGAACTAAATTTGATATTGAATGATTTGAAATTGAGAACTTGTATAATTAAGCACTTGATTTGGGAAGTGGTCGGACTTATATAAAATGGATTTGTATAAGTATGAAAGTGATTTGAAATCAATTGATTTGAAAGGTACTCAATTTGGAAAGAAAATTTATATAATCAAAGTCTATGTAAGTATGTTTTGATATACTATTGATTTGGAAAGTATTCGATTTAGAAAGGAATCCTATACATATGGACTTTATATAAGTACGAGATTTGGAAGTATTTGAAAAGGTACTATATATATATATATTTTCCAAGTAAAGATATGGAAAGTGCCTTCTGCTTGATATCCGCTTTGTGGCCACAGCGTGGATTCATTCTATCGATATTATTCTCTCTGATTTTGGTTTTCCGGATGTAATACTCGAGTGTTCCCACCGTGACGTAACCCACGGTTTCTTTTTCTCTCGTGAATGCACAGCGAAATTGCCTGGCTGAGTCTTGCCTAGGGGTACGGATTGTTTCCTGGGGGAACCAGGCGTAACCATTGTGTATCCTGCAATCTGTGTAGGTCGCGAATAGTAGCGCAAGTGCCTGGCTGAGTCTTGCCTGGGGGTACGGATTGTTTCCTGGGGGAACCAGGCGTAACCATTGTGTATCCTGCACCCTACTAGTCATCATGGCGTAACTCGCAGGGCTGTGAAAGCTTACGGATATGGATTGTTTCCTGGGGGAACCAGGCGTAACCATTGTGTATCTGCGAACCATGATCGGACAAAGGTTTTGGTTTGGTTGTTTTGTTTGGATTGTACTTTCCATATCTGTTTTTTTTTAAAAAGGTTTTTCAAGTATTTTCACTGGGTGTTGAAACAAGTCTACTAAGTACTTGAAGAATTCTAGCTTTGCGCCTGATCAACGCATGACCAGAGTCTGCAAGAACGAGGATAAACTTGTTAAAACATTGAGTTATAAAAGTATTTCGAAAGAAAAATTGGTTTCAATATAAAAGTATTTATTTATAAAGGTATTTTATTATAAAAGTATTTTCAACAAAGAAATTTTGAATTAATATTTGAAAATTTAAATTCTTATGGTTCTATGTTTATTACTCGTGCCCGATTCTATTCTTGAATCTACCTTATCTGCTCAGTTTAGTTATTCACCTTGATTCCTTTTTCCAAATCTACCTTCCTTCCTTGTTGGATATATCCTTTAAAATATGTTTTAATTATATACTACATGGTTTAATAGAAATTTTAGTGTTATAAATATTTAAACAGTTATTTATCTAAAATAAAAGATACTTTAAAAAATGATTTGTGATCTAATAATAATATTTGGAAGGTATCTTGAAACAAAATAAAAATTTGTGAATTTTGGATTTAATATTTTAATAGCTTCTTTGTAAATATAAGTAATAATGTGAGTAATGGTTTTCAAAGGAATTTGAAAAGTATTAAAGTATTAAAGAAAACTAAATTTCAAATGAAGTTTTCAAATAAATATTTCAAGTAAAATTTATACAGTTTTAAAATTAATTGTTTATCTTGTCTTTCAACCTATTTTCTTTCTGGTTGTTTTATTCTCCTACCTTTTCGGGGACGAAAAGTTTTGAGTGGGGGAGAGTGTAACGACCCATAAAATTTTATTAATTTTTAATTGGTTTTATAACGTATTTAATTTGGATTTTTGAGAAATTTTAAATAATAATATTTTGAAATAAAAATTTTATATTTGGATTACATGTAATTAAATATAGCTAATGGTAAAATTTCAATTTATTTTATCAAAGTTTATTTCATTGTTAAATTCTATTAAATTTAAGTCAGTTAAAAATTGTTGATAGTAAAATATTTTCCAAACCTAAATATTTTACATAGAAATTTCTAAATCATTTTCTAAGTGAAACGACATCTTTCGTTTTTCAAAATCTTGACTTCTATTGATCCATTTATCTTAATTCCGGGAAAATAACAGCATTTCTGGTACCGATTATCGACTTTTGATCGGATGATCGTACCACAGATATCTGTATACCGTTTTGATCGTCTCGTTGTGCTGATTTCAGCAATATATTTACTTCTTTATTTTGAGATTCGGGACGTGATGGAAATAATAAACTGTCTGTGTAACGGTACCCTAATTTGTGACTGAACTTTTCCTTTACGTTTCAAATTTGAAACGTGCTATCAAATCAGCAGTTAAACAATTAATTGCTCAAAGTTTTATTTCTTTAAATTTCTAGCTGGATTACTGGGTGACCCTTGTTATTACTTTTGTTACTTTTTAAGCATATATTCATTTCTAATTTTTTGCGTTTTCTTTCGGTTTCGAATTTGAAACTTGCAGACCAAACAACAAAGCAAAATTGCTTTATTTAATTTTCAGCGAGATTTGTGTGTGTGACCGTTGGTATTTCAATGATTCCTTTCCTATAAATATTCATTGCCTTTTTCTTTTGCTCTGGATTCATTCACAATTTTTGTTCTTCCCTATTTTTTTTGCCCCTGTTCTTTTTCTTCTTCTGTAGCTTCCCAAAGGTACACCGTGTTTCCTTGTTCTCCACAAAAAAACTCGCTCCATCATCCCCTCTCCAGATCTCGATTCCACCACAGCGCGCGACACAAGGCACGCTCCCCTCCCCCTCCGATCACGCCCCGTCCAACTCCGCCCTGCCCTTCCAAAGCACGCACCCCACCACTTCTCTCACCCGCCTCATCACCCGATTCCGCCTTCTTAAGCCATCAGCCCAACCTCCACGTGAATGGCCACCTGTCTTCACCCTCGGCCTCGTCTTCTATCTCAAATCCACCGTCAGCTTCGAGCCATGGGGCAGCAGCACCCTTGCTTGCGTAAGGTATAGTTGTGATGTTGTGTGTGTTGCGGTCTGGGTGGTTAGTAAAGGGAGGAGTTTGTTGTAGTGTGCAGAGGCTTGTAAGTTGTAGAGGATGGTGTGTGTGATGATTTTTGTGACAGAGGGTAGTTTGGTGGAGTTTGGTAATTGGTGTTGCGATTTGATGGGGTGTTGCGATCGCGGTGGTTGGAAAAAAATAGGCAGGTTGTTTGAATTGATGTTGTGATACAGTGAGAGATGTGGTTTATTGTAGAAGATTGTGAACTGCTGTTGGAGTTTGTAATATATGAGGAGGCAATGAATAGATGAAGTGAGTGGATGAGCATGGAGTAGATATGTATGTTATGTAACAGCACAGTGATTAGAATGAGAGATGATGGGTGATTGGTACTTGTAGATGATGAAAAAAAATGATGAACCGAAGTGTACTGGGATTAAGGTATATTGAGTTGTAGGCTGTTGAAATGACTGTGGAGTTTGGGATGAGCAGGCCTGAGTTGTGATGTGGCGTGGCACCGTGCTGCGGTAGTATTGTATGTAAGTGACTTTTTTTTATGGTAGTGATTGTGGAAAGATGATGCGCTGCCTCGATTGGTGGTGCTGTATGAAGAGGTGTGAAGTTTGCTTGGATGTAATGTGGCAACAGATGACGTAGCAGTAGGGAAGTGCTTGGGGTATTTGACTGGAGCTTGGAGATGATTAAGGTATATATGTTTAAAAAAAAAAAAAAGTTATTAGGTTTGCATAAGAATTTTGAGGGGTGTACATACGTATATATATACTTTATATTCATTTTGTGATCTTTACATTTCATATGGGTTTCAGTTTACATTTTTTTAGGTGTGTATAAGGTTGCAAGGACAAGTATATATATAAGTATCAGATATATATATTATAGTATGTTTACTCAAACCATTGGAAACAGTTTGATAATAATATGGTATGCTATGTATATACGAGTTCAATATAAAACTATTTTATACAACGGCTTGGTTCTCTGTTTTTCATTTTGGCCATATACGTGAGTATACAGACGTATTAGTTCATAGTTAGGCACGAAGTCTGGACTTTGTATCTGTATGTATTAATAATGTGTTTTTAAAAATATATATATATAAGATATATATATTTTATGTTACATATTTGGTTATATGATTTTGTTAATACATACATATGATAGTTACACGAGATTTTATGGAATATGTTAACTTTTGTATACTAGCGGTCTGCATTCATATTTTGTATATATACAGTTTGAAAAATAGTATATAAGTCAAAACATAACATGTAAGTATTGCATAGGTTTCTCAGTTTTACACATTTATAGAATTTCGTTGTGTTTATTTAAATCTAATTTATATATGTTATGTTTTAAAATATGAGTCATAATGAGGTTATATAGGTTACTATATAATTTATACTAGTATGTTGGTAAATCTGCATATATAATAGTTTTAAGGTATTCATATTTAACCATTTGTTTATCTGTTTGAGGATATATACTAGTTATATAAGTTAGTACAAAGGTGGTAGTATATATATCATATGTATAAGGTTGTTCTAAAGATTTTAAGTTATTTGCTTATTTAACTTTTAAGTTGGATATAAGTTTATATATAGTATATATAGTTTTAAATATATGTTGATATACGTGTTCAATTTAAAAAAAAAAAAATGATGTTGAAATATATATATATATATATATATATAATTTTATTTGTGTTTGAAAAAAAAAATATCGATTTGAAGATATACGTTTAAATTGATTTTTTTTGAAAATTTTATGTGCAATGTATCTTCTTCATCGATCCCGTTTTGATTTGAATTCGTCTATTCCTATTTACCAGCTTATCCGTGATTCGTGCCAATCTTGCTTCGCTTTGAAAAATTTTGTTTGGATTTGTTCGATGTCTAGATCGTGATCCAGCGTAGCTCAATTCTTTGTCCAATCTATCTAGCCTCGAAAGGTGAGCAATCACTCACGATTAACATTCTTTTATTTATTAAATTTGATTTCAATTGAAACGACAATTGAAATATGCCGCTGTTAATTGTTTTACTGTTATGACTGCTATTACCTGTATCTGTTCACCTATGACACCTGACACCATTATCGGTTAGTTATTTATGTGATAATAATACAGATTGGTTGATAATTGATTTTCTGATTGATTGTTGTTTAAATTGGATGTTAATTATTATTGTTAAATGATAACTAGTTTGTTAGTTTAAGTTGGGGTAGTATAGTTTACAAATTTAACGGATTATATATGACGGACCTGGATTTATTAAAACCTGACCCCGACATATGTAAATTTGATTAGTTAAATTTGACCCTTTAATTGTCGTAGAAATAGAAAATTTTATACTTTAAATCTTTTGAACATAGTTTGGATTAATTGTTGTAGTTTAAAACTGAAATTTAAAAAAAAAAAGAACGACAAGTGAAAAACTGTAATGTAATAATCTTTAATCTACATGAAATGATAGTGTAGATTCTAGAAGTAATCATACAAATAGTAATGCGAATTAATACGATTATTTCGGGGTTATTTGATTTATTTATTGAATTGTTATTGATTGTTGTTATTGCCTGTTTATTTACTTTGACACCATCCCTGTCATCACTGCAAGTTCCCTTTGTTATGTTTGTTTTTGAATTGAAATGGGTTGAAATGATAGACCCAAGCGGTTTCCATTTAATCAAATTTGGGGTTACGGGTTGAAATGCTATCCACCCGTATACATTTAGTGTACGGATTGAAATGATAATATCCGTAACACTTGACCATATGATAAGAAATATATGGTCTTATTAAATGTAAATTCTTAAATACATATTTAAAGGGTAATGATAAATATAGAGTTAATTATGTCTAGTTTAATCAAAGATTTGATTTAATACATAAATCATGATAAATATCCATGTAAATTTTATTCGAAAAATTTTTGCAATAATATTGAACAATTAAGATTGGGAGATAAATTTGGGTTATTTTTAATGGTATTCAGATAAGGATTTATTTATTTAAATCAATTTGAAATTTATCGAAGGAGATATTTCACGTTTAATATAAATTAAGAAATATTGCGTAAAATGTAATTTAAGGTCACTAAAATGATATTGAATCAAATAAGGGAGGGTTCAAGGCTAGATAATAACGATGTAAAATCGAGAATCTATATGAAACTGTTAAATTTAAATTGTTAGATATAAGCTATGAACCATAGTGTAATTAAATGGTGTAGAGGTTCGGTATGTATTCGGAACCGAGATAGTTGAATTGGTTATGTAGATAACTAACCGAACTTAGTGAAATTTGAGTTTGAACTAGATTGGAAATTTTATTTAGAAAACTAGATTTGGAAAATTTTAGTTGAAATGTTGAATACTTAAAATATGGAAACATATTGAAATAAACGGGGAAATTGGGATATCAAATCCAAATCTGGGAATTATAGATTTAAGTGGTTAATTTAGGAAGATTTAAACTAATAAAATGAGATTGGATTTAATTTAAATGGGAAGGTCGGGTTGATGTGAAACGATTTGTTAAGTTAAGGAAATTGAAAGTACTTTACTGTATACATTATAAAAAAATATAAATACTATCTTGGGAAATATGAATCGAATTTGATATTTGGGTTTGAGGTATAAATTAAGTAAATGACCACGGTGTAATAGTGTATATTTCCACCCTGTAGATAGTTCTATGGACCCTTAGAGGATGGACATCCCAAACATCCTTTAAGTATATTGTATTTCAGTTGATATTTCATTTGAGTTGAATTTATTGATATAAGAATGTTAATCCTGACTCGAGTGTTTTGTGTTTTGCTTTACGCTCGGGTCAGACCGAGTAATCCAGCATTCGAGACTCACCTTATGAGATTGGAGCTTCATTTGGAGATCCAACTATCGTTTCAGCTTTCAGTTTTCTAGTTGACTGGTTCAGAGAAGTCATCGGCTCGTACTGAAGACCTTTCTGTATTCCAGAGATTCTAATGTATTTTATTTTAAACTCTGATGTATATAGTAGCTTCATGAACTACTATTTTTCTATTCCGCTGCATTATATTACTCTGTGTCTGTGATCTGTGTTTGATTTATTTACTGTATATGCTAAGTTTTGCCAAATTTTTATTAACAATTCGGTATTTTGAATTATTCAAGTCGGACATGTACGGTTTTATTGTCGATTTGAATGGTCCAAAATAGCGGGCTGTTACATGGAAGTTATTTAATAATTTTATTAAAGTGTTTTAAAGGTTAAATAATTATTTTATTTAAGTTTAGTTAAAGTTAATTAATTATTTTGCTAATGATATTTAAGGTTAGTTAATTATTTGCCAATGATGTTTTGAACTTAATAAATTATTTATTAAGGAAGTTTTCAAAGGTTATCAATTTATTTAATAAAAAGTGTTTTAAGTGATAAATTATTTTATAAAGAGAATTATTATTAAACAAAAGGTTGTTAAAGTTATAAATTGAAAAGACATCTTGGAATTTTGGAAAAGAAGTTTTTGGTTTATAAAAACTTTGATTTTATATGAATTGGATCACTTATGAAAATCAAGTTAATGAAATAAATAAATAATTCATTTTAATTATGGTAGTATGGAAGCATTTTCCATACTTAACACCAAAGGACTTGTGGTTTTGGGTTTATAGTAACCAATGTTTGGAATGAGATTGTTTTGATTCATTTAATATGATATTGAAATAAGAAATCTTTCTTAAATGCCTTGTGAATATTCTTATACCATTGTATAAGTATATGGTAAAGTTTTCCAAATTTAAAAAGTAAATGGTTTGAGAATATATTTATACCGGTGAGATGAGTATATGAATATTTTTGTATATAATTGAAGCGTTTAATTTATGAAGATTAACTAAAGAAGCTTTGTGGATTTCATATGGAAGTAAACCTACGGTTTATTATTTGTTTATTTGATAGTTAAATAACCAACTATCAAATCTTGGCCAACTTTTAATACTGGAAATATCTAGGAGAAACACATAAATTATATAGTATAATTATCTTTGTTGATACTATTGTACATATAAACTCGTTGTGTTCTTATAGGACAAATGATAAGGAGATCCAACAAACCAAACGGTTAGCAAGTGATCCTCGCTTCTATATATTGTTTGTTTATTTCCAAAAGAACCGGAGTTGAGTTTAGCAGAAATTATCGAACGTTGGTTCGAAGAGACCAGAATCAGATAAGTTTGAATTATTTGAAAACCACTCTGAACCAACTTAAGCGTTCGAATTGAAGACACCTTGAAGATGATGGAAGCGAAGATGGAGTTTCTGAAGTACAAGGGAAACTTATTACTAATCCCGAGGGTGATTCCAAAATGGATGTAGTAGAACTAGTGTCTTCGATTTGTTCATATCCTCAACAACTTGTATGGACGAATGCTAGCATTGTATTGTCGTCTGGAGGGCAGTGTTAGCATTTCAAGTGGGATTGTTATTGGAAGGTAAAACATAGCCTCTAGCCTCAACAACCAGAAATGACTAAAATATGGGATATGCAGGAGGGTTAGGTGGGTTGCACCCATTAGGGTATTATCATCACCCATCTAGATGTATATATGGATTTGATTGTGCATGAGATCTCTCGAGAAAGGTTGCAAAGCAACCAGGGTGATGAAGTATTCGATACTATCCAGTAAGGGGTAGGATGATTCCCTGTTAGAAGGGGGTCCATATGAGGCCCTTGTTATATTTTTCTAGAGATGTACTACGGCAGGTGGTACCCCAGTAGTCTTGTCATTGTACGGAATCCATTCTCCACTAAGCAACGTATAGATTTAGTTGTGCCAAACTATTTTGGAACGTGAGATGCAAGTCAACTGTATTCATAATTTATTTTAAACACTATACATTAGTATAATATCATTGGATTTTCTATAAAAATGTTTTGGTTTTCGTAAGGTAAAGAACCGTCCATGTTTATGTGCGGCGTGGTCCTACGAGATATCTTTTAATTTTTAATGGTTTTATAAGATATAACAACCCATTTGATTTGAGTTTCTCATGCTGGTTTACCAGACTGATCTGAATGTTATTTTCCTATGATGTTTGGGGCAGATCAGAGTATTTTTTTCAGAGTTAGCTTTAGATTCTCTTAGAGCTTCAAGAATCAAGCTGGATGCCCAAAACGTATTTTTGTGTTTTTCCGCTGTGTTGCTTGTCCGTATTTATCAGCACTTGTAAGGACATGTGGTTATAAATATCCAGGCTAATGATAGGCCAGACTCTGATGTTGTTTATATTAAGGTTTCTTTTGTAATGATAATTTGTGATATATTACATTATTCAGTATGTTGTGGGATTTTAGTTCCGTAATTTTCTTTTCTATTCACCCTAAAAATATGTCGTTTCGACGCTTGGATGCTCTACATGTGAATACTATGGATGCATTAGTATCAACTTTTGAGGACCGAGAAGGGGTTATTACAAATCCAATAAATTCGATTAATAATACTATAGTAAAAAATCAAGTCCTTTTATTGACAACTGATTTTTAAATAAATTTACAAAATGAATTCAACATTATTATTTATTAATAAAAGGAGTTAAATAAAGTTATCAAAACCTAAAAACCAATTATTAAAATATTTAAAATTAATTAAATATCTAAAATTAAAATGATAAAATTCTGGGATGTGATATTCACCTCCCTTATAAGAATTTCATCCCCGAAATTCCCAAAGGAAGAAAATGTCTCCAAACCCTTAAGGTTTAAAAACTATTAATTAAAATAAGTTATTAAACTTTCAAAGTCCTTTATGTTATGGAAAATTTCGGCATCGCTTCCTTTGCACTGCTAGATCTGAGAAACTACAACTCACCATAATTGGTCCAAATCAACAAAGAAAATAAAAGCCAATTGGCTTCTCATATTTGGGGCATAAAATCATCAATCAATCACCAATTTCTAAATTTATTACATACCTCTTTTGCGTCTGATTTTTATTTAGCAACCAACTTACTATCTTAACATGAATATAGGTGCACAAGAAATCAAGTAGTAATCTCTTGGATCCCTATGCCTATCTTATACTTGCATAATTCAAAAGAGAATCACGCTGACAAAAGAGAAATAAGTTAGAAACATAAACAATATAAAAACCATACACAACAAAAGCAAAAAGAATACTCTATAATAATATACTATACATCCATTCTTTTCAAAAAATAAATTTAGAACTAAATGCCTGGGTTTTTTATATTCAACGTATATTTCCAAATTCCTCCAGGGAGAAATAAATCAAAATCAAAATCAATTATGACAAGCAGGTGGCTCCTCCTACCAAAGCATGGTATAACGCTAAAATGAAAACAACACTGAGCATCCAGTGGCATTTCGGTTCTTTAAAACAACAATTAGAGTAAACTAATATACTTGATGAGTCTTCAAATCAGAAAACTCCCAATTCATCCAACTTCAATTATAACAAAAAATATTTGAAAAACCTCTACACAAAACTCCTTTCAAATATCTTGAAAGAATAATACTTTACCAAAGTTTTCAAAATAATATTATTATTTCATTTATGAATTCTTTCGAAATCGAGTTTTCAAAAGCACTAGGATTTAAGTCCTAATAAACAACTTTATAAACGTAGTCTATAAGGTCACACTATCACTCAAATCAAATTCCATAAGGGAATAAACGAACACTTAACAATATTTAAAATGTTAAATGACTAACAAACAATATTTGGAATTTTTCTTAGGTTCATAACTTTCTCGATTGTCCAAGAATATATATAATTTCCTAAGCGTACTATTATGTTCATCGGCCTTTGGTTATTGCTTAGAAGATTATCTAAGCTGTAACATCCCAGTATTTTCAACCATTCGCACCCGCACATGTCGGACTTGAATTGCTCAAAATATCATATTGTTAATTTATATTTGGCAAAACTCAGCATATACAGTAAATAAATCAATTACAGAATCACGGACATAGAGTAATATAATAATAATGCAGTGGAATAGATAAATAGTGGTTAATGAAGCTACTATATAAACATCAGAGTTAGAAATAAAATACAGCAGAATATCTCAAATACGCTGAAGTCTCGAATACAAACAGATGACGACTCTGAACAAATCAAAGCTGAAAGCTGAATTGATAATTGGATCTCCAACGAAGCTCTAAACTCCAAAGGTGAGTCTCAAATGCTGTGTCACTCAATCTGACCCGAGCATAAAGCAAAACACAAAATACTCGAGTCAGGATTAACATTCTTTTATCAATAAATCTAACTCAAGTGAAATATCAACTGAGATACAGGTAACTCAAAGGATGTTTGGGATAACCATCCTCTAAGGAACCGTAGAACTATCTACCATGTAGAAAAATACGCTATCAACAAGCAAACATCATTATAACACCGTGGTCATTTCAGAATAATTTATACTTCAAAACCAAAATATCATTTCCATTTCAAATATATCTATTTCCAAATTTTAGCCCTTTCAAAGTTACAAAACTTTCGAAACCAAAACACTTTGAAATCGTAGTTCTTTGAAAAAAAACATAACTTTGAAATCACAACTTCCACAACTTAAACAATTTAGATATTAATAATAGTATATAAAGTAAAATAGTTTATAAAATAAAATAACATATATAAAAATAATTAGTACATTAAAATAGTTTGTATTAAAAATAGTTTTATATTAAAATAGTATATATATATATATATTAAATAATTTATAAAATGCAATATTTATAATTTCCTCAAATTTCACAAATCGATTCAAATCAACTCGAATTCCAAAATTCAAATTTAATCCAAATCTCAATTCATCAATTCAATCCAATTCAGTTTCTAAATAAACAAATTTAAATTATATCGATTTCAAGACTTTAGATATTCAACATTTCAACTAAATTTAACGATTTCATATAATCTTGATTTTAACTTCATTATTATTTAGTCTTGAAATATTAACTTAATAAATTCAATATTACTTAAATAACCTTATATTATATTTTTCTATATATTTCCTTCAATTTATTTAAACGTGAAATATTCATTAAATTACTTAAATCCAAATCAAGTTATAAAATCATATCTTAAATCTCAATTTCAATAAGTTTCAAATCGATTTAATTAAATAAAATTAATAATTAGATATAATTTTAAATAAATTCAAATTTATCTCCTAACCTTAACTTATTCAAATTATTACAAAAATCTATTTTTGAAATATAAATTTTTAATAAATACTTAAAAATATTATATATTAATTAATTCAAACTTAATTAAATTAAATATTATTATTAAATCTACTTTATATCAAAATTTATTTATATAAAATATTTTCAATATTAAATAAAACCATATATATTTCCTTACAAAACGATAGAGATTATTTTCGAAATATTAATATATAGACCAACGGTGTCTTTATATAATTTTCTATCCTATGGTCAAGTGATACGGATATTTATCATTTCAATTCATAATTTAAATACCTACGATTATATATTATTTCAACATGCAATCCCAAATTCAATTCAATGAAAATCGCTTGGTTTTATCATTTTAACGTATAACGATTTTCTCCTATTCTACTGATCGTTCGGGTATGTCTCATTTCAACCCATAGGAAATTCTATACTAACAAGGAACTTGTAGAGTGACAACATATATGATAAAATATAACATATAAAAATAGGCATATATCATCAGTGATTAAATGAAATATATACAACAGGATATGGTGTCATATCTCGTAGATGAACAGTTATAGATATTAGCATATATGTAACAATTTAAATAACTAACAGCAGCATATTTTGTAACGTCCTGCCTTTTTGTGCGTTTAAGCCGACGATAAACCACACACGTCAGACTTAAAGCATACAGAAGGGCGGATTACTATGGGGTAAATAAGAAAAAGCAAAGAAAAAAAAATAAATAAAATAGAATCTTGCAGCGGAATGATAAAATATAATAATCCAACATACAGTTCATGAAGCTGTTTTACAAAATATTTGATTATACTTATATAATACATATCAGAGTTACACATACCAGCGGAACAGTGAGAATATAGTGGAATACTATAATAACTAATAATAATAAATCTTCGTCTTCGTCCTCCAGAATACGGTCCTCAAATCCTGAAATGCTCAAGCAGACCTGAGCGAATTGAAAAGACAAAACACTCGAGTCAGAACTAAAAGATCTTATGTAGGTTAAATCAACAATAAACAATATGAGTGGAATGGCGTCAGAGATATTTACGGGATTTGACATCTCCTATCCAGTGTCTAACGTGAGTAAAGTAACCCAAAAGATGCTCGAGATTCACATCTCCTAAGGATCCGTTAAACTATTTACTATGTAGTAATATTTCGCTATGATAATAATGTCTATCAGTAAAATAAACTTACTTTTAAATAGCATTAAGGCTTTACATTTTCCACCTTAACACGTAATAGTGCCAATAGTTTATACAGTAACGTAATACCTCCTGATCGGGAGGCTACCAGAGGATACTCCATAGGCACGACACAAATCAAACTCGTAGAAGGCGCGCTAGGGTAGGTGACATGGCACAACTAGGCAATGCCAGGGTAGGTATACCAATTACGCTTCCGGGCCGGTGGCAACGCGTAGCAGCTACTACCACCCACCTCGAGCCACACCCCCAAATCAAAAATCAAAAGTGGCCACCGAATCAATCCAAAAGTCAGAGTATAATATCGAAGGGATGTGTCCGATAAAATGTGCTACCTTCTTATCCCGTCGATCGCTCCTATTTTAGCCACCTTATGCCAACTCACGGGAGTCGGGTCCACGTATTTACCTCAAAGGAAATGCCGCCGCCATCCTACTTCATTCTGGAATCTCCACCGCATACACGGTTGTTAAAGTGGTTTTCGGAGTTGGCAGAGAGTATGACAACTTCCGATCCCCGTCTCTTTAACAACCAAACGTTATTATAACACCGCGGTCTTTTCAAAATAGTTTATACTTTTAAAACTAGAATATAATATCCATTTCAAAACCATATAAATGCGATATCGTTTCTAATTTAAAACCAAATCAATATGATATCCTTTTTATTTCAAATAAATATAATATCATTTTATTTCAAATATATCCCTTTTCCAAAATCATAGCACTTCCAAATTATATACTTCAAAACCAAACATTTGAAATTTTAACACCTTTAAAACATAATGCTTTGAAATTCATAACTTCGAAATGTTTCAGTTTCTATAAACATTTCAATTTCGATATATTTCAAGGCTCTAAATATTCCAAAATTTCAAAATTAAATTTGATAATTTTGATTCAACAATTAAATTTTCTATTATTTAGTTTGAAATATTTTACATAATAAACCCCTTATCATTTAAATAAAACTCAAATTACAAATAACTAAATATTGCCTTCAATTCATTATACTTGAAATAATCATTTAATTCACCCAGACCCCAAAATCAAGTTATAATAATTATACCTTTTAAAATTTCCAATTTAATATATTTCTCATCAACCTTTTTGGTTTAATTCTTAAATAAACTCAATTTCATATAATCTCAAATTTATCTCAACAAATTTATTCGAGTAAATTTCTAAAATAATTTAATTCACATCAATTTCATATTTATCTTCCAACCTCAGTTTTATTTAAGACATTATAACTATATATACAATATAATTTATACTGCTACTTAACCATATTATCTTAATAAAATCAACTTAATTATTTAACTTATTTTATACTTTAAACCAATTTTATACATAGCTTAAAACCAAAAATTTAACTATATACAAAAATAACATTTATAAAATATCCAAATCAATATCTCATAAACCATGCATTACTTTACCATACCACAGAAATCATTTCAAAATATTTATATATATATAGACCATGGTGCCTGTATATAATTTTCTATCCTATGGTCAAGTGATACAGATATTTATAATTTCAATCCGTAATCTAAAATAAAAATACGATTATACATCATTTTAAACCGCAATCCCGAATGAAATAAAAATGGATAACAACTTGCAGCTTTTGACAGTATAAATAAAACATCCATTCATCCAATATCAATCAATAAACATTTATCACAATCATCATCCAATTCGTACAATAACATTAATATAGAACAGGTAATAAATAACAGATAATTACTGGAAGTTTATTTGCAATAATAAATTGAATAACAATTTAATTTAGTAAATTCAATTTAACTGGAATGATGATAAAAGTATACCAAATAGTAATAAATAAATTTCTAATCACATCAGAAATGACACACATAAGAAATTTTAGAAGTTGTGAGTGGGTTAAAACACTCACCTTTTGAATTTAAATTGAATTTAAATCCAATTTAAACCCAAAATTTGAACAGTCTCAGAATTCGTCCATACTAGCGCAAAATGTCTGGAATTCCAATACAAACCTAGCGGAGAAAACCACGCATGAAACGGACCCCGTATGAAAAAGTTATGTAAATTAGAATGTTAAGATTTTTAAATTGAAATATAAAAAAAATAAAAATAAAAATAACCCACATCTCTCTACGTCACCACCTTCCAAAAGCACGCACTCAGTAACCTAAATCACGCAAATACGTACCTTAGCCTAGCCTCATTCGAACACTACAGGATACGAATGCTGCCATCTCTTTAACGATGAAATCACGCTGCCTCCTTCGGCCACCCAGCTGTGTGCGCCACCTGACGAACCCCGGCACCACGAGACGCCGCCCCCTACGCGACTATGGCCTCTCGCGACTCCCAAAAATGACAGCCGTCGCCACCCCTTGAAACCCTAGGCGAATTATTGCCATCGATACGACCGTCAAAACCCAAAACCAAAAGCTCCGATGAACTACGCAGAGCACCCTCCATGCCATGGTATCGTTGATCTGACGATCAGGTGAAGTTCATCGTCGAGCGATGAACGGCCAAAATTTGATTCATGATTTATGGACAGACAGAGGACCGAATCGAAAAATAGACAGCATATTCAACTTGCGCACGTCAAGAGCTTTCCGACGATATAAAATATGACATAGTTTGTGGAATTTGAAATTTTGACTTTGGATTTAATTTGGAATTGTATTCGGGAATTTGGTTTGCAGCCATTGGAAAGAGGAGCTAACAAAATGTACAGAAATGGGGAATAAGAAATAAATTAGGGTTTATAACAGGGTATATATAGACAAATTTGAAATAGAATAGATGGATAAGATTTATAACGTGCTGAACGATAAATGGCCCGAAAAGCCCGATCTAACTCTGGAACGAAATTGGGTCAACCCATATATCAAAATAGATGTTTTAAAATATTTAAAAATCAATGGAACAGGTTTCAAATCCAAATTCCATCGTATGAAGAAGTTATGCTAAAATCAATCTATTCCAAATTGATTTCAATTGATTTCAATTTCATTGATTTCTAGGCATTCCGAGTCCGTACGATCAAACAACAAGTCTGATCATTATGAAACTTGAAACCCTACAATAATTCACCATTACGGATCCGATGAAACTGGTTTCGTCAAAATCCAAGTCAGTGGCCAAAATGGCTATTTTCTAGTTAATTAAATAAATTAAAAATTAATTAATTAAATCAATTTTTTTATTTCAATTCTATAATCGATAATTTTTATCACTTTTATATTTCTTAATCATTCACACTAATTAAACCAAATTTAGATGTCAATTTATAGTTGATAAATTTATCAATTTTAGTGTTTACCTCAATTTTATTGGATTTAGAAATTGTAAACTAAATTTTCAAAATTTCAATTAATTTTTTTATCTTGATTCCATTCCTTTATTACATCACTTATTACTTTACAAATAAACTAACACTCCAATTCATTGTTGTCAAATGGATGCATTTAACATTGGGTTCATGATCTATTACATTAATATTCTCACGTTTCATCTAAATTCCCGTTTATGTAATATTTTAATTTTTAATTTCATTTAATTGCAATTAATCCTATTACCATAAATTAAATTCGAACATATTGATAAAAATTTATTTCCATTCCTTTTATTCAACCAACTGTCATATTATAAATAAATTGACATTATTTATTATTATTACTTCATTGATTAATTCGATATTTGCGTTTGTTTTTCTTCTATTTAAATCATTACCAAATATTCATATTTACAATCAATTATAACCTTGCAATTGTTTCAATCAATTGGGGTTTGCATTAAATTAATTATTTATTAGCTTACATCAACATTCTTACATTTCATACCCGTTATAAATTCATTGACGGATTACAAATTTTTATTCCTTCCAATGTTAAATAACAAAATTGATTAAATAACAATGTTCTTATCCGACTATCATAAATTTTATACGAATTCATCAATTTGTTCAATATCTACTCTTGCTTCCTTATATTCAATTCATAGTCAAGTATGACATCTAAATTATTTTAGTAAATTGGAATTTCATTGAAATCGTTAACGATCAATTTTAATTGACATTGTTACATTTTATATTTTTATTATAACATTTAAATTTATTTTCATTAATTGGAATTTCCTTCCATTCATTTATTATTAACTTTAATTAGCATTATTTACCTTGCGTTAACATTATTGCCTAAAGTTACATTCAGTTACTATTAATTAATATATTATTGCATTGGTTAATTTAATGCTTACTTTTAATTGCTTATTTTATAATTTATACCCAAGTCCAACAATCAACACTATTTCTTTATTGGGATTTCACTCCAATTGTCAATAATTATCTTTTTAATTACCATTAGTACACTTCTTTTTAGCATTCATTTCATTATAAATTATAAAAAAATTATTTCTTTCTAAATTTAATTACAAAAATCTTATTAATTTAACCAATTTAATTATTGAATTTTACGGGTCATTACATATTTCAACGGTCATTTCAATTGAAATCAAATCTAATAAATATCAGAACGTTAATCGTGAGCGATTGCTCACCTTTCGAGGCTATAGAGGATAGACAAAGAAATAAGCTATGAAACGCAAAGCAACGCTAGATGGACACGATTTGATGATCAAAGCCGATAATTGGGAACTGACGAAATCAAGTCAGAACTGGATCGATGAAGATTAGTTACATAAGTAAATTGATATAGATATAACATATAAAATTATATATATATATACACATATACACAAAATCAGATTAAAATTTCGACACACATAAATTTAATACATATATACATGTGTTTCAAAAATCATTGTTTTAAATTAAACACATATATATAAATCAAATAAAAATTGAAATAAATACTTATGCATATATATACTTGATAAAATGCAAAATACTTACATATATAATGTATTTTAATTTGAAAAAATATATATACACACTAAATAATCAATTCAAACATATCATCAAAATTAATATTTAAGACACCTATATTAAAATCAAACATATATATATATATATATAAACAAATATACATAGCAAGCCAAAACCTAAGATGCTTCCAAATTAAAATATACAACATAAAATTAATATAACCAAACAATTACTTATATATAGAAATCTGCTGCAGCTTCTATACATATATATAAAATCTCAAAATGTAAACATACCCATAAATAAAACTCATTGCATCAGCATAAGCAAAGCTGCAAAACACACACAGACACACACACACACACACACAGATATATATATAACGGAACAAATTTTATATAAAATCGTATATAAAATATAACATATATATATTAAACAACGCGGCTATAGTGAATATATGAAATCCAACTATACCTTTTTACAGGCAAAACAGTGAACAATATCATACTATATAAATATATAAACTTACGTATTGATTATAATTTAAAATCAATCCTTATTATAAATTGAAATAACTTCATTTATAATATATATATATATGTCAAAATTTGATCCTACATAAATATTATGTAAAATTTAATATATATACATATATACATATATATATATATATATATATATACGAGCAAATAATTTATATAGGTTTTATATATAAACCAAAAGATTGTATATCACATATATGAACTTATGTATTTTAAACATAAAATATACAAACAAGTGTATAACATCCAACAAACCACTTTATATATATATATATATATATATATATATACTGTAATGTAATATAACATTGAAATTTGTTACTGATAATATGTACTCTAATACATATATGACGTATACATAGTAGACTAAAATACAATTGTAAAACTTACATATGCTTACAATTTAAAGTATTATGCGATATACAACATAAATATATAACCGTCGATTTATGTATATAAACTGAAATACCATGCTCACAACATATTTGTATATTAATATATATAGCTTTTATATGTTTTGACCTTTATACATATAAAACCATAACTTATATAAATTTATAAATATAAAACAAAGCATATACTAATTAGATATATATGTACCTCAACAACTATGAAAGCTGGCCGAAGATGGTGGAGAGAATAGGAGGTTTGGGTGAAGGCCGTGTGAGGGCTGAAGGCGGTGAGTAGCAAGGATAAGCAGAAGTGGTGGCTGAGGAGAGAGAGTGGGGCGGAGGAGATGGTGGTCGGGAGTAAAGGGGTCGGGCTCGTTGGAGATGAGGTTGCGTGGAGAAGACGTGCGCAATGGGCTCGGCTCAGGCGCTAGGTGGTGAATGACGTGTAAGCAGATGTTGTAGAGAAGCAGCAGGCTAGATCCAAAATAGAAATATAAAATACTTTTTATTATATATAAGAGAAGAGGATTTGAGGCAGCTTGAAACATGGATGAGGAAAGAGAAGAAGTGACAGCATGTTTTATATATGCTAATATTATACATTTCTGAAAAAAGGTACAAATAGAAATAAGGAAGAGAGAGGAGGCAAAAGAAACGTACCACGGTAAATACAAAGCAATGGAAATGATAAAGCCAGGCATGAGAAGTCGAAAAATAATGAAAGCAATGACAGTTTGAAATTTAAATAGACACGAGAAATTAAAAAGAAAATTAAAGAGGCTCAAATCAAAACGTACCGATACGGTAAACCATTTTACGGATTCCGCTGTGTATTGGACTTCAAAACACTGAATTGAATATACCGCAAAGATCAGCACGATGAGACGATCAAAATGATATATAGATATCAAGGTTACGGTCGAGTTATCAAAGGTCGATAATCAGTACTGGAAAAATGCTGCAAATCTGTCGAAACAAGATAAATGGGGCTAGGGAATTCTAAATTTGGAAAAACGAAATATGACTCTCCCTCGAAAGTTGATTTACAAATTTTCTGTAAAAAATATTCATGTTTGGAAATTATTTTATTACCATCAAATACTGACTGATTTAAATTGAAATAAACTTTCACCATAAAATAAACCTCCATATTATTAATTGAAAATTTACCATTTTCTATGTTTAAATAGACGTATTACAAATATTAAATTTTCAATTCAAAATTTTATTATTTAAAATTTCACAAAAATTCAGTTAATTATGTAAAACAAATTAATAAAATTTACGGGTCGTTACATAAGCTATCTTAGTACAAAGTTAAAACTCACTCCCCAAACTTTCCTTATCCCCACAACAAATCATACAAATATACTTCAACCCGTATGCTATATATAAATCATCCGTACGCAATATCAGATTCGACCCTTTACTCGGATACATAAACTTCACTTCCAAACTATTATCGCTCTAGGGCGGACTTCGATCAGGTTCCTCGATTAGAAACCTTTGTTCTTCTTAAATAATAATATACTGTGATAGAAAAAGAATCCGAATCAAGCATTCTCTGGTAAAAATCAAGTGAGAAATCTTTTTTCTTACAGGTGCGAATTACCTCGAAGTTATGTATTGGAACCCCATATCAAAATTGTGCGAATAAAATGATATACGTATAACTTATGTACACAATCCTATTGGTTTCTTAAATACACCAATTTCTTTCTAAACCATTTTCAATTTTTCATTTATAGTATTTCATTCAATACGAAATTATTTATGAATTATTTCATAAACTTTTATTTAAGTTTATAAACATTTTATAAAGACACAGCTTTATAAAGCATTAAACTAAAAACTTATTCTGATTTCATTTACTTATATTATACTCTTCTATATCCTAAAAGTACATATTGAGTTGACTATTTTGACCTCCTTACCTATCCAGTCCGGTAAGTTGCTAAAAAGAGTAGGATGTTGGTATCCAAACTCAATCCCAGAGTCTACTTTCTTTAGACATCCCTAAGGTAAAGATGTTTATTTAGTCGGCCTATTAACAATAAATAGTTTATATAAATTAGATGTTTAAAAAAATCATGGTTTTAATAGAACAATGCTTATTAAAAACCTTTCTATCCAATTTAACCTATTAAAAAAAACTTGTGTTAAATTTTCTCTTCTCTATCCAAGAGTACAAAGAAATTTCATTTATCAAATTATTATTCAAAATAACTTTTATTTTAAACCAATTTCCTTTAAGGAAAATTAAGACTAAATACTCGGTTTTTATTTCAAAATCCTTTTTGAAATCATACTACATATATTTTTTCTTTAAAAATAAAATAACTTCAACAATTTATTCATCAACACTCACTTTGGGTTCGTTTGGATTCGAACTTTTTTCGATTGCACAATAATAAAGGGAATAACTTACTAAGTGCACTACAATGTTCGCCTAAGCAAACATTCGATCGTCATTTAAAAGATTATGCAGATTTGACAAAACTAATTGAATTTTTTCCCCGAACTGTCCAAGAAAACCTATTTTTCTTAAAAAAATTGAAATATTTATTCTCATAAATACTCCCATGGAATATTTCCATTAATATTCTCAATAATCTTTTTGATATCATTTCAAGCAATACTAGGATTTCAATTCTCAAAAACCCTTTTTACTTATAAAACATCCTTTATAAATTAATAAATCTTTTTACATGTACCATTCTCATATAAATGTATCTTTATAATCATATTATATTATAATAACTTTCCTTTATTATAATAAACCTTGCTCGAATATTTGTTCGCCTAATGTCTTACATTTTCATTTCGATTATATTAAACAACTTTCATTAAAAGATGACCTTAACTTAACTCAAACATCTTATAATCAAATTGTGAACCTCAATTCATAGTGAGTTCGTCTTTAAATCAAAGAAATAAATGCTCATAAACTGGTCGAGCATAAATTAATATCAACAAATGATAGTCAATGCTACTAAACTATCCGAGCATGACAAATCAAATAATAATGATAGTAAGTAAATATTATCATTAACGAACAAACATACCATAAATAACTATATAAATTTGAAAATTATTTCTTATATATATATATAATATATAATCCTACGTAAAATATTTCATTTACCAATTTTCAAAAATCAATATCGTGTTTGTTTGCCTCGTTCAAGTATTTAGAAATCTCTATCAACATCTGGCATCCCACATCTCGACTAGAATTCTTAAACAACTCAGTATACCAATTAACGAAGTACGTTTTTATAGCAATAACAAATACACTCTCATATATATAATACTCTCTACTTATTCTAAGGTGTCACTTATCGGTAATGAGTTTACCCTACTAAAGCCAAGGTTTTTCGCTTAACCTTCAGCTTTGATACCAAATGTAATGACCCGTCTTTTCAACCATCGAAAGTCGGCACTCAATACATCAACGGTATTCAAACGCCAAGTATCTAATCGTTGGAAAGGCATATTGTTAGGGTAAAAAAAAGAACAATAGGTGAAATAGAATCTCATGGAGGGAACGACAACATCTAATACAACGAAGTCAGTATAAACTATCACTCCAAGATAAAAGGTACAACAGAGCTAAAAACAAATCTCGTTAACTGGACAGTTATAATTTTCCGACCTTACAATTGCTGATGAGCATACATAATAATACAGCAAAAAATAAAAATCCTACAATAAGTGAACATCCAGCTCAACCCGTGAGCTCTATGTTCTACCAACGACAACTTGGAAAAATACCCGGTCTGACCCGAACATTAAAATACAATAACACGTGGATCGGTTTGGAATGAGAAAGCTAAAGAAATTAGGTGAACATATGATAACTATGAGACCATGTCATCAAACACGAAATGTGTTCTACCTCATAAGAAAAACTTCCATACGTTAAGAAATGGAAAACAAATTAGAACAACAATCCAAACAAGAAAGGATGAATACAGATAAGATCAAAATCAAAATTTAAATGCAAATAAGAAAACAATTCAAGATTTGAATCAAATAAGGAAGGAGAATTTTTCCAATAATGACTAGGAGGGTGCGGCCCTCCTTATCGAAAATATACATCTATAACATATACTTGAGAACTATGATGGCTTTTGGACATGTGAAGACCGAACACCACTGACCTTACTGAGAATCCGTAAAGTCCTGTTTTCCCGTACTCTTTGAATCGACAAGAAACCACACAGGTCCAACTCAAATTGCACGAAAAGACGGATCTTTAAGGGTAATAAAGAAAAGTAGACAAAATAGAATCTCACACGAATGGAATAACATATAATACTGAACAAATATTTTACAGTGAAAAACTTTTAAATACATATATCAAAGTCTAACCTAAATTCAGCTTGGACAGTTATCAAATCTGCCCTTACAAATGCTGACAAACATCAAACAAAATACAATAAGTACCGCGGATGATAGAATATGCTCATACGTCGATGAATATGTCCAGCTTTCCTCTGGAAACTCCAATCATCTTCAACTATCCTGAAACTACTCGGATCTGACTCGAGTATTGAAAATACCCGGATTAGGCTTGATAAACCAGCGTGAGAAAAACTGAATAATAGATGATAGTGTCGTATATCATCCTTTTTTATAAATCCTTTGAAAATAAAGAGTATCTCATAAGACCACGCCCACACATAAACTCGGACGGGTTTTTACCTTATGATAACTAAAACACTTTTATATCAAAACTTTTGATATTATTTCTAATGACATCTCTTTGAAAACATTTGCAAATAAATTTATTAATCTTATCCGAAATGGTTACCCATATAGCATTTCGAGGCTATTCATTGTGCCAATACAAACAAAACCGTAGGTTCTTATTGGAGAATGGATTTCCATGCAAATGATCAGGCGCTGGATCTACCTTCCGAATGGGTACAACTCTAGATGGATGTCCCAAGGAACCATCACAAAGCTCCTCTACCAACACAACACCGGCCTACCTCTGTAACTAGATAGTACCGAATATGTCATCCCACGGTCGTTACCGACCTTTAACTGAGCGCTTGATTTCCATACACCACATTAGTATACATCCCGAACGTCATAGCGGGAAGAAATATATCTAGAAGGGGATGATTATACCCTACTTGAGAATGACCCACTTAGCCTTGCTGCATCTAATCAAGTTTCGGTCATTTTCGGTTTGATGAGGCTTGAGGCAACGATTACCTTTTCACAAAGCACATATCACATCTTTGAATGCCACATTGCCATTTCCGTTGACTACTAATTTCCTTCCACAAAAATATAACCCTTGAGCTCGTACGTCTTAAGTAGGGTGTTAAGCTAAGAGAAGTTGCCTTCTCCGCCACCACTGAGCATGTTCAACAAGCAGTCTTCACGCTATAAAGATCCACGGTCTTCAATAATCATCATTTCAACATGTCTTCACGATCGAACGTATACATTGGTTCGAAGTGGTTTTTGGATAGGAATAGTCCAAATCCGACTCTGATTCCTTCGAAATCCAATTATCGATAAAAAGTGAATATGAGTATATAGGATTTATTAAGTCTCTTTTCACTTTAGCTCTTTTTGGATGATTTCGAATTCTCTTCCTTTTTACTTAGAGTAATTTCTATGAAATTCATTCTTTTGTTTTGGAAAATATCTCAAATTTCCTTACTTAGTTCTTGATCCAAATTTCTTTAACTTTTAGGCGGGTCAAAAACAATGTTATTTAAGACATTGTTTACGATAAACCCTAAATCAACCTTAGCAAACATTTTTGAGTAAACAGGATCATAGAAATCATTCATTTTGGAGATTGCTTAAATTTTGGATAATACCAACTTCTTTTAATTCAAAAACTTAATATAGTCTTTTTTTTTATTTAAGAGCATCTGGGCTTTCCTTTCGATCTGTTCCACCCCTCGCCTAAGAAAAGAAAATATAGACTAGGTAAGTTCAAGGCACTGGTTGTTTCATCGCTAAACTTAGTTAAACACCTTGTTTTATCTTCCCAGATCCCACAGGCGGAACAAATGTACTAGTTTTTTCCGCATACTCAGATTTTCAACTTATTTTGGAATTGCTTATAAATATTCCAAATTATCTTTCAAAATGCTTAATTATCCTTTTTAAAACATTCACAATTGATGCTGGAAAACGTTGTTACATTTAAACTCATATTCCAAAAGTTATAGAATTCGCAGCATAAAAGTGCTCCGGAAAGCGCTATATAAGCTTATTTGAACTAAACAACTTTTTAAATATTTGAAAATTCATATTTTCGGACCCAAATCTCTTTTAAATCATTTAAATAGATTTATCAAATTTATTCCATATTTTCCATAATTAAAAACGTTCATTTAAACAGATTTCCTGTTATGGTCACTAAACTGCACTAGCGCGAATTTTGTAAAAAATTGATTGGACTTATTTCAAAATCTACTTATCGAAACTTTGATTTCCTTTCTTTTTCTAGAAGATATGGATATAACAGTCCGGAATTTTCTTATCTCGAAAAATTCCAAGCCATATTCCACTCTACACATCCATTTGAACTTTCCGGCACGAAATCGCGAACTACCATTGCGCGACGCGTCTAGTTTTAACTTATTTTTCAATACTTGAAATAATTTATTCAAGTTGGATTTCAACATTTATAAAATCATTACAAATCATTTTAAATCAATATTTTCACTTTTTAAAGTATTTAGAATATATTTTCACTATTAATATATTCTAATATTATTATATTATCATTATTTTAATACTAAATTTTAAATTTCAATTCAATTTCAATGCTACTCTCAAATTAAACACATTTAAAACTTAGATTTCAAATCTTATTTCAATTTAAACTTTAATTCAATCTCAAACTAAACTTCATTTTTTCAAAATCCATTTCTATTTCAATTTCCCTATTCACCTAAATTTCAATTTCTAATTAACTACTCTTTTCAAATCTGTTTCACATCAAATTTCAAATTCTCTTTCATTTTAAATTTAGTTTCACTCTAAATGAAAAAAGACTTATTTTTCCACAATATCTCATATTACTAAAATATGGTCTTATTAAACAAATGGATTATTTAACTAATAGAAATTTGATGTCCAAATTATCATCACAACCATATAACTATCATATAACACTAACATATTCAATACGATAAATGTCATAACATTACTACGGATTATCCAACATATTCAAACAATCAATCAAACATCCATATCATCAAATAGTGATTATCTAACATAACAATTAAGCATGATAATCAATATAATTTAAAAAGCGATGAGAATTTCTCACCTTCATTTCCACTCCGTCAAACTTTAATGTAAGAATTCTGTCTCTCGCTAACGGGATATTCCCAATGTCTCGCCTTTTGCCGTTTTCTTTCCAAACGCTTTTGTTTTCCTTTTCTTTTTCTTTTTCTTTTTCTTTTCTTCTCTTTTTTTTTCTTTTTCTTTTCTTTTTTTATTTTGGCCGCAAGCTTTTGGAGGGAAATGGGTGTACGGCCTTGGGTATGTGAGTGTGGAGGATTTGGGGTGTGTACGCTTGGGTTTTGGTGAGGTGGTGCTCGGCTTAGGGGTGTAGGGACTCGGCTTGGGATTAGGGGGGTACGGCCTTGGGGTTTAGAAGGGGTAGGTGGGTGTAGGAGCTTGGCCGTGGGTTTTGGAGTGAGGAGGAGGTGGGTAGGTGGTAGTTTGGCTTGGTTTTGGTGGTGTAAGGTGATGGTTTGGAGTATAGAGGTGGTAGCTTGAAGGTAGAAGAGAAATGAAGAGGTGGGAAGCCATGGAAATGGACATGAAGAAGAAGGAGAAAGTGAAGAAGAAGGTAGTGAATGAAGTGTGAAAAATGAAAGGTGTGAATGCATATTTATATTTGAGCTTTGGATGGCAAATGACTAGAATACCCTTCTCTACTTTTTTGACTTTTCATTTACTTTTTTACACTTGATTTGACCTTTTCTTAATGGAGAAGAAATGGTTTGATTTGAATTTGTACTTATGAAATGATGTTTGCCTTATTTTCTTAAATTTTAAAAATAAGACTTTTGCTTGATTTGACTTGCATTAAATGGATTAGTAAGTATGCATTAATGGTGAGCATATGTGTCATTAATTCCTTTAGTTGGTTATCTTTTCACTTATTTGCTTGAATTCTAGGTGTATAAGTTATATCATGTGTAAGGGAAAAGAAAGCTATGTAATGATTTTGTTTTATTTGTTTACTTTTACACTCTTTTGTCAAATCATGTATTAACATTATTTTTATCATTTATGTAAATATTTTTAAAAGTAAACTCCATTTGTCTTTTAGTGCTAAATGTAAAGTGTTTATATAGTTTGTAAACTTGTATTTATAAGTTAGAAAACGTATCAAGTTGCAACAACTTGTCGACAACTTGTTTTGGTTGAAAACGGTATTTTTGTCAACAAAGTTTACAGTCAAAATTTGACATTTTTATTAAGCTATATATTGATGTAAACCAAACTTTAAAATGAACTTTTTAATTCTTTAAATAAATTAAAACAAGTCTCTTTATATTTTAAAATTATCTTTAATCAATATCAAAATCTCTAATTTTACAGTGTATGTAAAATTGACAAAATGCGATAAATTTTGGTTATTTTTGTAAAACGATTGTTAACAAACTTTTAAATCTTTTAACATAATTTTATTATCTTTATTAGATGTTTTAAATAAGATTTATATTTTTAAATAAATATATAAATCCATTTATTTAAGCCTTAATTTATTATTAACAAAACTTAACTTTTGTCGATTTGTTCTAAAATCCAAATTTATACTTTTTAATTTATTAACTATAAGAATAGATAATTATTTATTATATATAACATATTTATTTAAGATTTAAAATCCTTTTAAATTTAAATCGAACGAAATCTCTCATTTCCGAAGTAGCGAAATTACGGGTCGTTACATTCTCCCCTACTTAAAAGCATTTCGCCCTTGAAATGAAAGTTGGATAAAAGAATCTATCTCATACTCATATCCTCAAATATTTTGACTTATTTATACTGATGATAGAAAAGAAGAAGGTCGATATCATTACAACACTTAAAAAAAATGATGCCAAACATACATATAGAGATTCGCCACACTAACCTGGGTACTTATCACGTACTTAAGTTTTTATACACACACACACATCGAGTCATACTTCTATCATACCCATCCTAGTGCGTACTGCACACTTAAGATAATATAAACAACAACCAAACAAGACTATACATCCAAAACAACCAAACTGATACTATATTAACATAAATGAATACATCCACATAACTCATCCCCTGACCTGAGCGTGTATTATACATGAGGTGTGTGTCTATATATATATGTGTATATATATATATATGTATGTATGTATGTATGTATGTATGTATGTATGTATGTATGTATGTATGTATGTATGTATATATATCAGTCCAACCACTATATCTTAGTGCCTATTATATAAGACAACTATCCAAATACTATATTGACAGACCCAACACATCATATTATATGTGATATTTGATTCAATCTATTATTTGAATCCACAACTTTACTTCCGAACTAGTATCGATCCTCCGATTTTCTAGTGCGGACTTTGATCAGACTTCTTAATCACAAACTCTTGCTTTCCTTACATAGCTCTCAACTATGATAGAAAACTTATGTACATAATCACAAACTCTCATCAATGTTCGCCATCAAAAATCGAGTGATAAATCCTTTTTCGGATTGGTGTAAATACCTCAAAGTTCTCTACTCAAATCTTAGAACAAAATTTATGTGCCAAAATTATCTATGTTTAACTTATGTACTTATTCACATTCATCTTTACCTAATACATTTCTTCAAAACTTATGTTAATCCAAGTTTATTTCACAACCAATGCTTTCTTCTAAATATATTATTACTTAAGCATACAAATATGACTTAAACTTGTATAATATACTTTTACTGCCTTAAGAGTATATATACATATCCCTAATCTTCAAACCATCATTACTTCAACTAAGGTGTTTAACAAATGTGGAACTCTACTATTATCTCAAATTAATAAGTTATAAAACTCAACCATTAGTTTTATTTACCTATGATCTTGATTTAGGTAATATTATTTATCCATTACTAAATCAAATTTCTTAAATCCATAAAATACCTCATAGTCAAATTGTGAAACTTAATTCACATGGAATTTGTTATTTGAACATTTTTCATCCAACAATCAACCTACTAACCTTATTATTCAAACCTATCCATTTTTAATCTTACTTCATCATGAAATACAAATGTTACCCTAATTGTATCACTAATTCAAAATTTTATATTAGGATGATATTCCTTATCTCTCGTATTCCAAAATTTTAGTTTGGCTTTTAACCTAATCAAAATGTCTAAAGTTCAAATTATCTTATCTCCTTTATAAGTTATAGAATTTATCCTTTTATAATATATTTACAAAAAGTCTCAAATTAGGTTTATCTTTTCCTATCTTATTGATGAGAGTTTTTCTAAGTATTCATTTTCTTTTGACCTTCTCTAATTACGACTTCTAGCTTCAATATTATCATCAAATATCTTATAGTCAAATTGTGAATTTCACTTCACAAGATATTTGTACTTAGCTTTTAAATCCATCCACTATGATAATCACTTAATCATTATTATTTCTTAATACTAAATATCTAAGGGTATATGATTAAAGTTCTAAATTCTAGTTCTCAAACAATTGATTTTATATGAAATATCTTATAGTCAAATTGTGCAATTCTAATCACAAGATATTCATACTTTAGTTTTGCTAATCTAAATTACAAACAATCCTTAATTTCTAATCTAAAAGATAATAATATCCCCTTTAATATTTATAATATAAACTCAAGGTAAAGTTATTTCATTTACCATCTTTAAAACAAAATCATTTTTATAAAATTAGCAAATACGCGCTCATATATAATACTCTCATACCTTATTCTAGGGTGTTATTAAAACTATCTCTATTGAGTTACTCATCCTAGGATATTACTAATGCTATCTCTGATGAGACTTTACCCATAACAGAGCCAAGGTTCTCGCTTAACCTTCAGCTCTGATACCAAATGTAAAGTCTCGTTTTCCCGTACTATTTGAATCGACAATAAACCATACAAGTCCAACTCAAATTGCACGAAAAGACGAATCTTTAAGGGTAATAAAGAAAAGTAGACAAAACAGAATCTTACATGAATGGAATAACATATAATATTGAACAAATATTTTACAGCGGAAATTTTTTAAATACATATATCAGAGTCTAACCTAAATTCAGCTTGGACAGTTATAAAATCAGCCCTTACAAATGTTGACAAACATCAAACAAAATACAATAAGTACCGCGGATAATAAAATATGCACATACGTCAATGAATATCTCCATCTCTCCTCTGGAAACTCCAACCGTCTTCGACTATCCTGAAACTACTCGGATCTGACCCGAGTATTGAAAATACCCGGATTAGGCTTGATAAACCAGCGTGAGACAAACTGAATAATAGATGACAGTGTCATATATCAGCCTTTTTTATAAATCCTTTAAAAATAAAGAGTATCTCATAAGACCATGCCCACACATAAACACGGACGGGTTTTTACCTTATGATAACTAAAACACTTTTATATCAAAACATTTGATATTATTTCTAATGACATCTCTTTAAAAACATTTGCAAATAAACTTATTAATCTTATCCGAAATGGTTACCCATATAGCATTTCGAGGCTATTTATTGCACAAATACAAATAAACCGTAGGTTCTTATTGGAGAATGGATTTCCATACAAATGACCAGGCGCAGGATCCACCTTCCAAATGGTTACACCTCTATATGGATGTCCCGAGGAACCATCACAAAGCTCCTCTACTAACACAAGACCGACCTACCTCTGTAACTAGATAGTACCGAATATGTCATCCCCTGGTCGTTACCGACCTTTAACCGAGCGCTCGATTTCCATACACCACATTAATGTACATCTCGAACGTCATAGCGGAAAGAAATATATCTAGAAGGGGATGATCATACCCAACTTGGGAATGACCCACTTAGCCTTGTTGCATCTAATCCTGTTTCGGTCATTTCCGGTTTAATGAGGCTACCTTTTCACAAAGCACATATCACATCTTTGAATGCCACATTTCCATTTTCGTTGACTACTAATTACCTTCCACAAAAATACAGCCCTTGAGCTCGTACGTATCAAGGAGGGTGTTAAGCTAAGAGAAGTTGCCTTCTCCGCCACTACTGATGTACTTTTGTAAAAGCCAATGTATGTAATCTTTAGAAATGCAATGTTAGACAAACGTCCATACAATTTGTCCAAAGACAGGACAAACCGAAGGCACTCTCCTACTACCACTAGTAGCGAGTAGTCCTTGCAATCAGAAAAATCTACATCCCGAGGAGACCACTGCTATAAATAAATCTATAATGGGAGCTACCCAGAGCATGTTCAACAAGCAGTCTTCACGCTATAAAGATCCACGGTCTTCAATAATCATCATCTTCAACATGTCTTCACGTTCGAACGTATACATTGGTTTGAAGTGGTTTTCGGATAGGAATAATCCAAATCCGACTCCGGTTCCTTCGAAATTCAATATCGATAAAAAGTGAATATGAGTATATAGGATTTTTCACTTTAATTCTTTTCGGATAATTTCGAATTCTCTTCCTTTTTACTTAGAGTAATTTCTAAGAAATTCATTCTTTTGCTTTGGAAAATATCTCAGATTTCCTTACTTAATTCTTGATCCAAATTTCTTAACTTTTAGGCGGGTCAAAAATAATGTTATTTAAGACATCGTTTATGATAAACCCTAAATAAACCTTAGCAAACATTTTTGAGTAAACAGGATCATAGAAATCATTCATTTTGAAGATTGCTTAAATTTTGGATAATACCAATCTTCTTTTAATTCAAAAACTTAATACAGTCTTTTTTTATTTAAGAGCAATCGGGCTTTCCTTTCGATCTTTTCCACCCCTCGCCTAAGAAAAGAAAACATAGGCCAGGTAAGTTTAGGGCACTGGTTGCTTCATCCCTAACCTTAGTTAAACACCTCGTTTTATCTTCCCAGATCTCACAGACGGAACAAATATACTATTCGTTTCCGCATACTCAGATTTTCAATTTATTTTGGAATTGCTTACAAATATTCCAAATTATCTTTCAAAACGCTTAATTATCCTTTTTAAAACATTCACAATTGATTCTGGGAAACGATGTTACACTTAAACTCATATTCCAAAAGTTATAGAATTCGCAGCATAAAAGTGATACGGAAAGTGCTATATAAGCTTATTTGAAATATTTGAAAATTCATATTTTTTGATCCAAAACTCTTTTGAATCATTTAAATAGATTTACCAAATTTATTCCATTTTTTCTATAATTAAAAACGTTCATTTAAACAGATTTTCTATTATGGTCACTAAACTGCACTAGCGCGATTTTTCTGGAAAATTGATTTGGACTTATTTCAAAATCTACTTATCGAAACTTTGATTTCCTTTCTTCGTCTAGAAGATATGGATATAATAGTTCGGAATTTTCTTATCTTGAAGATTTCCGAGCCATATTCCACTCTACACATTCATTTGAACTTTTCGACGCGAAATCGCGAACTACCATTGCGCGACGCGTCTAGTTTTAACTTATTTTTTAATACTTGAAATAATTTATTCAAGTTGGATTTCAACACTTATAAAACCATATAAATCATTTTAAATCAATATTTTCACTTTTTAAATTATTTAAAATATATTTTCACTATTACCGTATTATAATATTATTATATTCCCATTATTTTAATATTAAATTTTAAATTCCAATTTCTTCTAATCTCAAATTAAACACATTTAAAACTTAGATTTCAAATCTAATTTCAATTTAACTTCAATTCAATCTCAAACTAAACTTCACTTTTTCAAAATCGATTTCAATTTCACTATTCATCTAAATTTCAATTTCTAATTAACTACCCTTTTCAAATCCGTTTCACTTCAAGTTTCAAATTCTCTTTCATTTTAACTTTAATTTCACTTCTAAATGAAAAGAGACTTATTTTTCCATAGTATCTCATATTACTAAAATATGGTCTTATTAAACAAAGGGATTACTTGACTAATAGAAATTTAATGTCCAAATTATCATCACAACCATACAACTATCATATAACACTAACATATTCAATACGGTAAATGTCATAACATTAATACGGATTATCCAACATATTCAAACAATCAATCAAACATCCATATCATCAAATAGTGATTATCTAACATAACAATTAAGCATGATAATCAATATAATTAAAAAGCGGTGAGAATTTCTCACCTTCATTTCCACTCCGTCAAACTTTAACGTAAGAATTATGTCTCTCGCTAACGTGCTATTTCCCATGTCTCGCCTTTTGCCATTTTCTTTCCGAACGTTTTTTTTCTTTTCCTTTTCTTTTTCCTTTTCTTTTCTTCTCTCTTTTTTTGTTTTTTTCTCTTTTTCTTATTTTGGCCGAAAGCTTTTGGAGGGGAATGGGTGTGCGGCATTGGGTATGTGAGTGTGGAGGATTTGGGGTGTGTAGGCTTGGGTTTTGGTGAGGTGGTGCTCGGCCTAGGGGTGTAGGGGCTTGGCTTGGGCTTAGGAGGGTACGTCCTTGGGGTTTGGAAGGGGTAGCTGGGTGCAGGAGCTTGACCGTGGGTTTTGGGGTGAGGAGGAGGTGGGTAGGTGGTAGTTTGGCTTGGTTTTGGTGGTGTAAGGTGATTGTTTGAAGTATGGAGGTGGTAGCTTGAAGGTAGAAGAGAAATGAAGAGGTGGGAAGACATGGAAATGGAGGTAAAGAAGAAGGAGAAAGTGAAGAAGAAGATAGTGAATGAAGTGTGAAAAATGAAATGTATGGATGCATAATTATATTTGAGCTTTGGATGGCAAATGACTAAAATACCCTTCTCTACTTTTTTGACTTTTCATTTACTTTTTTACCCATGATTTGACCTTTTCTTAATGGAGAAGAAATGGTTTGATTTGAATTTGTACTTATAAAATAATGTTTGCCTTATTTTCTTAAATTTTAAAAAAAAGACTTTTGCTTGATTTGACTTGCATTAAATGGATTAGTAAGTATGCATTAATGGTGAGCATATGTGTCATTAATTCCTTTATTTAGTTATCTTTTCACTTTCCATTTGCTTGAATTCTAGGTGTATAAGTTATATCATGTGTAAGAGAAAAGAAAGCTGTGCAATGATGTTTTTTATTCGTTTACTTTTACACTCTTTTGTCAAATCATGTATTAACATTATTTTTATCATTTATGTAAATATTTTCAATAGTAAACTCCTTTTGTCTCTTAGTGATAAATGTAAAGTGTTTAAATAGTTTGTAAACTTGTATTTATAAGTTATAAAACATATCAAGTTGCAACAACTTCTCGACAACTTGTTTTGGTTGAAAACAGTGTTTTTGTCGACAACGTTTACAGTCAAAATTTAACCTTTTTATTAAGCTATATATTGAAGTAAACCAAACTTTAAAATTAACTTTTTACTTCTTTAAATAAATTAAAAAAAATATCTTTATATTTTAAAATTATCTTTAATTAATATCAAAATCTCTAATTTTACAGTGTATGTAAAACTGACAAAATGCGACAAATTATGGTTATTTTTGTAAAACGATTATTAACAAACTTTTAAATCTTTTAACATACTTTTATTATCTTTATTAGATGTTTTAAATAAGATTTATCTTTTTAAATAAATATTTAAATCCATTTATTTAAGCCTTAATTTATTATTAACGAAACTTAACTTTTGTCGATTTGTTCTAAAATCCAAATTTATACTTTTTAATTTATTAACTATTAGAATAGATAATTGTTTATTATATATAACATATTTATTTAATATTTAAACTCCTTTTAAATTTAAATCGAACAAAATCTCTCTTTTCCAAAGTAGCGAAATTACGGGTCATTACAGAATCCGAGTATTTCATATCTCCACGTGCATACCATCGAACCAAATCTAAAGTAGATGTGAAGGTACCCTAATGGAAGCAAATCCACATAGATTGGCATCCACTCGCTCTTTGGTTTTAGTCATCTTCGACAAAGAATATAACACTCAAAATGAGCAACAAATCGTATTAGATTGACGAAAAACAAAAGAAGTAGAGATAAATTCCAAGGTTCGAATCGAAATAGGGAGATGAATTTATCCAACATGACTAGGAGTGTGCGCCCCCCTACACCGAAAGTATACATCTAGATAAAATATACTTGAGAGTCCACGCCAAACACGCAGTACTCTCGGGAACTTCTAAGTTCAACCCCGTTAAATCCACAGGAATCCGAATATACTCACATCACCACATGCATACTACCAACTAATCTCTAGATAAATGTGAATATACCCTAACGAGTGCAACCCACATGGCTTGGCTCCCACTCGCTCTTGGGTTTTAGTTATCCACGATGTTGGATGGCAATACTCAAATGAGCTACAAATCGTCTTAGATTGACAAAGCACAAAGAAAGATATCAAAATCGATGGTAGAAAAATCAATTATTGGAAATAAACGAATGATTATATATGGAAATTTAATCGCTTACATTTGCGACCAATACATGATTCAAGATTTCAAAACATATAATTCTCAAATGTGCTTGATTTTCACATCATAAATATTTGTAAAACATCTTTGAAAACACATTTTAAAAAAAATCTTTAAAAGAGCATATTATATTTTTAAGTGCATTAAAAAGAAGGGTAAAAAAACAAATTTCATTGAAAACATTGTTTACTATAAACCTTTAAACAATTTACATTTAGCTTTGTTTTAAACATTTCTTTTTAAAGATTTCCACGTTGATAAACCATCATTACAAATTTAAAACAACATTTATTATCCCAAAAGATAACAAATTTTTTTAAATACTTTTATTAATTTTATACAATGTTAATCATCCTGAAAGATAATCTATATAATTCTTTTATAAATTTTAGCACATTAATTATCTCAAAAGATCATAAATTAAATTATAATGTTTTTATATGCTTAAAAAATATTAATTATCCTAAAGATAATAAATCAAATTCATAATCTTTTATAAATTTTAAAACCACATTAATTATCTTGAAAGAAAATAAATCAAATTTATAATCTTTTTATAAATATAAAACATTAATTATCCCAAAAGATAATTACTCAAATTTATAGTCGTTTATAAATTTAAAACAATATTAATTATCCCGAAAGATAATAATTATTTTACAATCTTTTTATAAACTGAAACAATTTTAATTATCCCAAAAGATAACTAATCAAATTTGTAACTTCTTTTATATATTTTAATCAATACTTATCCCTTATTTTCAAAATTCTCAAAATATTGGAAAATATAGTTTAAACAACTTTCAAAGTGCAAAAACGCGATCAATCATTTATTTTATAAAAATGCAAACATAAACCCAACACACACAAGGGTTTAAGGATATGATATTTCATAAGCGATAGTATTGCGTTAACCGCTATAAGTACATTTATATAAGTCGAATAGTATATCACAAATATTTCAACTAAACATCAATATAAGCAATACAAGAATGTAAATAAATCGATATTAACAAGAAACCCCTTAGGGTTTCTCTAAAAAAGTCCCATGTAAGTCTCACACACACACACAACTATATATATATATATATATATGCACTTCGAAGTGTCCCATAGCGACCTATTAGCTACAAAAACACTCCGACTTCTTCATTTGTCCTCTGCAAAAAAATGGTTATTTATGTCATCTGCTATCAAGTGGGATCAAACAACAATATATAGTCATATGGGTTTCCTGTAAATCATACAATGCGTCATCCGCTTTACAAAGCGGGAATCCAAACTATTCAAACAACCAACAGTAATGTAACGTCCCGCCTTTTCGTACGTTTAAAACCGACACACATGTCGATTCAAACCATACGGAAGGGCGGATTGTTATGGGTAAATAAGAAAAACAGAGAAGAAATAAAACAAAATAGAATCTCACAGCGGAAGGATAAAATATAATAATAAAATATACAGTTTATAAAACTGTTTACAAAACTTTTGATTCTTCTTTATACAATTTAATATCAGAGTTCACATACCAATAAATACCAATGCAGCGGAACAATGTGAGTGTGGTGCAATAGTATAAATAATAATAATACAAATCTTCGTCTTCATCCTCCAAAGCTAAATTTTCAAATCCTGACACGCTCGGACTGACCCGAGCGAATTTGAAAAGACAAAAACACTCGAGTCAGAACTAAAAGATCTTATGTAAGTTAAATTAACAGAAATAAATATGAGTGCAGTAACTCAAGAGATGCTCGGGATTTTCATCTCCTAAGGATTCGTTAAACTATTTACCATGTAGTATACTGTGCTATTATAATAGTGTCTAATTATAAAATAAACATACTTTTAAATAGCAATAAGGCTTTACATTTTCCACCTTAACACGTAATAGTCCCAGTAGTCCATCCAATATCATAGTCCCTCCTGATCGGGAAGCCACCAGAGGATACCACACGGGCTACGGGAGAAATCCAAACTCGTACAAGGCTCGGTATGGTAGGTGACACGGCACAACTAAGCAATGCTAGGGTAGATATACCAATTACGTTTCCGGGCCGATGGAAACGCGCAGCGCGCAGCTGCCGCCCACCTCGGACAAACTCCCCAAAATCAAAGTAAAAGTGGCCACTGAATCAATCCAAAGTCAAAGTATAATATCGAAGAGGAGTGTCCGATCAGAGGAATGACCTCATTAACCCGTCAATCGCTCCTGTTTTAGCCACCTTATGCCAACTCACGGGAGTCGGGTCCACGTATTTACCTTACAGGAATCGTCGCCACCAACCTACTTCATTCTGGAATCTCCACCGCGTACACGGTTAGTCAAAGTGGTTTTCGGTATCGACGGAGAGTATGTCCATATCCGATCCCGGTCTCTTTGCCAACCCATCATTATTATAACACCGCGGTCATTTAAAAATAGTTTATACCTTAAAACCGGAATAAAAATTTCCATTTCAAAACTATAAATACGATATCATTTGAAAAAACCCAAACAATATGATATCACTTTATCTCAAATATAATCCTTTTTCCAAAATCATACTGCTTTAAAATTTATAATATCTGGAAACCAACATTTGAATTATACTTTCAAATATAATATTTCTGAATTCATACTTTTTTAAAAACCATAACTTCTAAAACTTGAATGGTTTGGATATTTAACGGTATATAAAATAAATGGTTTAACTTTAAGGTTACTTTGTAAAGAAAATAATTTCCATGGTTTTACAAATATGTTACTTTATTTAAAGTCTGAACCAAAATTTAAATATCACTTTCAAGTTCCAAACCACTTCAATTTCTATATATATATATATATATATATATATATCCATTTAGAGTAATAATATTTCAAACTAAAGTTGGAATTGATTCTTTCAACAAATTAAATGCTCTATTATTTAGTCTTGAATATTCACATAAAAATCCATAAATACAACTCCAATTTCTAGAAATTTAATATTTCCTTAAATTTAATTATACTAGAATATTCATTTAAATTTATCTTGGAAAAACTCCAGTTATAAATATCATACCTTAAAAAAATTCCAACTTAAACAAAAATATAAATTATCAAATTCCATTTTCTCAAATTTTCCATTTAATTTAACAGATTTATACATAGCTTAAATTCAAAAAAAAAATTACTTCATATGTATATATAGAAGAATAATATTTATAAAATATCAAAATCAAAAATTCTTATAAACCGTATCCCATCCAAACCATAGAAATCACTTTAAAATATTTATATATAGACCACGTTGCCTACATAAAATTTTCTATCCTATGGTCAAGTGATACGGATATTTATCATTTCAATCCGCAATTTAAAAATAAAAATTTGCGGTTGTATATCATTTCAAACCACAATCCCGAATGAAACGAAAAATGCATGATAACTTGCAGTTAAATGATATAAAATAAAACATCCATTCATCCATCATCATCCAAATCACAATCATCATCCAATAATAAATCAATATCAATATATATCTAATAATATATAACAGGTAATAACTGGCAGTTATATTCAAAAATAAATTTAACAACTATTAAACTAACAGTTTACATGCAAATAAATAACTATAACTGTAAATCTATATGCGGTAATAAAATTTAATGAACAGTTATATTAAATAAATGCGATTTAACAGATATGATGAATAAAACATGCCAAACAGTCATAAATAAATTTCTACTCATATCTAAAATAAACTTAACAAACATAAAAACTTTTAGAAGTTGTGAGTGGTTTAAAACACTCACCTTTTGAATTTAAATCGAATTCAAATCCGATTTAAATCCAAAAATTCGACGGTCTCCAAATCCATCCAAACCAGTGTCATCAGATCCGAAATTTTATTACGATCCTAAGGAAAAAAATTCGTGTGAAACGGAGTTCGTAAGTGGAAGATATTCGATTTTTAAACCGATTGAAATCAAAATAAATTAAAAACAAAATAAAACAAAACTCACCCCACAAACACATGCCACGTCAGCCGTATATTCCTCCAGCATACATGATTCACGCGGATTCCTTTCTTCCAAGGCACATATGCACGCAAGCTAACCCACTCCAGCCCCTTTTTGACCGGCCTTTGACCAACGTTTAAACCGCCTACGGCCATCGCCCTTCAGGCCGACCACCACCAAGCCCCTCGCCTAGCCGAGGCGCACGCAAACCCCCAGGTCCGGTCCTCCATTTCTGCCGCCGGCCGCGTCCTTATTCGCAACCCTAATCGGTCTTTGAACCCAATCCGACCGTCAATCCACCAAACTAACCACATAGATTGCCTCCCCTTGGTCCCCTCTGCAAAACCCAGAAAGGGTTTTGCGATCCGATAAATTTTTTTGCGACGATGATAAATGGCCGTGGATAAACTAGGGTTTTCTGGAAAAACTGAGACCCGAATCGAAAAACGAATCATACCAGCAAATTACGTATCTCGAGAATTATGACATATATTTTTCTGGAATTTTTCTAGAGACTTTAAATTTTGACTTTTGATTTTTGAACTGTAGATAGATCTAGGTTTTTGCAACCATTGAGGAAGAGAAAGAGATGAAGAAAATGAACGTACAGACAAATGATAGAAGATGGAGGCTAGGGTTTATCACAACATATATATAGACAAACAGCAGTAGGCTAGGTGGGCACGAATTACAAACGTGATAAACGGTAGTTGGCCCAAAAAGCTCGTTCTAACCCCGGAACGAAATTTATTAAATCCATATATCCAAATAGGTATTTTAAAATATTTTGAACGCGATGGAAAAATTTTCACGTCCAAATTTGATCGTATGAAGAAGTTATGCTGAAAACAAAATTTCCAGATTGATTTCAAATTGATTTTTAATTAAATCGATTTCAAGGCGTTTCGCGTCCGTACGATCAAACGACAGGTCTGATCGATACGAAACTTGAAACCCTACAATAATTCACTAATACGGATCCGATGAAACTGGTTTCGTCGAAATCCGAGTCTGTGGCCAAAATGGCTATTTTTATATTAATTAAATAAAATAAAATTAAATCAATTAAATCGAATTTCATATTTCAATTACAGAGTTGACAATTTATCACCTTAATATTTCTTCATCATTAGCAATTCTTTAACAAAATTTTATTATCAATTTAGAGAAGATAAATTTATCAATTGCAGTGTCCCATCTTCAATTCCATTTATATTCAAAGTTATAAATTAAGTTCCCAAAATCCCTATTAAATTAAATAATCAAGGTTTATCCCATCTATAAATTTTTAAGTAGATGGATTCCATGTCGGGTTCAAAGTCTATATTTTTTAATATCCTTAAATTTTAGTTAAATCTCTATAAACGAAATATTTAAACGTTAATTTCATTTCTTTTGCAAAACTTTAAATTAAACTAAAAATATCACTTTCTATACTTAAATCTATACTCCCATTGACTTATTAAATTTGCACTTATTATGCATACTTTTAGCAACTCATATATACTTTGCGTCTATTTCCCAAATTTCACATTCTATTGTTTCATAAATTTGCATTGATTACTATTTATTATTATTTCTTTACTGATAAATTAGATATTTGCCTTGGTTTTGCTTATGCTAAATTAATTTCCCATAATAAATAAGGTTTCAAAACAATCAATAACATTTCCTTAGCCCAAACCCCGTTTACCAATTATTTTCCTTCAATAATTCATGTTGCTATAAATACGTACATTTACACTTTATAGTTATTCTAATATACCTATTCCAACACTCTTAACCCTTATCTTTACGTTCACCCACTTGTAACATAAATTTTTATTTTCAAATTTATTCCCATTTACGGTTAATCAATGTTATTTTACATTAACCTATTTTAATATTCACCTTAAATTTCACATCTTCAAAGTATATCTAGGAAAAATCTTTCCACCGCTTAATTTACTGAATCTTATGCAGTCTTACTATAAATAGGTTTTAAATTACCATTACTGTACATTCAATTACTATCCAAAGTATTTATTCATAAATCAATTCGATATATGTACGTTTTGTTTCCTTTTATTTGATTTATACCTAGTATACATTTTCCTAAATCCTGTTTCATTACCTTCATTAAATGGTTATCGCATTGAGATCAAATTTATTAGCTTATATCGCATTATTACCATTAATTAAAATTGGCTTACAAATTTTTTTTATTCAATACTCTAAATAAATAACATATTATTCCATAATTACTCTTGTTTTCACATATTCCATTCAAAAATTAAACCACAATAATTTCATTATTTTATTGAATTGGAAATCTCATTTTAAATTGTTAACTTTTAATAAGAACAAATGGCAACACCAAATTCCTAACATTTATTTTATTAAAAATTATGGAAAATATGACAAATTTAGTTAACGAAATTTTCGGGTCGTTACACTCTCCCCCACTCAAAACTTTTCGTCCCCGAAAAGGAAAAGAAGGGAGAAGAAAGAATTAAATAACAATACATCTTATTCAAAATATTTAACTTATAAACAGTAATTTACTAAATTTATTACCTTAAATAAAATATACCCATTTTATAATCATTATATCCTTTTATACTTAAATAATTAAAGTTTGGAAAACATTTTCAACAAAATTCTAAGTCCAAAATTTACGAAAAATTTTGGCAGAGTCTCCTTTGTACGGAGAGGCTCGGGAAAATATAATACCAAAATATAACAAAAGTATCATATAGAATATTCAAAATAGTATATCCCAACACGGGAAAATATATAAAAATAGCGCTACAAAACGTAAACCGGGAACGTACCTATTTGTTGGGCAAATTACGCTTAATTTATGGAAACAAAAGCAGTAACAATTGCTTCCATACCTGCATTTCACTTATATAATCTAAAAAGGTTAACTATTTATATAAAGTGAAATATTTTCATGGTTTCAACTACTAACAACAATAAATACACAATCATCAATTTCGACAAACAGTATACACAACAAAATAAAACAACCACTCAATCAAACAAGCAAATAGTTGTTCGGGTTCAAAACTTGAAATGGTACGGAATGAAAAATAACTATCCAGTGCATCATTTACTCAACAGTCTTAGATGGGACAAAAATAGATTATTTATTCATCCAACAACTTCAAATTCCTTACCCAGCCAACTATAAAGTAAACAATATCGACTTATATAATTCATTACATACTTTAATTTTTTGATTTCCTTTCTTTTATTCAACCCACATAAATTTTCCTTTTTATAATTTACATTTATTTCTAACAAACTTCAAATTTTATTTCTCATTCAATGGTTGTTTCCTTATTTCTACCTATTACTTACCATTATTCATTTTTATTTTATTTAGGTTACGTAAGTTTCTTTTATTTGTGTTACATTTAATGCACATCTCAAATTCAATCATTTATTAAATGCTTACATGCTATTATATTAAATTACAGTAACCCTTTTTTATTACACTTAAATTCTTAACCTTATAACCTCCATTGTTATAAATAAAGGATTTTATTAATTCATTACCTAAGGTTTACAGTCATTTATTTATATTACCTACTTTCCATTTCATTCAACTAGTAGCATTTAAATCATACTAAATTTTATAACCATACACATCAATCCTTATTTATTTAAAGAGTTTCGTTTTATTTACTTAAGTTTAAAATCACCTATTTATAATACTTACCTTTAATTATGGTAAAATTTCAATTATAACTTAAGTTTATGCCATTAAATTCTCATTTATAATAGCAAATCATTGAATACTTCATTATTTCCAAAATTTCTACTTGTATAATATTCTATTCCAATCTCTTATTTAACATTTCAACTTTTCATATTTGGTAAGTTATATATGTTAAAGAAAATGCAAAAGAACTTATACAAGTTTTATCTCTTCTTTTAATTAAATTTAATGTTCAACAATATTACTTTTTGTCTCATATGTTAAAAATTTCAAATTTCCCTTTATAACTTTGCATTAATTTCTTGCCTAAATTAGAGATTTCAATTCACTAATTACTTACCTTTTATTCCACTAAAATAATTTAAACAATTAATTAATGGAAATTTAAGAATTAAATACCGGGTCAAATTTCAAATTATTTTAAAAATAATAGATAAATAGTTTCTTACAACTTTTATATCTCTAATTATATTTAAAACAATTAAAATTTTAGATAATTTCAAAATAAATCTGCAGTAGAATTTACCACAGTGGCCTTTCCCCTTCGAAACTCAAAAATGAAAGTCGATGATGCGGCCGCCATCACCGAAATTATTTTCCAGCGATAGAGAGGAAAGTAAAAAAACTTATTTTCTCCAAAATCTTCTTTAAAACAATTCTTCCGATTGGCACTAAATATTTATATACGAAAATACTTATAAACAAAATGATTATATTTCATAAATCCTTTGAAAGCAAATTTTCAAAATCCCGGGCTTAAGTTCTAAAATTTCCAAATTTCATTGATTTTAATTTCAATCTTATTTTACCTATTATTTAACATTTTATTCCTAACAACCAATCTATTGCAATCAAAAATATATATATATAAATAATATCATTTAAAAATTTATTTTATATATAGAAAATATAATAGGCAAAATTATTTCACCTATATTAAAACAGATATTATGCCGGTCTGTCCTATTAAGTGTTTAGAAATCCCTATTGATGACATAGCGTCCCATGCATCAACCAGAATTTATAAATACAAAACGGAATAGATTAACACAATATTAAAATCTTTTTATAACACTAACAAATACGCTCTCTCGTATATATACGCTCAGTGACTCCCATAGGGTATTACTACCCTATTAATAAAGAGTCAAACCCCACAAAGTTAAGGTTTATCGCTAAACCAAAGCTCTGATACCAACTGTAACGTCCCGCCTTTTCGTACGTTTAAAACCGACACACATGTCGATTCAAACCATACGGAAGGGCGGATTGTTATGGGTAAATAAGAAAAACAGAGAAGAAATAAAACAAAATAGAATCTCACAGCGGAAGGATAAAATATAATAATAAAATATACAGTTTATAAAACTGTTTACAAAACTTTTGATTCTTCTTTATACAATTTAATATCAGAGTTCACATACCAATAAATACCAATGCAGCGGAACAATGTGAGTGTGGTGCAATAGTATAAATAATAATAATACAAATCTTCGTCTTCATCTTCCAAAGCTAAATCTTCAAATCCTGACACGCTCGGACTGACCAGAGCGAATTTGAAAAGACAAAAACACTCGAGTCAGAACTAAAAGATCTTATGTAAGTTAAATTAACAGAAATAAATATGAGTGCAGTAACTCAAAAGATGCTCGGGATTTTCATCTCCTAAGGATTCGTTAAACTATTTACTATGTAGTATACTGTGCTATTATAATAGTGTCTAATTATAAAATAAACATACTTTTAAATAGCATTAAGGCTTTACATTTTCCACCTTAACACGTAATAGTCCCAGTAGTCCATCCAATATCATAGTCCCTCCTGATCGGGAAGCACCAGAGGATACCACACGGGCTACGGGAGAAATTCAAACTCGTACAAGGCTCGGTATGGTAGGTGACACGGCACAACTAGGCAATGCCAGGGTAGATATACCAATTACGCTTCCGGGCCGATGGAAACGCGCAGCGCGCAGCTGCCGCCCACCTCGGACAAACTCCCCAAAATCAAAGTAAAAGTGGCCACTGAATCAATCCAAAGTCAAAGTATAATATCGAAGAGGAGTGTCCGATCAGAGGAATGACCTCATTAACCCGTCAATCACTCCTGTTTTAGCCACCTTATGTCAACTCACGGGAGTCGGGTCCACGTATTTACCTTACAGGAATCGTCGCCACCAACCTACTTCATTCTGGAATCTCCACCGCGTACACGGTTAGTCAAAGTGGTTTTCGGTATCGACGGAGAGTATGTCCATATCCGATCCCGGTCTCTTTGCCAACCCATCGTTATTATAACACCGCGGTCATTTAAAAATAGTTTATACCTTAAAACCGGAATAAAAATTTCCATTTCAAAACTATAAATACGATATCATTTGAAAAAAACCAAACAATATGATATCACTTTATCTCAAATATAATCCTTTTCCAAAATCATACTGCTTTAAAATTTATAATATCTGGAAATCAACTTTTGAATTATACTTTCAAATATAATATTTCTGAATTCATACTTTTTTAAGAACCATAACTTCTAAAACTTGAATGGTTTGGATATTTAACGGTATATAAAATAAATGGTTTAACTTTAAGGTTACTTTGTAAAGAAAATAATTTCCATGGTTTTACAAATATGTTTCTTTATTTAAAGTCTGAACCAAAATTTAAATATCACTTTCAAGTTCCAAACCACTTCAATTTCTATATATATATATATATATATATCCATTTAGAGTAATAATATTTCAAACTAAAGTTGGAATTTATTCTTTCAACAAATTAAATGCTCTATTATTTAGTCTTGAATATTCACATAAAAATCCATAAATACAACTCCAATTTCTAGAAATTTAATATTTCCTTAAATTTAATTATACTAGAATATTCATTTAAATTTATCCTGGAAAAACTCCAGTTATAAATATCATACCTTAAAAAAATTCCAACTTAAACAAAAATATAAATTATCAAATTCCATTTTCTCAAATTTTCCATTTAATTTAACAGATTTATACATAGCTTAAATTCAAAAAAAAAATTACTTCATATGTATATATAGAAGAATAATATTTATAAAATATCAAAATCAAAAATTCTTATAAACCGTATCCCATCAAAACCATAGAAATCACTTTAAAATATTTATATATAGACCACGGTGCCTGTATAAAATTTTCTATCCTATGGTCAAGTGATACGGATATTTATTATTTCAATCCGCAATTTAAAAATAAAATTTTGCGGTTGTATATCATTTCAAACCACAATCCCGAATGAAACGAAAAATGCATGATAACTTGCAGTTAAATGATATAAAATAAAACATCCATTCATCCATCATCATCCATCATTCAAATCACAATCATCATCCAATAATAAACCAATATCAATATATATCCGATAATATATAACAGGTAATAACTGGCAGTTATATTCAAAAATAAATTTAACAACTATTAAACTAACAGTTTACATGCAAATAAATAACTATAACTGTAAATCTATATGCAGTAATAAAATTTAATGAACAGTTATATTAAATAAATGCGATTTAACAGATATGATGAATAAAACATGCCAAACAGTCATAAATAAATTTCTACTCGTATCTAAAATAAACTTAACAAACATAAAAACTTTTAGAAGTTGTGAGTGGTTTAAAACACTCACCTTTTGAATTTAAATCGAATTCAAATCCGATTTAAATCCAAAAATTCAACGTTCTCCAAATCCATCCAAACCAGTGTCATCGGATCCGAAATTTTATTACGATCCTAAGGAAAAAAATTCATGCGAAACGGAGTTCGTAAGTGGAAGATATTCGATTTTTTAACCGATTGAAATCAAAATAAATTAAAAACAAAATAAAACAAAACTCACCCCACAAACACATGCCACGTCAGCCGTATATTCCTCCAGCATACGTGATTCACGCGGCTTCCTTTCTTCCAAGGCACATACGCACGCAAGCTAACCCACTCCAGCCCCTTTTTGACCGGCCTTTGACCAACGTTTAAACCGCCTACGGTCATCGCCCTTCAGGCCGACCACCACCAAGCCCCTCGCCTAGCCGAGGCGCACGCAACCCCTCAGGTCCGGTCCTCCATTTCTGCCGCCGGCCGCGCCCTTATTTGCAACCTTAATCGGTCTTTGAGCCCAATCCGACCGTCGATCCACCAAACTAACCACATAGATTGCCTTCCCTTGGTCCCCTCTGCAAAACCCAGAAAGGGTTTTGCGATCCGATAAATTTTTTTGCGACGATGATAAACGGCCGTGGATAAACTAGGGTTTTCTGGAAAAACTGAGACCCGAATCGAAAAACGAATCATACCAGCAAATTACGTATCTCGAGAATTATGACATATATTTTTCTAGAATTTTTCTAGAGACTTTAAATTTTGACTTTTGATTTTTGAACTGTAGATAGATCTAGGTTTTTGCAACCATTGAGGAAGAGAAAGAGATGAAGAAAATGAACGTACAGACAAATGATAGAAGATGGAGGCTAGGGTTTATCACAGCATATATATAGACAAACAGCAGTAGGCTAGGTGGGCACGAATTACAAACGTGCTAAACGGTAGTTGGCCCAAAAAGCCCGTTCTGACCCCGGAACGAAATTTATTAAACCCATATATTCAAATAGGTATTTTAAAATATTCTGAACGCGATGGAAAAAGTTTCACGTCCAAATTTGATCGTATGAAGAAGTTATGCTGAAAACAAAATTTCCAGATTGATTTTTAATTAAATCGATTTCAAGGCGTTTCGCGTCCGTACGATCAAACGACAGGTCTGATCGATACGAAACTTGAAACCCTACAATAATTCACTAATACGGATCCGATGAAACTAGTTTCGTCGAAATCCGAGTCTGTGGCCAAAATGGCTATTTTTATATTAATTGAATAAAATTAAATTAAATCAATTAAATCGAATTTTATATTTCAATTACAGAGTTGACAATTTATCACCTTAATATTTCTTCATCATTAGCAATTCTTTAACAAAATTTTATTATCAATTTAAAGAAGATAAATTTATCAATTGTAGTGTCCCATCTTCAATTCCATTTATATTCAAAGTTATAAATTAAGTTCCCAAAATCCCTATTAAATTAAATAATCAAGGTTTATCCCATCTATAAATTTTTAAGTAGATGGATTCCATGTCGGGTGCAAAGTCTATATTTTTTAATATCCTTAAATTTTAGTTAAATCTCTATAAACGAAATATTTAAACGTTAATTTCATTTCTTTTGCAAAACTTTAAATTAAACTAAAAATATCACTTTCTATACTTAAATCTATACACCCATTGATTTATTAAATTTGCACTTATTATGCATACTTTTAGCAACTCATATATACTTTGCGTCTATTCCCCAAATTTCACATTCTATTGTTACATAAATTTGCATTGATTACTATTTATTATTATTTCTTTACTGATAAATTAGATATTTGCCTTGGTTTTGCTTATGCTAAATTAATTTCCCATAATAAATAAGGTTTCAAAACAATCAATAACATTTCCTTAGCCCAAACCCCGTTTACCAATTATTTTCCTTCAATAATTCATGTTGCTATAAATACGTACATTTACACTTTATAGTTATTCTAATATACCTATTCCAACACTCTTAACCCTTATCTTTACGTTCACCCACTTGTAACATAAATTTTTATTTTCAAGTTTATTCCCATTTACGGTTAATCAATGTTATTTTACATTAACCAATTTTAATATTCACCTTAAATTTCACATCTTCAAAGTATATCTAGGAGAAATCTTTCCACCACTTAATTTACTGAATCTTATGCAGTATTACTATAAATAGGTTTTAAATTACCATTACTGTACATTCAATTACTATCCAAAGTATTTATTCATAAATCAATTCGATATATATACGTTTTGTTTCCTTCTATTTGATTTATACCTAGTATACATTTTCCTAAATCTTGTTTCATTACCTTCATTAAATGGTTATCGCATTGAGATCAAATTTATTAGCTTATATCGCATTATTACCATTAATTAAAATTGGCTTACAATTTTTTTTTATTCAATACTCTAAATAAATAACATATCATTCCATAATTACTCTGGTTTTCACATATTCCATTCAAAAATTAAACCACAATAATTTCATTATTTTATTGAATTGGAAATCTCATTTTAAATTGTTAACTTTTAATAAGAACAAATGGCAACACCAAATTTCTAACATTTATTTTATTATAAATTATGGAATATATGACAAATTTAGTCAACGAAATTTTTGGGTCGTTACAAGTAAACTATCACCCAAGCATTCTACAACAATCTATAGTAACACGGATATTATATAGCTTATTTAAAGGTGAGTAAACCCACCGAAATTCCAATTAATGCTTTCGCATTCTGATTTGATCTAAAATCAATTTTAGCCCAAAATCCTGCAAGCTCCAAATGCAACGAAATCGGTTCCAACGTAGATAACAACGATACAAGTCCAACAAAAAAGTCCCCGTTAAAATCCAACCTCATATGAAAAAGTTATTAAATTTATAAGTTTTTGGATTAGATAATTCAATCAATTCATTAAATAATTAATTAATTAGTTACTCACCTTCACTAAACCATCTCCTCCAATACAAAACATTTCCCTGTACATCAACGCACATTGAAAACACCATGGTAGTGCACAATTTTTCACTAATACGGAGCCACGCTCCTTCATTCGATAAACGGTCTTCGCCATTGCTCTCCTCTCCGCCTACTCGACTTTCCCGACGCAAACGCTTCTCCTCCGCAAGCCTCACGTTAAAACGCGACTTGCTCCTCCTCTCTAGCCGCACAAAATGTAACGTTCCGAGATTTTCAACCATTCGCATCCGCACATGCCGGACTTGAATTGCTCAAAATTCAGATTGTTAACTTAAATTTGGCAAAACTCGGCATATACAGTAAATAAATCAATCACAGAATCACAGACATAGAGTAATATAATAATAATAATGCAGTGGAATAGGTAAATAATAGTTCATGAAGCTACTATATAAACATCAGAGTTAGAAAAAAAAATACAACAGAATATCTCAAAATACAGATTGATGACGTCTCTAAACAAAACAATTGGAAAGGTTGAAAGCTGAATTGATGGTTGGATCTCCAAGCGAAGCTCCAAACTCCAAAGACGAGTCTCAAATGTCGTATCACTCGGTCTGACACGAGCGTAAAGCAAAACACAAAACATTCGAGTCAGGATTAACATTCTTATATCAATAAATCAAACTCAAGTGAAATATCCACTGAAATACAATTAACTTAGAGGATGTTTGGGATAACCATCCTCTAAGGATCCGTGGAACTATCTACAATGTAGAAATATACGCTATTAATAACTAAACGTCATTATAACACCGTGGTCATTTCAAAATAATATATACTTCAAAACCAAAATATCATTTCCATTTCAAATATATCTATTTTCAAAATATAACACTTTCAAAGTTACAACCCTTTCGAAGCAAAAAAAACTTTGAAATCATAATTATTTGGAAAACCATAATTTTGAAATCATATCTTCCACCATTTAAATAGTTTAACAATAGTATATAAAATAAAATAGTTCATAAAATAAAATAGTTTATATTAAAATAATTAGTATACTAAAATAGTTTATATTAAAAATAGTTTTATATTAAAATAGTATATATATATATTAAATAATTTATAAAGTACAATACTTATAATTCCCTCAAATTTCACAAATCGATCCAAATCAACAGAATTCTAAATTCAAATTTAATTCGATCTCAATTTATCAATTTCAATTTCAATTCAGTTTCTAAATAAACAAATTTAAATTATATCGATTTCAAATACAGATTTGAACCACAAAATAAACCATTTAAGTTTCAATATAATTCAAAGCTTTAAATATTCCACATTTTCAATACTAAATTTTACAGTTTCATAGAGATCTTCATTTGACTTCATTATTATTTAGTTTTGAAATATTCACATAATTATTTAAATAACCTTAAATTACATTTTACTAAATATTCCCTTCAATTTATTTAAAGGTGAAATATTAACAAATTACTTAACTCAAAATTAAGTATAAAATCATGTCTTTAATTTTCAACTTTCAATAGGCTCAAAACGATTTAATTAAATAAAATTCTTAACTAAGTACAATAAATTCAATTTAATCTTTCCAACCATAACTTATAGAAATCATTTAAAAATCTATTTTAAAATAAAAATATAAATAAATACTTAAACATATTGTATTTTACTTAAACAAAACTTTACTAAATTCAAAGCTTATTATAAATCTATTTTATATTAAAACTTATTCATATACATAATATTTTCAAATTTGAATAAAATCATATATATTTCCTTTCAAAACCATAGAAATCATTTTCAAAATATTTATATATAGACCAACGTTGTCTATATAAAATTTTCTATCCTATGGTCAAGTGACACGGATATTTATCATTTCAATCCAAAAATTAAATATATACGGGTGTATTTTATTTCAACCTGCAATCCCAAATTCAATTCAATGAAAATCGCTTAGGTTTATCATTTCAATCCATAACGATTTTCTCCTATTCTATAGATCGTTCGGGTATGTATCATTTCAACCCATAGGGAATTCTATACTAACAAGGAACTTGCAGAGTGATAACAGATATAATAATAATAATAATAACAAGCATATGTCATCAATAACAATATAATATAAACAACAGGATATGGTGTCATATCCCACAGGTGAACAGTTATAGATTATATAACAATTTAAATAACTAAAGCAGCATATTTCAATTGTCGTTTCAATTGAAATCAAATTTAATAAATACACGAACGTCAATCGTGAGTGATTGCTCACCTTTTGAGGCTAGAGAGATTTGTTACCGAAATGGGTTACGAATCCAAGCATGAATTTCAAAGCAAAAGCAGGATTGGCACGATTTCGACAAACAAAGCTGATAAATAAAGAATCGATGAGACAATTAGAATAAGTTTGATAGGACCAGAATATATATATTTATTAGTTTCTTGAAATCAATACCTTTAATTTAAGACAAATATTAAAATGAAATAAGTATATATATGTAAATAAAATTATCGTTTCAAATTAAACACATATATTAAAAATATAATCTTATACTAATATATATATATATATATATATATATATAACTTATACATCAAAATCCAAATCTATAAATATTCCAAGATCATGTTAAATTTAACACATACTTTTAATATATATATATATATATATATATATATATATATATATATAATATGATATTAACAGCACATGACATTATTTAAAACTAATATATTATATATTATACTAATATACTATTGTTCCATAAACTGACTCTACATCAACCGAGATGCATAAACCCAACTCATGAATAAATAAACTAATATACACTTATCCTCATCAAAACAGCAGATTCAATATATATGTATAAACTGGTATATAACCATACTGTGTCATATGGACTAGAATATGCAGACCCAAATATTAGATGATTTAAATGTATACAAAATATATATGTGTGTGTGTGTTCTGACAGAACAACATTAAAACTATTATATTACCTGTATACTATTATATATATACTATTTCAAAAATCACTTTTCTCCTTTCAAAACACATTTTTATAAAATCGAAAATCTATATCATCTATATAAAATTGTATATAAGTCAGGCAAACAAATATACTTATATAATATAATATAAAAGGGTACAATTGTAGCAAATAAAAATATGTACAAACTATCAATAGTAAAAATAAAACATATTATATATACATTTCAAACTATCGACTGTTCGGAAATGACTTATATAAAGAATTCTTCATTATGTAATGCAGGCAGAACAAATAGGTATACATATATACACCACTACATTACTGTAACATTATATAGAAATTAAACAACAGCAGGTTATAAAATTTACAAATATACATATGTATATATCTTATATAGCGCAACCCATTAAGCATATAAAAAAATTTACTTTATAAAACCAATATATATGACATATATAAGAACCCAAATAGATGCCTGGATCAAACATGTAGCTAATATATATATACGGTGTGTCTTTCAATATAGACTACCATAACCAATATCTTATTATATAAAAATATATATAAATATAAGTTGTCAAAACATATATAATACAACATACCAAAATACATATACTAACATATATAAAAACAAAACAAAATTTCACAGAAAACATATATACTTATATATATGTATGTAAAACATATAAACACGTATTTATACCTGTAAGAGAAAAAAGAAAAAAATGGAGCTCGGCTAACATGGGTGGATGGGTTGAATAGAAGGGGGTATGCGAAGGTTGCGGGTATGCCTAGGGTGGCTGACATGTGGAGGGGAGATCGGAATAAGGCACGCGTGGAGGCTCGGTTCTCGGTGAAAACTGTGCTCGCGGCAAAAGCTTGAGGCCGAGATGGGTTCTGGGTAGGTTCGGTCAGAGCTTTGGGGGACGGCGTCTGGGGAGAGAAGGACTGGAAGGCCGAGGTAACATGTGAGGTGGAGCGGTGGATGCGGGTTGTTGCCGCACTCGGCTAGGAGGAGGTTTGGTCATTGGTTCGGTGGTGTTGGAAAGGCAGCAGAGGGGAGGTCCGGACGAGCTGCTTGGTGGAGGAAGGATGCGAGGGGAGTGGGGTTTCGAAGGGCACGGCGGAGATGAACGATGTAGGCAAACTGAGGTGCTTGTTAATCTCGAGCAAAATTTGAAAGCTTAGATATTATTAAGTTTTGATGGAGAAAAATGACATTCGACCATAAACCAAATATATAAGAGTAGGAAGTGAAAAAAAATGAGGGGAGAGGAGAAGAATAGGTAGAGTAAACGTTGATATAAATGAACAGTATAGCAAATGAAAAGCTAGAACGAATATATATATATATATATATATATATATATATAAAGTAACAAAAGTAATAGCAATGGTCACACTTTGAATCGAGCGAGAATTTAAGACAATTAGAATTTGTGTGCGCGGCACGTTTCAATATTTGAAACCGAAGGAAAGTTAACGGTCACAATTAAAGGTGCCATTACAACAAACAGTTTATTGCTTCCGTCACATATCGGATCTCAAAATACAAAAATAAATATACAGCAGAGATCAGCACGACGAGACGATCAAGATACTACACAGATATTAGTGATACGATTGAATTATAAAAATTTGAATTTCCACTAATGGAAAATGCAGCTGAAACGTAGAAAATAAGATCGACGGAGCTATAGAAGTACGAATTTGATGAAACGAAATTTGACGTCTCATTCAGAAGATGATTAACAAATTTTTTATATAAAACTATTCAAGTTTGAAAATTATTTTATTATCATCAATTATTAACTGATTTAAATTGAAATAAAATTACACAATAAAAATAAACTTCCATATTTTTTTGATAAAATTTTACTATTTGCTATGTATTAATAGACGTATTTCAAATATTAAATTTTTATTTCAAAATATTGTTAATTAAAATTTCACCACAATTCAATTAAATATGTAAATGAAACCTTTAAAATTTACGGCTCGTTACACTCTCTCCCCCACTCGAAACTTTTCATCCTCAAAAAGGAACGAAGACAGGAGAAAAAGGGTAAAGCAGAATAGATAGGATATATTCAAAAAGAAAAAGAAGGTAGAATCGGAAAAACAGAATATGGGTGAATAAATAAAGCTGAGCAAATAAGGTAGATTCAAAAGAATAGTATCGGACATGAATAATTAATTTAAAACCATAAGGATTTCAATTTCAAATATTAACACAAAATTCCTTTGCTGAAAATATTTTTATAATAAAATACTTTTATATCGATACAAATTTTCCTTTCGAAAATACTTTATAACTTGATGTATTAACAAGTTTATCCTCGTTCTTACAGACTCTGGCCATGCGTTGATCAGACGTAAAGCTAGAATTCTTCAAGTACTTAGTAGACCTGTTTCAACACCCCGTGAAAATACTCGAAAAGCCTTCAAAACCGATATGGAATGTACAATCCAAACAAATCAACCGAATTGAATCATGGATCGCAGATACACAATGGTTACGCCTGGATCCCCGTGGAAACATCTCTACCTTTTAAGCAGTCACCGCCTTGAAAATTTTGCCATGATAACAAAAAAAACTATAGACTATGGATACACAATGGTTACGCCTGGATCCTCCAGGAAACATCTGTACCCTTTAAGCAATCTCTGCCTTGCGGATTACGTTACGATAACAAAACTTATAGACTGCGAATACACAATGGTTACGCCTACATCCCCCAGGAAACATCCGTACCCTTCAAGCAATCTATACCTTGTGGATTACGCTACTAAAACGACCATAGATCGCAAATACACAATGCTTATGCTTGGATCCCCCAAAAAACATCGGTACCTTTTAAGCAATCACTGTCTTGTGAATTACGCTATGCAGTCGAGTTCGTAAGACCATGGGTTACGCCATGGAATTCGAAGGACACTAGAGTAGACACTAGAGTATTATACCCGGAAAACCCAAATCAGAGAGAATAACATTGATAGAATGAATCCACAACGTGGCCACAAAGAGGATATTAAGCCGAAGGAACTTTCCATATCTTTACTTCGAAAATATGTATCATATAGTACCCTTTCAATCAATTTCAAATATCATACTTATATAAAGTCGATTATATATAAGATTTCATTTTCAGATCGGATACTTTTCAAAATCAGTAGTATATCAAATCACACATATATAGACTTAGATTATATAAGATTTCGCTTTTCAAATTGAGTACCTTTCCAAATCAATAGTTTTCGAATCAACTTCATACTTATACAAATCAATTTTATATACCAAATCAAGTATTTAGAAAATAAGGTTTTCAATTTAAATTCGTTTCAATATCAGTTTAGTTTCAAAATCATATATGATTTCACCAAATTATGTCTTCCAAATTTAATGTCTTCAGTTTCAAAGTTTCCAAAATAATAGGTTTAAAAAATAATCGCAGTTTCCAAATCAACATAATTTAAGTCAAACAAATTCATTTCCAAACTCATCATATAAATACTGGGTTTTAAATTCCAATCTATTTACGAAACCAAATTTTTTTTTCAAAATCAATTATACCCAAAATGATTACCAAGTTTATAACCATCCTTTTAAAACCTTTAAACTGTTTATTTCTATTTGAAAGATCAAATTTACTTTTTTGAAAATTATTATTATTATATATATATATATAGTCTTATAAAAGATGTTACTAAGTAAAAACATTTTAAAACTAAATTTTATTCAAAACATTTCAAAACTAAATCTCATATTAGTATAATTCAAAATAGTCTTATTCACTTACTTAACAAAACAGTTTCAAACTTATTTAAATCATATTACTTCATACTTTAAACATTCAAAACTAAACTTATATGCTTTATCAAATAATTTATACTTTTCAAAATTACTTAGCTTTGAAAATTAAACCTCGATTTGGAAGTGTTCGACCATTTAAAATATTCGGTGAAATCAAATTTCAAATCCAAGAGTTGGAAATCGGCAACCAATCAGTAAATTAATTTCAATAGATAGGATTATACCAAATCAAATCCGAAACTCGAGGACTGAACACCGGGCTCACTTCAAATCGTTTCAATTATATGTACACATATCTTTCGAAAACATCAAATCATACTTCAGACTTTGAAATCAAAATTGGTTTCACAAAATCAATCGCATAGAAAAGCTATTAAAGTGGCCTATCCCACACTTTGAAACTCGAAAATCAATGTCGATGATGCGTGCACTCATCACCGAAATTGTTCTCCAGTGGCATAAGTGAGTTATGGACTTCTATTTTCTTGAAAACTTCTCTGAAATTTCTTCGAAATCATAGGAACTCATTTGAAGCGATTTGAAACATTTCTTATTCGAAAAATACTTTTAATCGTATTATTATATATTTCCAAAATCTTAAAACCAATTTTCAAAATATCGGAGTCCATTTTCTCAAATTTCAATTTCAAAACCCTTCAGTTATAAATCATTTTTATATAAATCAATTTCTTATATAATTTTTTCAAAATCTCAAATCCTTTCGAAACTTCAAATTCTCGTTTTTAAAAGGTATACAATTCTTATCGAAAACATTTTCAGTTTTTATATATAGAATATAATTAAATTTATCAAAATAATAATTTTGATATATAAAACAATTTCTAAAATACAAACAAACACGATTTTTCAAAAGATGATTCAAGAAAGGATTTCAAAACGAAGATAGAGATTTCAAATTAGAGGGACTCTAATAAAATAGAATTCTGATTCGAAGATAAGCTCGAATGAAGATGAGATAATTAAATTACAAAATAGAAGATGGATATACTTATATAAATCGCGGGCGACCTTAACCGGGTCAACCGTGACTTTAATGATCGATGCGGAACTCTAAGGAAAATTGACATTCGATCGCCATAGATAGAATTTCGACATAGCCAGAGATAGTAGCATCTAAATGGAGGGTATAGAAATCTCCGGTGAATCAATGCTAATTGTAAAGGAGTTTCACCCCTTTACAAATCGTTCAAAGATTGGCAGGATCGTCGATTTTTACAGAGATCGTTCGAAGTGGAGTTATGAGATGCTCCAGAATCTAAAGAATACAAATAGGGGAAGACAAGAATGGATTTCAGAACAAGTGAAAGAGTTCCAAAATTCAAAGGAAACTGAATCAAAGAGGAAAAGATTCATGTGACAACCCAGAATTTTTGGATGTTCGAAATTGGGATATTTATTTGATTTTAATATTTAAAAGTTAATTTATAACTTGAATTCAAATATCACTATTTATTTGATAATTAAATTATTAAATTTAATAATTAAAAGTTGGGTAAAATATTGAATCTTCATTTTTAAGCTTGTTAAAAATAATTTGAAGGCTTAAAGAATATCGTATTAATAATACTAAAGGTGATAGAACTTTTAAAATTAAATTTGAAAGTGGTTTGTTCAGTTTGAAAATATATTGTTTAAATTGATATTTGAAAATAGCCTTCCGAGGCGCGGTCTCGGATTTCGACGAAACCGGTTCCATTGGATCCGTAATATTGCATTATTATCGGATTTCAATTTTCATAGCATTTAGAGTTGTTGGGTGAGCGTATGATATATAAACACGCTGAAATCTATGTCGAAAATTAAATATAATAACTGATCCAAAAACCTATCTTCTCCATACGATCGAATTTGGACTCGAAACCTTTTCCATTGTGTTCGGAATAGGGGTAGAACCTTATAAACGCCTAGCGGCACGCCTCGTTAAGATGTCGAAATGTTAAGTTGCATTTATCGAGAAAATTTGAATTTAAAAAAAAAAATTATAAACTGCTCAAAGTGCTAATCACATCAGAACTTTATCATTTCACATCAGACCTTTTACACATCTTTTCAAAAGCACTGTAGCAGAGCAATTCCTTCACGCGACCTTCATTTCACTTCAATCTTTTGAAACACGCTTCCCTCCCTAATAAAAGCACACCTATCTTTTCTCTAAAGATTGATAGCTAAAACAATTTAATGGCAGAACGAATTACTTTACTCCTCTCTTCATCTTAACATGACCACGTCCCTTTTCTCCTCTAAATCGAACGAAATTCGTTCACCTCAAAAAAAAAAAGGCTGCTCGTTCCTTTAGATTCCAATTCGAAATCAAAGTCTTCTAGTTCGTCATCCTTGAAAATCGACTTCGATTTTTGTAGCCGAACTTAATAGAAGAGAAACAAGAACCAAGAAAATACATAATCATCTTCTCCAAATAAAATTGAAAACCTAAATCGAGTTTGAATTCGCTCGTTCAAATCAACCGAGCAGTGCTCGTTCGAGGCTCGAAGTAGTGTGTCGTCGTATGCGATCAGTCAGTGGCTAGGGCTCGGTTGTCGCGAGCTCGTTCGAACTGGGTTGGGGTCGCATGTGCATACGCGGCTGCGTGGGGGTCTCTCGATTTGGGTGCTTGTCTCACGCATGCAGCAACGTAGGTGGCTGGAGTCGCCAGTTTGATGAAGGCGCGAGGCATGAAGGTAAAGGCATAGTCAAGCGTGCTAGGAGGAGAAGGCTAAGGCTGGAGGGTGTTTGCAGTAGGTATAAGATGTTTTCTTATTATTATTTAAGTTTAGCATATGTAAATATAGTATAGGAAAAAAAATATTTACAGTAAAATAGTTTACCGTGGAGTGGAAAACAAAGTTTTCAAATAAGAATATACATATATATAAATACACACACACTTATTTTAAATAGTAGCAGAAAATAATTTCTGTATATAAGATTTTGAAAATAGAAATTTTCTATGTTGTAAAGTTTATATGAAGATTTTGAATTTTTAAAATCCACATGGATTATTTTTATAAGTATATATATGTGTGTGTTTTCAGGAATAAAAATAAGAATAAATAAACGTACACGTTTTTAAAAAATCAACTAGTTTATTTTTAAATAATGTACAATAGTAATTAACTTGGTTAATAATCTTATTTAATTATTTTAGGTTACTAAAGATTTTTAAAGGAAAAATTAGTTTAAAATTTAATTATTTGCTTAAAATAAAATCGCTAGTTAAAATTAAAGTTTATTAGCTTAAATCAAATTTATTAAATGGTAATTAATTGTCGATTAATTCAAAATATTAATGAAATCATCTAATGTTATACAAGGTCTAAATCGAGAAACAAGTCGGGATGGAACTGGAGTGGAATAGACTGCAAATTAAAAACAAAGGTGAGTTAATCTCACTCTTCTGGATGGCTATTTAAATTTAAATAGTTAAATTTAAATAATTGGTTGAATGGTTGAATTGATTTGATGTGCTATGTTATAGTATATAATATATCTTGGAATGATTGATTTCCCGCATTATATAGCGGATGAGACCCTATGCGCCGCATAATAGCGGATGGTATTTTATTTAAAACCCATATACCGCGATATTACACCTCGAAGTGGAATTGGTATTGTGCTAACATCTGTGGGAAAACAAGTTGGAGGGATCCAACTGGATTCCTCAAAATTATCTAGATTATTTAATATTCCGTGTTATAAATATTTGATATTCTATGATGAATTATATTGATAATTGGAATATTGAATACTATAGTTTGCTTGAATATATTTCGGTACACTGAGTTATCAAAATATATAGAATTGGATTTTTGAAAGAAAATAAAAGAGTGAATTTTTAAGTAAAATAATTGTAGAGAATTTGAATAAATTTAAGAATGAACTCGATAAGAATAAAAGTGATTTTAAAATTCTAATAAATAATTCCGAGTATGGAAAAAGGGGATTTTGAATAAACAGAAAATAATGAATTGTAAAACTTAAGTGATATTATTTAAAGGAATAAAGTACTTTAAAAATTAGGATTTGAATTTATTTAAAAGGATAAAGAAGGAATTTGGGAAATCTGAAATTGGTATTTCCAGTTAAAAAGGGATTTTTAAATCATAATAAAGAAGTGAAATTTAAAGTTAATGGATTTTGAAACAAATGGAGTAAAGTAAGGAAAGTTATTTAAAGTGAAGTAAATTGGAAATCAATTTGGAAATTGATTTAAGAGTGTAAAACCGGGATTTTCAAAAGAGAAGTGAGACTTGAAATTTATAAACTAGGTTTATAAAGGTGAAGTAATATATCAGTGAATATTTGAAGAATAAATTCACGATGAGAATATATTAAAGAAATGGGAAAGTTTGTTTAAAAATAAATAGAGATTTACTTTTAATGGATGTGAAGAGAAGTATATTTCCCTAGACAGCCAAGTACGTTTTCAACGTAAATTTTTAAATATAAATTAAAAAGTTTTAATGTTGTTTTAAAAAAGCATGTTTTGGAAAATTTATTATTTATAAATGTTTAAGTTCTAAAGTAAATATTTTTCAAATCTATTATCTAGTAATTATTTAAAAGGTGACTTGGTATTTTGTTTAAAAAAAGAGAAAATCTAGTTTTATATTTTATAAAGTAACCTTATTTTCAAATATTCAGATAGTATGTATTTTTAATAAAGTACTGAAGTAGTTTTTAACTTAAATGTTTTAAAGTATAGTTCAAAATAAAGCATTTTAAATTATTTTAAAAATCTAGAGTTTTTGTGCTTGGTGCTTTCAGTGGAAATAAATAGATGGGAATTTATTTCATGAGAAAGTGTGGTTTGAAAACTGTTTTCAAAAAAAGGATTGAAAATGGAAATATATCTTGCGAAGATATTTTGAGATTAATAAATAATATGGTAAAATTATTTATGGTTGATGGTTGTTGTGAATGTTAATTGATAGTTTAATCACCGATATCAATATTGGCCAATGCGCTAATCGTTTCGAAGAGACCAGGATCGGGATTTATTTCTCGAAAACCATTTCGATCCGGTTTGTACGTTTTCGTGAGGAAGACGAGTTTGGATTCGAAGATGGAGCGGTGAAGTGCAAGGGCTAGTCGCTACTAATCCTGAGGATGATTCCAAAATGGATGTAGTAGGAGTAGTGTCTTCGGTTCCGTTCGAATCAGGGACGGACTTGTATGGATGAATGCTTTCAGAACATCGTCAGGTGGACGATGAGCATTTTAAGTGAAATGTTCTAAAAAGGTAATGCTTAGCCTCAAGCCTCATCAACCGGGAATGACTGAAAATCAGGGGTTATGCAGCAAGGCTAGGTGGGTAGCGCCCATTAGGGTGAGGTCATCCCTGTCTAGATGTCTCTTTTTATTCGGCTTAGTGGTGCGGTTGCTGATCCCAACCGTGGGGTGATCTTACTCGGGATTATCCGGTAAAGGGTAGTCCCGGTCTCGGTATGCTGATCTAGACCAGGTACCGTGACAGGTGGTACCCCAGTGCTTGGTCATTAGTTGGAAATCCATTCTCCCTACGCGCCCGTACGGTTTTGATTGTGCCCAACTATTGCTGAAACGTGAGATGCAAGCATTTCAGCTAGATTGTATTTTACTATCTATAGACACTATTATAATATCAGACGGATTTGATAAAAGTGTTTTGGCTATCGTAAGGTAAAAACCCGACATGTTTATTTATGGCGTGGTCTTACAAGATGCATTTGATTTCAAAGGGTTTTGAAACTTTAATAGTCAATTTGAGTGTGGTTTTCTCACGCTGGTATTCCAGACTGACTCGGGTGTTATTTAAGTATAATGCTCGGGTCAAACCGAGTATTATAGATTATAGGAAAGGATGCTGTGGAGCTCAGGAGACGAGCTGGATGGCGATGCGTGCTTTCATATTTGTATTACATATTCCGCTGTGTATTCAGATTGTGAGGACAGATTATGATTACTGTCCAGTTGTGTGTTATGTATACTCTGATGATGTATGTATAAACAGATATAGTATTTGTTTTTGGTGTAAAGATTTGTGATTATCTATTATATTTTATTCCGCTGCGATGGTTAGATTCTGATGTTGTTTTCTATTTTCTTCTTCTACCTCTTCTTCATTAACCCAAATGGTTCGTATTTCTGTTCATCTTGAGTTGATTGATGTAGAATAGTGTTGACTCAAGGGGTACGCATTTGCGGGTTGTTACAGTTGGTATCAGAGCTTAGGTTGGTGATAACCTTGACTCTGGTGGGGATTACTCATTGAAATAGAGTCCGTAGTACTCTAGAAATGGGTTTGAGCGTATTAGTAGATATGAGCGTGTATCTGATAGTGAATATAAATTGTTTTAATATTGTGTTGACTTATTGGTTGAGTGGAATATGAATTCTGATCGGATAAGTTAGCCGCTATTCGAGAAGAGTTTATAAACACCCGACACAATAAATTGACACAGTATTGTTTTAAAGGTGGGTGAATGAAATAATTTTACCCAAAATATATTTTGATATAAAGGAAATATTTTCTTAAATTGTTATATAACTTGGATGTTTAGATGATAATATTTTAAACAAATAAGATTAAAAAAAATTGGAACGACTTGTTTAATCAAATGAAAAAAAATGGTATGAGTATAAATTACACCAATGAATTATAGTTAAAATTGATTTAAATCAAATTTGAAAATTTAAAACCCCCGAGATTTTGGAAGTGATTGTCGAAGTGTTTTGAAGACAAATAATAGCATTATTGTTTTAGAAGTATTTCTGAAAGGAAATTGTTTTAAATAAATTTTGGGAAAAGATATAGCATTGAACTCACTTCAATCGCTGGAAAATAATTTTGGTGATGGTTGCAGCACCATCGATGTTCATTTTTGAGTTTCTAAGTGACGGATTGCTGCCAAATTGATTATTCAGAAGAACTAGTTTGTTTTTGAAATTTCAAAGGAAATTTGTTGGGGATAACAACCAGGATTGGTTTAAAATTTGAGAAATGTGATTTTTGGATAATGGTGATTTCAAATGATTTGAACCAAAAGCTGGGTGTTTAAAAATCCGGTATCCTTATTTGAATTAGAAGTCCTAATGAGGTAAGTTATAAACTTATAAAGTTGAGAAGATTTTTAAATAAGGGAGAAAATATGAGCTTTGAATGTTGGAATTAAAACTTAAAGTGAAAAGGTTAAATAAATTTAATTTGGAGAAATTTAATTGTGGGCAAACTTAATTGATGGCGATTTGAAAGAAATAAAATTTAATTGAATTAGAATTAACTTAAGCTAAATAGATGAAGGAGAGTTGAATTGAAGTCAACTTAAACTAAGTTTAATGATATTGGGTTGGATTTAAATCAAGTGAAAATAAAATTGAATTGAAATAAAAATTCAGTAAGTTATAGATAATATTTAATGGAACGAAATTCTTAAATAAATAATTGTAAACAAAGTAAGCATTGAATTTGAATAAATAAACTCCGATAGCTATAAAAGAAGTGAAAATGCTTAAATAAAATTAGTAAGTAAACTAATTATTTTGAATAGGTAAGCAAATGAATAAAAATCCAAAACTTGAATTAAAAAATAGATTGAACTCAAAAAAATTTAGTGAAGTGATCTTTGAAGGTAAAAATTAAATATTGAATTAAAAGTGGGAAATGAATTAATTTGAATGAAATGGATTATACGTTAATAATGAAGCTTGGAAATAAACTCGAATTATAAATAGAATTCGACCTGGATTAATAATGAATTAAAATAAGTAGAGATGTTGTAAAAATAAAATGGAATTGGATTAAAGTGGTAATGGTTTGTATTGTAAATAAAATCCAAGTAAGTAGAAATAAATTGGAAATGGCATTGTTATTAAAAAAAATTCAGGATGAATTGAGTATGGAAATTGAAATTCATAATGGATTGAGTGAATAAACTAATTGTATTGAATAAATAATGGAAGGAATTTGATTAAATAAGAATGAAATGAAAGATGGAAATAGAACTTGTTGCAAAAAGAAATGGAGATTGGTTGAATGAAATGAACATATGCTATAATGTTAAAAATGGAGTACTTTTAGTCGCAACAAGCTAAGAAGAAATGAAATTACTAAGGAGTTGAAATAACTTAAAGACAATAAGAGGTATGGAATATTTTCAAGTTTAATAGAATGACTTAAAATGATACGAATGCGGATAGGAAATGAAACGCAAATGAATGGATTGTGAATAAAATTGGAAAGGAATAAAATTGAAATGGAATGTGTCGAGCTAAATAAAATGGTTGTGAATGAATTAAAATAGAAGGAATTAAATATAAATTGAGTTGGAATCAATTTAAAATGGTTATAAGCTTAAGTAACTATTTATTCACATGAATATTATCGAATCGCATAAGAAAATGGGTCGTTCAATATAAACGAGATTAGACAAAATCCTATGAGTTATTAGAAGTGAAATAGGATAATTTTGAAATCAACTGGAATGAATAAGAGTTCGTTTTGTTTAGAATGAACTAAATATAAGCGAGTAAGTTGTAAATCACTTAAACTAAATGGAATGGTTTGAGAATTGGTTGTAAGCAATTGTAATAAGTGTCGGAACCTTGTATGTGCATATGGAAATTATATAACATGCATTATATGTGAAATTTATGTGTTAGCTATACTAAAATAAGTGAAATACTAGTAAATTGCATATATTTAGCAATTACATGTTTTAGCTGAGTAAGTACATGTACCGGGAAGCCGTTGGGCTGGATTTGATCGCGCAAAATGCTAATTAAATAAGCCGCTTGCTTAAAAATGCTAAATAAATGTACGCCTACGCAATAAAAATAGGAAATATGAACTGTTTTTGTTTTTCCGACCGGGTGGGTCGATGTATATATATTTATATCTCTTGTCAAATTGCAAAAGCTCCTCCCTACAAAGGAAACTCCGCCAAAATTTTCCGAAAATTTTGGGAGTTAGAAAAAATTTTGGGAAAATTTTTGTTAGCGAAAAAACGATTTCAAATTAAAATTTGAAATAAATTAGTGGATGGAAATAATTTAAATAATGATATGAATCAGTATAAATCGAAGACAAAATTCAATATTCAGAGTCGAAGATAAATTGAATTCATATGGAAATGGAAAAACTAATTTGAATAGAAGTAGATATGAAAACTTCTATAAGGAAATATATAAAATGATTTTAAAAGCTATGTTTTGATATTATTGCTAAGTAGGATATGCTGGTAAAATTGAATTGCTCGACAAAAAGGTATATGTTTAAATTTCTGTATGAAATTTGATTGGGTTTTTGATCTAGCCACTTGGCGTTTTGTTTTCTTTTGGAATTTGGGAGCCTGTAGAGGAATTTTATAGTTGTACTGAGCTAGCCGCGCAAAGGAGACACTGGCGAAATTTTTCAAAAATTTAGAGAGTTAGAAAATTTTTGAGAAATTTTGAAAATTTAAAACTTGGTTTTAAATTATAGTTTGAATGGTTGGATAAGTAAAGTTGTTTGGAAACTATGGAAAAGTTTGAAAAGTTAGTAAGATGGATAATGTGTCTTTAATAAAGATTGTTTGGTTGGTTGTTGTCAAAAATTGTTTGGTTTTGCGAAAATAGTAAACGGGTATTAGATCGTTCTTCTTAACTAGCAATTTCGGGGATGAAATTCTTTTAAAGGGAAGGAATGTGACAACCGGAATTTTTGGATGTTCGAAATCGGGATATTTAATTGATTTTAATATTTAAAAATTAATTTATAACTTGAATTCAAATATCACTATTTATTTGATAATTAAATTATTGAATTTAATAATTGAAAGTTGGGTAAGATATTGAATCTCCAGTTTTAAGCTTGTTAAAAATAATTTGAAGGCTTACAGAATTTCATATTAGTAATACTGAAGGTGACAGAACTTTTAAAATTAAATTTGAAAGTGGTGTTCAGTTTGAAAATATATCATTTAAATTGGTATTTAAAAATAGCCTTCCGAGGCGCAGTTTCGGATTTCGACGAAACCAGTTCCATTGGATCTGTAATATTGTATTATTATCGGATTTCAATTTTCGTAGCATTTGGAGTTGTTGGTGAGCGTACGATATATAAACACGTTGAAATCTATATCGAAAATTAAATATAATAACTGATCCAAAAGCTATCTTCTCCATACGATCGAATTTGGACTCGAAACCTTTTCCATTGTGTTCGGAATAGGAGTATAACCATATAAACGCCTAGCGGCACGCCTCATTAGGATGTCGAAATGTTAAGTTGCATTTATCGAGACAATTTGAATTTATAAAAAAAAATTATTTTTTTATAAACTGCTTAAAGTGCTACTCACATCAGAACTTTATCGTTTCACATCAGACCTTTCACGCCTCTTTTCAAAAGCACTGTAGCAGAGCAATTCCTTCACGCGACCTTCATTTCACTTCAGTCTCTTGAAACACGCTTCCCTCCCTGATAAAAGCACACATATCTTTTCTCTAAAGATTGATAGCTAAAACAATTTAATGGTAGAAGGAATTCCTTTTCTCCTCTCTTCATCTTAACATGACCACGTCCCTTTTTTCCTCTAAATCGAACGAGATTCGTTCACCTCAAAAAAAAAAAGAAATAATGGCTGCTCGTTCCTTTAGATTCCAATTCGAAATCAAAGTCATCTAGTTCGTCATCCTTGAAAATCGACTTCGATTTTTATAGCCGAACTTAATAGAAGGGAAACGAGAACCAAGAAAATACATAATCATCTTCTCCAAATAAAATTGAAAACCCAAATCGAGTTTGAATTCGCTCGTTCAAATCAACCGAGCAGTGCTCGTTCGAGGCTCGAAGCGGTGTGTCGTTGCATGCGATCGGTCAATGGCTAAGGCTCGGTTGTCGTATGCTCGTTCGAACTGGGTTGGGGTCGCGTACGCATACGCGGCTGCGTGGAAGTCTCTCGATTTGGATGCTTGTCTCGCGCATGTGGCAAAGTAGGTGGCTGGAGTCGCCAGTTTGATGGAGGCACGAGGCGTGAAGGTAAAGGCGTAGTCGAGCGCGCTAGGAGGAGAAGGCTAAGGCTGGAGGGTGTTTGCAGTAGGTATAAGATGTTTTCTTATTATTATTTAAGTTTAGCATATGTATATACAGTATAGGAAAAAAAATATTTACAGTAAAATAGATTACCGTGGAGTGGAAAACAAAGTTTTCAAATAAGTATATACATATATATAAATACACACACACATTTATTTTAAATAGTTAGCAGAAAATAATTTCTGTATATAAGATTTTGAAAATAGAAATTTTTTATGTTGTAAAGTTTATATGAAGATTTTGAATTTTTAAAATCCATATGGATTATTTTTATAAGTATATATATGTGTGTGTGTGTGTTTTCAGGAATAAAAATAAGAACAAACATACGTACACGTTTTTAAAAATCAACTAGTTTATTTTTAAATAATGTACAATAGTAATTAACTTGGTTAATAAACTTATTTAATTATTTTAGGTTACTAAAGATTTTTAAAGGAAAAATTAGTTTAAAATTTAATTATTTGCTTAAAATAAAATCGCTAGTTAAAATTAAAGTTTATTATCTTAAATCAAATTTATTAAATGGTAATTAATTGTCGATTGATTCAAAATATTAATGAAATCATCTAATGTTATACAAGGTCTAAATCGAGAAACAAGTCGGGATGGAAATGGAGTGGAATAGACCGCAAATTAAAAACAATGGTGAGTTAATCTCACTCTTCTGGATGACTATTTAAATTTAAATAGTTAAATTTAAATAATTGGTTGAATGGTTGAATTGATTTGATGTGCTATGTTATAGTATATAATATATCTTGGAATGATTGATTTCCCGCATTATATAGAGGATGAGACCCTATGCACCGCATAATAGCAGATGGTATTTTATTTAAAACCCATATACCGCGATATTACACCTCGAAGTGGAATTGGTATTGTGCTAACATTTGTGGGAAAACAGGTTGGAGGGCTCCAACTGGATTCCTCAAAATTATCTAGATTATTTAATATTCTGTGTTATGAATATTTAATATTCTGTGATGAATTATATTGATAATTGGAATATTGAATGTTATAGTTTGCTTGAATATATTTCGGTACACCGAGTTATCAAAATATATAGAATTGGATTTTTGAAAGAAAATAAAAGGGTGAATTTTTAAGTAAAATAATCATTGAGAATTTGAATAAATTTAAGAATGAACTGGATAAGAATAAAAGTGATTTAAAATTCTAATAAATAATTCCGAATATGGAAAAGGGGATTTTTAATAAACAGAAAATAATGAATTGTAAAACTTAAGCGATATTATTTAAAGGAATAAAGAATTTACTTTAAAATTTTAAGGTTTGAACTTATTTAAAAGGATAAGAAGGAATTTGGGAAATCTGAAATTGGTATTTCCAGTTAAAAAGGGATTTTTAAATCATAATAAAGAAATGAAATTTAAAGTTAACGGATTTTGAAACAAATGGAGTAAAGTAAGGAAAGTTATTTAAAGTGAAGTAAATTGGAAATCAATTCAGAAATTGATTTAAGAGTGTAAAACCGGGATTTTTAGAGGAGAAGTGAGACTTGAAATTTATAAAGTGGGTTTATAAAGGTGAAGTAATATATTAGTGAATATTTGAAGAATAAATTCACGATGGGAATATACTAAAGAAATGGGAAAGTTTGTTTAAAAATAAATAGAGATTTACTTTTAAAGAATGTGAAGAGAAGTATAATTCCTTGGACAGCCAAGTACGTTTTCAACGTAAATTTTTAAATATAAATTAAAAAGTTTTAATGTTGTTATAAAAAACATGTTTTGGAAAATTTATTATTTCTAAATGTTTAAATTCTAAAATAAATATTTTTCAAATCAATTATCGTAGTAATTATTTAAAATGTGACTTGGTATTTTCTTTTTAAAAAAAAGAGAAAATCTAGTTTTATATTTTATAAAGTAACGTTATTTTCAAATATTCAGATAATATGTATTTTTAATAAAGTACTGAAGTAGTTTTTGACTTAAATGTTTTAAAGTATATTTCAAAATAAAGCGTTTTAAATTATTTTAAAAATCTAGAGTTTTTGTGCTTGGTGCTTTCAGTGGAAATAAATAGATGGGAATTTATTTCATGAGAAAGTGCGGTTTGAAAACTGTTTTCAAAAAAAGGATTGAAAATGGAAATATACCTTGCGAAGATATTTTGAGATTAATAAATAATATGGAGAAATTATTTATGGTTTATGGTTGTTGTGAATGTTAATTGATAGTTAAATCACCGACTATCAATATTGGCCAATGCGCTGATCGTTTCGAAGAGACCGGTATCGGGATTTATTTCTCGAAAATCACTTCGATCCGGTTTATACGTTTTCGCGAGGAAGACGAGTTTGGATTCGAAGATGGAGCAGTGAAGTGTAAGGGCTAGTTGCTGCTAATTCTAAGGATGGTTCCAAAATGGATGTAGTAGGAGTAGTGCCTTCGGTTCCGTTCGAACCCGGGACGGACTTGTATGGATGAATGCTTTCAGAACATCGTCAGGTGGACGATGAGCATTCTAAGTGAAACGTTCTAAAAAGGTAACACTTAGCCTCAAGCCTCATCAACCGGGAATGACTGAAAATCAGGGGTTATGCAGCAAGGCTAGGTGGGTAGCGCCCATTAGGGTGAAGTCATCCCTGTCTAGGTCCCTTTCTATTCAGCTTAGTGGTGCGGTTGCTGATCCCAACCATGGGGTGATCTTACTCGAGATTATCCAGTAAGGGGCAGTCTCGGTCTTGTATTGTAGGGGGTCGGGAGTGATTCTCGGTATGATGATCTAGACCAGGTACCGTGACAGGTGGTACCCCAGTTCCTAGTCATTAGTTGGAAATTCATTCTCCCTAGCGCCCCCGTACGGTTTTGATTGTGCCCAACTATTGCTGAAACGTAAGATGCAAGCATTTTAGCTAGATTCTATTTTACTTTCTATAGACACTATTATAATATCAGACGGATTTGGTAAAAAGTGTTTTGGCTATCGTAAGGTAAAAACCCAACATGTTTATTTGTGGCGTGGTCTTACGAGATGCTTTTGATTTCAAAGGGTTTTGAAACTTTAGTAATCAATTTGAGTGTGGTTTTCTCACGCTGGTATTCCAGACTGACTCGGGTGTTATTCAACTATAATGTTTGGGTCAGACCGAGTATTATAGATTACAGGAAAGGATGTTGTGGAGCTCAGAAGACGAGCTGGATGGCGATACGTACTTCCGTATTTGTGTTACATATTCCGCTGTGTATTCAGATTGTGAGAACAGATTATGATTACTGTCCAGTTGTTGTTATGTATACTCTGATGTATGTATAAACAGATATAGTATTTGTTTTTGGTGTAAAGATCTGTAATTATCTATTATATTTTATTTCGCTGCGATGGTTAGATTCTGATGTTGTTTCCAATTTTTTTCTTCTACCTCTTCTTCATTAACCCAAATGGTTCGTATTTTGTTCATCTTGAGTTGATTGATGTAGAATAGTGTTGACTCAAGGGATAGGATTTGCGGGTTGTTACAATTCAAGCACGAATGAAAGTAATTCTGCAATTAAATCTACTACACATGCTAAGTTTTGCCTTAAACCAGAGCTTTGATACCAACTCTAACGTTCCGAGATTTTCAGCCATTCGCATCCGCACATGCCGGACTTGAATTGCTCAAAATATCAGATTGTTAATTTAAATTTGACAAAACTCAGCATATACAACAAAAAAAACAATCACAGAATCACAGACACAGAGTAATATAATAATAATGCAGCGGAATAGATAAACAGTAATTCATGAAGCTACTGTATAAATATCAGAGTTAGAAAAAAATACAACAGAATATCTCAAATACAGACTGATGACATCTCTGAACAAAATAACTGAAAAGGTTGAAAGCTTAATCGATAGTTGGTTTTCCATGCGGAGCTCCAAACTCCAAAGGCGGGTCTCGAATGCTGTATCACTCGGTCTGACCCGAGCGTAAAGCAAAACACAAAACACTCGAGTCGGGATTAACATTCTTATATCAATAAATCCAACTTAAGTGCAATATCCACTGAAATAAAATTAACTTAGAGGATGTTTGGGATAACCATCCTCTAGGGATCCGTGGAACTATCTACAATGTAAAAATATACGCTATTAACAACTAAACGTCATTATAACACCGTGGTCATTTTAAAATAATTTATACTTCAAAACCAAAATATCATTTCCATTTCAAATATATCTATTCCAAAATATAACACTTTCAAAGTTACAACCCTTTCGAAACAAAAAAACTTTGAAATCATAATTATGTGGAAAACCATAACTTTGAAATCATAACTTCCACCACTTAAATAATAATAGTATATAAAATAAAATAGTTTATAAAATAAAATAGTTTATATTAAAATAATTAGTATACTAAAATAGTTTATATTAAAAATAGCTTTATACTAAAATAGAGTGTGTGTGTGTGTGTTATTAAATAATTTATAAAGTACAATATTTATAATTCCAAATTTCACAAATCGATCCAAATCAACAGAATTCCAAATTCAAATTTAATTCGATCTCAATTTATCAATTTCAATTCAGTTTCTAAATAAAAAAATTTAAATTATATCAATTTCAAATACAGATTTGAATCACAAAATAAACCATTTAAGTTTCAATATAATTCAAAGCTTTAAATATTCAACATTTTCAAAATTAAATTTTACAGTTTCATAGAGATCTTGATTTAACTTCATTATTATTTAGTCTTGAAATATTCACATAATTATTTAAATAACCTTAAATTGCATTTTACTAAATATTCCCTTTAATTTATTTAAAGGTGAAATATTAATCAAATTACTTAAATCAAAATTAGGTTATAAAATCATGTCTTTAATTTTCAACTTTCAATAGGTTCAAATCAATTTAATTAAATAATATTCTTAATTAAATACAATAAATTCAACTTAATCTTTCCAACCTTAACTTATAGAAATCATTTAAAAATCTATTTTAAAATAAAAAATTTAATAAATACTTAAACATATTGTATTTTACTTAAACCAAACTTTACTGAAATTCAAAGCTTATTATAAATCTATTTTATCTTGAAACTTATTCATATACATAATATTTTCAAATTTAAATAAAACCATATATATTTCCTTTCAAAACCATAGAAATCATTTTCACAATATTTATATATAGACCAACGGTGTCTGTATAAAATTTTCTATCCTATGGTCAAGTGATACAGATATTTATCATTTCAATCCGAAATTTAAATATATACGGGTATATATCATTTCAACCCGCAATCCCAAATTCAATTCAATGAAAATCGCTTGGGTTTATCATTTCAACTCATAACGATTTTCTCCTATTCTACGGATAGTTCAGGTATGTATCATTTCAACCCATAGGGAATTCTATACTAACAGGGAACTTGCAGAGTGATAACAGATATAATAATAATAACAATAACAAGCATATGTCATCAATAACAATATAATATAAACAACAGGATATGGTGTCATATCCCACAGGTGAACAGTTATAGATAATAGCATATATAACAATTTAAATAACTACAGCAGCATATTTCAATTGTCGTTTCAATTGAAATCAAATTTAATAAATACAAGAACGTTAATCGTGAGTGATTGCTCGCCTTTAGAGGCTAGAGAGATTTGTTACTGAAATGGGTTACGAATCCAAGCACGAATTTCAAAGCAAAAGCAGGATTGGCACGATTTCGACGAACAAAGCTGATAGATAAAGAATCGACGAGACAATTAGAATCAGTTTGATAGGACCAGAAGATATATATTTATTATTTTCTTAAAATCAATACCTTTAATTTAAGAGAAATATTAAAATGAAATAAGTATATGTATGTAAATAAAATCATTGTTTTAAATTTAGACACATATATTAAAAATATAGTCTTATATATTCACTAATATATATATATATATATAACTTATACATTAAAATCCAAATCTATAAATATTCCAAGATCATTGTTAAATTTAACACATACTTTTAATATATATATATATATATATATATATATATAATATATGATATTAACAGCACATGAAATTATTTAAAACTGATATATTATATATTATACTAATATACTATTATTCCATAAACTGACTCTGCATCAACCCAGATGCATAAACCCAATTCATGAATAAATAAACTAATATACATTTATACTCATCAAAACAATAGACTCAATATATATGTATAAACTGGTATATAACAACACTGTGTCATATGGACTAGAATATGCAGACCCAATATTAGATAATTTAAATATATATACAAAAAAAATTGTATGCGTGCTACCAGAACAACATTAAAACTGTTATATTACCTGTATACTATTATATATATATACTATTTCAAAAATCACTTTTCTCCTTTCAAAACACATTTTTATAAAATCGAAAATCAGTATCATCTATATAAAATTATATATAAGTCATGCAAACAAATATACTTATATAATATAATATAATATAATATAATATAATATAATATAATATAAAATGGTACCCTTGTAGCAAATAAAAATATATGCAAACTATCAATAGTAAAAATAAAACATATTATATATACATTTCAAACTATCAACAGTGTGTAAATGACTTATATAAAGAAATCTTCATTATGTAATACAGGCGGAACAAATAGGTATAAATATATATACCAATACATTAATGTAACTTCATATAGAAATTAAACAACAACAGGTTATAAAATTTATAAATATACATATGTATATATCTTATATAGTGCAACCCATTAAGCATATAAAAAAAATTATTTTATAAAATCAATATGTATGACATATATAAGAACCCAAATAGATGCCTGGATAAAACATGTAGTTAATATATATATATATATATATATATATATATATATGTTTCCTTTAATATAGCCTACTGTAACCAATATCTTATTATATAAACATCAATATATATATATATAAATATATGTTGTCAAAATATATATAATACAACATACGAAAATACATATACTAACATATATAAAAACAAAATAGAACTTCATAGAAAATATATAAACTTATATATATGTAAAACGTATATACACATATTTATACCTGTAAGAGGAAAAAGAAAAAAATAGAGCTCGGCTAACATGGGTGGATGGGTTGAATAGCAGGGGGTATGCGAAGGTTGCGGGTGAGCCGTGTGTGACTAACGTGTGGAGGGGAGAGGCACGGGTGGAGGCTCGGTTCTCGGTGACGGTTGTGCTTGTGGTAAGAGCTTGAGGCCGAGATGGGTTCTGGGTAGGTTCGGTCAGAGCTTTGGGGGATGGTGTCAGGGAAGGGAAGGAATGGAAGGCCAAGGCAGTGTGTGTGGTGGAGCGGTGGATGCGGGTTGTTGCCGCACTCGGCTAGGAGGAGGTTTGGTCATTGGTTCGGTGGTGTTTGAACGGCAGCAGAGGGGAGGTTGGGACGAGCTGCTTGGTGGAGGAAGGATGCGAGGGGAGTGGGGTTTCGAAGGGCACGGCGGAGATTAACGATGTGGGCAAACTGAGATGCTAGTTTATCTCGAGCAAGATTTGAAGGCTTAGATATTATTAAGTTTTGATGAAGCAGAATGACATTCGGCCATAAACCAAATATATAAGAGTCGGAAGTGAAAAGAAAACCTAGGAGAGAGGAGAAGAATAGGCACAGTAAACGTTGCATATAAATGAACAGTATAGCAAATGAAAAGCTAGAACGAATATATATATAAAGTAACAAAAGTAATAGCAACTATCACGCTTTGATTCAAGTGAGAACTTAAGGCAATTAATATTTGTGTGTGCAGCACATTTCAATATTTCAAACTGAAGGAAAGTTAACGGTCACAATTAGAAGTGTCGTTACAACGAACAGTTTATTGCTTCCGTCGCGTACCGGATCTCAAAATACAGAAATAAATATACCGTAGAGATCAGCACGACGAGACGATCAAAACGGTATACAAATATTAGTGATACGATTGAATTATAAAAATTCAAATTTCCGCTAGTGGAAAATGCAGCTAAAACGTAGAAAATAAGATCGATGGAGCTATAGAAGTATGAATTTGATGAAATGAAATTTGGCATCTCACTCGGAAAATGATTTACAAATTTTCTGTATAAAAATATTCAGGTTTGGAAATTATTTTATGATCATCAATTATTAACTGATTTAAATTGAAATAAAATTACACAATAAAAATAAACTTCCATATTTTTCTGATAAAATTTTACTATTTGCTATGTTTTAATAGACGTATTTTAAATATTAAATTTTTATTTTAAAATATTATTATTTAAAATTTCACCACAGTTCAATTAAATACATAAATAAAACCTTTAAAATTTACGGTTTGTTACAAAAAATGTCGCAACCCCTAAGAATGGATCGCACCCGACAAAACTCGGCCCACGGAAGCTCCTCGACATGAGAAATGCAATGGAGCGAACCTCGACGTCCAACTCCGCCTCTATCATCGACAATCTTAAACCCTAGCTCCGTTGTCCCATGTCGATCGCTGCCAAACATCGCCTTACCCATCGAAGCCTATACCAAATCGGAGAACTAGCAAAAACTAACTCAGCGAATCTACTTTCATATTTTTTCGTTAAGCATTGGATTAGATTTTGAATTTTGTTTTAAGAGGCCATAACTTTTGTTTGCTGCCAAAAGAAAAAAAAAAGAGAAAGGAAGAGAGAAGCATGAAAGAAAAAGTGAAAATGGAAAAGAATCAAAACAAAGAAAAGTGCATGAATGGATGTGTATACTTATAACCAAATACAACCACATTACTCCCAATCCAAGTAAAACTAAATTTAGACTCAAAAGCAACCACCCTATCAAAGCAAATCACCATTTTGACTAGTTGAATAATTTGAATTTTTTGGTTTGATTTTAAAAAATTTGAAAAAAAAAAGGTTTTTGTGGTATTCCGCCATATAATATTATATTCGCGTACAGACTACAAACAACAAAAATAAAATTACGATCGTGCATCAAAATGTGACATGAACACAAATCAAAAAAATACGTATGTTATTTCATTCTATGAAGTGCCAAAAATTCCAACGTTTGTCGTAAATACGTCAAACGATAATTTAAATATTTTTCAAATTAAAAATTAAGGAAAATTCTAATAAATTTAGTTAACAATATTATAATAAAAATCAAATCGTTTTATTAACAATTAGTTTTCTTATTATTTATTCGAACAATTTATTATTGTAAATAAATTTACAAAATTAATTCACCATTATTATTTATTTATCAAAAGGAGTTAAATAAAGTTATTAAACTTTAAAACCCAATTATTTAAATATTTAAAATTAATTAAATATTCAAAATTAAAATGATAAAATTATGGAATGTTGCAGTACACACACACATATATATTACAATTGGGGGAAAACCTATTCCGTTACTATGTGACCCTGTTTCATTATATTTTGTTGTTTTTTGAATAGTATTACTCTTGCTAAACTTTACGTTTGATCCTTTGTTTATTATTATTTTCATACATAAACTCTGAGGTACTCAGTTGAGTAGATCAAGCGTTTTGGATTTAGGTGATTCTGGAGATGATACAAAATTTAGACATGTAGAATACAATTGCTGTTGTGTAACGACGATCGAACCGTTCTCTCCATCTTTAACATGTGGCATGCGTATATGAGTTGACACAAATTTATTGTAGCAAAAGAAAACCCCAATGTTACATGTCTACCAACCCACATTTCTATCAAATTTTAGCGTTGTTCATAATTTGGTGATACACCACCTCTCTATCAAATTTTAGTGATGTCGGACTATTTCAATTCCAAACCGTTGTTCATATTTCCACATGCGAGACAACCCTAATAATCTCCCCTTTGACTCGCATCCTCATGGAGTACTTTGAGAGTATTGTTTTGTCAACATGGCTCAGTTTGCAACCTTCGGCTCTGATATCACTTGTTGTATAACGACGTTCGAACAAAGTTATCCATCTCCAACACATGTCGTACACGTATGAATTGACACACGTTAATTTTTTTTATTTTTTTTATTTTTTTGAAAACCCAAGAGAACCCGGCGGGCCGGTAAACTTCTGAAGAGGGTATAGTAAAGTCGTCCGCTGATCCAAGCCCCCATACTCCCGGATAAATTTATATAGGATAGGAAAGCGCATGGTAGGAATCGAACCTGCGTCTTTTTATCAAAACCCAAGCCTCCTTTCCACTGCGCCGTACCCGCAGACTAGGCACACATTTATTGTAACAAAGGTAATCTCCAATGTTAGATGCCCACCAACATATTTATACACCACATCTCAATTAAATTTTAGTGATGAGACACTATTCCAATTTCAAACTGGCACTCATATTTCTACATGCGAGACAACTCTAACAATTAATCTATGATATTTATTAGTTCTTATTTGCATCGTTTACTTTTTTTAAAGGATTTATAACTGATTGGTGATATGATACATTGGTCAAATATGGTGGCATTATCATATATCGATCATACTGATTAGTATATATACTCTTTATCATATTTTATTCTATGATTGTTCATGATGGGATAAAAAAAGATTTGAACTACTATTTAGCAATGAGAACATACTTTGTTGTTCTATTTTGAAAACCGAAAAATAACACTTATTTTGATGCATAAAAACAACGTCTGAACATACGGTTGTAATATTTCATTGTTAGCTTCATGTATAAGAATGAGGTAATCTTAATTTGGTTCATATGTTATATACTGCCCTACTTGTGACCACAAAAGAGTTATTAAACAAACGGATTTCATTGTCGTTCCTGATGAAATTATATTTGTAGCTTTCAAAATGTCGTCGGAGCTATAAATGAATACATATTTCTACTAAAGTTAGAAAAGAAAGAGTGACGTCGTTTGTAGGTTGAAAAAAAAATATCTCATGCATTATATTCTCGTTGTTAATATTGAATTAATTTTTAAGCTCATGATGGTTGTTGTTAATACTGGATTGACCTTTAACCTCACGATGGCTGGTTTGGAAGGTATCATCCATGATAGTACACTATTAACTCGTGCTATTGAAGAAGACAACCTTTTCTCGTCCTCGTCCTAATAAATAAATATTAGTGAATCCAAGTTGCAAAGTTAGAAATGATTATATACAACCTTATCAATATGAATGCTACCACATTCCGCATTTCTAACAAACTTAGAATGTTATAAATTTTATGAAGAAATCTTCGTCTTTTACCACTCAAATTTGTGTATAGCTGTAAAATGGGCATTTGAAATTTGAGAAAAGAAATTCAATACTATACGAGATATGCCAACCAGGCATATTTTGTGATTGTGAGTTTGTGACATGAGTTATTCATTATTTTACAAGAAAGTTCAAGAATGAAGATCCCAAATATAATGAATATCAATGCAAATCTTAATCTTAGCTTATTTGTGCTTTACTCCTCGTAACTCTTCCTTAGCCACGCTTAGGAGGAGTATAGTAGAGAAAGTACAACTATTGGTAACATAGCAAAAATACATTTCACGTCATCATCAATCATGTTGTTGGTTGACATAATTAGTTAACAATTACATTGCGGTACTAGTTAAACAAATGATAATAGATGATGGTAACGCATGAGATTAAAATCTCTTTGGTTATTGTTTAACGATGTTTGCCTATTTAATTGAGTCGTTGTATTTTAATTTGACAGTTATACTTCAATTTATAGTTATTGTTGTATTTTGCAATCATTCTCATTGATATACTAGCAATATCAATTTCATAGTTAGAATTATTAATCGTTGAAATTAACTTACCATCGACCGTGATTCTTGTTTGAAGGCGTTAAGGTGGAAGAAATATTGTTGAGATTTCCAAATCAAAACATTAAGGTATCGAAGCTAAAGAGGCATTATTGAATAAATATATCAATTTTGGACATCATGATTCTCAGTGTATACAAATAAGAAGCCATGAAGTTGAGACGGTAGTAGTTGCAACTTTAGCTATAAAATCTTCCTTCTTGTACTATAAAGGATACTAACTAAAATTTGTATATAAAATTCAAATAAAATTTTGCTTCTAACATTGTTTGGATGAATTTTTTCTTGATTGCGATTGTAATTGAATTCGGAATCACATAATCAAATGTAATTAAAATGATTTAATTTGAATTCCAATATTTTCATGATATTTGAAAAAATATGGCTGAGTAACACGTAAAGGCAGGCTGAATTTTGATCGTGTGTATTGCATCTGATCCAACTCATCAATAAGATTGTTCCAATGTTCAAAATGATGTAAGACCTTACATTCGAGTTAAGCTCGTGAAGTCGGTTTCAGAATTAAGTATTTTGTTTTTGTCAGGTTATAAACTAAACTAAACTAACATATTTTAATACAAAAATTACTTAAACAATATTGCCATTATTTGTAAAGTATTAATTACAAATTTTACTTCGCAAATTATCAATTATTATTTACTAATTATATTGACTATACATTATTAGTTATTACATACTAAATTTAAATTATCAATTGTTAAATATAAGTTATAAGTTATACTACATATATATTTAATTATTGATCATTATTTGTCAAATTTACCTATTTTTAATAATTGATTATTAAATATTTAAATTAATTATTAACGAATGCTTATTTAATTTAAAGTGTTAATATCAATTATTAAACTATTATAACATTAAAATTTTAATTTTATGTTAGATATCAAATATTTGTAAATTATCAAGTTATTAATATATTAATTAGTAATTAAAAAAACATTTCTTTTAATTCATTATTTATATAATTATTTCAAATAATTATCTCCACGTAAATTAATAAACAAACAATAAAAACTTGCATTTGAACTTGACTGTATCGCTTAAAATACTAAAAAAAAGCAAATTCAATGAACCACCACTCACTAAACCACTTTTTGCTAAACTTTTATATCGACACATTCTTAATTAGACGCATCAATGGATACTTTTGGATACCATCATATCCTTATTCGGATCTCAAAACATTTTCGATCGCATTCGCGGATATAGATGAATATCAAATATTTAATTTATTTGTTGATGATTGATAAATCTGAACACAAAAAGAAAATTTAGTTTAACATTAAAAGTTTTTGATCCCACTCATTATAAGAGTTTGAAAAATAATCAAATATGATGATAATATATAGTTATGAATAGTTAGCATGCATTAAATGCATATTATATAAACTTAAGTTAATAAAACAATAAGATATATCATTTATTGTCCGAACAAATAATTTTCAGATTTGGATACATTCAAATCCACGTCCATATCCATTTTTCGAACATCGAATATTTATCTGTTTTTCAAACACGGATGCAAACGTTTTTTGGATTTTTCGAGTATCCATCGAAAGAATTACTTTTAATTTACTCTCTAGGAAATTATTAATTGTGCCGAATAGCAACAGAATTTGTTCTGTATTTGTACATATAACAATCATGGTCTGTTTTGAATAGCAAATGTGATAGTAACAAATATACTAAAGTTAAAATTGTTTTTTCCCCCTATTTTTTTTTTACAACATATAAATTTTAGTGTAAGAGCTTGTGTAGTTATCAGCATATTCAGAGAACAAAGGACAGAGGCTGTGAATAAGAAACCTTCCGGAGAAAAAAAAATTCTGCAAATACTGGAACCCATCTTTGATTATCGCCTGAAGCTAAATATGATGATAACTGACCCAAGACAGCACCTGATCAATTGACCAAAATACCACTTTGCTAGCCAGCACAAGACAATAGAAAGATAATTCTGTCAAAAATATCAAAATAAAAATCACTTATCATCATCCACGTAATATAAAAGTAATGGTCGAGAACCACTGTCCCAATGGTTATTATGTCTCGGCTTTGATCCACGAGATCACAGGTTCGAATCTTGGTATAATTCGAATAAATGAACGAATGTTAACACTTAGTGTGTTATATATACTACTACTATCATCTAATACCACTTAATTAAGTCCCAATTTCAAAAAAGTACTGTGTATGAGAATGATAAAATTATTCTGCAATATCAGATTCCTATATCTTGGTTAACTTAAATGTATTTGTCCACAGATGCTGATGCTATGAGTGGTTGCAACCAACTGATAAATCCTTTAGGTAAAGATTCCAAGCAAACTTTTGTTTAACAAAAAAAATTTAACATTTATTTGTTGTCAGTTGACTGTTTCAAAATTAGACTCCACGCCAATTTAATTTTATTTTATGAATAAACTCGCACCATGCATCAACTAGCACAACTGTGCACCACATAAAAGCTAAGATATTTTAGAGGTATTAGAAAACATGTACATAGTATGAACAAAACAGCATAAGTTCAACTGAAGGATAAATGCACGTTTCTATACCTAAACACTCAGTGTTCATTTAACAATCAGGCAAAATATCTTCTTTTTCTAGATGTACATAAAAACATGAGAACATAAAAATGTAATAGAGATGTTGCGCCTTCCCAAAATATAAATTATTGAAATTAATAAATAAATGATTATTAAAAGATGACTTACCTAGCAAAAAGATGGTGTTTATTCATTCTCCTTGTCAGCATGTCTGCGCTTAGGCCTTCTCTGTTGCTTGCTTGCATGTGAAGTCCTTCTCTGTTTCCTTTTATTTGTACTGCATTCATAATTGCATACTTTAGTTGGCTACACAGTACATAACAAAGGAGATCAAGGAAATCCAGAATAATGTAGAGAACAAAACTATAAATACCATGACTGTGTGAGATTGCGAGGTAATGCAAGTATATTATTACTTAATTGTTTTGATTATTATTTTTCCTTCTTAAAGTGATCATAGTTATGTACAACCAATTACCTATCATGATCAAATGTATTAAAAGGCATAGGTGATTGCAGCATAGAAATTAAATAAATCATAAAAAACACTCATGACCGAAGAAAAAAAATGATTTGGATTTGTTTCCAGAGTTAAACGAAACAAGAGGAAAATGACAACAGTACATATACAGCATTTACCAGGCATGAACAACAGAGCATCTTATGAATTTAGAGTCGCTTTTGGGTAAATATTTGGGAAATGAGCAAGAAATTATAATTATTCTGGACATAATGAACAAGATAACTCAGAATGCTAGATGAAAGTTTCATGTCATAGTTGGTGCAATAAAAAAGACTAGGATAGATTACCTAAAGCGCTATCAAAGTAAACAAAAACAAAAAAAAGAGAGTTGTGTGTGTGTGTGTGGGGGGGGGGGGGGGGGGCGGTGTTGGGGAGGAGAAAGTAACAAGAAGAAAAAGTCTAACAACTACTTTCCAACACTTTGGGCAAAAGCACTTTCAACCTTATGAAATCCAGAATATAAACTATACCTCACATATTCTAATGGGACATTTACAGAATTATTAAATACAGGTACAGTATACCAGAATTGTATTATTATTATGACTTGTGATGGACTTGTGTATATTTATATGAGACAAATAGTAATGTGGAAAAAGATAAGCTCACGGAAAAAGAATAAAACTGTGGTGAAGCATGCAGTCCTATCCGAGCCCATATATGCTAATTTGGACAGAATATGAACTGATGTTTTTGCAAATGGAAACACCCAGTTCTTTCTACCCAGAGACCGCGGCTTAGTTTCAGTTACAGTATAACCAGATATTTTGCACAGAACACCCAGTTAGTTTGTAGAGTGACAGCCATTATACTTGAATTCTGGCTATTTTTTGGAGTTTGACTTTGGAATTAAGGCTTGTGAATCCATGTTTTTTGGTTGATCATGAGTAGCGTATGGGTAGTACAAGCATGATGCACCCATGTTTAAACTTTATGAATTTAACAGGTGTTGCTCATTCTATGCTAGTCTAGTGAGAAGAAAATAAAAGAATCCAAGGGTGAAGTGAGTGATTAAGGCATGTTGAATTACCGGGTGAAAAATATTTTTTAGGAAACCATCAAATATGGAAGGATGTATGCTTTTTAACTTGATCATAAAAAGCATATCCATCCATTCATATTGACTATTTTCTCGAATGATTTTTTTTTTTTTCCCACCTCACTGTCCAAACATCACTTATAGATACTTGATGTATTTTTGGAATTACACTACATACTTGGGTAAACAAATCTAAGGCCTTTGGGTACATAACAAAGTATCTTGCCATCATTACCTATCATCAGTTGCAAAAATCTACTCATAATAGCTAGAGAGAAGTTTGACTTTTCTTTTCTTTGAGAAGTTTTTGCCTCCTTAAGAGAGTAAGATTTGATATCATACTCATAATAACTTGTTTAGGTTCAATAAAGATAAGTAGGTTAATAATAGGTGGAGTATTCGACCAAATTGGAAATGAACTAATTATGCGGTGTAGAAATTTTGATCTATTTGATTTGGCTTAAATGAAGATAGTGTTAGAGGATATGTGAAGGTGGAATCAGCACTTAATGGATTATATGATGGGCAAAATGACAATTTATATAAAAATGCACATATATGGGCCTCAGCAAATACATCACAAGGGCAGTTGAATTAATTATTTATTTTTCACATTAAGAAATCGTCCCTAACCTGCGCAACTTTGAAAAGATCAATGTAGCCAATATCTGTTTATAAGTTTGCAGTATGTTTTTGGTCCCAATAAAGGATTATATGATATGAAACAAGCACAAAACTTCAAAATACAAAATACTGAAAAGCTCAAGACAACTTACAAGAAAATTGACTGAAAGAATCTATACAGAAAAACCACTGGGAATGCTAAAAGAACATAAGCCTGCAATGAGAAAATTATGCGAACTAAGATTGTTATATGTTTGCAACCAACAATAGACGTGAAATCACAATTCAGGGAAAATTCAGCAAGTACTAGTGGTAAGGGCAGAACAATGTATGCATACCATAACTGATGCCAGCTCCATTGTAGCATATGCCTTTGTTAACTCATGCTTCCTTAGATGGTTGTATATGTTATTTTTTACCTACATTAAAATTGAAGTGAATTTCTTGTATTGATGAACTGAAACATGTTGGTGTGGGATTCCAACTAGAGACCACTCAAATCGAAACCCCACAGCACAGCGGAAGACGGGATCGTGATAAGAAGTGTAAAAACAACCAATCAATGACTCAATTCCGATCTCAACCAATCCAAAAGCAATCACAATCTCAAACAAGCAATATAGAAATCAAAACAATAACGAAAAATAAATCACACAGAGATTTATAGTGGTTCCACTAACGTTGTGTTAGTGCACATCCACTTTAAGAGGGAGCTTTTATTAATATTGATGAGAAGAGTACAAGAGATTATATACAATGATCAAAATTCTATTTAGAAACGATTTGTGGAGAAGAGAATTGAAAAAAAATAGATTTTAATAAACCCTAATTTTGTGGAGGCTAATCCCTTGCAGTTGTTTGCACACATCCAGATCTGAAAACTGAGGCTAGCTTATATAGGAGAATAGAAACTCTAGGCTATGTTCTGAAATTGCCTCTGTAGATATCACAAATTTTCACTCAAGTCCGTGCGTAGAAAAACAGACAGCAGTCGTTTCAGACGTCTGACCAAAAGGTCAGACGTCTGGTTTAACTCACTGGAGCGACTTTGCTTGACAGAATGCTCTGGAAGCATTTCTGTCCCAAATCAGACGTCTGAATCTTTTGGTCAGACGTCTGAAAGAAGGCTCTGCCCCAACTCAGCCCACTTCGTCTTTTCTCTTATAACTTCCACCTCCGAACTTCGATTTGCGAACCGTTTTCTCCGTTACGAAGCTACTTCCGACCTCTATAAATCCTCATATAGTGTCGTCAAAATTTAACATTACACCTCGACACTATATCTATCTTCAATTCCAATGGTACCATACCATCAACTACAATCGATAGTGCCAATTATCACCTCTTCTACCTTCAACCAAACATGAATGCTTTCCCAATGAGCTCCGGCAAAGCCATCGCCCATTGTACTCCACCAACGAGCTCAGACAAAGCGCACATTAGTGAGAGTAAGAACCACTCCGTCAAACATCCGAATTTGCACGGAACCAATGCCTTTCGACTTACAAATAGCAAAATTTCCCATAACGATTGAATTTCTTTCTTTGTCGATGTAAGAAGAAAAACAATTTCTATTTGGCGACAAGTGGAATGACGACAATGATTTTGAAATATGGCAATGGAAGATGAAAGCGGTTTTAAGGAGGAATCAGGTGCATCGGGTAGTGTTTGACACACATTTATTGCCAGCGGACATCTCAGATGTTGAGAGCGTGGAGATGGAAGAGTGGGCATTCACTACACTTCAACTTGCTATGGGAGATAATGTTATCTCTGAAATTAGTGGTGACACAACCGCTAAGGGTATTTGAGACAAGTTGGAGGAATTGTATATAAAGAAGTCAGTGACAAATCGTTTGATCTTATTGCGAACGTTCTTCACCTATAAAATGAAGGCAGGTACTTCGCTGAAGGCGCACTTAAACATTTTTGATGATTTGCTAATGAAGATGAAGGCGGTACATTTGAAGATCGAGGAAGAGCAAAATGTTATGATATTGTTGTGTTCGTTGCCAGATCGCTAGACAGGTTTCTCAAATAGTTTGATCTATAGCCGGGATACATTGACTCTTAATGATGTCAAGATGGGTCTTCTTAGCGAGAAGTTGCGGGATCAAATGGAGTTAGGTATTAGCTCAGGCAAGTGTTATTCTTGGAGAAGCAAGAAGGATATTGGACATGAAGGAATATAGCGCACATTAGTGAGAGTACGAACCACTCCGTCAAACATCCGAATTTGCACGGAACCAATGCCTTTCGACTTACAAATAGCACCATTTCCCATAACAATTGAATTTCTTTCTTTGTCGATGTAAGAATAAAAACAATTTCTATTTGGCGTCATATGATAAGACGCCTCAGAATCGAGCACCCAATCGCTACTCAAAATATCTGATGCTACCGCCGATAAAACATCTACATCTCCCCCACCAACTGCACTCTCCACCGCTACTGATGAAGATGCTACTTTCTTTTTTGCCTTCTTGTCCGGACACTCATTCTTCCAATGATCGGGCTTCCTACAAATATAACGCTTGCATTTTCTTTTCTTCGACTTTCCTCTCCAACCGGGGTTCCTTGATTTAGAACGCCCCCGGTTCTCCTTCTTCACATACCTCTCATTCTCCACAAATAAATCATGACTACTACTAGCACCACTACTTCCATCACCTAACTTCATTTGATCCGGCAACTTCTCGCTAAGAAGACCCATCTTGACATCATCAAGAGTCAATATATCCCGGCTATAGATCAAACTATTTGAAAAACCTGTCTAGCGATCTGACAACGAACACAACAATATCATAACATTTTGCTCTTCCTCAATCTTCAAATCTACCGCCTTCATCTTCATTAGCAAATCATCAAAAATGTTTAAGTACGCCTTCAGCGAAGTACCTTCCTTCATTTTATAGGTGAAGAACGTTCGCAATAAGATCAAACGATTTGTCACTGACTTCTTCATATACAATTCCTCCGACTTGTCTCAAATACCCTTAGCGGTTGTATCACCACTAATTTCAGAGATAACATTATCTCTCATAGCAAGTTGAAGTGTAGTGAATGCCCACTCTTACATCTCCACGCTCTCAACATCTGAGATGTCCGCTGGCAATAAATGTGTGTCAAACACTACCCGATGCACCTGATTCCTCCTTAAAACCGCTTTCATCTTCCATTGCCATATTTCAAAATCATTATCGTCATTCCACTTGTCTATTACCAATTGTGATCCTGAAGCTGCGTACGAGCCACATACATAAGGAGCTACACCACTTGGATTACTCATCGAGGAACTACTAGAGTTACTACTTGATTCAGGCATTTTTACAACCACCTACCAACACCAATGCTCTGATACCAAATGTTGGTGCGGGATTCCAACTAGAGACCACTCAAATTGAAACCCCACAAGCACAGCGGAAGACGGGATCGTGCTAAGAAGTGTAAAAACAACCAATCAATGACTCAATTCCGATCTCAACCAATCCAAAAGCAATCACAATCTCAAACAAGCAATATAGAAATCAAAACAATAACGAAAAATAAATCACACAGAGATTTATAGTAGTTCCACGAACGTTATGTTAGTGTACATCCACTTTAAGAGAGGCTTTTATTAATATTGATGAGAAGAGTACAAGAGATTATATACAATGATCAAAATTCTATTTAGAAATGATTTGCGGAGAAGAGAATTGAAGAAAATTAGGTTTTGATAAACCCTAATTTGGTGGAGGCTAATCTCTTGCAGTTGCTTGCACACATCCTGATCTGAAACCTGATGCTAGCTTATATAGGAGAACAGAAACTCTAGGCAATGTTCCGAAATTGCCCCTGCAGATATCACAAATTTTCATCCAAGTCCGTACGTAGAAAAAAAGACAGAAGTCGTTTCAGACGTCTGACCAGGTCAGACGTCTGGTTTAACTCACTGGAACGACCTTGCTTCAGATCAGACGTCTGACAGAATGCTCTGGAAGCATTTCTGTCCCAAATCAAACGTCTGAATCTTTTGGTCAGACCGTCTGAAACAAGGCTCTGTCCCAACTCAGCCCACTTCGCCTTTTCTCTTATAACTTCCACCACCGAACATCGATTTGCGAATCGTTTTCTCCGTTACGAAGCTACTTCCGACCTCTACAAATCCTCATATGGTGTCGCCAAAATTTAACAAACAGTACTGATACAAAATTCATCCTTGTATTGGTACAGTCAAAATATTAGCATTCTGCACTAAAACCCAGATGAAACCTTAGTGCTAAAAGTTCCAGGACTTCCTTTTATCCCAATAATATTTTTGCAGTGAAACTTCAGGGTGCTTCTCATAATTTTCTGTAATGATTTTAAGACTAAAAATATTACCAAGGTAAAAATATAAATAAGGTTTTTTTTTTTTCCTTCTCCCTTATTAAATCGTAATGAAATTACATTTACGTTCTTTCCGTAGAAAACACAAATTACAGAGTTTTCTTTTCTTCCTTCCCCGTAACATCAAAAGTCTAAGTCATACAATATCCAAATAAATCCTGCATGCATAAACATTGTAAAAAAAATGAAAATCAAACAATTTAGTATGAAGAAGTTAACTTACTAAATTCATATTCTCCATTAGTATGACACATCGGTCTAAGAACAAAATAAATTGAATTGAATTTTTTTTTTTTAACTACGCAATTTGCATTTTGCAATTTTGAATTAATAATTGAGTTTATGTTGCTAATTTGAGTACAATGAGTTTCTTTGTAGTTTTTTTAATAAAAAATATATGGGCAGGAATTTACATGAATAAATTCACAAGAATTTTTTTTTTTTTAAATTTGGTGAACTGATTTTAAGAAGGGGATAAGTAGAAAAATGGGTTGATTTGGATATTGGTTGGTGAAGGGAGGAAAAAAAACAAAAGGGCAATTAGGTCCTTCTAAAATATAAATCACAAGTTAATAATATGTGAATTTTCCCTTCATAATTTGTTTATAACTTCTAATTTTTCCTCTTATAAATCGCTCCCTTAACCATTATGTTTTTCCTTGTAGTGATGCCCTTTCTTTGCACTTTTGAAAAATTGATTATTCTACTATATGGACAAAAGTGCTGCATATAGTCTACTGATTTAACTACGCATATCACAACATCTAAAATTTTCTTTCTATCACTCTGAATTTGTTAAGTGCTGCTTATAGTACTGATTTTACTATGCATATCACAGCATTTAAAATTTTAATTTAATCAAATCTGAATTTGTAAAAGTTGTGAGTCCTCCGTGTTCAAGACCATGTCCCAACGGTAAAACCGCTTAGGTTCTGAGGTTACGAGTTCGAGTCTTGCATAGTGTAATTCAAACCTTGGACATACTTAAACTTGTAATGTATATACTACCTTAAAAAAGGGTACTTCCACATAATACTAATATGTCTTGAGCAAGATACCGTGGATGGGACCATACAGTTCAATATCGTTAATTATGTATATTCAAGAAGCTTAACGTGACAGATATTAACCACTAGGTCCTCATGCCAGAATCAAAACTATTGGTACAACCTATAAAAAGTAAGAAATCAGAAGAAGAAAAAAACAAATATTTAAATAAAACATCATCATCATCATTATTATTAATGTTAGGGCTGTCGCGTATGTTGGAAGGAGAAACAACAGTTTGGAATTGGAATAGTCATGCATCGCTAAATAACTCGAAGAAGTGTATAAATATGGGTTGGTAGACACGTAACATTGAAGATTCATTTTCTTACAACAAAGTGTATGTCAATCCATATGCGTACGCCACGCACTAGAGATGGAGAGCTTGATCCGACAGCCGTTACATGACAATGGTATCAAAGCCGAAGGTTGCGAACTGGACCATGCAGACAAACGGTGCTCTTAAAAATTACTCGAAGGGGTGCGAGTCAAAAGGGACACTGTTAGCGTTGTCTCGCACGTTGTAAGGAGAAACGATGGTTTGAAATTGAAATAGTCATGCATAGCTAAATAACTTAAATATGTGGCGTATAAATATGAATTGGTAGACATGTAACATTGAGGATTCTTTTTGTTACAACAAAGTGTGCATCACCTCATATACATATGAATTGGTAGGCACGTAACATTGGAGTGTGTGTCAACCTATATGTGTACGTCACGTGTTGGAGATGGAAAGCTTGGTCCGACCACCGTTACATAACAAGTAAACATAACACACACATACATATATAGGATGTACCATAGTTTTGAATACACGTGTATGCATGCGCATGCACGCACAGAGGGGATACAAAGGGAATAAAAATAGAGAGGCTATGGACCCCCCCTCCCCACTCCCTTCCTCTGTGCGCGTGCGCGCGTGTATGACATCTCTTTAGCAATGTGGAAAAAGAAACATGTTTTTAAAGCCTTATATAAGAAGAAAAGATTAAACATTTGGAATACCTGGCGGTGGTATGTATTTGTTCTTCTAAGAAGCTTACGGTATACCCGAGCAGCATGTTTTGTGTGCGGCTTTAAAGAGATTTGTAATCTTTCCATATAAGGTTTAGTAACAATATAAAGTTGATCGATGTGCGGCTTTAAATAATTCCAAGCCTCCTGCAGGCATAAAACATCATATGGATGACAATATATTTGCTAAATCTTGCTCACTAGCAATAAGCAATAACTAATAGTATTTCATACCTTATAATATGATAAAGCCATTTCTTGCATTTCATCAAAATGCGGTTTCATTGTGTTCCTAGACATCTTATAAACTTCAATAATTTTGGTAGAGAACTCTTTGATGTAAGGTCCCGTATTGGCTAGAAAATTTTCAAATTGCTGCTTAGCAGTAGGGACCCATTTCTTCAAATAAAAGGCAATGAATATACAGTCACAGAAATGTACACATAGAATATATATTAATATTAAATAATGCAATACAGTTTCTAAAGAAATGCTCAGTAAGTTAGAACTGAAATATAATAGGTGAAGAACATAAAAATAAAAGTAAACCATGTAGCCAAATAAGATATAGTTCTCGCTTTTTTTCAAAAAAGAAGACGCGTCTTACAGTTTTTGCAGAATATATGTGGGGCTCAGACCACTCTTTAACATGCATCATCTTCTCTGATGTCTACAAAAATAATAAGATCCAAATTTTGGCATTCAACAGAAAGGGAAAAGCCAAACTAACAGCTTAAAATATCAAAATATGCATATATGCATTAATAATTTTTAGATTATCACCTTACTTATAAGAGCAATTATTGATGGCTTTGCATGTTCTATCCAAAACGTTACTGCCAGATCCTGCAGAAATGGAATGAAATCAATCACTAAGGGAGGAAAAAAAAAGAGTTGCAATTAAGAAATACGATAGTTCTATAATTTACCTGAACACGACTTGTATGTGTTACGAGCCAAGGTGGAAGCCATGATCCATGAACCTGAATATATGTTATAGCAGCGAATCTTATAACCAATTATCTAGTTATGGCCAGTTTCAGTGTTTTATCTTTTAACCCTAATAATATTATCTTTTATGACAAATGATCTTTCTATTATTAAACAATGATATTTGTGATCCATATTCCATACAACCCAAATGACCTGTGTAGAGTATAGCTGTATTGGCCATCAAATCCAAACATTAAAATATGATGGATGAAATTTCATAAATAAGAGATTGACTCTATTTCCAAATTTATTAGTGGCAGCTAAACTGGTGGTATGTGAGGAATCACATTTAGGTGAGACTAACATATTATGTCATGATAACATGCAAGCATGCAAGTTGTAACTGAAATCTTCAGATATGAGCATATTGAACTCTTTCCCCTAAAGTATGTTAATTGTCAAATGTTAGACAAAACTCAACTGGAAATGTTACATGTTATTACAAAGCACCATCATCCAGTGTTGCACAGCTATTTGTAACATATATAGTCAGAAATGATATTCAAGTTCGTGGAATCACCAAAACAATAACTGAGCATTATACTTCTGAAACATAAATGCATTTCTGTTTTACGCCAACAAAATTTGCTGCAAGTAAAATAAAATCAACGTTATTTCTGCGATAGAGCAGCTTGGCTCCTCAGAAAAATACTAAAGATTTTAACCATAATATGTAGCGTTTAAGAACTATGTGTTTTTTGCAGCAATATCTCAACGCAATAGATGAACATGGTTAAATGAAATACTTATGAAACTAGCAAGGTGTATATGCAGATTATTGCTTTTATCCGTGTAAATTAAAATGAGCAAGTAAACAAGCCGTTGTAATTTATAAAAGGAAAATGCTATTATAAGGTTAGCCTTACAATCCATTTGTGAGGGTGGATGATCTTAACTAGACTTAGATTCATAACTAACTAATATTTTGTTAATTTAATATATAATATTAGAACAGTTATAATGTGCAACTTGACTCTTATATCGTATGATTGACCTCAAAATAGCAAAGCTCTAAATAAAAGCACATTGAACTTGTTTTAATATATTACTGGGAATAGCTGGGATAACCAACTTATGTCAAAACCATTATTATGTATTCATTTTGAAATTATAAGCGATAAATATAATTTCTCTTTCCAAAAATGTTTCTTTTTTTGTATTTTTTTTTAATAAAAATAATCGTATGGATACTAAAGTTTTTTGGAAAAAAAATTCAATACAATTGACATTATCTGGGTCGGCAGATGAAACGTTTTAGGACAGATTTTCATTATAAACCCGAGAAAAAAACTTATTTCAACTTTAGGCTTCAATCAAAACTTATTACAAAAGCATGCCTCTTTTTACATATAACAGCATTTTACACTTGCGCATTCCAAATATGCGCAAGCACAAATTTTTTATTTATAAAAATTACACTTGTGCATTTCAAATATGCACAAGCACATTTTTTTTTAAATCGCTTGAGCAATCCATGTTTGTGCAAACACAAATCTTTTATATAAAAAAATACAGTTGCGCAAATTTGGATTGTGCAAAACCAGGTCTATTTTTGTAAATAGTTTTGAAGGAGGTCTAAAGTTGAAATAAGTTCACCGCTTGCATGGAAGTTTAATAATAGAGTTACAAGGCGGTTAGCTTCAGGATTGAATGCTGCTTTCGATCCTATCTGGAACTTTTTTTTTACACTGAATAATCAGAAGGATACTCAAAGTTTTTTTTGAAAAAATTCCCTGTTATTGACTCTAACTGGGTTAGCACTACAGCAGATGAAGCGTTTTACTTAGTTCACTGCTTGCATAGAAGATTAATATGTAGGTAAATTGAGGTTATTCAACCCAGGAAAGTATCATTTGATCTTCAAGGAAAAAGTATAATCCAAAATAAATCAAACTGGAACAAGGATTGATAACGATATTCAATGTTGAAGCTAAGCACAACTGATTGTAAATCTACAAGGCCAAAAGTATAGTACACTAGTACAGAATAACTCTCATACTTTCTCACCTTTGCTACTTCTTCAAACTCTGAACTGGCTTCTAAATGTGCCCTTTTCAGTTCCTTCTGTAAAATAAAAAAGATAAACACAGCTTCTAGTGGGGAAATTTAAGTTTGGGCATAACACAAACCTCTGCAAGTTCAAGAGCTCGTTGAGTTTTCGTAATTCTCAGCTTTTGTTCCTCGTTGGTCTTTTGCAGCTTCATAATATGAGAAACGTGTGTGTTAAAAATCTCTAAATAACATGAGAATTTAGAAAAGCAGTGGTATCTAACATGTTGATATTCCACTCTATGTTCTCTCAGGGACAGTCTAATAATTCAAAATCAGATATTCCAATTTTATCCTACTTCATGAGGATGGTTTGAAGTACACTGCTTAGAAGAGTTGTCACATAACATTTGTTATACAACATGTTATTCAAAAAACTACAGATAAAAAGTAACGACTGAAAAGACTTCAAAATTAACCTTAATAATAAATCATTGAAAAATACAGGCATACCTGCTCAAACCTTAAATTAAGTTCCTGAAGATTCTTCTCAGCTTCTTCAGCTCGTTCAACTAAAGCGCTTTTTTTCTCAGATCCAGCTTCAACCTCCCTCCTCAGTATCATTATCTGCACCAAGAAATGATACCGATAACAAAACGTTCAAGATGATGTCAAACCTTTTTAATTCACAAAATCTACCTGATTTTCAAGTTCAGCAACATGTACATCAACAGTGCTTTCTTCCTATTACAACAAAGCGAACGAGGTAACCAGATCCTCAGCGAATGTTTTAGTAAATATACAACAAAGAAAAATGATTCTTTTTTAGCCCCACCTTAAGTAATTCTACCTCATTTTTCAAGGACTCAGTCACTGACACTTTTCCTTGAATGATATCATTTATCTGTCTAATGCTATCATCTTTGCTTTTTATCTCATTAGCTTTATCGGCAACAGTTGATGCTGTAGTTATCATTTATATGGTTAGATTACTAATACACATGTCATGCACTAAAATATTTAAGAATCGCTTATCCAACACAAGTTAAGTTAGCATCTTGTGGATTGATTATCCATATATACATATATCCACGATCCACTCATTTTCTCAATGTGAACTGTTTTACTAAAATTATCTAACAACTACTTCAACAAATATTTATTCTGTAGAAGTAACGCACTTGCAAGAAAAACCGTTTACTCCATGAAACAAACGATCAAATCAAATTCCAAACCAATAAAGTAAAAATCCGTACAAACCTAGAGTCAAGATCTTTAATCGGAGCGTCTCCGCCTCACTCGCGTGGCCATGACCTTCCGCAGTAGATCCGCTGATCAGGAGAGCAATGGTGATCGAAGCTAATATTATCTTACTGATCGTCATTATTGTGGGTCTTTATCAAGAGAGCGCAGAGTGCGGTGTAGAAGAAAGAAAAAGGGTGGACGCAGTACGCTGAAATGGAAGCTAACTTTTTTCGGGCCCGTTTTTGGTGTTGTTAAGAGGTTCCTCCGTGACATATAAATTAAGTTTCTATTTTTTTAAAAATAAAAAAAAACAATATGTTTTGTATTCTTTTGATGGAAAACGCAAGCTAACTTTCAACATTTTGACTGAATTTTTTCTAAAAATTTTAAAAATTTAAAGTTTTGAAATTTTTGGAAAGCGCAAGTTAACATGCGTTTTCTATCAGAAAGCGCAAGCTAGTACGCACTTTTATTTTGAATTTTTTTGAAATGTTTGAAATTTTTGAAAAATGCAAATTAATTAATTCGTGCTTTCTGATTTTAAAATTTTTTTCCAAAAATTTTCAAAAGCGCAAGTTAACCTGCACTTTTTATCAAGAAAGCGCGAGCTAGTTTGCCTTTTTGATTTTTAAATTTTTTTTGAAAATTTTGAAATTTTCAAAAAAATTTTTTCTTTTTAAAAGAGCAAGTCAACTTGCACTTTATATAAGGAAAATGCAAGATAGTTTGCACTTTCTGATTTAGAAAAAATAGGGACTTAATTTACATACTCATTATCACAGAGACTTTTCTTACAGCAATATAAAAAATAGGGACCTTCAGTGCAAAATTCCTTTATATATTATTGGTTCAACAGGAATCAGCAGCCCTTCTTTTTTTTTTTGGGAGAAAAGGATCTTGATTTTTTGACACTTTCCAAACTGGTTACAAAAATATTTTTCTTTTGGTCACCTTAGCGCCATGCTAATAAAATTATATGGCAGCATTTTAAATGCTGCTTGTATTTATTTATTTATTTATTTATTTATTGCAACACATTATAGCCATTATTTCAAATAGTGCATGTTTGCTGCAAAAACGATGTTGACGACTTTTGAAAGTCGCCTACTTATAATCAGCGGACGCCGTTTGAAATGACGCCAAAACTCATGCATCCTATAAAACCACAGTCTTCTTCTCTCTCTCTTCCGTGTCACTTCACCAAACATCAATCAAAAAAACATAATACTCTCACTCACTTCTTTTTCAGAAATTTCTTTTCCATTTATATCGGAAACAATCAAAACTTATGTTTTAGTAGATTTAGTTATCCTTTTGCTTTGGAACAATCAAGATTTGATTTTGTAAAACCCTAAATTTTTTGTTAGATCAATTTTTTATTTCGATGATAATTCTGTAATATTTTGTTCATTGTTATCGTAGAATGTCTTCTAATTTTGTTCCAACTATTTGCTATTTTGATTGAGAGTTGGTTATTGATGAACAAATGTATGGAAATTATTTTGGTGGTTCTTATAATCGACAAAGTTTGTAAAGATTGCAATTTGGAGCAATTAAAAAATCGATGTACAAAGCAACGAAGATAAAATCCGATGAGTTTGATATTGATCTACTTTAAATTGGCCTAGCAATTCCAGATCTAAAACAATAAAAATTGTTGATGATGACGACATTAAATTACTGTTCTCTGGTATCTAAATCTGTTGGTTGTTTGTTGGGTATCTAAATCTATTGGTTGTTTGTTGGAAAAACTAGAAGGTTGACAGAAAAATAACTAGTACCACCAACATTAATTAATTAAGCGTTCTAGAATGGTTTAGACCGTAAACACTGCTTAAGGAATTGTGTCTTTCAGTTATAGTAATCCAACTATGATTGTAGCGAACTATGGTTAGCAACAAGTGTTCTTCGGATACCCTCCATTCATGAACTATCAATAAAGTGTGCAATATAGTTATCCATATCCGACCCAGAATAGCTTTGCGCGTATGAGTCAAAGGTAAAGCGTATTTCAAAATCTTCTTATATCATATTATACTCATTGTACTAGAGTTGAGACAATATTTGAATTTTCATTTGTAGCTTTATTCCACAATAACATATAATGCAAAATAGTATTGGACCATTGAATAGCTGTATATCTTGTCCAATGTATCCTACACCCTCCGAATTATACCATGTGAGCCAAATGTATGTTTTTTTTAATGCTAATTAATTGACTTGCATTTTGTAACTTTATTAACAATTTCATATTTTCATATTGCAGCTTTCCAATGTATGATATTGTTACACAGTCGAACATTCAACCAACAAGTGACTTAGGAGTTTAAAATGTAATTGATGACGATACTGGTACAGATGTGGATGTAGATGTACACGATGAACCTGCTCTTGATTGCATGACTTTTGCAAATAGATCGGAGAATGATAGGACATGGGTCAATAACATGCAAGTCAACAATGAACCTCTTAATTATGATTTTGAGTTGAAGACTGCTCATGGAGATAATGATGAACCAAAGATGGAGATACCTTTGGATGATAATCTCTGTAAGCACAAATGATAGCTAGATCCATTGCAAATATGTAATTCAATGATGAATTATTCTCATCCTTTAGTGTTCAAATGGGTTCAAAGTTGTCATGGTATTTGAGTGCAAAGCTAAATTCCAGCAACGGTCTAGATATGCAGTTTCTTTAAAGCAATTAAGTCAAACAAAAAAAGTACACCATCATTTGCAACATCGATTCAAATTATCCAAGGAACATACATGTTATAATTTCCAGAAAAATCTCAATTAGGATGGTGAGTTAGTAGAAAACATCCGAGCGGCCATAATCGTGTTAACCTAACAGTTAACTTGAATCATAAGCAAACAACATCCACTTTTTTGCTTTTGAAGATCATGCCTTTTTGTAAAAATGGATTTGAATATAACAGCTGGAATAGTGCAAGTGTTAATGAAAGAACAACTGTTTGTTCAGATTAGTTATATGAAAGCGTAAAGAGTTCTTAATAAGGAAACCAAACGAATTTTTGGTGACAATGTACCGCCTTGTAAATTAAACGGTAATTAATAAATAGTTATTAAAGCTCGAAAATGAAATTTGAAAAAACATTGGAATTCGGCCGCGAAACGTATACCATTGTGTTCGTGACAATTTTCTAAGCAACTTTCATATTTGAAGTTTTGCGATCGGAGTTCAAACGAAGAAGTTATTGACATTTAAATTTTTTGAAATAAAAATAATTAAATAGGAATGAAAAGAAATAAATAATATTAACCGCCTGGACCTCACTGGTCGACCCCTTCCTTGGACCGATCGATCGCTAGCAGTCGACCACCTATAGGGGAGCAGTCGATTAATTAAATGTTAGTGCTAGGGTTGAATCTTAGCCTAACGGTCTGGGTTTAATTAATTTAAATATAACGGATATGATTGATTCGAGCGCCTATAAATACAGGCCTATCCCTTCTCTTCTTATATTTTCTGATCGAAGCAGTAGAGCTCTATCATTTTTCATTCTCTACCATTTCTAGAAATTATAAAATTATTATATTATATATATATAAATCAGAGAAGGGTAGAAAATAAAAAAGAAGAAGAGATGGAGTGAATCGATACTACAGAAAAAGGTAAATTTATAATTATAAATCGACATTCCAGTTAATTCAAATCTTCTCTTAGATCTGTAATTCTAATGGTTATGTATATATATGTTGTTATATATATTTTTGGATTGAAAAGGAAAAAGAAGTCAAATTAAAGGGATGGATTCAGATTTGAGAGATTTGGAAAGCTAGAAAGGTGAATGAGAAATTATATGATTTATATATAACATTAAAATTTATATCATTGAGTTTTATTTAATTATTATGCATATGCAAGATCTGTTGAGTTATAGGCTTAGAAAGAGCGTATTCAATTGAAATCTCCTCTATATATCATTATGTTAGATAATTGGATAGGAATGGTATTTACACCATAATCTGGAAATTTGGATTGCTCTAATTTGACTTGGAATATGAATTTCTAAGTTTTAATTTATTGGGAGTGTTGGCGTACAATTTAGTTGTATCATTTTCGTGTAAATTTCCATAAATAATCTAAATTATTATGTATAAAAACTGTGACGTTTGGAATAATAAGGAATATACTAAATTGAAATATAAGTGTAAAGTATGAATATTCTTCTCTGTGGTTTGCACTACCTATTTCAAAACAAAGAAAAGAGATAATTCCTTGTAAATTCAAACATGAAAAAAGTGCCATTTTTAGATAATTTATGGAAAGTTATAACGGTAATCCTTTTTAGAAAGGATAACTCTAATACACTAAAATATGAAAATAAATATTCTTTACAGAATATACGTATAAGTGTGTTCTGGAATTCCTAAACGTATGAATTAATGAATTAAAGATAGAAATAGATGCACGCACACGTACATATGTATAACTGCGTCCACAGATTACAAATATAATTATACATAAGGTAACAAATAAAGCATAATATACATCGCTATTCATATTAGCTAGAATTAGAACAACTAATTTTTAATAGTATAGTAATCACAGGACTAGGAGGTTGAATTGGAAAAGAGATAGTGACTCCAAAACTTATAAACAGTGATTGCAAATTTAGTGGGCAATAAATATATTGTTAATAGGGAGTTACATAAATTAAATGAGGATATAAATGCATTTAATGGAACTGCTTAAAGAGTTTAGTATGGTATTTATAAGGAAACGAAATAGGCATAATAAGTTGAATTTGAAATGGATAAATAAATGTCATTAGTGATTGTCCAATTTGAATAATAATGACCATTTATTATGGACAGCTAACATTTATGGGACATATAAGGAAGTGAGGAATATATGAAATAAGCGTATAAAATATGAGTAGGTTCACAAAGAATAAGTGAATTAAATATTAATAAATAAACTTAGGAGGCAATATAATTTTCATAATAGGAAACTATACAGCCTCAATAAAACGTTTAAGACAAACGTGTCCAGCCCAATATTTAGGCCTAAGACAATTGGTTTGGTTTAGAACGGGTTGGGATGCGAAATTAGTAAAGTTACACAACAAAATCTACCATTCACCTAGAGACTACCAACAGCTGTATATACGTACTACTAATATGAGACATCTCCAATAATAGGACCCATCGAGAGGGATATACGTTTGCGTATAGGTGTGGAAAAATATACCAAGGATTCACCTCGGATTTGAAATATTAAATGGCTCGGTACCTTTAGGGATGTTAAGGGGTTTACTTCAAGATGGAAGATGTTAAATGGTCGTTGGGTCTGCCTCCTCCCTATATAAGAAGTCTTAAATAACCTAGGACGGTAGCTTATGGGGAAATGAAGTCTGTTTTATTTCAAATAAGATGTATTAAATAACTATGATGGATATTTTTCCTTGACTTAGTCTATGCAGGATTTCGGCTATGAGAGGTTGGTAGGCTATGTCAATGCTGTTGCTAGACCGGTATTTAGTAATAGGACTGGCGTATAGGTTTTGACCATCAGTGGTCCTAAGCGCTCGTTAGTAAAGACTTGGGTTATGCCCTGATGATTTTCACTCTCTACTAGTGTAGAATCCATATGGGATACACAAAGATCTCAAAGTTTTATTTCTTGCTTGTTTCTCGGAGGTAGGCTAGTTAACCCTTAGATAAGTCTTTGAGATGCATTAGTTATATGAAATTATAAATTATAAAGCTATATTTGGGAGTCATCGGGCATAGTAGCTAGGACCGGATTGATTAGCGACTACGTTATGGAGGACCTGCTTCGGACTTGAGGTATTAAATGACGGTTGGGTCTGCCTCCCCCATATTTAAGAAGTGTTAAGTGGCTATGGTTCCTTTTTGGGTAGTGAGCGCACACACACACACACACATATATCGCTATACCTCAAAGAAGGTTGAACATATCGTATGCGTAGGTGGAATTAAATGGAATAACCGTGAATAATGAACATTACACCTAAATAGAAATCAATCGGCATAAATTTGTGTTGTGGATAAAGTATGTAATTTTCCAATCACTAGAACATTGTTGAAATACCCTATGCCCCTTAATATACCAAAAAAGGACACACTAAAGGATGTGGTGCATTATAGGTATTACTAAAGCATCACAGAGACTAAGATTCATAAGACAAATAAGAAAAAAATAGCAGAAACGTTTAAATAATAACTCATCATTCAAAATTAAACTTCATTTCGAAATAAAAACATAACATGTCTCAAAATAACTTAAATTCATGTCTCATGAAAATACATCTCAGTCTCATATAACTAGAGTATAATGGTAACAATAATGATAATCAATAGTAATCGCTCTCATGAGTGCCAATCCATCGTAAGTCAAATGAAAAAGATGAAAAACAAAAGAATACATCTGAAATGAGAAAACTTCGAGAATGAATCTCCAAGCAACCTAAATCAACTCATATATGCTGCCCTATTGAGGGAAAAAGGGGGAAATAGAGGAGTGTGTTAGATAATAAGTCTGGTGAGTAAAAGTAATTACTAGCACTTCTAAGCAAGATAAAGATAATAGACTAAGCAATAGTTCTAACTTGAAAGGAAAATGCAGAAAAGATAAAACTCAGATAAAATACTATTTCTGATTTTGTTTGACTGTTTGCTTTGATTATTTGATTGTTTGCACTTGTCTTAAACTGCCATGATTAGGCTGAAACTCTAATCCTATCTCAACTGCTACCTTGATTAAGCTGAAATCCTAATTCTATCCTTTGATCAGCCTATTCTGTCTTTGTTGTGCCACTGTGAGCTGATCCAATCTTGTCGGTCCCACAGCAAAAAGACATCTCTTTAGCGCTTAAGATGCGGTAGCGAATTATTTACCCTAATCGATGTCGCAGGCTCGATAATCGCCGCTACACATTAACTATCGCCTCCTATTTGACCATTTATTTACCCTAATCAGCATAAGCATGCCCAACCTTACCTAACTATTGTGAGACCATAAGTCCTAGACCTGAAAGGGAATGTTGCCTAGCCTCACCTAACTGTTGTGAGACCTTCAGTCCTAGACCTAAAAGGGAATGCTGTCGGTACTGGTCCTAACAAACAATCTTCTAGTTTTGCTTCCTTTGCCTAACTCCCCAGACCCGAGCCTTTATCTATTTGGTCACTTATTTACCCTAATCAGCATAAGCGTGTCCCAGCCCCACCTACTATTGTGAGACCATCAATCCTAGATCTAAAAGAGAATGCTGCCGGTACGGGCCCTACTTCTATATTTGCTTATTAACTTAATCTAAGTTTTAAAATAAGCCTCTTATGTTATTTTTGCTATATTTGCTTATTAACTTAATTCAAGATCTAAGTTTTAAAATAAGCCTCTTCTGTTATTTCTGTTATATTTGCTTATTAACTTAATCTAAGTTTTAAAATAAGTCACTTGTTATACTTATGCTTGCAATTATCTTAAATTTGGCTATTTCAGTCCATCTCTATTTTATTTCAATTTTTGTAACGACCCGAAATTTTCGAAGCTGAAAATTCCAGATAGTTATGAAAAAGAAGAAGAGGTGAAAGAAGAAGAAGAAGAACAGAAACGCCAACATCTCACATTCGCAGCGGATAAAATATAATAATAAATAATAACAGTTTACAAAAGAATAATTATTCTGTCGATTACATTTTATTACATCAGAGTTTCATATATATATATATATATATATACAGTCACTGAATATACTCGATTTTCATGTCGCAGATATATAGAAATAAAATATAGCGGAAACACACCATACGTTCTTGTCATCCAGCTCGCCTCCTGAGCTCCAGAACGTCCTAACCTGAAAATCTATAATACTCGGTCTGACCCGAGCATTACACTAAAGTAACACCCGGGTCAGGCTGGAAACCAGCATGAGTAAACTCGACTAACAAGAATACCAAGCAACAAATTATATAAACCTGGGGTAACTCGTATTAATTTACAAAGTCACAATTTATTTATAAACATCACTTATTCCATACATCCATTTTCTAAGCACAAAAATTTAGATTTAAATAATCCAATTCATTTAAATCACTTCATTCTAGATTTCACATATCAATCTATAAAAATTTGAAGTGGTTTCGGGTATTTCCTAATACCCAAACTCGGTCTCTTCGAGTCTCATGTTATCCTAACCCAAATTATCCAAACGAAATACACAACATTTCATATCAGAGATATTAACTCACTCAAAGCATTCGATACCATTAAGTTTGATTACTACCAAAATTAATTTAATTAATTTTAATTGAATTTCTAACCTCAATCACTTAGATTTCTTTATTGTCAATTAATTAATTTCAAATCAAATAATTCAATCATCCCTTCAATATTCATCTTAATTAATCAACCTAGATTAAGTATCCTTCAATTCATTCAAGCAACTATCTTTAATTAACTTCACCATATTGATTATCCTTAACCAAAACGATAAGTAATCTTAATTACTTCATAAACTAATTAACTGTTTTAGTTACATTAATCCTTAATTACTTATATATTAACTTCTCATAAGTCACTCATTATTGATCAATCAATCTTAATTAATCAATTTTTAATTATGTCATTGATTATGTAAATTAACGATTTCCAGTTATATTTTAATTTATCCTAATCTGAATTAATTACATTAATTAAACCATAATATTAATAATTCTTGATTTATCTCAACCTGTAATTAACTATCCATTTATTTACTTCATTAAATAATCCAATTTCTCCTTAATTAATCATCTTGATTAATCTCTTGATTAATTTCTCAAAGTAATTATATTATATTAATTCCATTAAGTAATTATTTTTCAAACCATCAAATGATTATTCTGAATTTCTTACACTTAATTAATTAACTTAAACTTAATTAATTAATTCAAACCCTTAATTACTAAATTAATCAACCTAAATCATTAATTAATTGAATTAATTAATTATTCGTTTTAATTACCCTACTAATTTAATGAATCACAAAACATCAAGCCCTTATTAACTTTAGAATGAAAATATTTTCTTATTTATGTTTCAAGTTTAAAATAGTTTAAACCCCTGATACTTCGAGTCAAATAACATTTAACCCGAGAACCAACCAAAACTAAAATCACCAGATCATCAGTACACATCCAAACAATTCAATCATTCATCCAATTATTTAAATTTAAATAAAAATCCAACAGAGTGAGATTTACTCACCTTCGCCTCCTAAATTTGCAATCCACTTCATCCAATTAATTACATCCAGTGATTATTAATTTATTACTTTCCCAAGTAATTATTAATGCATTACTCCCTAACTATTAATTATTAGCCTTCATTGTTAATTTATAAACCTAATTACCCATTCGTAAATCACTAATTACAAATTACTCAATCACTAATTACAACCCAATTACTTAATTAATCTTTAACTTATTTCATAAATTATCAAATCTTAATTATACTTAAGGTAAAAATCCTCTTTGTTAAATACTAAAACACATTACTAAAACATTTACCTTTAATTAACATTTAACGTTATTTGTAAAATAATTGAGTTCTAAATATCTTTTAAAGTATTTAACATACTTAATTTAACAATCAATCAAACTGTTCTTAATTAAAGTTTTGAAAGACATTTAATTTAAAGAATTTATAAATGATTACAAAAATTTCATTTTTTATAGGACTAAGTTTAAAACAAACAGAGCTGTAATAAAATTACTCACAAATATTCGGTCGCGAGAGAGCCCTAGCCATGGCCTTCAACGTCGCCGCGCCCAATCCTGACGAACCCCCCTCCGGTGGTCGCAAGTGCGCAACACCAACCCCCAAACTCGATTTGAGCAACTCCCTATCATTGCCGTCCCTTGATCACGCAACCTCACCGCAATTTGTTTGCTGACAGCAAATCGCACCATCGCGAAACTTCACGAGCCTTAGGTTCTTCTTCTCTTCGAGCCACCGCTCTTCCTGCTACCAGTCGCGACGCAATCGCACGTAGATAGCCTTCTCCCCATCATCAAGTTCGAGCTCGATTCAACCTACGTCGCCATTAATTAATTTTTTTATTTAACTGCGTTTGATCTACTTTTCAGAATAACGAGGGGGACGGGAGTGAGATATATGTTGGTGGAAGGCTTCTCGAGTACGCGTTGTAATGAAAATATCTTTGACTGATTGACCATAAATTTATCATATTATAAAACTTTCAAACGTCTCGCTAATTGCCCTTTTAAAATTTTGAACTCCTCTTAAGGAATGCCGCAAGACAATTATAAGGTTTTACCTGCGTTCCGAACATAATGAAACGTGTTTTGAAAGCTAATTCGATCATATGCGGGAGTTACAGAAGTAAACGATCGATTTTAAATTAAATCGATTAAAATAGTTCGAAGCGTTTTGAACTGCCAGGGTCAAACGACAACTTCGATTGCTATGAAAATTGAAATCTGATAATAACTAACTATTATGGATCCAATGGAACTGGTTTGTCGAATTCCGAGACTGTGCCTCGGAAGGCTATTTTTAAATGTCAATTTAAACGGTATATTATTAAAATTGAACAAATTACCTTTAAATTAAATTCCAACTGTTCTATTATCTTCAGTATCATCATTATAAATTTATAAGCCTTCAAATTATTTTAACAGGCTTAAAACTGAAGAATTCAATAATTCATCCAATTTCAGTTTATTATATCTAATAACTGAATTGCTATTAATATAATATTTGAATTCAAGTTAAAAATTAACTTTTAAATATTTTAAAATCAATTATCTATTCAAATTTTAAATTGTTAGAACTTCCGTCGTCACATTCCTCCCCCCTTAAAAGAATTTCGTCTCCGAAATTACTAGTTAGGAAGAATGTTCCAATACCCGTTTACTTTTCTTAAAACCAAAATTTTTTATCAACTTGCTACAACATATCTTTTATTAAAGATTCACTATTACCTCAACCAACTTCCAAAACCTTTCATAGTTTCCAACAATATTATTTACTCCATTTATTCAAAATTAAATTTAAAATTCAAATTTAGATTGTCACAACTTTCTCAAAAAAATTCTAACTCTCTAAATTTTCGAAAATTTTTGCCAGCATCTCCATTGCGCGGCTAGCTCGATACAACTACAAAAGGCCTCTATGGGCTCCGAAATTCCAAAAGAAAACAAAAGCCAACTGGCTAGATCAAAAACCCAATCCAATTTCATACAGAAATTTAAATACATACCTTTTTGTCGGGCAATTCAAATTTAAGTTTTGGAATCAAATCCAATTTTCTTTTCCCTTTAATACCTGCATATCTTACTTAGCAACAATATTCAATCGTAACCTTTCAAATCATTTTATACATTTCCTTACGTAGGTTTCATATCTATTTCTATGCAAATTATTTTTTCCCGTTTTCAATACGAATTCAATTTATTTTCAATTTGAATATTGAATTTTATCTTTCATTTATAACTGATTAATGTCAATATTTAAATTAGTTTCATCCATTAATTATTTCAGTTTCAACTTTGAAATCGTTTTGTTGTTAACAGAAAATTTTCCCAAAAATTTTCTAACTCCCAAAATTTTCGAAATTTTTTGGCAGAGTCTCCTTTGTACGGAGGAGCTTTTGCAATTTGACAAGAGATATAAATATATATACATCGACCCACAAGGTCGGAAAAATCAAAAACAGTTCATATTTCCTATTTTTATTGCGTAGGCGTACCTTATTTAGCATTTTAAGCAAGCCGCTTATTTATTTAAGCAAATAGCGCAACCAAATCCAGCCAAACGGTTTCCTGGTACCTGTACTTACTCAATTTAAACATGTAAGCACCATATTTATGAAGTTTATAACATTTCTCTTACTAAAACAACTATAACACTTCAATTCTAAAAGAAATGCATTCAAAATAACTTCCACGAGCAATTTATATGTTTTCAAAACTAATTCAATCGCTTTTAACCAATTTATGTACCATTTCCTTAAATTTTAATGGTTTACAACTCAAGTGCTTACATTTAATTTATTTTTAATCCAAACAAGCTCATATTCACTTCAAATGATTCAAAATCAATTTTATTTGCTTCTATTAGTTCATAGAATTTTAATTGCTTTTGTTTCATCAACGACAACTATTTTTATGAAAATTTTGGCGATATTTGCTTAATAGAGTATCCATTTTAGTTTATAACTACTTTAAATTAATTTCAACTCATTTTTGTATTTAATTCCGTTTCGTTTCTAATTTATTCACCAACATATATTGCATTTCATTTCATTTCAGCTTTGGTTTCATTTTAAAATTATTTCATTGAGCTTGACAACATTCAATGCTTATATTAATATTCATTTCCAAATAAATTTAGCCCAAATTTTGATTTAATGGTCTTCCATTCTTACTCGAAACCAAGCTTTTATTGACTTAAGTAATTTTACTTCAAATCAATTTGCCTCAAAACTTAAGTCCATTCTGATAACCCAATTCCAATTAAAACTTTGATTTAATTTTTATTCAATCAGGCTTCATCCATTTATTATTTGATTCAATTAACCTATTTATTCACCCCATTTTAAATTTTAAATTCACTTACTTAATTCATTTTCAAATTTATTTTATTAATACAAAGCCATTCTCAATTTATTTCTATTCACTTGGGTTTTGTTTGAAATTCAAACCATGTTTATTATAATTCACATTCATGTCATTCGACAACACTTTCATTATATCTAATTTACTTGCAAGTTCCGTTAAATATTATTCATATCACACTTGAATTTTATTTGTAGTTCAAACCATCACTATCTCTATCCAACTCTATTTATTATTTATTTATTTATTTATTTATTTTATTTTCATAACATCTCCTCTTATTTAATTCATTATCAAACCCAAGTCGAATTTTATTTACAATTCGAATTCATTTCCAAACTCCATTATTAACTTACAATCCATTTTATTTAACCAGGTTAAATTTTATTAACATACTCTATCAAATAATTATTTAGCTAATTAGCTTACTTCCAACTTTTATTACAAAAATCACTTCATTAAATTTTCCCAAGTTAAATCTTATTTATAATTCCAGTTTTGGATTTTCTTTCATCTTTCAAAATTCCAACACCTTTATTTAAAAAAAATTTAGAAATGCTTCTAAATTCACATCATACTAATAAAATAGCTCTTTATAAAAATATTTCTTATAACTCGATGTCTCAACCAGTCCATCCTTATTCTCACAGAAATTCAGTCATACGTTGATCATGCGTAGGACTGAAAATCTATAATTACTTGGTAAACCCGTTTTCAACATCCAGTGAAAATACTTGGAAAATAATTTTATTGAAAATATCAAAAACAGTTTTGAAAATAGAGGAAATATCTGTGTGAGAATGCTCTGGAAATCATCACTCCCATCCATGGTCACAGTTACATCCTAGATTACGTTGCCATCGCAGCAAAAGTCCATATAACTGTAGGCACTCCACGCCCCTCGATTATGCCATGCAACCCACAGCAGATCGCAGTTATATTCCAATGTTACATTACCATTGCAGCTAAAGTCCATGTAACTGTTGGCTCTCAGCGGCCCACACGATTTTCGCTGTCAAAATGAAACTTCTCCACTCCTACATAGGTCGCAGTCTACCGATATAAAATTAAAGTAGACTGTTGGCTTTCAGCGGCACACACGACTTTCGCTATGTTACCATAGGTCGCAGTCTACCGATATAAAATCAAATGTAGACTGTTGGCTCTCAACGGCACACACGACTTTCGCTATGGTATACACTACTGATAATCCTCAGGAACTAGTTTTGTCCGAACTCCTCACAGGATCAACTTTAGAACCCCTCTTGGGGCTCAAGGCAGCACCACCCGGTGGCACTCCTGAGAAGTTCATTTCAAGGGAGCGCCTTTTCCCCAGAGCCATCATCAAAACACTTTATACTATACACATATAGTATCTTTCAAATCATACACCTAGTGTGATTTCATACAAGGCTTCTTTACACAAAATCGATAATTCTCAAACTAGGCTTTCCAAATTTCAATATTGATTTTATCCAAAAATCAAAAGCCTTTTCAAATTCAAATGTTCCTAAAAACTTTCCCAAAATCCTCATAAGATCCTTTATATATATATATATATATATATATATATAAATTTTAAAACTTTGGATCATTTCAAACTTGTATAAAATTTCTTTTATACTTCAAACACTTCCAAAATCCATTTTCTTCTGGCTATAGATTCAACAAGGGGAGTTTTACCTTGTATAACAAAGATATACAACTTTGTTTATTCAAAATCAAATATTCAAATTTGATTACTCTTTCCAATATCAATTTCATTCAAATCTGTACGATGTACACTTATCATCCGTACGTTATACCAATCTGATCGCTCACTCGATCACACAATTTCACTTCTGAACTAGTATCGTCCACCAGACTTTCAAGTGCGGACATAGATCTGGTTTCTTGATTAGAAACCGTCATTCTCCTTGCATAGCTATAACTATGATAGAGAATATCCAGAATCAATCAACAATCCATATCCAGGTTCACCGTCGAGAATCGAGTGAAAAATCCCAACTTGGATCGATAAACTATCTCGAAATTCTGTGCTCGAATCTGGATCAAATCACTATACGATTAGAATAACTTACGTACATCCTACGTATTTAACTTCATTGATTATTAGCCAAATTAATTTCTCTTTCTGTTCACATTTCCTTTAATTCCCATTCACTTATTTACAATTGCCTCAATTCCATTGAATTATCACTTCAATCCTTATCTCAGTTGGGTATTTAATCAATAACAGTTTGAACTCCGACCAGTTTATTTTTAGAAAATAGCTTGAAAAGTTTTTAAAATAGATAAGTAGTTGAAAAATAATTATTAATTTGCAAAATAGCTGTAAAATAGTTACGTAATTGTAAAATAGTTGGAAAATAGTTAAATAGTTATAAAATAGTTAGATAATCACAAAATAGTTTAAAATAGTAATTAGTTATAAAATAGTTTAAAAATAGTAATTAGTTTATAAAACAGTTACAAAATAGTTAAATAAGTCCAAAAGTAGTTATAAAATAAGTATAAAATAATTTTGGGTTTAATAAGAAAGGTTGTATATATAATAAATAACTTGGAAAAATAGATTTGTACTAAAACAATTTATTTAAAAATAGTCTAGAGTCAAACCGTTCAATTCCCAATCTCCGTTCTCATCAATTCAATTTAAATTTCCACTTCCATTAGACTTGATTTTATTCCCAATTCAAGTTGAATTAATTCTCAATTTCTTTCCAACTCCAAATCAAATTCCATTTGATTCTAACTTATTCAACTTTATTTACAGTCCCAAATTATTCAACTAAATTTGGACTCTTATCAATTGAACCCACTTCAAGTTCAAATCATTTCAATTTAATCTAATCTAAATTTTCCATTTAAATTTTAAACCTTCATATTAATAACATTTCCACTTAAGTTTAAAACTTGCATCACTTTGGGTTTCACATCACATTCCAAGGAAAATTCAAAACTCAACCTTAGAGTTTATTTCATATTTATTTCCTTTACACACCAGGCTACTTTTAAATTTTTAAACCACCCTTGGTTTTAATTTCAAAACAAATCCCTTAAAAATCTTCCAAACATTTCTTATTTTAAACTAAGACTATATTCAAAATAGTCTGAATTATATTATTTGTTATTTTCTTTAACTCTTTGAAACAATTGATTGTTTCTAGACTTAGGTTTTAAAACTTCACAATTTTAAAACCTATATAAATTTACTTCATTTGGCTTACTTAATAACAAATATACCATTCTGAAACACAATAACTATTTATGTCAATACCCAAGGTAATCATATCTAGATACGAATTCCTTTTTATATTTTTCTTACTTCTATACATTCAAGGTTAAATTTCAGTTTGAATCCATTTCAAACTTACCTTTATTAAATTTTAGTTTGGTTGTGTTTCTGTTTTTACTTAATTTAATTCCAATTCAAGATTTCAATTTGGTTGCATTATATTACTTCTTAATTTAATTCCATTTATTTGACATCCAATCACCTTAATATTTATTAAAGGAAATATTGCTATATATACCATAATATATTTTTATATAAAATCATTTAAAATCTTTATATAAGAAAATAACAAGTACGCGCTCATATATATATACTCAACTCACTCTAGAGTACTACGGACTCTATTTAATGAGTAATCCCCTTCCAGAGCCAAGGTTCTCGCTTAACCTTTCAGCTCTGATACCAATTGTAATGACCCGAAATTTTCGAAGCCGAAAATTTCAAATAGTTATGAAAAAAGAAGAAAGAAGTAGAAGAAGAACAGAAACACCAACATCTCACATTCGCAGCGGATAAAATATAATAATAAATAATATCTGTTTACAAAAGAATAATTATTCTGTCGATTACATTTTATTACATTAGAGTTTCATATATATACAGTCACCGAATATGCTCAATTTTCATGTCACGGATATACATAAATAAAATACAGCGGAAACACACCATACGTTCTTGTCATCCAGCTCGCCTCCTGAGCTCCAGAACGTCCTTACCTGAAAATCTGTAATACTCGATCTGACTCGAACATTACACTAAAGTAACACACGGGTCAGGCTGGAAACCAGCATGGGTAAACTCAACTAACAAGAATACCAAGCAACAAATTATATAAACCCAGGGTAACTTGTATTAATTTACAAAGTCACGATTTATTTATAAACATCACTTATTCCATACATCCATTTTCTAAGCACAAAAATTTAGATTTAAATAATCCAATTCATTTAAATCACTTCATTCGAGTCTATAAATTTCACATATCAATCTATAAAAATTTGAAGTGGTTTCGGGTATTTCCTAATACACGAACCCTGTCTCTTCGAGTCTCATGTTATCCTAACCTAAATTATCCAAACGAAATACACAACATTTCATATCAGAGATATCAACTCATTCAAAGCATTCAATACCATTAAGTTTGATTGCTACCAAAATTAATTTAATTAATTTTAATTGAATCTCTAACCTCAATCACTTAGATTTCTTTACTTGTCAATTAATTAATTTCAAATCAAATAATTCAATCATCCCTTCAATATCATCTTAATTAATCAACCTGGATTAATTATCCTTCAATTCATTCAAGCAACTATCTTTAATTAACTTCACCATATTGATTATCCTTAACCAAAACGATAAGTAATCTTAATTACTTCATGAACTAATTAACTGTTTTAGTTCCATTAATCCTTAATTACTTATATATTAACTTCTCATAAGTCACTCATTATTGATCAATCAATCTTAATTAATCAATCTTTAATTACGTCATTGACTATATAAATTAATGATTTCCAATTATATTTTAATTTATCATAATTTAAATTAATTACATTAATTAAACCATCTCAACCTGTAATTAACTATCCATTTATTTACTTCATTAAATAATCCAATTTCTCCTTAATTAATCATCTTAATTAATATCTTGATTAATTTCTCGAAGTAATTATATTTTATTAATTCCATTAAGTAATTATTTTTCAAACCATCAAATGATTATTCTGAATTTCTTACACTTAATTAATTAACTTAAACTTAATTAATTTATTCAAACCGTTAATTACTAAATTAATTAACCCAAATCATTAATTAATTGAATTAATTAATTATTCATTTTAATTACCCTACTAATTTAATGAATCACAAAACATCAAGCCCTTATTAACTTTAGAATGAAAATATTTTCTTATTTATGTTTTAAGTTTAAAATAGTTTAAACCCCTGATACTTCGAGCCAAATAACATTTAACCCGAGAACCAACCAAAACTAAAATCACCAGATCATCGGTACACATCCAAACAATTCATCCAACTATTTAAATTTAACCATTTAAATTTAAATAAAAATCCAACAGAGTAATATTTACTCACCTTCGCCCCCTAAAATTTGCAATCCACTTCATCTAATTAATTACATCCAGTGATTATTAATTTATTACTTTCCCAAGTAATTATTAATGCATTACTCCCTAACTATTAATTATTAACCTTCATTGTTAATTTATAAACCTAATTACCTATTTGTAAATCACCAATTACAAATTACTCAATCATTAATTACAACACAATTACTTAATTAATCTTTAACTTATTTCATAAATTATCAAATCTTAATTGTACTTAAGGTAAACATCCTCTTTGTTAAATACTAAAACACATTACTAAAACATTTACCTTTAATTAACATTTAACGTTACTTGTAAAATAATTAAGTCCTAAATATCTTTTAAAGTATTTAACATATTTAATTTAACAATCAATCAAACTGTTATTAATTAAAGTTTTGAAAGACATTTAATTTAAAGAATTTATAAATGATTACAAAAATTTCATTTTTTTATAGGATTAAGTTTAAAACAAACAGAGCTGTAATAAAATTACTCACAGATATTCGATCGTGAGAGAACCCTAGCCATGGCCTTCAACGTCGCCGCGCCCAACCCTGACAAACCCCCCTCCGGTGGTCGCAAGCGCGCAACACCAACCCCCAAACTTGATTTGAGCAACTCCCTATCGTTGCCGTCCCTCGATCACGCAACCTCGCCGCAATTTGTTCGCCGACAGCAAGTCGCACGATCGTGAAACTTCACGAGCCCTAGGTTCTTCTTCTCTTTGAGTCGCCGCTCTTCTTGCTACCAGTCGCGATGCAGTCACACGTAGATAGCCTTCTCCCCATCATCGAGTTCGAGCTCGATTCAACCTATGTCGCTATTAATTAATTTTTTTTATTTAACCGCGTTCGATCTGCTTTTCAGAATAACGAAGGGGACGGGAGTGAGATATATGTTGGTGGAAGACTTCTCGAGTACGTGTTGTAATGAAAATATCTTTGACTGATTGACCATAAATTTATTATATTATAAAACTTTCAAACGTCTCGCTAATTGCCCTTTTAAAATTTTGAACTCCTCTTAAGGAATGCCGCAAGGCGATTATAAGGTTTTACCTGCGTTTCAAACACAATGGAACGTGTTTCGAAATCTAATTCGATCATATGCGGGAGTTACAGAAGTAAACAATAGATTTTAAATTAAATCAATTAAAATAGTTCGAAGCGTTTTGAACTGCCAGGGTCAAACGACAACTCCGATTGCTACGAAAATTGATATCTGATAATAACTAACTATTACGGATCCAATGGAACTGATTTCGTCGAATTCCGAGACTATGCCTCGGAAGGCTATTTTTAAATGTCAATCTAAACGGTATATTATTAAAATTGAACAAATTACCTTTAAATTAAATTCCAACTATTCTATTATCTTTAGTATCATCATTATAAATTTATAAGCCTTCAAATTATTTTAACAGGCTTAAAACTGAAGAATTCAATAATTCACCCAATTTCAGTTTATTATATCTAATAAGTTAATTGCTATTAATAATAATATTTGAATTCAAGTTAAAAATTAACTTTTAAATATCTTAAAAGCAATTACCTATTCAAATTTTAAATTGGTAGAAATTCCCGGTCGTCATAGTTTTTCTTATTTTACATCTAATTATTGTAAATTTAGTGCTTTTCTATTTTAATCCATGTTGGCGAATTTTTCTTTTTTAATTTATTCGCATAAAAAGGGATTAAATCTCTATAAAAAAACTAACATTTACAGGCTGAACTCCAACTTAAAATAGGTGTAAATAACTGTAAATAGCTATAAATGATTATAAATAACTAAATAAAGTAGCTGAATAAAATAGACTGAAAAGAACTTTTGAAATTTACTTAAAAACTAACTGTAAATAACTTATATAAAAACTGTCTCAAAATTGCAGAAAAAATAGAACTATTCGGAACGCTATTATTTTAAATTGCTTAAAAATCTAAAAAAATTACAAAACACTCACATGTGACCTTAGCTCTAATCCTTTGGCCTTTTTGGATCCACTTCTAACGCGTAGAATATTTTTATAGAAAAGATCTTCTCCCTAGAAATTTTTTTCTTTAGTTCTCAGCCTCAGGCAATGAACCCAATTGGAAGAAAATCTGAATGAGAAAAATAGCTAGTCCTAGGGTTATATTTATAGTGTGGCTTAGGAATCTCAGGCCGTTGGATTTGAAGATTAAACATTTTGCATCCACATCATAGGCTCACTAGGAACCATCGGGTGCAGCTATAGATGCACAAGATCGCTCAAAAATCGAATTATAACGTGTTCGCTCATAGCTAGGCGTTTCTCCATCCATTAACAAAGGCGGATCGACCTAACTACATTGGGGTTGACCTATAGGTCGATCCGACCGACCCTTATGGGGTCTTATATTTTTATTTTTTTCCATTTTAGTTTATTAAATTCTGAATTTTTGTTTTTCTCGTAACTTCTCCATAATGACTCGGATTTCAACAAGTTATATATGGAAACTGATTAGAAAATCGCCATGGACCCAATGGTGTAGCTCCCGTAGCTCGATTCTGACAATTTCACAAACTTATTTTATTATTTAATTAATTCGTTAGTTAATTATTATAGCTTAAATTTTGGGTTGTTACATTCTCCTTTCCTTAAAGGATTTCGTCCTCGAAATCTCCAAGGACAGAAGAATGAAATAAATATTTTCATCCAAATTCTACAACCACATATTCGATAATCCTCCATTTTCCTTAAGCTTTCTAAGCAATTCATGATATATGCAATAGTGTAGTATCAATATCCCTAACTAATGCAAAAGATTAGGCGGTCTACTGATTCAGATGACCTCCTTTTATGCAATCATGTCTGTGCTATGTATCTAAATTAATGTGAATTCCCTAATGACAACTGATAGTTCTACATGCATGCTACAATCATCATCCAAATGCATCAATTATATGATAAACACCCATTTATAGCAACCATGAAATAAAAATAATGCAAGTGCACACACATCCATATGCATATGCTTTAGTGACATAGTTAGGATGATCCCTAAGAGATAATAGTGCCTGGTGTGTGTATATGCGTCCATTAGCATCCACTAGCAAACACTTGCAACCACTAGCAAACACTTGCAACCACTAGCGTCCATCATACATAATAAGTTCTTGTAACACGTTTACATTCAGTCCTACCATCCATAGGTAAAATCCTAAGATCTACCCTCCCAAATGATAATAAAGGAAAGAACCTACTCAAAATTAAAGATGGAATAGGAAATTCAAGAAGCATCAAAAAAACATGCGGATAAGAGGTGCATATTTTCTCCTCAGCCTCCCACGTAGCGTCCTCAATACTATCTCTCCATTGCACCTTAACCAAAGGGACTTCCTTATTCCTAAGCTTCTTGATATCATGCCTAACAATCTTAGTAGGAATGCGACGAACTGATGCTTCTCTCTCCACTTCAACTTCCTTAAGTAGGCTAGGTTGCACTACCTCTGATGAATCATGTAAGAATTTTCTGAAGTGCAAAACATGAAAAACATCATGAACTCCCATAAGCCTCTTTGGTAGCTTTATCCTATATGCCATCTTCCCTAACCTTTCTATAATGGGGAACGATCCTACAAATCTGGAAGCAAATTTCTTACTTGATCCGCACCTTACTATCTTTCTTAGCGGAGACCAAGTCTCCTACCTCAAACTCAATATCCCTTCTCTGCTTATCTGCGTAGGATTTCTTCCTATCTAGGGCATCTTCATTCTTCTTTTAATTAAATCAATCTTTTCTGAAATCTCTCTAACCTTGTCAGGACTAAGTAGTAATATTTCTTGTAACGACTTGGAGTTTTCGATCCCGAAAATTTCAGATAGTTAGGATAAGAAGAAAGAGATAGAAGAAAAGAAGAAACAGAAACACCAACATCTCACATTCGCAGCGGATAAAATATAATAACAAATAATAACAGTTATACAAAGGAAAAACTGTACTTGTCAAATTTCACTTTAATACATCAGAGTTACAACATATATACAAACATAGGACATATATAAATCAACAGGTCACGAATATATACAACAATAATACAGCGGAAACACTCCATACGTTCTTGCCATCTGGCTCGCCTCTTGAGCTTCAGATCGTCCTTACCTGAAAATCTGTAATACTCGGTCTGACCCGAGCATTACATCAAAGTAACACCCGGGTCAGGCTGGAAAACCAGCGTGAGTAAACCCATCTAACATGAAATACCAAACATAGAACCTATATAAAACCCGGCGTAACTCGTATCCATTTACAAATTCACACTTTGTTATAAGCATCACTTATTTCACACGTCAATTTTCTAAGTACCAAAATTTAGATTAAATAGTCCAATTCACTTAAGTCATTCCACTCCAGCCTATTGATTTCACATATCAATCTATAAAAATTCAAAGCGGTTTCGGTTATTTTCTAATACCTGACCCCGGTCTCTTCGAAATCCATACGCCATTTTAAAGGTCAAGTTGTTTAATAGTTTAACAGTTTTTAATTCAACACTTTGAATTCACATAGCATATATCACAGATAAATCAAGGCACATCACAGAGTATCACAGAATGTCACCAAATAGATATCCCAAATCCAGATATTCTACTTATACGATCATCCATAAGCAAGCATTTTTAATCCTGCTTGATAAATCATTTATTAACTAATTATTCCATTTCATACCATTTAATTAATTACTTCTTAATCAATTTATTAAACCTTAATTACTTAATTCATTACTCCTTAATTATTAATTTAATTAATCATTAATTACTAATTAATTAATCATTAATCCTTAATTATTTATCTATTTATTAACTTTTATTAGCTAATTTACAATTCTCAACTACAAATTAATTAAACACTTAATTATTAATTAACCAATCTTTAATTACAAATTGATTAATCTCTAATTACTTAGTTAATTACAATTGTAAATTAATTAGTCATTCTTAATTACCCCTTTCAAACAATTAATTAATAACAATTCATCTTATTTAACATTTTAGAATCTTCCTTAATAACTTTGAAATCAAATTATTACTAACTTAAAAACTTTAATGTTAATTTAAATTTCAACACTTATCTTCAATTAACTACTTAATTAAAATATTAATTAAGATTTTAAAACATTGTTAGGTATTAACTTAAATAATTAAAACTTGTAATAAATTCTTAACTTAAAATTTGTCAAACGCTAACTAAATCATTAATACTTAGAATTATTTAAGATAATTAACTTTAAATTTAAATTACGCTAAGCGTTAGACACCAAACCAAGAAAACCCAGTTTTTACTCGAGTTACATCTTGAGTTTCTCCCTCCATTTCCCCAAGGCCTTCTCTCTTCCTCACGTACGTTTCTTCTTCTTCTTCTTTTTATTTTAAAACTTAAGTTTGAACTTAATAAACTGGAAACACTCACGCACTCAGGTTCTCACACGAAGCAACCCCCCATCTTTCTCGAGTAACAACTCGAGTCGTTCACCATCAACTTCCTGACACCCATTCGTTGCCGTGCACGTGCACGACCCTTCGTCGATGCTCCAGCGAACTTCGTCATCTCCGGCAAGTCGCGAAACTCCCCTACACTCGAAAACAAAACTCGATTCGACACCAAAAATTCCAGATCAAATTTTTTCGTTTCGTTCGAAACTGTAACTCGAACACACCAAACAAAAATGCCTCATCCCACTCACGCCGACCATCAGAGGCGACACAACTCCGGCCTCATCTTGCCGATACCCTATTATATTATCCCCCTCAATTTCATGCAGCTCGATCACTCCGAGGAGACGAAATCACCTTGCAACTAACCACGTCGAAAACTCGAGCATAAACCCTAAATTCACCTCGTTCCCTCAATTCTTGCAATTGAATTTTTTTTAACAATTTTCCTGAAATCATTGATCAACAAGCTAGCTTCAAACAAAAATTCAATATCCAAAATTCATTCGAACGCTGGAAATTGGTAATAAGGCATTTTTAGTTCAACTAAGAACTGCACTTTGCACACTCAACTAAAAATCACCATTTTTGTTTTAAAAATCTTATTTTTGTATGTAGATTCAAGCTATATAATTGAATTAGCAATTTACAATACTTGAATTCAACATAAAATTATTTGTTGCTCTGTAAATCAAATTTCCAGTTTATATACTTCACTACCAGGTTGAAAACAAATTTTAAAAGCTTGATTTGTGTTTAAACAACCTATTTTGTTTTAAATTCAAAGGCTAATTATAGCTAGATGAAAATATTTTAGATTTTGAAAACTTCTTAACTCGGTAACAAAACAAAACAGAGAAGAAATCAGAACAACACATATATAAAAACAGAGCTATATAAACAACATACATATGCAAGCATATTATTATTAATGAATCATACATATAGATTTAATTAAACTTAAGTCTTTAAAAAAAAAATTACTCACCTGAAAAATGTTTGTACAGAGAGTAATTCTGTTTTTGGAAAGTTGCAGTTTGATTTTCCCTGTAAACCTTCCTGCTTTTGTTTAGTTGAATGAATTTGAGTTTATAAAATGATGGTACTTATTTCCTGTTTCTGGTTTTGCTAAGTTTTGTTTGAACGAGCAAGAATAAAAAGATACATATATAGAAACAGTTTTGTACAAGGGAGGTATTTTCTGGTACAAGCTTTTCCTTTGGTCAAATTTTTGTCTTTTTTTCTTTCTGAAAATTGAAATGATATTTGTTTGTGCTGAGATGATGTTATTTAATACATATGTTTCCCTATATGTTTACATCTTATCCTATTCTTGTACGTACATAGATTTTGTTTGTAGATTTTTTTTTTAAATGAAAAGCTTGTATTTTATTTAAATTAGATTAAATGCTTATTATAATAATATGGCCAAAATCTCGGGTCGTCACATTTCTGTAGACTCCAACCAACACGAAGGCGACTTGCAAGGTCTTCCGTAAAGAGCTTCAAAAGGAGCCATCCTGATGCTAGCCTAAAAACTATTGTTATAAGCGAATTCCACTAAAGGATGGTACTCCTCCCATGTCCCTCCAAAATCAGGAATGCACATCCTCAACAAATCCTTAAAAACTCTACTGACTCTCTCCGTTTGTCCATCCGTTTGAGGGTGATATGCCATACTTAATCTAAGATATGTCCTTAAATACTCTTGCAAGCTCCTCCCGAACTCGCTAGTAAAGATACAGTCCTTATCGCTCACTATGCTAGACGGAACTCCATGAAGTCGGACCATCTCACGAACGTATATGGATGCCAAATAAGGTGTTGTCCTCTTACTTTTGACAGGAATGAAATGAGCATTCTTAGTAAATAGATCTACAATCACCCAAATACTAGTATTCCCCTTCCTAGATCGGGGTAAACCATCTATGAAGTCCATCGAAACACTATCCCACGTACATCCAATGGTTGAATCAATTCGCCAGGCCTCTACTGCTCCGCCTTAACTCTTTGGCATACAAGACACTTAGCCACAAACTCTGCTACGTCCTTCTTCATGCCACCCTAATAAAACACTCTCTTCATGTCCCTATACATCTTATCACCACCCGGATGAATAGTCATCCTAGAATGGTGTGCTTCTGCTAGAACTGCTCTCATCAAATCACTAGTGCGGGGGACACAAAGTCTTCCATCTCTCATCAGCCACCCTTTACTATCTATGGAATAGCGTTAGAGATGTCTAGAGACATCTCCTTTGCTAATCCTATCTAAAATATCCATAAGTTCTGAATCCTCTCGCTACCTTGAGCCAATCTGATCTATGAGAGTAGGCTTAACCTCAAGTTCTGTAATCCTGACAAAATCTCTGATAAACTTCCAATAATAACCAACTAAACCTAGGAAGCTTTTAACTTTGGTAGCGTTCTTGAGGGCCTTCTAATCCTGTACTGCTACTATCTTAGTGGGATCCACAGCTAAAACCTCTCTTGAGACTACATACCCCATGAAACACACCTGCTCACACAAAAAGTGACACTTCAAGAATTTTGCTTTTAACTGATGAACACAAAGTGTACAAGGAACCTCCTCAAGATGAATAACATGCTCTTCCATACACTTGGAAAACACCAAAATGTCATCCACAAAGACTACAACGAACTTATTTAGGACATCTTGAAAAACATGGCTCATCAAATCTACAAAATAGGCTGGGGCATTGGTCAATCGAAATGGCATAACCAACCACTCAAAGAATCCATTGGGTGTCCTTAATGCTGTCTTATCGATGTTATTGTCAGCAAACCCTAAGCTGATGAAATCCAGTGGTTAAGTCAAGTTGAGAAAATACTGAAGAGCCAACCAACTGATCGAAAAGATCGTCTATCCTAGGAAGTGGGTAACGGTTCATCCACATGAGCTTATTCTACTCTCTATAGTATACGCAAAGTCGAAGGGAACCATACGCCTTTGTAGCAAAGATGACTGACGCTCCCCACTCAGATATGCTCCGTCTGATGAAGCGTTTCTCCAATAGCTCACTAATCTGCTTACTTAACTCCTTCCTCTCCTTAGGAGCCATATGTCTCACGAAAAATGCCACTGGCTTAGAATTTTTATTCAGATAGATCCTAAAGTCGATCTCTCTTAGGAGGTAGTCCCCTAACCACCTCAAAAACATCTGGGAAAACTCTAACAATAGGAATTGAATCTAACTCTCCTAGTGATGAATCAAGGGAATAAAAGAAGCTCAACATGGTTCGCCCTATGGGTCATAAGAAACCTCAAGAGTCCGTCCACTACATGTCTCTAGTATGACGACTCTCCTTTTGTAGTTGGAAATCGCACCATAAGTGAATAACTTGTCCATCCCCAAAATCATCTTGTATCCCAAAATCCTAAAACATATGTATCACAATCAAATTCTACGCCTAGTACAAAAATTTCATACCCTTACAAATCATGGATAAATGTGCCGATCCTCCTATGGGGTTTGAAACAACTATAGGGTCTACTACTAGAGAAATATCTAAGTGCAAACAATCAACCAAGAAACTAGAAATGAAAGAATGCGATGCTCTAGAGTCAAAAAGAGTCCTAATAGGAAAATCAGAAATAGAGATCAAACCTTCTACAGAGACTCTCCTACCTCGATCCGGTCCACTACAAGAAGGTGCTGCATCCGAAGCCTATACTTGCACTGTAGGTGCGCCTGCTCTCTGCCCCGTCTTTTGAGGACAAGCTCTACTAAGGTATCCAGACTGCCCATAGTTGTAACACCTCCCCTTCATCATGTCCTTCTTACAGAAAATGCCTAACCAATCCACAACCATGACATTTCTCGCCTTTCTTGATCTATCCCTTTTGAAGTCCTCCTCCTTTCTTCTTATCTTTATCCATCTTATTCTTCCACCACTGCTTCTTAGAGTTCTTTGATTTAGGAACCTCCTTAACCTCTTCTTTCTTAGCAACATCTGACATGAGATCCATCTCCACAAGTGACTCATACGTCGCTTCCATAGGTATACGTGTCAATGCCAACCCTTGGAGGGGTTTGTTCAAAACCTTAGCGAACCCGGTGGCCTTCTTATGCGGTGTATTAACAAGCTCCATCCTGAACCGTGATAACTCATTAAACCGATTTATACACTCTTTCACCGAAAGACTCCTCTGCTTCAGATTAATGAATTTCTCTAACTCCATGCTTTCCTCAGCTTGCGACAGGAACTTTCTCTCAAACCTTTTCCGAAATCCAAACCAACCAATGTCTCTACCCTCCATCTCTAAAAGCTCCCACTAGTAAGAAGCCTCTCCCTTCAGCTGCCAAGATGCAAGCTGAACTCTTTGTCAGTCCTCCAATCCTAACAGCCCAAAATCTGCTTCGTATTCCTCAACCAAACTCGTGCCACTCCGAAATCCTCCATGCTAGAAAACCTCTTACATCTTAGACTAGCGAAGTCCCTACATAGTCTAGAAAAATTGGCTGCTGTAGGTGGATTAACGGTATCTCCACCCACTGGTGGTGCATTGGGCGCTTGCCCTTGCACCTCTGATGCCGTATCTTGGAGGTATCTACGGAACCAGCATGGGACTTCGACACCCTTTGAAAGGTTTGGGATGTCCGATATTCTATACAAAGAAAATGATTAGGCTTGAAAGAATCAAAAGAAGGTTGAACTGGACTTGGAGGGGATTTTTATAAAAACTCTTTTATACTTGAAAACTATTTCTATAATAAAAGTTTCTTTCTGAAAAATACTTTTAGTTGAAGATATGCTACCTTTGAAAAATACTTTACTTTTGAAACAATTTTTAGGAATCCTGTAACCTTAGGCTCTGTTACCAAGTGAAACACCCCAAACCCCACATCCCTTAATATACCCAAAAAGGACACTAAAGGATGTGGTGCGTTATAGGTATAGCTAAAACATCACAGAGACTAAGATTCATAAGACAAATAAGAAAAAAATAGCGAAAACATTTAAATAATAACTTATCATTCAAAAATTAAACTCCATTTCGAAATAAAAATATAACATGTCTCAAAATAACTCAAATTCATGTCCCATGAAAATACATTCAGTCTTACATAATCAGAGTATAAAGATAACAATAATGGTAATCAATAGCAATCCCACTCACGAGTGCCAATCCATCATAAGTCAAATGAAAAAGATGAAATGAATAAGAATACATCTGAGATGAGAAAACTTCGGGAATGAATCTCCAAGCAACCTGAATCCACTCAAATCTGCTGGCCTATTGAGGGGAAAAGGAGGAAATAGACGAGTGGGTCAAACAATAAGTCTGGTAAGTGAAAGTAATTACTAGCATTTCTAAGCAAGACAAAGATAATAGACTAAGAAATAGTTCTAGCTTGGAAAATACAGGAAAGATAAAAATCGGATAAAATACCGTTTCTGATTCTATTTGACTATTTGCTTTAATTGTTTGCACTTGTCTTAAACTGCTATGATTAGGCTGAAACCCTAACCCTATCTCAACTGCTATCTTGATTAGGCTGAAATCCTAATTCTACTCTTTGATCGGCCTATTCTCTCTCTGCTATGCCACTGTGAGCTGATCCAATCATGTTGGTTCCTTGGCAAAAAGACACCTCTTTAGCGCTTAAGATGCAGTAGCGAATTATTTACCCTAATCGATGTTTCACTCTCGGTCATCATCGGTGCACACTAATTGTCGCTCCCTATTTCACCCTTTATTTGCCCTAATCAGCATCAGCATGACCAAACTCACCTAACTGTTGTGAGGCCATAAGTCCTAGACCTAAATGGAATGCTATCCAGCCTCACCTAACTGTTGTGAGACCATCAGCCCTAGACCTGAAAGGGAATGCTGCCGGTATTTGTCCTAACAAACAATCGTCTAGTTTTGCGCCCTTGCCTTAATCCCCAGATTTGAGCCTCTATCTATTTGGCCACTTATTTACCCTAATCAGCATAAGCGTATCCCAGCCTCAACTACTGTTGTGAGACCATCATCCTAGCTCTGAAAGGGAATGCTGCCAATAGGGGCCCTAAGCCTCTTTTATTATTTCTGCTATATTTGCTTATTAACTTAATCCAAGATCTAAGTTTTAAAATAAGTCTCTTCTATTATTTCTGCTATATTTTCTTATTAACTTAATCTAAGTTTTAAAATAAGCCTCTTGTTATAATTATGCTTGCAAATATTTTAAATTTGACTATTTCAGTTTCTCTTATTTTACATCTGATTTTTATAAATTTAGTGATTTTCTATTTTAATCCATATTGGCGAATTCTTCTCTTTTAATTTATTCGCATAAAAAAAGGGTTAAATCTCTATAAAAAGAAACTAACATTTACAGGCTAAATTCCAACTTAAGATAGGTGTAAATAACTGTAAATAACTGAATAAAATAGCTGAACAATAAAATAAACTGAAAAGAACTTCTGAAATTTACTTTAAAAACTAACTGTAAATAACTTATATAAAAACCGTCATAAAATTATAGAAAAACTACAACTATTGGGAACCTCATTATTTTAAATTGCTTAAAAATATAAAATAATTACAAAACACTCACCTGTGGTCCTTAGCTCTATCCCTGGACCTTCTTGGATCCACTTATAGGGCGTAAAATATTTTATTAAAAAGATCTTCTCCTTAGAAAAAATTTCTATTTAGGGCTCAACCTCAGGCAATGAATCCATTTGGGAGAAATTCTGAATGAGAAAAATAGCTAGGCCTAGGGTTCTATTTATAATGTGGCTTAGGGATCTCAGACCATTGGATTTGAAGGTTAAATGTGGTGCAACCACATCATAGGCTCACTACGAACCATCAGATGCAGCTACGGATGCACAAGATCGCTTAAAAAATGAATTATGACGTGTTCGCTTGTAGATGGATGTTTCTCCATCCATTAACAAAGGTGGGTCGACCTAACTACATTGGGGGTCGACCTATAGGTCGACCCAACCTATGCATGGGTCGAATCCTATGGCGTCTTATATTTTTATTTTTTTCATTTTAGTTTATTAATTTCTGAATTTTTGTTTTTCTCGTAACTTCTTCATACTGACTCGGATTTCAACAGGTTATATATGGAAATTGATCAGAAAATTGCCATGGACCTAATGGTACAACTCCCATAGCTTGATTCTGACAATTACACAAACTTTTTTCATTATTTAATTAATTTGTTAGTTAATTATTATAGCTCAAATTTTGGGTTGTTACAATTGTTCCCCTTCCCTATTACAACCCACATGATGGATTTATAGGGACAAGCTACTAGTGCAAGATGGGAACGGTGGATGAAGTCTTCTTATTTATGCTCGGTAATGAAAAGGCGACTAGATATCCAAGGAGTAATATTGATTCCAAGATAGCGGCCTTATTCGATATATATGTTTTGTTTTGTTTTTCTATTCCAGTATGAGTTTACAGAGATAGCTCTCTGGTATACTTATGTTTATTACAGGTTATCAGAACCAAAGACTCGTACCCTAGTGGACTTGGGTTTGGATTCAATCGAAATTTAAGCCTATTAAAGTGCGAGTTGTTACATTTTGTATCAAAGCTTAGGATCGTTGATCATAGGAATTAAGATACTTTGAGTGAATGTATTTGTATTTTTCGCTGTAATTATATATATATATATATATATATGTATGTATATGCCTATATACATATATTACACCAAACTCTATGAACTTTGACTATATATTAGTTGCCACCATATTCTGAAAAGACGGATGAGGAAATTATGAATTGGAATAATAAATAAAGTTAAATTTATACATCTACCCCGATTACCCCATAGAGCAGAGGCCATATAGTAAGGCATTGACTGAAAAGAGCATTAGTATGACAAATGGAAGTATCCCAAAGATTAGATGGTACTTAACTCCTTTGTTGGGCTAGGTTGCCTTATGACGGTGGATTTCGATAGACTGCCGATTGAAGACGTATGTTTCATCTAGACAAATGTTAAGAACCTATGTGTTGTAAACGTTTGGAAGTAAGATGTGAAAAAGGATTGAGCAAGTTTTCGCAAGAAGGTTTGCATTAATCACCATAAGATGATAGCCAGATTTTTGAAAAAGATGAGTTAAGTAAATAGAAAAGAAGGAAAGTACAAAAGAAAGGACGAATAAAAGTCCATTATTGAGTCCGAACCCAAGTGAAAGAATATAACAAAAGGGTTTTGAAAATTTCTTGAAATAGTTTGAATGGTTTCAAAAATGATTTATTTAAAATAAAAGGACCCTACCATTGAAATGTTATTGTTTTGAAAAAGTAAGAAAATTTTAAGTAGCTATTTGAGATTTCTAGTGAAGTTTATAATTGGTAGGGCCAAAAAATTCGGTTTAGAAGGTTTTTGATAAAGGGGATTTTCATTTTTGAAACGAAGGGAAAAGAGAGCATATGTTTGGCTCGATAATTTTTCCTATTTCTGTAGATTTGGAAGTTCCTTTTTTAAAATTCTTTCTAAAGGGTGGATGAATGGAAATGATACTTGATTGAAATGGGATAAAGAGAATAGAAGGGTAAGAATTCCCGATAATGAATATAGGAAGAATATTTCCATATAACGAAAATACGAAGAAAAACAACTGAAATAGATTTATACATATCTCTTTTCATGTTAGTGAAGGAAAGCTCAATGGCTAAAGCAGGAGAGGAAAGCACTATGTTAGCATCAAAATTGATCACTAACACCCATTGAAGGATTTGTGTAGAGAGATTAATAAAGATAGAAAATTAAAATAGAGGAATATATGCAGAATTAATTGCAAAACTAGAACACCGGATTTATAGTGATTCGGCATAACTGCCTACATCTACTTTGAGGTTATTCTTTATTTATTTTTCAAATAATCGAATACAGATACAATCTATACGCCAACAACTTGAATACATGCTCTAACTGAAAAATAATAAGTCTTGGAAATGGCAGAGTCTCCCTAGTGTTCTCGAAAAAAGGTCCATTTAACTGTGCCCCTGCCCTTCTATTTATAGGCGAAGATAGGCCGGACTTCCTTTGTGGGCCCAAGAACAAGGTGCTTCGGCCCTTAGTAAGTGACTTCTGCGCACCGAGTCAGGGATGCCAAACGGCAGCTGTGGAGTGAGGAATGCCGGTCAAGAATTATTTGGTCGATCATTAAGTGACTTGAAGTAAACCCTTAGGAGAACTGAAGCAAATAGTAGGTTGACTCAGAGCGATGTCATGTCGAACAATGAATTTTGTTGTATGGCTTCACTCTCTTGACCGAGTGGTGCGTTCTGGAATACTTGATAATGTTCATTTGAGCCGAACCCTTCTGTGCCGAGCAACGGTGGTCGAACAATGGATGCCGAGCGATGCAGTTAAGCTGAGCGGCACTTAGGCCGAGCGATGCACTTAGGCCAAGCGATACTTAGGCCAAGCGGCACTTAGGCCGAGCGATACTTGCAGGCCGAACGATACTTAGGCCGAGCGACACTTAGGCCAAGCGATACTTGCAGGCCGAATGGCACTAAATAGTTCGCCTCACGTAGCCGGGCCAAGCAACCGGTAACATTTGCCCCTTAAAGTGTGTCGTGTGAAGCAACTCGACATGCTTTGAATCACTAACCAATTCCTACTATCAAAAAAGTTGAATATACAATGAAGGTAGAAAAATGGCTGTCCTCCCTGGCACCTTGGGGACGCTCGGCATACAAAGACCGAGCCATACGGTCGGCTTATTGAACTGTAGCACGCATGCCTAAAAACTCATCTCTCAAGACATATTGACCGGGTCACCAGGAGATAGCATGTTCACCTCCCCTCCACCACATATAACTTCCGGCCTCCCCTTCTTCTCCCTTTTTATCACCTGTACTATACTTCTCCAAAGCCATCAGTTCTTCCTTCTCCGAGCCTCACTCGCTTCTTTTCCTTCCTCCGAGCCTAAATTGCTCATCTCACGATCCTAACTAATCTCTATCACGAACGAACCTCTAGCTCAACATTCCAAAGTTATCGCATACTTCGAGCTCTTTTTTCTAATATGAATTTATTTCCAAACCTGACGTTATATCAATCTCCAGTGCCTTTATGGACAAACCCTCCGCCTCCCCTCTTCAGTTGTTGCAAGAATAGATAGAGAATAGATCTAGAGGAAGAAGGGAGATGGATTAGGAATAAGAAGCAGACTCTAGGTTAGGGCCTTAGGAGAAGGTTAGGAGTTGTTCCTTGGTGAAGAAAGATGAGGAGAAGAGGGGTTTGGTAATTTGAGAGTGAGTGTAGACCGGTTAGAGCTCTGAGGAGTAGGTTGGTTTCTTGGTCAAGTAGGCCATCTCATTGTTAGGGAGAGATAGGAAGTTTGTGGTCCGGTAGGTATGATTGGTTTCTAGAGTCAGGGATAGTGGCTCGGTGCCGTCCGATGTCGAGGGAGAAAGTGTGGTTAATCCACTTGAGTGTGGTATTATGGCCCGGTCAAGGACCACGAGGTAGGCTCGGCATATCGAGCAAGTGTGGCTTGGTATGGCCCTCGCGGGTCGTTCGGTGAAGAAAGAGATTGTTGGAGAGGAAAGTGAGTGGCTCAATGGTTTTGGTCTAGGTAGGTCGGTGAGTAGTGAAGAAGAGAGAAGCGGAATAGGCTTTAAGGACCGACACCAAGCGGGGCATTATGGTTCGGTATACATGCACTCGAATAGGCGACCGGTCCTAATTATGGAGATCAGCATCGACATACTTACCTTACCTCAACTCATAGAACAAAACATTGCTACTTATTTCCACGCTTATCCATGTACCAATAAATCCATGATACAAATCTAGGTCCATAAGAAAACAGAACTGATCAAGACTAATAATTTCACGATTGAAACCATAACAAATGTGAGCTTAAAACTTTGTAAAAAAGGCAACTTAAAGCTCACCGTGCTACACTTTACTCTTCAGAACCTTGATTTATTTATTCTTTACATGAATCATCACACTAGCTCACACACCACGTGGGGGGGGGGGGGATCTTTGTCGTTATATCTAACATCAATTGTCTTTCGGGTATAGTTCAAACAGGTTTTTATCCAGATTCGACGCTCATCGAAGATGTCAAGAAAGTCGAGCTCTGCCACAGTATCAGATAAACCCGAGCCATGTCTTCAACAGGAAGTAGTAGGAACTTCAAATCCAACGAAAACTCTTGTACAGAATATCTAGAGTCCAACGACTACATCTATTGACTTGGCTCCTGATGCCATAGATGCAGCAATCATCCTAGACAATCCGGCTGATTCTCAAGCTTCAAGAATCCATGAAAATGCTCTTCACCGACTATGCTCAATCCACGGAATTCCTTTCGATGATGTACTGGTTCCATTAGGACAAGAGCATCCTCACCTACCCCAACCAGATATACTGCCTACAAAAAATTCATGTGCTGGGTTGGTAGAGTGACACCATTCAACTCCTTCCTCCGCGATGTGTTGTAGTATATTGAGATCACCCCAGCATAGTTACATCTCAATAGTCACGCGTCCACATATGGCACATGCATTCTTTTTATGAGCGTTCTATTCAGGCTAACCCACTCCTAACGACATCCGCTATATTTATTGTTTCAAGAGACGATCTGATAGCCCATCTTTCATATTCATAGACCTACATAACAAGTGCCAAATCTTGACGGGGGTGTGGAGCAAATTCGCCCAATACAAGCAGGAATGGTTTTATGTGCGTTGTCCCACTGGCTTTGCGTGGAGATGGTTAGAAGGAAGTAAGTTCCTTTTTGGGATCAATACTTGCATGGGGCAGAAAGTGCATCCTTTTAAAACCCTTTCTCGACTTTTACAGGTATCAGCCCACGTCTCGAAGTCTCCGGATACTCTGAGGCCATCAAACCTATACAAGCTGTTCTCGCAGAAGACCGGAACATCAGATCCATCATTTCCAATGTATCACTCTCGAAATTTAGATTGTTGGTAGAAGATTGTCGAATAGGTCCTCCTCACGAGGTCACAACAACTGGACTCTCCTTGGACAAAGGCAAAAGGCAAGCTGGGCCTTCAACACCTGGTGCCCCCGACACACCCGAGGAGGGCGAGATTAGAAAAACTAAGGTGTCAGAAGCACTGGGTGGGAATGTAAGTCGTACTCTGGAACCGGTGGTCGAGGCACACGACACTGATGAAACACCTCCCCCTTCGAAGGGAGGAAAGAAACTGTCTTACAAACTAAGGAAAAAGACGGTAGGCAGAACCTCCAAGGTCACAATTACTCTAGTGGAGAAAGAGCCATCTCCAAACACTTAGAGGGTTCACTGAAAGGCTTATCTGACCTTGCTATTCCTGACGACTTGCTCAATTATGGCTTCAATGATCCAGAAGCCCTATAACTCCATTCGCCCATGAGAGGCGATAAAGGCATTTAAGCCTATAATCAAGGAGAAAAACTCTGATAAGTAAAGCTAAAGAAACTAGTCCATCGGGGGGAAACACTTAGGATACACACAATAACACTTACACCTCACCTTGCACTTAAACTTCAGCCATTTTGTGATTCTAGCTGACTCGTGTTTACTTAATTTCTGTGTAGGTGATATGGGATGTTCTCATGTATTCGATCGCCTTCGTGGGTCCTCTATTTTTCATTATTCTGGCCGGGGTTCGGGCTCCGGCAAATGCCTAGATAGAGATGATGACAGGATAGGACTTTCTCTCCCAAGATTCATCATCTCGAAGAAAAACTTACAATCAATCTTCATACATTCACAATCCTCCCTCTCAACCAGAGCAAGGCAGGGAGAAATATGGTCATAAGAGGTCCCTGTCCAATACTCGCCGCGACCAACACTCTGGTTCCTCTAGCACCAGGCAATCCCAGGAACTTCACTAAAAACCCGTGGTCTCTAGACAAACTTCTTATGCTCCCACACACGATCTGTCGATAGCGGAAAAGCTAGCTGAGCTTAAGGCCACGTTCCCAAAAATAGGCTTTGATGATCTGATGTTTCTCCTAGCGATTCATCACATTCTGGGACACGTTAAACAAAGTGCCATTGCTTGCAACAATAATGTCTACGTTCAACACGACACATTTATTCATTTGGCAGAAATTTTTTCAGAAGTCTCTATCGAACGTCAACATGAAATTGATTGTCTGAAACTAGAAGCCATCCATAACAAAGACATCATCAAAGCCCAGGATGAAGAGCTTTTCTCATACAAGTCTCAGCTTGAAACTTCTCAGAAAAATGTTAAAAACGCCGCTGAGGCAGTTAATCATGTGGAGGCCACGCATAAGAAAGAGATCGATGAAGCAGTTCAACGCTGCGGCGCCCTAGCTTTAGAGAAAGACTCCATTCAAAAGGAGAGAGATGCGTTCGCTATACAAGTCAAAGAGGTGGAAGAGCTACTTCTCAAAGAGAAGGAAGAAAAGACAGCTGCTCAGGAGGAGTCGCAACGATACTGTGATGAGATTGTCGCTACACGACTCCTCAAAACGAAGCTCGATGAAGAACTCTCTAAAGCTGAGACGCTGAAGGATGAAGCCCGCGAGGGGGGCAAGAGAATAGCGTCCATGGATATTGATTCTCGCCTTGAGGCGGCCGCCGATGCAAGTAGGGAGGAGATTAAGTGCATGTTTGATCCGCTTATAGCAGAGTACAATGCTCGAGTTCTCATGCATTGTGACCTAACATTTCTCGAAGAGGGTTACTTCGAATTTTTGGCCGAAGCATAGGAGACTTTGATAAGGATCAAAAAGGTTGAGTCGGGCACTGAAGAGGTTGACGAAGAAGCTTTAATGAAGGAATTTCTCCGGGGAATGAGCCTTAGGACTTGTCCTCAGCGAAGGCTCTTTATGGCAGAGACTCCTCCTCATCGAAAAGAAAGAATGACATTACCGACCTGTCTAGAACCGAGTCCCAGTTTCTCCCCTACTCAACCATCTGGTTGCCCATCACTTGACCCCTTCGAGCATCACATTGGCTACGACCCAGAAGATCCTGGCCTTGATGTTTATGTTCTATCTTCCATTCCAGAGGGTGAAACTCCCCAGGCAGTTGAGAATCAGCCAAAAACCGGTACATAACTTTTCTTCACTAAATTCAAAGGGTCGTTGTTTTCAACGATAGTTAATGTATTCTAACATTTGTCTCTTATGATTTCGTGTAGGCCATTCTAATCCCGAGTCGACTCCTAAGAGCGATGTCGCTACGGAGAAGGAGGAGAAAATGGGAGAGGCAATTCAAACAGGAGAGACTCCTGGACCTGAAGCTCGAGTATTTGAGGTGCTTAATGATGACAAATCAGAAAATCCATCAGCCATCGAAGAAAATTACGAAGTTGAGATTACCGGTGCCTCCAAACATACTTCAAAGCTGAGCATGGAGGAGCAGCTTATAGAAAAGAAGAAGAAGAAAGTCGAAGTCAAGATCGAGCACCAAGTAGTAGAACTAGACGATCCTTTGAACAGATCTTTGAAAGTCATTCTCCCCATGGGGTCCAGGCCACTGGAAGTTCCTCTTCCTTCCTTGGACGTCACTTCCCTTACAAGCAAAGCGTCCAAGAGAAAACGCGTAGAGGAGGAGTCGTCTGAGAAACCGAGGAGGGAGAAGAAGTCAAAAAAGTAGCTATATGCCTCGTCCAACGAGAATAAGCTTAAATTATGTAATTATTTTTATTTATTTCCATAGTTGGTGTAAATAGACTTTGACTCCGAGTTTAGAAGGGATTGTAGCGGAACCTTGTTTTGGAATTTGTGAATAAACTAAGTTTCTTTGTCTTTCGGTGACTTTAGTCTTTTAGCTTATTGTCCAACTTATTGCCATAACTCGGAATTTGGTGAGTTACACAAGCTCAAGTTCACCACCATGTGACTCCAACATTTTTTAGAATCATAGACCCGCTATTCCATGCTTCAGACACTTAGAATACTTTTAGTTTGCATTTTGGGGACTCAGAGTACTCCAGTCTGCATTATGGGGACTTGGAGATGCTTGAGTCGTTTATACTCTAGTCCGCACTCTGGGGACTCAGAGTACTCCAGTCCGCACTTTGGGGACTTGGAGATTTTTAGCCGTTTATACTCTAGTCCACACTCTGGAGACTCAGAGTACTCCAGTCTGCACTCTAGGGACTTGGAGATTTTTGAGTCGTTTATACTCTAGTCCACACTCTGGGGATTCTGAGTACTCCAGTCCGTACTCTGGAGACTCGAAGATTTTTATTCGTTTATACTCTAATCCGCACTCTGGGGACTTAGAGTACTCCAGTCCACACTCCGGGGACTTGGAGATTTTTGGTCGTTTATACTCTAGTCCGCACTCTCAGGACTTAGAGTACTCCAGTCCGCACTATGGGGACTTGGAGATTTTTGAGTCGTTTATACTCTAGTCCATACTCTGCATACTCTGAGTACTCTAGTCAGCACTCCGAGGACTCGAAGATTTTAAGTCGTTTATACTCTAATTCACATTCTAAGGACTCAAAATACTCCAATCCGCACTTTGGAGACTTGGAGATTTTAAGTCGTTTATACTCTAGTCCGCACTCTGGGGACTCAGAGTACTCCAGTCCGCACTCCGAGGACTTGGAGATTTTTAGTCGTTTATACTCTAGTCCGCACTCTGGGGACTTGGAGATTTTTAAGTCGTTTATACTCTAGTCCACACTCTGGGGACTCGAAGTACTTCAGTTCACACTCTGGGGACTCGAAGATTTTAAGTCATTTATACTCTAATCTGCGCGCTGGGGACTCAGAGTACTCTAGTTCACACTCCGAGGACTTGGAGACTTTTGGTCGTCTATGCTCTAGTCTGCACTCTGGGGACTTAGAGTACTCCAGTCCGCACTCAGGAGACTTAGAGATTTTAAGTCGTTTATACTCTAGTCCGCACTCTGGGGACTCAGAGTACTCCACTCCGCACTCTAGGGACTTGGAGATTTTTAGTTTTTATGTGCGTTCATACGTCAGACAGAATAATGTAACTTTAATTTTTTCCATAGAATTATCATACACGAAAACATCAATAATTCATGGAAAAGATGGCTTCAAGCCTTTTTTAATGAAAACAAACTGAATTGTCTTATTACATGCCAAAAACTAAGAATCAATGAAACAAAATAAACTGGAAATAATTGTAACTAAAATGCGAAAGAAATAGTATAAGTATAATAATGTTACAGATGCTCGCTATTCCATGCTTGGGGGAGTGTCACACTATCAACGGTCGCTAGCTTGAAAGTTCCCTCTCTAAGCCTTCGTTCAATGATGTATGGACCTTTCCATGTGGGATTCATATGCGAAGGAACGGAAAAACTCGCTTCAAAACGAGATCGCCCACATCAAAGATTCTCGGTCGCACTTTTTCATTATAATATCGAACGACTCGGTGCCTGTATGCAGCCATCCTTAAATCAGCTTCTTCATGTTTTTCATCAACGAAGTCTAGTGACTTAAGCAAGAGATCTCGATTTGTCTTAGGGTCATAATGAGTTACCCGATGTGAAGGAACTTTAAGTTCCACGGGTATAACTGCTTCCATGCCATATGCCAATGTGAATGGAGTGTGGTCAGGCGCGGACTTGTGGGTGGTTCCGTAATCCCAAAGTGTTATTGGGAGTTCATCAACCCCCTTTCCTCTAGCCTTTTCCAGACCTTTCTTCAATATGGATTTGATTATTTTGTTCACGTATTCTACTTGCCCATTGGCTTTTGGATGAGCAACTGCTGCAAATCTTTTCTCAATGCCATACTTTTGACAAAATTCTTTGAACTCCCTACTTTCAAACTAAGTTTCATTGTCCATAATGATAGTTTGCGGAAGGCCAAAACAACATACGATGTTTCGTACAACGAAATTAATGACTTTTTTGGTGGTGATTGTAGCTAAGGGCTTTACTTTCGCCCACTTTGTAAAGTAATCGATCGCAACTATTGTGTATTTTGCACCACCTTTGGAAATTGGTAGGGAACTGATTACATTGAGTCCCCATATTGCAAATGGCCAGGGACTAACCATTTGTGTGAGTACCGTTGGCAGAGCTCTCCAGATTTTCACATAATTTTGACATTTGTCACATCTCCTTACGTAGTCCGCCGCATCCTGATTTACAATTGGCCAATAGTATCCATAGCGGAATATATTTTTTGCTAGTGTTTGCCCCCCTGTATGGCCATCACATTCTCCTTTATGAACTTCCTTTAGGGCTCGCTTTATTTCCTCGTAGGCAATGCACCGGAGTAAGAGGACCGAGAATCCATTTAGATACATTATTCCATCTTGCATTACATATCATGAAGCTTTGCGAATGACATGTCGTCCTTCGCTTTTTCTTTCGGGCAAGACCATGTGTAGTAGTTATTGCTTGAATGGGGTTATCCATGACTCCTTCTCGATTTCTGCTTCTAACACGAAATGGGTCATCTTGGTTGACTAGAATGTCAATCGTCAGTTCAGCCGGTGCTACTTTTGCCTCCCTAGGTTCCTCATCATCTCTCGGATCTATGTCTCTATAGATCTGATTGTGTTGCCCGAGCCAGGGCTTGGGCACTACTTGTCAATTTTCAGTGGTTTAGGTGTGGACGGAGCTGTCCACAACCTTTCATTTCTTTCTTCGCTAGGCCTCTCTCAGTTTAGCTACATAACACGCACGATTGATCGTCTAATCGCCATGCACAACACCAACTCCTTTGTCTGTCGAAAAACACCAAGGGGCCAAAGCTGCCCTAAACTCTACCAGGGCCGGTCGACCTAGAAACACGTTGTACAGAGAATCGACATCCAAAACGATGAAGGGTAGGATTCGTACCCTCCTACATTTACCTTGCCCAAGTTCAATTGGCAATTCAACAAAACCCACTACATCGGTAGCTGCACCATTATATCTATGGATAGGGGCTTTAGATGGTTTTAAATTTTTTGTCTCCATCTTCATTTGGTTATACACTTTTTTGAAGATGATGTTAACAGAACTTCCACAATCAATCAAAATTCTTTTCATAAATGCTGGCCCGATTGTTGCAGAGATGACCATAGGGTCGACGGTAGGAGCCTCCACCTGATCAGCATCTCTGCTCCTGAAGAATATATCATCCGTCATCGTTCGCTGCTGCTTAGCCGGAGATCCATCCTCCGCATTTGTCAACATTCAAAATCTGCATGTCTTAGTGAGTTAGCATACCACTCCATTTCTTGTCAATTCTTGTCTACAGGATGAGGTCCATCGACTACCGTGTTTATGACTAGTCTACCTACAGTTCGAGCAGGTTCCTCTGGATGGCCTAGTGCTTGCCCGCGACCGGGATCTGATGTTCCTTGTCTACATTCCTGCGGGTTCTTGACAAATTCCTACAACTTTTTCTACCGAATCAGCTTTTCTATGGCATCGTGGAGGTGTCTGCACTCCTCTGTATTGTGCTCATAAGTCTCATGGAAGCGGCACCCAGTCCGCTTTTGTTCCGCCGTGGACTCTTTTGGGCATGGCTTTCGGTATTGAAATTATTGCAAGTTGATAGGTAGATATTTTCCAAAGATGCATTCAGGAGAGTGTATTCGTTGTAAGTCGGAATCCATGGTTTCCACCTTCTTGCTTCCCTTTTCTTCCCGGGATTTCCTCCTTCGGATCCTTTAGATTGCCCTGGCTTGTTCTGGATATTGACCTGGACCTTCCTCGAGTTATAATCGGACTGTTTTACAGCAACATTGATCTTCACAGTTTCCTTGCCAGGCCCTGGTGCACTGTCTCGTCTCATCCACCTGGCTTTCTACCTTCTTATGAATTGACGAGCCTTTGAATAAAAACGCTCTAGCATAGTCGGAGGCTTTCCAGCCAGCTAATCGCCAAACTTCGAATCCACTCCTCGCATCACAGCCGTTAGAATGGTATGGTCATTTGGGTTTCTAATTTCAGTAGCCGCAACATGAAATCTCTGTAAGTACTGAAAGAGGCTATGCGGTAGGATCGTGTAATATGGAATAACAGAATAGTCTAGGTAGATAAAGTAAGTAAAAGCAAGGAGACACCAGGATCTTATACTGGTTCGGACCTCTAGTCCTACGTCCAGTCCCTAAGCTTCACTTAGGAATATCACTAACTAACACCCTCACTTAACCCGGAGGAATAGGTTTACAACTTACCCGAACAACCGAACGGGGTTTCTTGCCTCAAACACCGAAGAGGACTTCAACTCAATTAAAAAACAATATTCGACTTGTTGTGTTCTTATCAACACTAATGAGTCTAATGTAGTACAATATTCCTATAATCTTATCCTCGAGAGTATGCAATGTGTTCGTAAAGATTTAGGAAAATGTGAATTGCTATGAATCAAAAGAATATTAAAAACAAAGCAGCGATTCAAGCGATAGATTTGTGAGTGCTTTGAGAATTTCTAGATAATATGTTCAAGAAGATAGTAAGATTAAAGCAACAGAATTCGGTGAATTGAAGATGTTAAAATTATGTATTTATACTTGTAGAGGAGATGCATCTGTTGGCTAAGGATGTAGACAAGAGATGCTTCCATTTCCATTGGTGAATGGTTGCAACTCTTGGGAGGAAGAAGGTGTCCATTCATAGAAAATTCACAGGTTCAAATTCAGTCGACTGAACAGAGAATTCAGTCAACTGAAAATATGAAGTAAAATTTTCAGGAATAAATTCAGTCGACTGAACAGGGTTTTCAGTCGACTGAAACTGTACATGTTGTATATGTGTAACAGCCGACTGGTCATCCCTGTTCAGTCGACTGAACTACTAAACTGTGCACAGTGAATATTTATTAATAAATGAAATTTATAAAATGTGTTCTAGTGTTTGTGCAAGCCTCTTGAGGATAGATTTTAACAATAAATCTAAACTAAGACCTATATAAAAATCATACTTATGTTTATCCTTGGTCTTCATCGTTCTTTCTTTAGCTTTGCACATATCTCTTCCTTTTTGTTGAAGCCCATTGTCATTGATCAAAATCTTAGTGTATCAACATTCTCCCCTTTTTTGATTGATGACAGTACTCATGTGTGTAGAGATTATTTCCTCCTCCTGAATATATGCACTATTTTTTCTACAAAAAACAAGGTTAGTAACATAGATTTCTCCCCCTTTGTCATCGACAAAAAGGAAGTAATAATCACAGAAGCATATTGTCAAAGTAATCACTGATATGCATGTCCATTATTTAAGATGTAGCATAGAATATAGCATAAAAATGTAGCATGAGAAATAAAATATAGAATGTTGCATGAATGAATAAAACATAAAATGTAGCGTGAATGAAACATAAAAGGCTATTTATACAAGCCTTGTGACACTTAAAAGAATAAAAAGCCACAAAAGAGTTTATTCATCTTTGTTCCAATCATATGAGGCTTCTCTCCCACCCCTTGGTTTGCGGATAACGGGTCCACCTGTGGGAGGTCTATAACTTCCTCCTTGACCACCACTAGTGCCACTCATGTTGCTGCTTATATGCTCTTCGGAAGATGTCCATGTGAAAGTAGGTGCAGGACGCTTACCGCGTGATGTTGAAGCAGTAGTGGAAGTTGAGCATGTGATGGCATCCCATAATTTATTAAAGAATCCTTTAATTTTATCAAGTTTGTGATCTACCTTCTTGAGGCGATTATCGAGAATTTGTTGATTTCTTGATAAAATTCCTAACGATTGATTGGTAGTAAAACTTGGCTCAATGATACGAATTTCATCTTCTTGGTCGAAGGGTTCTTCATGTGGAGCTTGTGGAGGTTGTTGTGCTTGTGGAGGTTGTTGTTGTTCTTGATGCCTAGCTTCCCATTCGGTAAGAGATATGATCCGAGGAGGTCTATCCGGGAGTTGCATAAGGCTTATCGTCCGTTGGTTAATTTGATGGACCACTGTATTTTCAGACTCGAGTAATGGCGTATCAACATTGAGGAGAAGTCTCATGATATATTCTCTAAAATATATAGTTCGCATTTTGCCATTATTAAATGTGAGAAACTCATTTTGCCATCATTTGGTTGGTGTCCAAGGTTAAGATTTGCATAAAATAATTTGACCATGATATGGTTTATTGCATGGTCATTTCTTTTCAAATCCAAAAGAGAAGTTAAACCTGCCCGATCCGTTAATGCTTGAATGTTGTATGTCTAAAGGCTTTGAAAATCAACGAAGGAGTGCTCGAAAATGCGAGAATTCTTCATTTTATTCCACCTTGTTACAACTATGCCATCATAGAGCCATTGTGCAATTTGAGCATCAATTGGCTCGGAGGATGAAGAAGAAGAAGCTCTCGATCTTTTTGGGCCCATTTGTCATGAGATTTGAGAGTAATTTGTGAATTGGGGGCTAGGGTTTTGGAAAACAATGGGGAAGACAGAACTTTTGGAAGGTAAAAAGTGAAGGTAAAAGGGTAAAAACTGATTGATAAAAGGGGAAAAGTTGCCTGGGAATTGGCGTTCAGTCGACTGAATTGTCTGTTCAGTCGACTGAATTTTTGGCCGAAATCTTCTATGTAAAATTCAGTCAACTGAACAGAAGTTTTAGTCGACTGAACTATTGTTTAGTTGTTTTCTACCTAGTGTTCAGTCGACTGAGCAGGAAGGTTCAGTCGACTGAACCTTGAGTGTATGGAATTCTAAAAATTAATTTTTTTTTTCAATAAATGATTACAACAAAATACAATATAATAACATGATTTGGCCACCGAAATAATCATTTTTTTGGAGATGGACTATTTTTCTTTTTGCGTCCTTCATTCTCCATATAATTTATATCCCATGAATTTGGACTATACTGAGGAGTTTTTGGGGACATCCAAGGATTCACGGGATCGGCTGGTGTACGATAGGACGAAGACGGATCATACGAACTAACCGGTCGAGGTAGAGGCTCAGTCACTTCGTTTTTCTTTGAGCCACAAAAATGTAAACCGATTTTCTCTAGGAAGCTTAATCGTCTAGCCGTTACTTTTTGTTCGAAATATAATTCTCGTTGAAGATCAATTTGTTTTTGTTGAAAGTGACGAATATCATTAATCTTTCTTTTCGTATCTGGTGAGATAAAAAGACCACGTTTAGCCTTCTTCGATTCCGGTGTGTAGCCAGTTCGATATTTGTTCCATTTATAGACTGGCTCATGCTTTGGTGTTGGAGTAGGAAGTTTTGGTGATGTTGGTGAGTTATCGATCGAAGAGGTGATGTTGATTGGGGAGTATGAGTTGTTTGAGGACATTTTTATATCAACTTTTCAATCTTTTACAAGTGAAAATGAGTTGTGAAAATAAAAATAAGTCAAATGTGTATTTATAGGATGAACATTCTAAAAATATTGTGGTGATAATTTATCAAAGTTTTTTAACCAAACAAAGATTTAATGGTTAAAATAATTTAGTTAGAAATGTATGGATTAGAGATAACCCTTATATTATTATTTATAATGTATCATTATTTTGAAAATATAAATTGAAAGTCATAGTTTTCTTTATTCAGTCGACTGAGCATGTAGATTTTGTCGACCGAATTGTGAAAAAAAAAATTGATAACTTTTATAAAATATCTTTAAAAGAGATTATTCCTAATTCTCGTCGTAACTTTATAAAGGAGTTTTCTAATAAAGGTTTAGTAAATATATCGGCAATTGGATTTTCGGTAGAAATATGTTCTAAATTTATGATTCCTTTTTCGATATTGTCTCATAGAAAATGGTGACGAATGTCTATATGTTTTGTACGAGAGTGATTAACCATATTTTTAGATAAATTTATTGTACTTGTATTATCACAATATATTGTAGAGTTTGTTAAATTTATATTAAAATCCTTAAGTGTTTGTTGCATGTAGATAACTTGAGTACATGCTAAAGAGGCTAATATATATTCCGCTTCACACGTGGAAAGAGAAACACGATTCTGTTTCTTACTAAACCAAGATACAAGTGATTTTCCGATGAAATGGCACGTACCACTTGTACTTTTTCTATCTGTTCGAGATCCACCAAAATCAGCATCACTAAATGATACTAACTCAAATGGACACTCTTTTGGATAGAAAAGACCAAAATCTTTAGTATTATTAAGATATCGTATAATTCGTTTTACCGCTCTTAAATGTGATTCTTTAGGATTAGATTGAAAACGTGCACATAAACATACACTCATCATTATGTCTAGTCTAGTAGCGGTTAAGTAAAGTAAGGAACCTATCATACTTCTAAATAATTTCTGATCTATACCTTTGCCATTTTCATCTCGATCGAGATGAGTAGTGGTACTCATAGGAGTAGGTTTAGCAGAAGTGTTCTCCATTCCGAAACGTTTAATTAGATTAGCACAATATTTTTCTTGGTTTATAAAAATTCCGTTTGTTAATTGTTTAATTTGAAGTCCGAGAAAATATGATAATTCTCCCATATGAGACATTTCGAACTCCTTAGTCATTATATTTGAAAATTCTTTACATAAGTTTTCATTTGTCGAACCAAATATAATATCATCTACGTATACTTGAATTATTAAAATATCTTTAGTAGTATTTTTAATGAAAAGCGTTTGATCAACTTTTCCAATTTGAAATCCCGAATTTAATAAGTAACTTTTAAGTCTTTCATACCAAGCACGAGGTGCTTGTTTAAGACCATATAGTTCTTTCTTTAATTTATATACATGATCTGGATATTTTTCATGTATAAATAAAGGAGGTTGTTCTACGTATACATTTTCTTTTATAAAACCATTTAAAAATGCACTTTTAACATCCATTTGATAAAGCTTAAAATTGTGAAAACATGCAAAAGCTAATAGAATACGTATTGCTTCAAGTCTTGCAACTGGAGCAAAAGTTTCTTCAAAATCGATACCTTCTTCTTGATTATATCCTTGTGCTACTAGTCTAGCTTTATTCCTAGTTATATTACCTTGTTCATCTATTTTATTTTTGTAAACCCATTGTTCCTATAACAGATTGATTATTCGGATGGGGAACTAATTCCCAAACATCGTTACGTTCAAATTGATTTTCTTCTTGCATTGCAATAATCCAGTAATCGTCCGTTGATGCTTCTTTAGGATTTTTAGGTTCGATTGTAGAAATGAAAGCTACATGTCCCATTTGATTTAGTTGATTTCTTGTCTTAACTTGAGAATTGATTTCACCTATTATGTTTTGAGTAGGGTGATCTCGTAATATTCTTGGTGATGATCTTAGTTCATTATTACAATTTTCATTTGTATTTTCTATATTTATAAATTCTTCATCATCTTTTATACTTAATTCTTTGTTGAAATTCTCATCAAAAGATACATGTAAGGTTTCTTCGACTACGTTTGTTCGCTTATTAAATACTCGATATGCCTTACTTCGTTCTGAATATCATACAAAAATTCCTTCGTCGGCTTTTGGATCAAATTTACTTAGTTGATCTTTTGTATTTAAAATAAAACATTTTGATCCAAATATTTTGAAATAAGATATATTTGGCTTTTTGTTGTTGAATAGTTCATATGAAGTATTTTTAATTAACGGTCTAATTGATATTCTATTCAGTACATAGCATGCAATAGCTACGGCTTCTGCCCAAAAATGTTTTGGTAGAAAACTTCCATTTAATAATGTCCTAGCGCATTCTTGTAATGTTCTATTCTTTCTTTCTACAACTCCATTTCGTTGAGGAGTTCTAGGAAATGAAAAATTATGATTTATTCATTTCTTTTTACAGAACGTTTCAAAAGCTTCATTTTCGAATTCGCCTCCATGATCACTTCGTATATTTTTGATCTTCAAATCTTTGGTGTTTTGAATTCTTTTGACAAATGTTTTAAAATGCTCAAAAGTATCACTTTTATTTTTCATAAAAATAATCCATGTATATCTTGAGAAATCATCAACTATTTCAAACACGTATCGATTATGATTAATGGATTGAACTTGTGTTGGTCCAAATAAATCCATATGTAGTAATTCTAATGGTTGTAAAGTCGAAATATTTTTCTTAGATTTGAAAGATGATTTTGTTAATTTTCCTTTTTGACAATCATCACAAAGATCTTTTATTTTAAAGTTTATTTTGGGTAAACCTCTTACTAATTCATTTTTGGAAAATTTTCTAATAGTTTTAAAATTTATTGACAAAATCTTTTGTGCCATAACCAAGGTCATTATCTTTGGCTAGTAAACACATACTTGTATTATGATTAATATTCATATTTAGAACGTAAATATTCCTATCTCTTTTTCCTTCAAAAACAAGATTTTGGTTTTGATAAAAAATACTACATTATTTTCCGAAAAAGTTATTTTAAAGTCTTTGTCACAAAGTTGACTTATGCTAAGTAGATTATGTTTTAGATTTTCAACTAATGAAATATTTGTTATAAAAGGTAAATTTGATTTACCATAATTGCTCACATCTCCTTTGGCAATGATATAGCCTTTTGAATTGTCTCTGAAGGTAACCGAGCCACCATCGAAGTATGTGATGTTTGTAAGCATATCTTTGTCTCCGGTCATGTGTTTTGAGCAACCACTGTCTAATTTCCATTTCTTCTTTTTAAGTGGGACCTGAAAATAAATACAAAATTATTGGTACCCACCTTTTAATAGGGTCCTAAAAAGTTAGAGCTTAGGAAGCCAAAACCAATTTGGTTTAGTATCCTTTTTATAAATATAGTTTTTATTATTATGAACACTATCCATAAATGTTTTAATATATTTATTCCTAATTAAAATATTGTTAGTCTTTGGGACCCAAATTTTGACTATCTTGGTTTCTACTCTTGTTTTAATAGGTTCTCTTAATAACATTTGTTGTTTTGAATCAATATTCCTCTTAAAATTTGTATTTTTATTTTTAGGAATTTTGACTCCTTTTTATATCCTAATCCATGTTTATTTGAAGAGGATTGAGAATTTTCTAAAATCTTGAATAAATTTTCTCTTCCTTTGTTAAAGTTAGAAACATTTTTAGCGATGTTATCTAATCGAGCTTGAAGACTATTATTTTCTAACTCAACTTGTCTAATCTTAGTTTTTAATTCATGATTTTCAGAAACAATTATATCATTCTTTGTCTTTTGAGTTTCAATTTCTTGACTTAAAAGTGATAATTGAGTTTCCGAATTTGATTGAGATTCTTGAACTTTTTCAGGTTCTTCTTCTGAAATTTTCTTTTCATCTTTTAACATATCCCTTTCAAATTCAGCTTTGTTTTGATTTTCACGAGTTTCTTTGAGTTTCTTTTTAAGAGTTTTTATTGTGTTCAAAAGTTCGGTGTTTACTTCAATTAAGTCATCGAAAGTTAAACTACTTGCTTCGGATTCTTGAGCCATGAAGCATACATTTGCCTGTTCATTGTCGCTATCATTTTCACTTTCGGATGAAGATGAATCCGAGTCATCCCATGTTACAGAGAATGCCTTCTTTTTGAATTTCTCTCTTTTGTTTTTTTTGTTGAGAGCTTTTCGATTCTTTTGCTCTGGGCAATCCTTGTGCATGTGACCTTTCTTGTGACAGTTGAAACATTCTATATTCGTGGATGTAGGTTTGTTCAAGAAATTCTTATTGAATCCGTTTTTATTTCCTTTTCTATATCTTAAGAATTTCTTGAAATTTTTGGCTATAAATGCTTAATCCTCATCTTCAGACTCTGATTCTTCCTTTTCTGTATGAAAAGCTACATTCTTTCTTTCTTGAGCTTGATCTTTCTTAGCTTGCATATTTACTTCACATGACATAAGATTTCCAATTAATTCCTCTGGTTTTATTGTAGATAGATCATTTGTTTCCTCGATTGCTAGTACTTTTCTTTCCCATTCATCAGTGAGTGAATTTAGAACTTTAGACACAATGTCAAAATCCGTGTATTTTTCTCTTAGTCCGATAAAAGCATGATGAATGTCTTCAAATCTTGAGTACATGTCATTGATGGATTCATTTTGTCGCATTCTAAAGTTTTGGAATTGATTCTTCAGCATGGATATCTTTGTTTGTTTAACCTTTTTTGTGCCTTCATGTATGACTTTAAGTGTTTCCCAAATTTGATATGCAGTAGTACATATGCTAACACGGTTGAATTCATTTCTATCCAAGGCCCAAAATAGCATATTCATAGCTTTGGCATTTGCACTAGCTTCATTCTTTTGAATTTGTGTCCATGTAGGATAATCGGTTGTGGGTACAACGAACTCTGCTTGAGTAGCATTCCAGGCTTCGAAACTTGTTGCTTGCATATAAATCCTCATCCTTGTAGCCCAATAGTTATAGTTTAGTCCACTGAATAGAGGAGGTCTTTGGGTAGATTGTCCTTCCGCAAATGTAGAACTATAGGCAGATGTTGTGCTTGTACTTGCGTTATTTTCCATATTATCAATATGTCTAATAACGGTGTTATGGTTATAGGACGACCTTACTCTGATACCAATTGAAAGAGGCTATGCGGTAGGATCGTGTAATATGGAATAACGGAATAGTCTAGGTAGATAAAGTAAGTAAAAGCAAGGAGACACCGGGATTTTATACTGGTTCGGACCTCTAGTCCTATGTCCAGTCCCTAAGCTTCACTTAGGAGTTTCACTAACTAACACCCTCACTTAACCCGGAGGAATAGGTTTACAACTTACCCGAACAACCGAACGGGATTTCTTGCCTCAAACACCGAAGAGGACTTCAACTCGATTAAAAAACAATATTCGACTTGTTGTGTTCTTATTAACACTAATGAGTCTAATGTAGTACAATATTCCTATAATCTTATCCTCGAGAGTATGCAATGTGTTTGTGAAGATTTAGGAAAATGTGAATTCTATGAATCAAAAGAATGTTAAAAACAAAGCAGTGATTCAAGCAATAGATTTGTGAGTGCTTTGAGAATTTCTAGATAATATATTCAAGAAGATAGTAAGATTAAAGCAACAGAATTCGGTGAATTGAAGATGTTAAAATTATGTATTTATACTTGTAGAGGAGATGCATCTGTTGGCTAAGGATGCAGACAAGAGATGCTTCCATTTCCATTGGTGAATGGTTGCAACTCTTGGGAGGAAGAAGGTGTCCATTCATAGAAAATTCACAGGTTCAAATTCAGTCGACTGAACAGAGAATTCAGTCAACTGAAAATATGAAGTAAAATTTTCAGGAACAAATTCAGTCGACTGAACAGGGTTTTCAGTCGACTGAAACTGTACATGTTGTATATGTGTAACAGGTTCAGTCGACTGGTCATCCCTGTTCAGTCGACTGAACTACTAAACTGTGCACAGTGAATGTTTATTAATAAATGAAATTTATAAAATGTGTCTAGTGTTTGTGCAAGCCTCTTGAGGATAGATTTTAACAATAAATCTAAACTAAGACCTATATAAAAATCATACTTATGTTTATCCTTGGTCTTCATCGTTCTTTCTTTAGATTTGCACATATCTCTTCCTTTTTGTTGAAGCCCATTGTCATTGATCAAAATCTTAGCATATCAACAAGTACTCCTTTAACGACTCTCCCGGAGCTTGAATCACACTGGACATGGACACCACGTCCTTAGGACGAGTGGCATGAATCCTGAACTGTTCTACAAATTTCTTCGCCAATTCATCAAAGCTGGAGGTAGACCGCGGAGGAAGTCGGGTGAACCACATGGTAGCAATTCCAGATAAAGTTATTGGGAAGCATCTATACTTAGTTGCATCATTTGCTCTAGCTGAATCCATCATCCATTCATATCTCATCGCATGCTGTCGAGGGTCAGTCTTCCCTTCGTAGGCCGGGACAGTCGGCATGTTAAACTTCCTAGGGTACTCGGTCTGTAGAATAGGATCTGTGAATGGAGTATGACTCCTGGATATCCCCCAATCATCATTAGTCAAGCCTTGATTTCTCTCATCAACTGTCTGACCAAAGCTGATAGGTTCGGGGTTTGTATGGAAGATGGCAGGTTGGAATCTGTTCTACGAGACCGTTCTGGTTGGTGCTTCCCCTATAGGCGATCTACCAAACGTGTATCCTGGGGACCAACTTCATTATGATCTTGGTGAGCCGGCCGTCCGGCTTCCATTCGTGCTCCAGATCCTAAGTTTCCTGTCCCAGCTTGGGTGTGGTTTCCTTGGTGTAAGTGAAGGGCCATGGCTCCAAATAAGGACCTTGGACTATCCCTGGTTGATCAGTCAGCAACACCTGCTTGTATTGTTTCAGTTCTGCAGCATTTATGCTTAGGAGGTTCATCAGACGAAGTTGAGCTATTAAATGAGAAGTAAGGAGCGGGGCTACCTCCAGCATTCTGATGCTATTGTTGGGTAAGCTGAGTCATGAGGTTGGCATTAACTTGAATCTGTTCGTTAAGTTGTCTCCTGCTTTCCAAGAGTTCTCTCATCAGGTCGTTGAACTCTGTTCTAGTGACAACTTCCATTTGGTTTTGGACAACGGCAGTCCCTACGCCTGGATTAACTTGTTGATTGATGTGCCCCACTTGCTAGACACTAACGGTCTCATTGACGTCCACGTTGTGTGAGGCTGATCTAGTACGAGGTCTTCCCATTGTAGATTTATTGGTAAGAACTCTGAGTAGAATCAACGGCTTCCCGTGAATGACTTGGATCTCCTTTGGGGGATTTCTTCAATCCAGTAGCTACAAAGTAGATCCTAATAATCTGAGAATGCGACTCTCAGCGAAAGAACTAAATTGTTAGCACCAAAATTGGTCACTAGCACCTAAAGAAGGATTTGTGTAGAGAGATCAATGAAGATAGAAAAATAAAACAGAGGAATATATGTAGAATTAATTTCAAAAAATAGAATAACAGATTTATAGTGGTTCGGCGTAACTGTCTACGTTCACTTTGAGTTTAATCTTTATTGCTTTTTCAAATAATCGAATACAGATGCAATCCACACACCAACAACTTGAATACATGTTATAACTGAAAAAGAATAAGTCTTGGAAATGGCGGAGTCTTCCAGTGTTCTCGAAAAAAGGTACATTTCACTGTGCCCCCGCCCTTCTATTTATAGACGAAGATAGGGGACTTCTTTCACAGGCCCAGGAACAAGGTACTTCGGTCCACAGTAAGCGACTTCTGCACACTGAGGCAGGGATGCCAAATGGCAGTTGTCGAGCGAGGAATGTCGGTCGAGAATTATCTAGTCGATCATGAAGTGACTCGAAGTAAACCCTTAGGAGAACCAAAGAAAATAGCAGGTTGACTCATAGCGAAGTCATGTCAAACGGTGAATTCTTTTGTATGGCTTCACTCCCTTGACCGAGTGGTGCGCTTTGGAATACTTTGTAATGTTCATTTGAGCCGAACCCTCCTGTGCCGAGCGATTATGGTCGAACAGTGGATGCTGAGCGATGTAGTTAGGCCGAATGGCACTTAGGCTGAGTGATGTACTTAGACCGAGCTATACTTAGACCGAGCTGCACTTAGGCCGAGCGATACTTGCAGGCCGAATGGTACTTAGGCAAAGTGACACTTAGGCCGAGTGATACTTGCAGGCCAAACGACATGCAATAGTTTGCCTCTCGTAGCGGGGACAAGCAACACTGTAGTGAGTCAATAGGGAAAACAACAAAAGAAGAAAAGAGTTATGTAAGAAAAATCCACTTAAAGACGATTAGGTAGGATAAATTTTAATAGTAGCAATATTAGGAAATCAAATTGGAACGACATTAGGAATTTATGTTCAAATAATGTTAGTAATCTAGTTAGGGACGATGTAGGAAATTGAACGCAAAGCATTGGAAAATGGATAATTTCCATAAATATGTGTAGTAAGTACGCATATCTTTTAATAGTCTCCCTTTTATGCGATTAAAATCATGAAAATAACACGAGCAGTAGGAAAATAATAGAATGGAAACTATCCTTGTCTACTCTTTTTCATTGTTTAAAGTTATAAAAGATGTTTTTGGAAAATAGTTTGGTACGACGATTGAGTTTTTGAACGCAAATAAATGTTTTGATTTAAAAAGACTACTTTTGAAGAAGTGAATCTCTATTGCAGAAAGTATTTAAAAAGGAAAGTTGGTTAGAAAAGCAAATTTTCATGGCTTCTTTTGGAAACCAAGCATTTTTTGAAAAAGGTTTCTAAGTTTATATTTTTAAAAATAATTATTTTGGATTAATTACCTCGTGACCATGAAGTTTTAATTTTTTTAAAGAGTGGTGATAAACCAAACAAAATTTTAATATGGAGTAGATGGACGACTACCTTGCTAGGACGGATAAAGGTCAAGGCTATGAATAAAATAGCTATGAATGCTCATAGGGTAGCAATAAGGAGTCCCCTTTGAATATAAGGAATATTGGTATGAATCTTAAAATGTTTGTTTAGATATGTGTGAAAGCTGTAAGAACAACTCTCAAAAGAATGAGGAATGGTATCAAAGTATACTTGCATGAAAGGTTAAGGATAAGGAAAGTAAATACCAAAGTTTAACAATTTTATCAAGAGATTTTGATTGAAAGAAGATAGTAGTATGTTTGGAGAAAAGGATGATGAGAGGGCAAACACACATAGAGGATGTTGGTTGACTTAAGATTAAAGAAAGCAAGATAGGTGGTAGGAAATTTATTCCACCAAGGCAATCTTCCGATGAATTATTCTAAATGTGTGTATTTTATATTTCTTATCCATTATAGTGTAGGAATGCACAATTTATCCCATAATTGAATGTCAAAATTAAAGTAGTGGATGAACCTTATTTATTAGAAGCTAAGAAGGTAAGTAAAGACATGTGGGTTATAGTAGAATGTCATTTTGGAAATGTCCATTTTAATTGAGTAAGAAGTGATAGGGGCATGACATCATTAACACCGGTTGATGTTGGAGAGCGGCTTCCAACAATTGTTTCTTTTAGGATATTTGGGTTGTAATCGCTTGTTATCTCACTTTGGATATTGAAAAAGTACAATATGATATGAGATATATTCCTATTTTATTACCCTATAGATTTTCTAGACGAGCTTTGATCACTATACGTATTGAGAAATAATGATAAGAAAATCTCATGAGGACAATTAACTAGCGATGAACGTTATTAAAGCTGGAAGTTTATAAAATAAATTAGGAAATTAAGATAGCAACTAGAAATAAAGAATGCTTTAATCCCAAAAACTTTAGAATTTTGAAAAAAAAATAAATTTTAGCAAGTGAAGGACAAGGAAATGTTGTTGTGAAACCATAAACACTATTCATATGCCTTAAAAGTTAAAATTTATAAATATGCTTGGGTGTTGTTTGTTGTTTTGAAGTAAAAGAATTTTTTTTCCAAATCTAGGATTAACTGCACGATGCTAGAGTTAATCATATGCATTAACTCATTGACCAAGTCCCGATTACGTTTAGATGTGGCTTAATTTGTAAGGATGGAGAGATAAATATTTAAAAAATTATGTTCAAATGTTTTTGAAAAATTGTGTTAAAATGCTTTTAAAAAGCTGTGTTTAAATGCATTTGGTGTTTGAATGCTTCTGGAGATTTAATTTTCAAACTATTTTGCAAATTTGGTTGGAACGGGGTAATGTTTTAACAAAGAATGACAGAATTTATGATTTTCATATGCAATATGGTTAGCATAGGAAGGGTCGATGTGTTAGTATATATGAATTTTACTGTTCGACAAGGGTGACAGTACATAAAACATAGGGAATAACAAAGGAAAACGCTGTTTTAGTTTTGGAATTTCTATTTCTAAACCTTATTGATAGCGAACAAAACCTGTGTTTAAAATAATTCTTTTTTAACATTCAAAAATAAATCTCCTTATGCAAATTGTACTTGGAAATGTTTTGGAGGAAAAAGAATAAGTTCCATGGTAAACTGGAAAATGTAAAATTTTCCATCTAAAATTCCTTTTTCCACACAAGAGAGTAGATTTAGAAAAACAAGATTTTCACACTTGTGGATGTTACAAATTGTGTGTTAGTTATTGGATGGTAGGAATTGGATGTAAAATTGGTTGAATCATACTCCTATTTGTAAGAGTGAAATTTGTTATGTGAAAAAAGATTTTTGATTTTTGAAAACTTGCATATATATATATATATATATATATATATATATATATATATATATATATATATATATATATATATAGAACTACCAATATATATAGGTTGTTTGCATCACATTTTCAAAATGTTTTTAAAAGAATGCATTCATATAGGAGGCATCGATTTAAAATTATTTAGCATGCATATCATATATGTTGTGATATACCGTGCATTTATACATGTTTGGTTGCAAAATTGATTGCACGCTAATTGGTTGGATAGTTTAGAATGGTCGCGTGCTATGTTACATGACTCAACCCTTGAGGAATTTCGAGGAAGAAATTATTTTAAAGGGGAGGGGAGAATGTAACACCTAATAAAATAAATGGTAATTACTAAATAATTATTTAGGCTTAGAAATGAAATTTGAATAGACATTAGAATTTGGCCATAAAATTTGCACAATTGTGTTCGTGGCAATTTTCTAAGAAACTTTCATATTTGAAGTCGATCGGAGTACAAACGAAGAAGTTATTAGCGTCTAAATTTTTGAAATGAAAAAATCAAATAGGTATAAAAGGAAGTAAATAATAGTAACCGCGTGGACCCCACCGAGCGACTCTCTTTTTGAGTCGGTCGACCGCTTATACGAGAGCGTTCGACCGCGTAATGGGTGGTAGTTATGGTTGAATCTCGGCCTAATGGTCAGGATTTGTTTAATTTAAACCTAACGGATACGATTGATTCAAGCACCTATAAATACAGGCATATCCCCTTACTTTTCTTCTCATTTTATCTATTTCCATGCCATTTTCACTTCTCCGGTATTTCTAGAAATTATAAATTTTTATATTAGACACACACACTATCACACACACATATGCACATATGCGAGAATGACTGAAATAAAAGAGAAGAAGAGAAGGAGCGAATTGATACTATGGAAAAATGTAAATTTTATAACTATAAATATATATTTCACTTAATTCAAATTTCCTCTCAAATATTTAACTCTAATGGGTGTGTGTGTGTGCCTTGTTATACATATTTTTGGATTGGACTGGAAAAATGAGTAAAATTAAAGGGATGAATTTAGATTTGGGGGATTTGGAAACTAGAAAGGTGAGCAGAAAATTATATGATTTATATATAACATTGTTATTTATATCGTCGAGTTTTTTTAATTATTATGCATATGTAAGAATGTTGAGTTGTAGGCTTAGAAAAAACATATTCAATTGAAATCTTGCCTACGTATTGTGTAAGTTAGGTAATTGGAATAGAATGGTATTTACACCCTAATCAGAAAATTTGGTAATCGGTCCTAAATTGTTAAAGTAGAATATTGTTAAGGTTGTAGGATTTATTCTAGATTTATGATAATTGGGTTGTAAATTGTTAGTATTAGTTTGGACTGCCCTAATTTGACTTGAAATGTGAATTTCTATGTTTTAATTTATTGAAAGTTTTTCGGGAACAATTTAGTTGTATTTATTTCCGTATAAGTTTCCATAAATAATCTAAACAACTATGTATAAAAAGTGCGACCTTTAGAATAAGAAATATACCAAATTGAATGAGATGTGTAAAGTATGGATGTTCTTCTGTACAGTTTTCACTGTCTATTTCAAAATAACAAAAAAGATAAGTCCTTGTAATTTCAAACATGGAAAAAGTCTCGTTTTTAGATAATTTATACAAAGTTAAAACGGTAATCCTTTTTTGGGAAGGACAACTCTAATATATTAAAATATGGAAATTAATCTTCTTTGTAGAATGTACATATACGTGTATGTTTAGGAATTTCTAAACGTTGGAATTAATGAGTTAGAGATGGGAATACATAAACACATACACGTATAACCGCACTTACCAATTAAAAAAATAAATATACATAGGGTAACAAATGGTTTTCGTATTAATATTAGTTATAATTAGAATGACTAGTTATTAATAGTATAGTAAATTATAGGACTATGAAATTGAAATGGAAAAGAGATAGTGACTCCAAAACTTATGAAGAGTGAATGCAAATTTAGTGGGCAATAAATGTGTGGTTAAAAGGGAGAAGGGGAATTAAATGGGGAGATAAATGCGTCTAATGGGATTGATTAAAGAATTTAGTATGAAATTTATAGGGAAATGAAACGTGCATAAGAAGTTAAATTTGTAGTGGATAATTAACTGTCATTAGTGATTGTTCAATTTGAGTAATACCGACCATTTATTATGGACAATTGACATTTATGGGATAGATGGAACTGAGGAATATAGGAAATAAGCATATAAAATAGGAATAGGTTCACAATGAATAAGTGAATTAAATACTAGTAAATAAACTTAGGAGGTAGTATAATTTTCATAGCAGGAAATTATATAGCCTCAATAGTATGTTTAAGATGAGCATGAATTAACGGGCCAAGCCCAATATTTAGGCCTAGGATAATTGGTTTGGTTTAGAATGGGTTGGTGTGTGAGGTCAGTAGAGTTTCACAACAGAAGTCGACCCTTCACCTAAAGGCTTCCAGCACTTGTGTATACGTACTACTGATGTTGAACATCTATAACCATAGGACTGGTAGGAAAGGGATATACGTTGGCGTATAGGTGTGGGAAAATATACCAAAGGTTCGCCTAGGATTTGAAGTATTAAATGGCTCGGTGTCTTTAGGGATGTCAAGGGATTTACTTCAGGGTGAGGGGATGTATTAAACGGCCATTGGGATCGCCTTCTCCCTATATAAGAAGTCATAAATAACCTACGACAGTACCTAATAGGAAACGACATGTGTTTCATTTCTTATAAGAGGTATTAAGTAACTAGGATTGGTATTTTTCCTTGACATAGTTCAAATGAGATTTCGACTATGGGAGGTCAGCTAGTTATGTTAGTATTGTTGTTGGATCGGTATTTAGTAGTACGGCTGACATATAGGCTTTGACCACTAGCGGTCCTGAGCGGTCGTAAGTAAAGACTTGAGTTATGCCTTGACGGATTTCGTTTCTATTAGTGTGGAATCTGTATGGGATATTCAAAGACCTCAAAATTTTGTTTCTTTTGTTGGAGGTGGGCTAGTTAACCCTTAGATAAGTCTTTGAGATGCGTTAGTAATATGGCAAATTAAACTATAAAGTGATATCTAGGAGTCATCGGTTTCTATAGGCAGGATCAGATTGACTAGTGATAACGTTACGGAAGGTCCACTTTGGGGTTGAGGTATTAAATGACCGTTAGGTCAGCCTCCTCCCTATTTAAGAAGTATTAAGTGGTCGGGGTTCCTTTTTGGGTAGTGAAAACACACACATACATACACACATCTATACTATTATATTATTACTCAGTCCAATTTGAAGAGCGTACAAGACCTCTTCAAATTTTGTGAAATCAACTGTCACGTTTCTTATTTCTTCCTATCCGTACCCAACTCTCCGCTTCTTTCTTTTATCCTCAAAACCTTATATATCAACGTCCTCCTTTGCTAATATATTGAAGTCGGCTTTTCCTCTGATAACAATCGTTTCCCTGCAGCTCCAAACCACCACTCAATCCACTTCTTCCCTTATGTACACAAAAATTGATATGATATCCAAGGCGGTCTCTGCCATATTGAATTCATTTTTCTAAGGCTTCTTAGATTTGAATTGTTTCTTTCTTCCTTCAGTACTCATTTACTCAAATCTTTTCTTTAGTTCATAATATTTGTTGAGACCTCATCTAATCGCTTCGTGTGATTCCATTTATTCCTAATTTTTGTCCGCGTTTAATTTGCCAAATACAGTTAAAAACAGTCCTTTTCGTCAATTTTTAGACGAATCTACTTTCTCTGATAAGTTAATAATAGATTGTAAAATAAAGTTATGATATTTTTAATTTTAGTTTAAATCAGCAAATTTCATTTTTTCCCTCAAACATATTGCTTGGGTTGATGAAATGTTTAGTCAAGTATCGTTCTTTAAACTTAAAGGTTTTTATTACATCAGCGACTTTGGATGGTGTAAAGGTATCAAAAATTTTCTCAGGCTGTCCCGTTTTGAATATTCCTGGCACATTATTTCCCGTCGAGAAGTTATATAGCATGGAACGGCCCAAAAATTATCTAGAATCCTCTCTCAAAACTGCTCTGGGAATGTTAAATGTTATCTTAAATGCTAATTTTCTAATAAGATGTTGAGACTGCATTTCATTCTGTTCATCTCTAGATAATTTAGTTATAAGTTTGCCAGCTCTGTTTTACCAATATTGATTTTTGATATTGGAAAACCAAACGACAGTCGATGCCAGGAATCGCGAGCCATGATTTTGCCAAATAAATTGCATTTTTGTTGTATTTGGTTTTGGATGTAGAAAATAAAAGTTTATGGCAGTGGTGTATTGTTATTGTCCGATGGGGAACAGATAAAAGAAAATTAATGGATTTGAAATAATCTGGGCAGTGGGGACTAAGACAATTGTATCGCCGAATTTTTGTTCTAAATCGTTATTTTATAAATATAGTCAAGTGTAGCTCCACCTCCATAAAATTTCCTTTGACTTATTTTCCCTTTCTTTTTATTTTTCCGAATTCATTTTATTCCAGTTTCATGTTCCCTTTAATTTTTATTGAAAATGCTTATATGCATGTACCTATAGTTTTGAGTGTGGTAGAAGACTAAGCATTCATGTATAAAAGTTTGGTAGCTTTACACGGGACTTCGAGTAATTTGTATTCCCTCTTAAGATTCACATGCAAGTCGCATAAAGCAGCAAGAAAATTTAATTTCTAGGACTAGATTATAAATAATCCTTAACTTATGATGTTCTTATAATTTCTGTTTTTACATTTAGTTTTGATTCTCACATCTGTTTGTTTACTTATTCTTTCTGAATTGCTTCTTGCTTTACCTATAATGGTAAGGTGATATGTTATTGATACTATTGAATTCTTGCTTCATTATAATATATTAAGGTATTAGTAAGGAAATTTTTTCTTAAATAAGACGTTGAAGTTATTTATAGACTTTCATGTTCGAATCACTACATTCAGTCGATATTATGGCCCTTGGGAATGAATAAATAGTACGAACCCATGCTTGTGTATGATTTGTCTCTATATTTGAATTATGTAAAAAATTTATAATTAGTTTCAGAATAGAAAATTGAAACGTGAAGGTCAAATAGTGGGAAATTTATTAAGTAATAAACTTCAAAATTTTACCCTTTCCTAACTTCTATAATTTGCCGATGCATTGTCCGGTATTGGTGTGTTTGACTGTTACATTCCAATCCAGAGCATTGTTGATGATAGTTAGATAAAAGCACCAGTATCGAAAGGTGCATTTGACTATTCTAATCCCAATCTACCATGTGATTTTATTCTTTAAGAGTTTTAGAATTGAAATAGAATATTAATAATCAAATTTCTATATTTATGTATTGCTATATGCCGAAAATTTTCAAATATGATCAAGTAAAAATTTGGGCTTCAAATTAGTTTTAAAGAATGGCATTATATATCTGAATAAAATTAGTATGGAGTAGATGGTATATCCATGAATCTGCAAGTGTGTCCATTTTCTATACTATGTGAATAAATATATGTTTCTTAATTAAGCTTATGAGCCACTCTAAAAGTCTAAATGAAGCAAAGGCCTTAGGCTATAGAATATTTACACTGAATTTTTTCTTCTCTTGGCAATAAACTACCAACGCTCTACATCTGTAATTAGCACTTGAAAAGCTATAATTTTGGAAGATCATTGTTAATTCAAATTCAAGCTTTGATCATAGCATTTCCAAAAATGGAGAAGAGAGATTATATGCTCCCGTAAGAGTTGGGAAGTATAGGGATATGGGTGGTGTTTCAAACACCAGTCAATGCATAATATTTTCCTAAAAGGATAGTGTTTGAAGCATGAATATTACCTGCTTTATTAATACTAGCATGGGAACTAAAGAAAAATGATAGTGGTGTTAATTTTATGTGGTACTAATTTATGCTAAACATGTTTACTACGGGTTTTGCAAATATAGATAATCAAATATATCATAACTCTCAAACTATATGTGATACTCCAAATTTCAAATCTTTATCGAAAATCAACGATCATTTGATTGTTGAAAGCTCCTTTCAACCCAATATGAATGAAAATAGTAAGAATGAAAGAAGTGTGATTTTATTGAATGTGGTGCAGTTGATAAAAGTCTTAATCAACATTAATGCAAGGTGGTTTTCACCAGCACTTTTAAGTGGATAAATAGGGTTCCAATATGCATCAAAAAGAAAATACTGGTAAATTAAGATTAATATGCAGGCTATGTAGATAATAAGAATCATGAGTTTCAAAATTACAATGGCACATTTAGCCTAAGCTCTATACCGGCAATCAACTTCGACATTAGTAAAACCATCACTTCTCAGCCAATTTCTTCTCACTCAATGCCGACCAGAAGTCAAAATACTACTCAATTTAACTACTCAATTACAACCAATTAGATTAAGAGATATCTTTGAAGTTTCTTTATATTGTTATTTTAGTTGTGCGTACTGTTAAATTGAACATGATCGCGATTTGTTCTCAAACATTTTCAACAAGTCTAAATCTTCAACTTCAGCATCGGTTGCTATTAAAGTCAGTTGTATTAGAGTATTAATTGGAGAAATTATTTTTTGCATGAATACGGTTTACTTCTTTATCTAGGAATTATTTTCTGGACTTTATATGAATAAAAAACGCAGTAGGTTTCAAATGGCTATAATTTCTCAATAAGAGCTAAGTCCTTCCTTTCATCTAATAATATTGGAGCCAGTATGGGGGTTATGGAGGATGCATACATATGATCAGGTAATTTTTTCCATTTTCTTTTGAGTTCGATTTTTTTTTAAATATTCAAATTCTAAAACAACTATTGCCCGCTTCCAATATGGTCAATATACAAGTTTTAACTTAACTGATTATGCAAATCCAATTATTTGTACTAAAAGATGAAGCTGGTAATCAAAACTTCCAATTAATGGGATACATACTGTTCAAATTTCCTAATAGAATTTAAATGGTAATGACTACCTAATAACCAACAATTTGTCAAAATGAAGTTAAATGAAGTTGCGTATACATGCTAATTGTTGGGTATGCATTTGTAGTCAACCTACCAATTTCAAAATTTATTTTAGGGCATATAATCACTATGTGATTAATATGGTATTTCCTAAAAGTATGTAACTTTTATGAAAATGTAAGGCATTTCACAATGTTTTATGAAAATGCACTCTTTTCTTCTATTCTTAGTTCCAATTTAAATAGAATCATGTACTCTCTTCAAGTTGACAAACCTATAAATAATTAGTTCGAAGTGAACAAATTTCTCATGCACTCTTTGATTAAAATAGGCATGACTACTATGTTATATGTAGTATTTTTATGTTGGTATTTAGCTTGATTTAATATATTGTTCAATGAGATAAGGTTTTAGGTAATTCGATTTGAAACTGCATTTTCATGTATCTGTTTGTCATGAGCTGTAAATTTCAGGGTTTTCAATTGGAAAATATTATGAAAGAATTTTGGCAAATCACCAATTGTTCTAGAGCCAATTGACTGTTATCATTTTTACATCATTGAATGTCATTAAATAGCATTAAATCAATTATTGCACGATTGTTATTTCTTAATCGTAGTATTTACAAAATGTCTTTAGTTGTTCATATCCTACATCTATTTGGCATACTGTTGGTTGATTATTGAAATTAAAAATGTCAGGATACATTCTTATCACATCTCTTTGTATTTTTCTTTTCCTATGTAATGAGTAATAGGTTGTTCTGCACATGCGAACTATCATTTACTTCCCTAGTTGATTTTTAACACACTTAACTATATGCACCGAATGATTTCGAACAATCACAACATACAGTTTCAAGATGTTGGATATTGTATACAAGAGTGATAATTATAATACTTAATTATGTATCATGACATGAATGCAAAAACTATATGCATATATAGGTAGTTTTACCATCCTCATAACTTGCTATTCCACTTGATGTATTGTTGAATAACAACTCTTGCACAAACGGGAACAAATAGATAAAGAAAGATGACTATCGAGCTTCCTAACTAATTAACTATCAAGATTGATTCATAGTACATTTATCCACCAACACAATTATAGTTATAAACAAATTTGAATTATAGAAAAATAAATGACTATAAATATGTAATGCCTTAATGTTCATTGCTATAAGAAAAAATCCCGACCTCCTGATAATAGTATCAGTATTTTCACAAGGGTACTATCCTACTTTAATATAAGCATCCACCCTATCTTAGCAGCAATGATCTTTAGGTTTATATAATGCAGTTTCAATATTTTCTCCACTTTCATTATACGTACTATTGATTTTTTTTTAACCTTTTCATACATTATTCATTTGGGTATTGGCAAGGCTAAGTGGACTTTTAAGTAATTCAATATTTTTAAGTGTATGATTATATTTGATTGATGCACAATACATATACATGCATAGTGTAAACTTTGGAACAAATGACAAATCTTTTTAAGGAAATATGCAATTTTATTTAACAGTACACAGTTTGAACCCAACTATCATTGTTTTTGATATATATTTGCAATGTAAGCTTTCTTGATTTTAAAATTGACTTTACTCAAACTGATACTAAACATATTTATTTTCTCCGTTGTTATTGCATGCCTATGTTTGTAAAACTTATCAGTGTAAGAAAAGCTTTTCCACACCGAGAGTTGTCCTTTTGGTTTATTGCAGGTTTTTTTCTAGCATTATGGTTGGAATGTATTTTTCTTCATAGGAGCAACCTTACAAGATTTTAACATAAAAAAAATGTATTTGAGGATCCACTTAACAAATTTTTTCTAGATGGCGGCTTCCAAGTTAAAATTGCTTAAGGTCAAAGCTATTATGACTATTGTGAAATGATATTATAAAACCACTAGATTGACTTTAATAATCATCTAATTTTTGAATATAACTATTATGAGTGACTTAATCACTCATAATTGTTATTAGTAGATATATTTCTCTTTCTCCATTGACTGTAAATGTGTAACAACCCAAAATTTTTAATAAATATTTTTATTCATTTTATTTAAAACTTTGATTTATAATTATTTAAAATTAAAATTTTTGGAATTTTCCAATATAATTTTGGATTTTGTTTATACATTATTTTCCAAAACAATAAATAAACATTTTCTGAAATTTTTATATTTTGGTCAAACTTTGACTTTTATTTGAAAATTTTAAATTTTAAATTCTAATCTTTTTATTTGAAGCTGGATATAATTTTGATATCCGTTTTGCTTTTCGTTTCGTTAAATTCTGATTTATACTTTTAAAATTGGATAAAATATAGCGTTTTACACGAAATTAATTTTTGTATTTTATTTTATATTTTTCCTATGTCCATCTCTTTATTTTATTTTTCTATTTTTTGTGCCTAGACTTTATTTTATTTGTGTATATCTTTTTATTTATGGCTTTGAAAAAAATCAAGGAGACATAGGTTATATTGTTTTAAATGCTTGCTTTTTTATTTGCCTACCCTCTTTATTAATTCATAGCCGTTCATGCCCTCAAAACCCTAGCGGCCTCTTGCTTTTATAATCATGTACAAAAACATCTCATCTCATCTCATTTATCATTTGCTTCCTGAAGAAAAATACAATAAGTTCCATGGGCTCCTCCTTCTCTTCTCCTTTTTCTTTCTTTTTGTCCTTTTGTTCTCTAATTATTTAGCTCGGCCTCCACCTATTTGCCAACCTCATCCCCTCTCCACCCTATCCATGACCAACCATCACCTCCTCTACTTATGGCCATGACCCCTAGATCTAGATCCACCGCCAAAACTTGACCAAAACCATCACAATTCTTCCATTATTTTCACCACCTCTTCACTTTCCTAGCCTTAGCCGTGCCTGTGGACCCCATAACCAAGCCTAGCTTGCATCTAAACACCATGGCCAAGCCTATGGGTGATGAGGCCGAGCCTATAGAAGATGTGGCCAAGCCCACTTGATGACTCAATCCAATTTTGCTTCACTTTAATCCATTTTGTTCATTGATTTGATTTAAATTATTGTATTGAATTTTGTTCTCATGGTTTAATCCATTTTTTTGTGGTAAATCATATATTTAAAATTGTTTTATTTATTTGTTTCCAAGATTTGGATTTGGGTGTTACTTCTTCTCGAATCTAATCATGCCTTTCGTGCTTTGCGGAGTTTGATTCTTTGTGTTTTGAATTGATCTCTAGCTTCAAAAAGGTGAGTTATTCACTCTAGATATCCGTACTTATATGATTGTGAAACGATAACAAGTAAATATGTAATGATTGATATACTATATTCATATATGCCTGTGATCTGTTTATATGATGTATAACCTAATTTTTATACCTGTTACATCATCTGTTATAATGGTATACTTTTATTTTATTTTTTGTATCTTACAACTGTAAGTTCCCTTATCACTATGGGTTGAAATGATACCTGAACGGATTTAGAATAAAGAAAAATCATTATGGGCTGAAATGATAGGCTCGAATGATTTTTATTGTATTTGATTGACTTGGGATTGCGGGTTTGAAATGATAGAACCCGGATTTTTCTTTTTAAATTACGGATTGAAATGATATATTATCCGTATCACTTGTCCTCATTTGAAAATATTATACAAACCCGTGGTTAATTATATATATTTTAAGAAATTTATAAGTATTTTTAAATGTAAAAATATGACATTTTAACTTAAACCGTATTTAAATAATTTAAATGAATTTATAGTGATTTTTCTATAAGTTAAAATGTATAAAGAATTAAATGGAAAGGCGTATTTTAAAATATGACTTAACTTGGAAATTGGAAATTTGGTTTTCAATGGAAATTTCTAAGTTAAGTAAATGACTGGCAATTTAATTTTTATTTATGAAATGTGCAATTTAAAATAAAGTATTAAGTTAAGTGTTAAAAATAAAAAGTTGAGAAAATAGTTTACTTTTGACTTAATAAGTGAATTATTATTTAAATTGGATAATTATTTATTAAAGGTTTATATGATTGAATGATAAGTTAAATGATATCCAAATCAATATTTTTGTAGCAAAAAATATGATCTTTATAAGTTAAAATGGCAAAAATTGAAGTTTTAATATTTCTGAAATTTTATATTAAATCTGGAATTAATATTGGTAGCACTTCAGAAAAGCTGTGGTTTTAAGACAGCATTTGTTAAGTGCTGTCATTTCTGAAAATAAACTAAGTTCTGGAATAATAAAGAGCTACTACAGCACTTTGTAAGTGCTGTTGTTGCTGAAATTAAACTATATACTGAAATAACTAAATACTACTACAGCACTTTGTAAGTGCTGTTGTTTCTGAAAGTAAACTGTTTTGAATAAGTAAATAGCTACCGTAGCACTTTATAAGTGCTGTTGTTGCTGAAACTAAACTATATTCTGAAATAACAAAGTAGCTACCGCAGCACTTTGTAAATGCTGTTGTTGCTGAAAGTAAACTGTTTTGAATAACTAAATAACTACTGTAGCACTTGGTAAGTACTGTTGTTGCTGAAATGAAAGTGAACTGTTTTAAATTACTAATACCTACCGTAGCACTTTGTAAGTGCTGCTGTTTTGAAATTGAGCTATTTTGAAATAACTAAATACCTACCATAACACTTGATAAGCGCTGTTGTTTTTGAATTTGACAATGTTTTTGAAATATTATTATATCTACCGTAACATTTTATAAGTGCTGTTGTAGCTGAAATTTACAATGTTTTGGAAATTTTATAATTGAATAAATGAACTTAGAAATGTTACAGCTTTGAAATGAATGTTATTTGATATTGAATTTAAATGGTTTAAATGAATATGTTTTGAACTAAAATATAAACGATTTTTGAAACTTATGACCACAGGTTATAATAACAATTGGTTGGCAAAGGGACCGGGATCAGATATGGGCATACTATCTGTCGATACTGAAAAACCACTTTGACCCGTGTACGCGATGGAGATTCAAGAATGAAGTAGGATGGTGGCGACGTTCTATTGAGGTATGTACGTGGACCCGGATCTCGTGAGTTGGCATAAGGTGGCTAAAATAGGAGCGATTCTCGGGCCAGTGAGGTAGCTCCTCTTATCAGCCACACTTCTTCCTATGCTATTCTATTACTTTGTGATTGATTGGTGCGCACCTTTGATTTTGGGAATGTGGCTTGAGGTGGGTGGTAGCTGAGGCTATGCGTCACCACCAGCCCAGATGCGTAATTGGTATATCTATCCTGGCATTGCCTCGTTGTGCCGTGTCACCTAAGCCTTGTACGATTTTGGTTTTGTATTGTAGCCTGTGAAGTATCCTCTGGTGGCTTCCCGATCAGGAGGGACTATGATACTGGATAGACTGCTGGGACTATTATGTGTTAAGGGGGATATGGGTAACTCCTTAACGCTATTTTAAAGTAAGTTTACTTTACTTCTAGACATTATTATAATAGCGCGTATTACTACATTGTAAATAGTTTAACGGATCCTTAGAGGATGAGCGGTTCCAAGCATCCTTTAAGTTACTTGTACTTTTATGTTACAGTTCACTTGAGTTGGTTTACATTGTATAAGTTTGTATGTCCTGACTCGAGTGTTTGTGTAATTTCTTATGCTCGGGTCAGCTTGAGTATCACAGCTTGGATCTATCTTCTGGAAGTTAGAGATTTCTGGAGTTTATCTGCTTATCTAGTTTATCTATTTCAGTTCACTCATTCTATTTCAGCTCATGTATTAGAGACTTATGTATTTGGGATTTCTACTGTATTTGTTTTAGAATTGTATTTTGTTTTTCAGACTATGTATTTTGTACTTATGTGTTTTGTACTTTTTGAGACTGAGTTTGTAGTGGCTTCATGAACAACTATGGTTATTTTTATTTCCGCCGCGAGTATTCTAATTTATCCGTGTCTGTGATTCTGTGACTGGTTTTATTTGCTCCAAATTTTAATCTATTGTTTTGAACTATTCAAGTTTGACATATTTTGGTTTTATTATCGAATTTGAATGGTGCAAAATAGTGGGTCGTTACTGTTTGTATCAGAGCTTTGGTTTTAGGCAAACCTTAGCCTGCGGAGCAAAAACTCATTACAGATAGGATAGAAATACCGTAAAATGAGCGAAATCAATCTTAGAATCCTTTCTTTGCGAGAGAACGTATTTTAAGTATAAAATGATTTTTCAAATGATTTTCAAAGGAGTTTAAAAGAGTATTTTATATAAAAAAATTCTTGTTTAAAATCAAATTTTCCTTAACTTCTTTCTTTTCTTATCCACCTTGTTAATAATTTCATTGTTCGGGATATTCAATTCCCGTTGAATCTTATCTAATCTTGTCTGTGTTTCTCAATTACCTCTGTCCTAAAATTCATTCTTGATTTTTCAGGATGAGTCATAGGAATGCAAGAGGTAGGGGCCGTGGTATTGCCCCAGCTCCTGAGCCAACTTCCCTAGTCAGGTTCACAAAAATCTGTAAGGAATACATTGAGCTTGGTGGCACTAAGTTCACCGGATCTGAGAGCATTATTGAAGCTCAACAGTGGTTGAAGGACTTGGTGAGAATCTTCTTCGATCTTGAGATCACTAATGCCCAGCAGCATCAGTTGGTAGCTTGGCAATTAAAAGCAGCCTTGGACTGGTGGGAGTCCGTCACAGCCCACACTGCTGAGGCTTACATTACATAGGAACAGTTTGGGTATCATCTTTATTTGTCTTGAAATTTGGCTTAGTTTATCTTTTTGAAATCTGCCTTATGTTCCTTTACATGCTTTAGGGTTGCTTTTCTTGTGAAGTAGATGCCCGAGGTAGAAAAATCTCAGCTATATCGGGAATTCATGGATCTGAAATAGGGTGATATGTCTTTTGATGAATATGAGAGGATGTTTAATGAGCTTTCTAAGTTTGTCCTTAATCTAATTGACACTCCTCTTAAGAAAAATGAGAAGTTCATTGCCGGTGCTTGTCCGGAGTACTATGATCGCCTCATAGCCCATGTGTACAGTCCTTTCACTACTCTGATGGATATGGCCATTAGATACGAGAATCCTACTTCGAAGGATCCTCTAACTGCTAGTTCTGCTTCATCTCGGTCTTTTTATGTCAATCTTAGGAAGAGGAAGCCCAACTTTAACCATTAGAAGAGGAATCTGAACAAGACTCCAGGATTGGGATCATCTTCTTCATCTCAAAGGCAGTCTGTGGACTATTTGCCATCACTTGCTTTAGATGTCATCGGAGGGGACACTATGCTAATAGCTGTCCCACTTTAGTTGGTGATGCTATCCCTCCTCCAGCTCAGTTGACCGGGCGCGATCTCGGCCACATTTGTTTGCAACCTGGCCATTTCAAGAAGAACTGCCCTACTCAACAGATAGGCAAGTCATCGGGTATTTTTGCTGTCACTTTTGCATCTTCACCAGCTCACCTACTGCACCTACACCTGTTCCTGCTCCTACTCCTAGTGATTCTTAAGGTACTCTTTAGGGCACATTTACTTTGTTTAAATCTTCTGTTCGTGTTTTATTTGATACTGGAGCATCCCATAGCTTTATTTCCTTAGATCTTTGTAATAAATTTGAGCATCGTCTTTTGCCCGAGTTTGCTTCTGAACCTTTGTGTGTTTCAAATCCTATTGGTGGTCCTGCGAAACTTAGCAGGATTTATAAGTAAGTGAAGCTTCTCTATCTTGATCACCATCTCAGTGGTGATTTCTTTGTTCTGGGTTTTGATGCTTTTGATCTACTGCTTGGAGGAGATTGGCTTAAGAGGCATGATACCTTTATCTCTTATAGGACCCGAACCATTTCTCTTGTGGATGATCTTGGTAACTCTTTGGTGATTCAGTGTAGTTTGCCCCACGATTTTGCTGGAAACTTTATTTTTTCTCTTGATACTTCTGCTGGTGATATTCATTTGACTCCTGTAGTCAAACTATTTCCCGACGTATTTGGTGAAGTCACTTCTTTACCTCATAAGCGAGAAATTGATTTCCGTATTGATCTTATTTCTGGAGTTCGACCTGTAGTTCTTCCACCCAGAAGAATGGCACCCCATGAGAAGGTTGAGTTAAGGAAGCAAATTGAGGACTTATCCTTCAAGGGTCTGATCAGACCTAGCCATTCAGAATGGGGAGCAACAGTGGTTTTCGTCACCAAGTCCGATAGTCCTTTGACGATGTGTGTTGATTATATGGATCTGAACAAGCTCACTATGAGGAACAGATATCCTATGCCTCGTATTAATGATATGTTTGATCAATTCCATGGAGCTACCGTTTTCTCTCAACTTGATCTTGCCACAAGTTTCCACCAGCTTAGAGTTGCTGAGGAAAGTATTCCTAAGATCGCTTTTCATACCAAGAATGGTTTTTATGAATGGTTAGTCATGCCTTTCGGTCTGACTAACGCTACTGCCTTCTTTGTTGATTTAATGAATCTGGTTTTTCGTGATGTGCTTAGTAAGTTTGTTCTAGTCTTTGTTGATGATATCCTTGTCTTCTCTAAGACAAGAGATGAGCATGAGTCACATTTGAAAATTGTTTTGGGGACTCTTAGAAAACATCAGTTGAAAGATAAATTCTCGAAATGCCATCTGGAGAGATGAAGTTATTTCTCGGTCATATTGTTTCTAGTGATGGAGTTTCGGTTGATCCAGTCAAGATCGCTGCGATCAATGTAAGTCTTTCCCTTCTCCTCTGTCTGTAACTTTATCATTCTGTCTTTTCTATGGTCCTTATTTCTCCCTATTCTGTTACAGGATTGGGAAACTCCTAGGACTCCAACTGATATTCGCAGTTTTCTGGGCCTTGCCGGTTACTATCGAAGATTCATTAAGAATTTTGCTCGGATTTCTGCTCCTCTCACTGCTCTAACTCGAAAGAATGCTAAGTTTATATGGGATGATAAGTGTAAAGCGACATTCAATGAGTTGAAGCGTAAGCTTACTTCCGCACCAATGCTTACTGTTCCAAATGGGAATGAGGGATTAATAGTGTACATTGATGCTTGTCGTGAGGGTATGGGAGCTATTTTGATGCAAGATAGGAAAGTTATTGCTTATGCCAGTCGCCAGTTGAAGACCCATGAGGCCAATTATGCGGCTCATGATATGGAATTATTTGCTGTAGTCCTTGGTTTGAAGCTTTGGAGGCATCATCTTTTGGGTACTAAGTTTGAGCTCTTTACTGATTATCAGTCTTTGAAATATATCTTCACCCAAAAGGATTTAAATCAACGGTAGGTTAGGTGGCTTGAGTTTCTGGCTTCTTATGATCTTGACATTAGCTATACTCTTGGGAAAGCTAATGTTATGGCTGATGCTTTGAGTAGGAAGAAGGCCATGTTGTGTCAGCTTGTTATTTCTTCTTCTCCTCTTTTGGATCGTATCATTGCTAAGCAAGATGAGGATGAGATGCTTAAGCGTATGAAGGAGAGTGTTCATAGCAGAGTTGGTGGTAGTAATCCTGATGGTAGCGGAGCTTAGATCGATGATAGAGGTATTTTGAGGATTAATAGTCGGATTTGTGTCCCGAATGTTGATGGATTGAGGCAAGAGATACTTTGGGAACATCATCGATCCAGACTTTCTATTCATCCTAGTGTGTCAAAGATATATCAGGACATGAAGAAGCTTTATTGGTGGAGAGGTATGAGGCGAGATATCTTTATCTTTGTTAGTAGGTGTGCGACTTGTCAGCAAGTCAAGGCAGACCACCAGAAGACCCCTGGTTTGTTGCAGCCCCTTGAGGTTCCCAATTGGAAATGGGAGCAGGTTTCCATGGATTTTATTGATGGTTTACCTACGAATCAGATGGGCAATGAGAGCATTTGGGTTATTGTGGATAGATTGACCAAATCAGCTCATTTCATTCCAGTTAAATCTACCCGTTTTGCTTTCAGTCTGGCTGAGATTTATATGAGGGAGATTGTTCGTATCCATGGTGTTCCTATCAGCATTATTTGTGATCGGAATCCTATCTTCACCAGTCAGCTTAGGAAAGCTTTCCAGGAATCCTTGGGTACTCATCTAAATATGAGCACTGCTTACCATCCGCAGACCAACGGTCAAACGAAAAGAGTGAATCAGATTCTAGAGGATCTTCTTCGTGCTTGTGTTTTGGATTATGGAGGATCTTGGGAAGATCATCTCCATCTTGTCGAATTCACCTATAACAACAGTTATCAGGTATATTTTCAGTCTTCTATTTCAATCTTATCTTAATCCTTATCCATCTCATTCCGCCCTTGAATTCAGGCTAGTATTGAGATGTCTCCATTTGCTGCTCTTTAAGAAAGACCTTGTAGATCTCCATCTTGCTGGATTGAATCCAGTATTCCTTTTCTTCTTGGTCCTGATGTGATTTTGGAGGCTTCGGAGAAGGTTGAGGAGATTAAGAGGAAGATGAGGATTGCTCAAGATAGGAAGAAGAAGTATGCTGATCGGCGTAGAAGGAGTTTGGAGTTTGCTATGGGTGGTTTGGTTTTCCTTAAGGTCACTCCCTTAAGGAATGTGACTCGGTTTGGTCGTAGAGGGAAGCTTGCTCCTAGGTTTGTTGGTCCTTTTCGGATCCTGGAGGGGATTGGTTCTTTGGCTTATCGTATGAATTTGCCTGAGAATTTTTTAGCGTACATAATGTATTCCATGTTTCGCATTTTCGTCGCTATCTGCATGATCCATCTTTGATTGTCCAGCCTTCTGCTCTTGATAGTTTGGATATTGAGCCTAATATAACTGTTGAGAGGAAGCCACTTCGTATTGTCGAAAGAGGTACGAAGCAGCTAAGAAGGAAATCTGTCAACCTGGTCAAAGTGCAGTGGAGTACTGATAATCAGGATTGTATCTGGGAGATGGAGGAAAGCATGAGTGCTTCGAATCCGGAATTGTTTGTTTTAGGTACTATTTGCTTTTCTTTCTTATCTTGCCTTGTTTCCGTGCCCCATTCCTTTTCGAGGACAAAACGTTTTGAGTGAGGGAGAGTGTAACAATCCAACACTTTTAATAAATATTTTTATTCATTTTATTTAAAACTTTAATTTATAATTATTTAAAATTGGACATTTTGGAATTTTCCAATATAATTTTGGATTTTGTCTATACATTATTTTCCAAATACAATACATAAACATTTTATGAAATTTTTAGATTTTGGTCAAACTTTGAATTTTATTTGAAAATTTAAAATTTTAAATTCTAATCTTATTTTTGAAGTTGGATATAATTCTGATATCCGTTTTGCTTTTCATTTCGTTAAATTCTGATTTATACTTTAAAATTGGATCACATACATCGTTTTACACGAAATTAATTTCTGTATTTTATTTTATATTTTTCCTATGTCCATCTCTTTATTTTATTTTTATATTTGTTTTGCCTAGACTTTATTTTATTTGTGGGATTTTATTTGTGTATATCTTCTAATTTATGGCTTGGAAAGAAATCAAGGAGACATTCGTTACATTGTTTTAAATGCTTGCCTTTTTATTTGTCTACCTCTTTATTAATTCATTGCTGTTCATGCCCTCAAAACCATAGAAGCCTCTTGCTTTTATCAGTCACGTACAAAAACATCTCATCCCATCTCATATCTCATTTGCTTCCTGAAGAAAAATACAGTAAGTTCCCTGGCCTCCTCCTTCTCTTCTCCTTTCTCTTTTTTTCCTTTTGTTCTCTAATTATTTAGCTTGGCCTCCATCTATTTGCCGACCTCATCCCCTCTCCACCCCCTCCATGATCGACCATCGCCTTCTCCACTCATGGTCATGACCTCTAGATCTAGATCCACCACCTAAACTTGACCAAAACCATCACAATTCTTCCATTATTTCACCACCTCTTCACTTTCCTAGCCCTAGCCATGCCCATGGACCCCATAACCTAGCCTAGCTTGCATCTAAACACTATGGCCGAGCCTATGGGTGATGAGGCCGAGCCTATGGGTGATATGGCCAAGCCCACTTGATGATTCAATCCAATTTTGCTTCACTTTAATCCATTTTGTTCATTGATTTGATTTAAATTATTGTATTGAATTTTATTCTCATGGTTTAATCCTTATTTGTTGTGGTAAATCATATATTTATAATTGTTATATTTATTTGTTTCTAAGATTTGGATTTGGGTGTTACTTCTTCTCGAATCTAGTCATAACTTTCAAACTTTGCGGAGTTTGAATCTTTGTGTTTTGAATTGATCTCTAGCTTCAAAAGGTGAGTTATTCACTCTAGACATCCGTACTTATATGATTGTGAAATGATAATAAGTGAATATGTCATGATTGATATACTATGTTCGTATATGCCTATGATCTGTTTATATGATGTATAACCTGATTTTTATACCTGTTACATCATCTGTTATAATGCTATCCTGTTATTTTATTTTCTGTATCTCACAACTGCACGTTCCCTTATCATTATGGGTTGAAATGATACATACCCGAAGAGACTTTAGAATAAGAAAAAATCATTATGGGCTGAAATGATAGGCTCGAATGATTTTTATTGTATTTGATTTACTTGGGATTGTGGGTTTTGAAATGATAGAACCAGGATTTTTCTTTTTAAATTACAGATTGAAATGATATATTATCCGTATCACTTGACCTAGGTTAGAAAATATTATATTAACCTGTGGTTAATTATATATATTTTTTGAAATTTATAAATATTTTTAAATGTAAAAATATGACATTTTAACTTAAACTAGATTTAAATAATCTAAATGAATTTATAGTGATTTTTCTATAAGTTAAAACGTATAAGAATTAAATGGAAAGGTGTATTTTAAAATATGACTTAACTTTGAAATCGAAATTTTGGTTTTAATGGAAATTTCTAAGTTAAGTAAATGAATGGAAATTTAATTTTTATTTATGAAATGGGTAATTTAAAATAAAGTATTAAGTTAATTATTAAAAATAAAAAGTTGAGAAAACAGTTTACTTTTGACTTAATAAGTGAATTATTGTTTAAATTGGATAATTATTCATTAAAGGTTTATTTGATTGAATCATAAGTTAAATGATACCCAAATGAATATTTTTGAAGCGAAAAATATGATTTTTATAAGTTAAAATGGCAAAATTTGAAGTTTTAATGTTTCTAAAAATTTACATTAAATCTGGAATTAGTATTGGTAGAACTTCAGAAATGCTATGGTTTTAAGACAGCATTTGTTAAGTGCTGCCATTTCTGAAAATAAAATAAGTTCTGGAATAATGAAGAGCTACTGCAGCACTTTTTAAGTGCTGCTCTTACTGAAACTGAACTATATTCTGAAATAACTAAATAGCTACTTCAGCACTTTGTAAGTGCTGTTGTTGTTGAAAGTAGACTGTTTTGAATAACTAAATAGCTACTGTAGCAATTTGTAAGTGCTGTTATTGCTGAAACTAAACTATATTCTAAACTAACTAAATAGCTACTGCAGCACTTTGTAAGTGATGTTGTTGCTGAAAGTAAACTGTTTTGAATAAATAAATAGCTACTATAGCAGTTGGTAAGTGCTGTTGTTGCTGAAATGAAACTGAACTGTTTTAAATTACTAATACCTACTGTAGCACTTTGTAAGTGCTGTTGTTTTGAAATTGAGTTGTTTTGAAATAACTAAATACCTATCGTAGCACTTGATAAGTGCTGCTGTTTTTGAATTTGACAATGTTTTTGAAATATTACTATATCTACCGTAATATTTTATAAGTGCTGTTGTAGCTGAAATTTACAATGTTTTGGAAATTTTATAATTGAATGAATGAACTTAGAAATGTTACAACTTTGAAATGAATATTATTTGATATTGAATTTAAATGGTTTAAATGAATATGTTTTGAAGTCAAATATAAACCATTTTTGAAATTTATGATCACGGGTTATAATAACGATTGGTTGGCAAAGAGATGGGGATCAGATATAGGCATACTCTCTGTTGATACCGCGAACCACTTTGACAACCGTGTACGCGGTGGGGATTCCAGAATAAAGTAGGTTGGTGGCGACGTTCTATTGAGGTATGTACGTGGACCTGAATCTTATGAGTTGGCATAAGGTGGCCAAAACAGGAGCGATTCTCGAGCCAGTGAGGTAGCTCCTCTTATTGGACACACTTCTTCATATGCCATTCGATTACTTTGTGATTGATTGGTTCACACCTTTAATTTTGGGAGTGTGGCTCGGGTGGGCGGTAGATGAGGCTATGCATCACCACCAGCCCGGATGCGTAATTGGTATATCTACCCTGGCATTGCCTCATTGTGCCGTGTCACCTATCCTAGCGCACCTTGTACGATTTTGGTTTTGTGCCGTAGCCTGTGGAGTATTCTCTGGTGGCTTCCCGATTAGAAGGGACTACGATACTGGATAGACTGTTGGGACTATTATGTATTAAGGGGGATATGGGTAACTCCTTAACGCTATTTTAAAGTAAGTTACTTTACGTCTATACATTATTATAATAGCTCATATTACTACATAGTAAATAGTTTAACTGATCCTTAGAGGATGGACGGTCCCAAGCATCCTTTAAGTTACTTGTACTTTTATGTTACAGTTCACTTGACTTGGTTACATTGTATAAGTATGTATGTCTTGATTCGAGTGTTTGTGTTATTTCTTACACTCGGGTCAGCCTGAGTATCACAGCTTGGATCTATCTTCTGAAAGCTATAAATTTATGGAGTTTATCTGCTTATTTATTTTATCTACTTTAGTTCAGTCATTCTATTTCAGCTCATGTATTAGTGACTTATGTATTTGAGATTTCTACTGTATTTGTTTCAGAACTATAATTGTTTTTCAGACTATGTATTTTGTACTTGTTTGAGACTGATTTGTAGTGGCTTCATGAACCACTATGATTATTTTTATTTCCGCTGTGAGTATTCTGATTTGTCTATGCCTGTGATTCTGCAATTGGTTTTATTTGCTCCAAATTTTAATACAATCTATTGTTCTGAACTATTCAAGTTTGACATATTTTGGTTTTATTGTCGAATTTGAATGGTGCAAAATAGTGGGTCGTTACAAAATGTGACGGAGAATAATGTGTCCACTCATCTAGGTAACATGGTTATATATATATATATCAATTATTGGTAATTATGTTTATTAAGTGTAGGTATAAAGCCGATGTTGGTTAACAACTCCTCCTTTAGTACCGTTGTGCACATGTTTCCATATCCATTTATTATATATATCAATTATGGTTAATTATATTTATTATGTTTAGGTTATAAAGAATTATTTCACATATCCATTTATTCGAGGAAACAGAGTACTGTTGTGCACATGTTTCATTAATATTTTGCTAACAACTCTGTGCTAAATTTCCATTTTAAACATGCGGCAATCAAGCTCAGAACTTTAGTAATGTGTGTATGGTATTGGTCATGTGATCCATTATGCTACTTTTGCGTTCCTTGATTTGATGCAATACAAGGAAGTCATTTCCTCCTCTTGGCAGTGTTTGGCACAAAGCAAAAGCAGTGTGAGAAAAAAGTATTTTTAAAGGAGCTGAAAGGCGAAAGATGAAAAAACAATACTTTTTATGTTATGATTGTAAAATTTTATGGTAATAAATAATTTTATTATTGTTCATTTTTTAAGTAGCAAGTATAATGCATATATATCAATTATGGTTAATTATGTTAATTATGTATAGGTTTAAAGTTGATGTTGGTTTGACTAATACAATAATTGGAGATGATTGGCATCACAAGATATATGGTTGGATGTTGGGCACAGTTGCATCCTTTATTCCCTGTTTAATGTTTATATCATACAATTTGAAATAAGCTGAATGCCAAAAGTGTACAAAGTGAGGTAATGATGATATGGATGTATGCTTAAGATAAGTGGTAAGAATACCAAAAAATGACGAGCATGTGAAAGTATTTGAAATTTGACTTCAACTTTGGAATTATACGATGGTCGCATCCCATAATCTAATTTTCTATTTTACCATTTACAGTTTTATGTTTTACATGGTGTACACAATTATAGATATTAATAGTTCTAAGTAGTGTTTTTCTACCTGTTAAAATGAAAGATCATTCATGGTCGAGAGATAAGGAGGGATATTTTTAACAGTAAAAAAAATCATGTCTAAATGCAAGCCAACGTGTAGCACCAAAGTATATATATTTCTTCCCATTGTTCTCTTCATTTTAATTTAGATTATATACATAGCATTGCCTTATCTGCATATAAAATATTAGAATGGATGTGTCAAAATTTTAGATTGCAAGATGAACAAGAAGGCATTGTATTCAAATTTCAAACATATCTTACACGAGATCTCATTTTATTTTTAGAAGTTCTGTTCTATATTGTGCATTTCTGACTTTTTAAATGGACTGTTTTTCAAGTTGTTGGCAAAAGATTATATGATAAACACCGTGTGCATAGCACGGGTTCACACTAATATACACACACACACCTCGAAAAAGGTTGAACATATCATACACATAGGCGGAATTAAATGGAATAGCCGTGAATAATGGACATAATGCTTAGATATAAATCAATCGGTATAAGTCAATGTTATGGATAAAGTGTGTAATTTTCCATTCACCATAATGTTGTTCTGACTCATTCCGTATTACAACCCACATGATAGATTTAGAGGGACAAGCCACTGATGCAAGATGGGAATAGTAGAGAAATAAGTCTTCTCATTCATGCTCGACAATGACAATGCGACCAGATATTCGAGGAATAACATTGATTCCAAGATACAAGCTTTAGTATATATGTTCTACTATATTTTCTATTATGCTGTGAGTTTATGTAGATAGCCATCTGATATACTTATGTTTATTACAAGTTACCAAAACCAACACTCCATACCATAATGGACTTGGTTTTCGATTCAGTCAAAATTTGGGTCCATTAAGGTACGTATTATCACAGACATGGCAGAAACATATACCAATCTATGATAATATTTTATTAAAATTGCTAGAAAAAACACATGTAATGTTGGACATGTAACAACCGATGAGTATGGAGTGCTTGATCAAGCATTTTGGGCTTTTGGCCCTTCTATTGATGGTTTTGTACATTGCCGGAATTTTCTTTGCATTGATGGCACACATTTGTATGGAAAATACAAAGGTACCTTGTTGCAACTACAATAGATGCATACCAGTTGTAACGACCCAGAATTTTTAGAAATTAAAATTTGAATATTTAATTAATTTTAAAATATTAATAAGTGAATTTATTAGTCAAATAAATTTTTATTTGAATTATTGGATTGAATTGAATAATTAAATCGATAATTTAATATGTTAAATTATAAAAATAATTGAAAATAGGATTAAATATGATTGAAAATGATTTGTAAAATTTTATTTTATCATATGGAAGTTAGAACGATATTTTAGAACTTTTAAAATCGAATTAAGAGTTAAATTGTGAAAATTGAATATTTTAATATTTAAATCGACTAGTGAAAATAGTCAATTTTTGAACAGTCTCAGAATTGAACGAAACTAGTTTCATTGGATCCGTAATAGTTAGTTATTACCGGATTTTAAATTTCGTGTCAATCGGAGTTATCGTTTGATCGTGGCAGCTCAAAACGCATCGATTTATTTTTAATTTTAATTTAGCGAGTTAAAATAGCCATTTTTCAAAAAGTCTCGGATTTCGACGAAACCAGTTTCATCGGATCCGTAATGTGATATTATTGTAAGGTTTCAAATTTCAAGTCAATTGGATTTACCGTTTGTCCGGTACGAATTAAAACGCCTAGAAATCGACTTAAATCGGTTTAATTTAAATTGAGCGTTTACAGCCATAACTCGCACAGATGTCCGAATTAGCTTCCGAAACCTGTTTCATTGTGTCCGGAACGCGGGGTAAACCTTAGAAACGCTGGTTACGGCGCCTAAATCGGAGTTCGGAATTTCCGGATGAATAGTGTCGAACGAAATTCTATAAATAGACCACCTCTTCATAAATTTGATAAAAAAAATAACTAAAACCCTAATCTAAAACCCTAGCCGCCACCCTAACATTCAAAGGCCAGAATTGTCTCTCCTCTCCCCCTCGATTTCTTCCAATCCATCAGCAATTAGACGAAACTTTCAACATGAAAGATGTAGAGGGTGATGAGAGCTTCGATGTGAACGGTGGAGATCGTGTTTGGTGTCGTGTGGGGGGAGTTATAGGGCCGCGTCCTCCATGGCCTGCGCACGCGTTTCTAGGTGGAAGGGGGGGCCGAGCTTGCTCTCCTTGGGGCCGAGCATGGTGGAGAGGTAGGGCTTCGACATGGAGTAGCTTGATCAAGGTGGAAGCAAGCGTGGAAGGTGGAAAATTAAACCCTAGAATCGAGCTTTGGGTTTCATTGTAACGGCTTTGACCTAGAGATGAAGACGTGGGGGAAGAAGAGTGTTTGTGCGGCTGTGATGCACTGGGGATAGGATCCAGTGGCTCTAGTTTGAATAGGTTAATAATTATATAATTATGTTGTAAATAGTTTATATAAATCGTGTACAAACTTTAAAAATTCATAACTTTTTCATACGAGGTCGAAAACGCGCGAAACCAGTTGCGTTGGAATCGTATGGATGAGCACTACGTGATGGAGTTGGTTTGGAGTCGTTTGGAGTTAGTGAGAATTTTGGGTAAAATTAAACGTCCGTTTAATTTTATTCGAAATAAATCGCTAAAACGGAATTTAAAATCAAGGTGAGAATTTCTCACTCAATCGAATTAGTTTCGATTTTATTTTAAATAATTAGATTTAAAATATTTGAATGCATGTTTGAATGTTGATTGATATCTATTGATTGTTAAAATAGACATTATACGCCGTTAGTAAGTGGATGTTATTTATTAAAAACATATACCGCGAATATTTCATAAACAGTGAAATTGGTATTATATATAATATCAATATATATATATATTGGCATATGTATATATTGGAGTTATTGATTTCCCGCATTTATTTGTTTAGCGGATGAGACCCTATTGCGCCGTTATTAAGCGGATAATATTTAATAAGAACATATACCGCGATAATTTCGTACTGGAGCGAAATTGGTATTGTGCTAATGTTTGTGGATGCAGGAAAACAGGTTGGAGGGATCCAACTGGATTCCTCAACAGTTTTTATTTGATTTCAGATATATTGATATTTGATGGATTTTCATATTGATATATGATATCGTTGTAGTCGTGATTGACTATTTGGTGTGTAGCATCATTGGGCCAAATTTGGAATTTTAAAATGATTTCAAAGTGATTTTTGAAAGTATACGTTTATAAAATATTTTTGGAATTGATTCATTTTAAATAAATAAACGTTATAATTTTTAAAGTTATAAAAATTATGATTTTTGAGAAATATAGTTAAAAACTGATTTTTGAGAATATGATGCTAATGATTTTATAAAATAGTTAAATCGGAATTTTTGAATTTATTATGAAAAGTTGAAATATAAGGTTTATAAAATTTAATTATTTTATGAATCAAAATGGTGAAATTATAAAGGAAATTAAAGACGTTTTAAAAGAATAATATAAATTGATTTATATTAAGAGATTTATAAATGGATATTTATAAATTGGAATATTGACATTATAAAACGAGTTTTTATAAGTGTTTGAATGAAGTGAAAATGAATTCCATAAATAAATGAAATTTATAGAATTATAAACTGTGAAGTTATAAATGAAATTTATAAATAGTAAGATTTATAAATTTGGTGAGATTATTTGAAGAGTAGATTGGTTAAATAAATGGATCTTATAAGTTATAAGATTTATAATTTGGAAAGTCTTTAAAAGAAAGATTTTGTAAAATAATCGTTTTATAAGCATTTGACTTATAATATGAACCTTTGTTTTATAATTGAGTTATAAATCGAATAGGTTAATAAAAGAATGTATAAAAAGGAAGTTTTTATAAATAAATAGAAATGGAATTTATAAACGTTGTTTATAAATTCGCAAACAACTTATTTTGATAAGTTAATTGTTGAAACCTATAAATGGAGTTATGTTCACGTTTTTAGACAGTGAATAATCCTTTAAAATAAAATGAATAGAAATGATGAAATTTGTTAACGAAGTATATTCACGTTTTTAAAATAGTGAATAATATGTTAAAGGAAATGTTTTGAATGAAATGTTTAAATTGAATTAAAACGATCTAACGATGTTTTAAAATGTGTTGAGATTCGAAACCATAGATTTCAACATTTATTGTTGAAATAGACGTTTTCGAGAAATAGAAGGAAATAGTGGACTATAACACTGTTGTTATAGTAAATGATTTCCGAAAGGAAATGTTTTGTATAGTATTGGGATTTATATATCTATTTTAATTTCGAATCCCTATACTAGTGATTTTGGGACGTCGTAACGATGTTTTACGCAACATTCGTTTTGGCCCAAATAAATATGTTTAAGAGAATGATTTCCTTAAAGAATGAAACATATACTTAATTTCGATTTAAGTATATTGAATATTTTCTAAGTGTTGAAAATAAATAAAAATTGTGAATTACTTATGAATAAATAAGTATGGAAATGTTTTTCCAATGTGAAATGAAACGTTTAAAGAATTTATCTTTTTGAAGATAAATTGAAATGAATAATTGAAATCGAATATTCATTGATATTTTGGAATATAAATTCACTATGGAATTTATATGTGAAAGTGGAATTTGTTAAAAATAAATATTGATTTATTTTTGAAGTGCGAAAATTATATATCTTGTAAAGATATTTTGGAAAATTATTTGGAAACTGGTGATGTGTGCATATCCAGAGATAGTTCAATAACCGACTATCAATATTTCCCTTTGAATGGGTATTGGATGTGATTTGTTTGAATGTGAATGCTACACTTATTTTTGAATAAGCGCTCACTATTCGGGTTAACCGGGAAAGGACCATGGGGTCGTATAACCCATCCCGAATATGTGATACGTCGTTATGAATTGCATTTGAAGATCGGTGTTGAAGACCCGGTATTTGCGAGAGCGATAGGATGACCTATCGATTGTCTCTGCACTGAGTTGCAGCGGTATAGAGACTCCCTAAGTGATGGGAAATCCGATCAGGATTGTGAATATCCGGATTGCAAGGACTTCTTTGTAAGTGCCTTCGGTTTTGTTCGAGCCCGGAACAGACTTGTATGGATTGTGTGTCTGACATTACAAGTTGAGATATAAAGCCGATTTCTTTCAAATATATTTCTGTTGGTGGCGAAGAATTTATTCTTTTAGCTTAACACCCTTCTCTGAGACGTACGAGCTCAGAGGTTATGTAGTTGAATGTTATCAGCGATATATTCCCAATTTGGTAATGTGACATGCTGAGTGATGCTGAAATGATCATTGTGTTGATTATTGTGATAGGATCGTTTATTTGATCGTCTATCTTGGTGATCATTGTGTTGATCATTTGTTGACCCAAAGCATGGCTTTTGTATAAAGTATATTTTTGTGGACGTGACTTCGTCGAGCCTCACACCCCGGAAATGGTCAAAACAGGAAAGATGCAGCAAGGTTATGAGGGGTAGCACCCTTTAGGGTATGTACATTTCCTTCTGGATAGAGGTGGTATCATGGTATGGAGCCCAGATATTTAACCTATGTGGTTACTACGAATTTATTACTTTGTGGTTGTTGGTTTTCGGGATCCCGTGAGAAAGGTCGTTTACGATCGAGGAATGGCGTGCTCGTGTCAGTAGTTACCCAGCTAGGGGTAACCCGGCCTTGTGTTGGCAGAGTTCCGGTTTGGTTCTCGGGGATGTCTTTCCAGAGGCATTCTCATGTGGCAATGGGAAGTTCCTTGGCCTGACCATTTGTTGGAAATCCAAAGAAACAATACGAAACTTGTACGGTATTAGTTGTAGAACCTATCATTCACTTATGGTGTCGCAACACTGTTTGGATGGTAGCTATAGTAGGCATAGTTCGAAATGTCTATGTTGGCTAAGATTTATATTCTACTTTCGAAATGAATTTTTCCTACACTATACACTAATAATAATATCAAATGTCTTTTTAAATGCGTATCAAGCATCTTTGACTATCATAAGGAGAAATCTCCTCCGATTCTGCGTTTGCATGTGTGTGTGTGCGGGAGGCCTTATGGTAGTCTCATTTTTAAAAGCATTGCGAATTGAATTTAAAAATATTCCTCTATTTTGATTTTAAAGATAAATAAACTGTTTTGAGTTCTCACACCAGTCACATGACTGACTTGGAGTTTATTGTTTTCCTTCCTAAACTCTGGGTGCCCACCAATTTTCACACGGGCAGTCAAGAGTAAGGTTTATCAGGATATTCTGGATATTCTGGAGTTGCTGGAGGCAAGATGGATGACATGGCGTATTACTTATATAGTATTTCTTTTTCCGCTGCACTATTTGTTGTTGTTGTACACTCTGATGATATGATGTAATATAATGTGATGTGATGTAATAACTGATATAGTTCTTTGTTTAAAGATTATTCATTTATTATCATATGTTGTTCCGCTGCGAATTGTGAGATTCTGATGTTGTTCTGTTTTCTTTCTGTCCCCTTCTATTTTCTTTATGTTCTATTCTCTTTTTCTTCTATTTTAAAATTTTCTATCTTCTTTTCTCTTTTCTCTCCTCCCTAATTTCTATCTTTTCTACCTTTTCTTTTCCTAAATTCTTTTTAAAACCCATAACATTTCGGTTTTTCGTTGCCGAAAAACCGAAACGTTACACCAGTTTTACTCTTGGGCTTATGCAATTGTTGAGCCAGAATCATGTGATAATGGAGGTAAGGTTTTGCTTGCATGCGAAGATTTCATTCATACTATTATTGATCGATAAACTACTTTCATTTTTGATAGAGTGAAAGGGATTCCAACAACATTGGAAAGAAACTGGGGATTTCCTTATAAGTATAAATTTTGTGCTTAGCTTTTGAAAGCAAAATTTCAAGCCGTAGGCTTTAGATATAAATGATTGACGGGTTTCTTTTATGCTGCAGCTTGTGCTTTGGAGGAATCTTAATACATTAAAATCCGATAAGAAATTAAAACCACCAATAATAGAGCGCACAACTAGATAAAAAGAAGTTTGCATGGGAAAGAGGACAATTAAGCATTGTTTAAGAATGATGGCGGTCAATTTTATGTTATGACTACTAAGGTTTCAAAAAGTTTTAAGGATGCGCTTAGAGGTTCACGATCGTCATCTATTAAAGCTTTAGTTACCCATAATTTCTTCCGATTGGTAAATTCTTTATGTCAAAGAAGAGAAGTTGCTAAAAATTTGACAACTCGTCTAACTCTAAATGGAAAGCATAGATAACCGAGAGATCAAGTAGAAGAAGACGTTTAAGGCTAGTTTGATTCAATCAAGTAGAATGGTAAGTAATTCACTACTTTAGCAATGAATTTAAAGTAATAATCGACGGTAACACTTATTCTTATACATGAAACATTCCATTATTACAATAGCTACCTTATGCATGTGTTATGGCTAATTGTTTGACAGTTGTAAATGGTAGGAATAGAGCTCATCATGAATTTACATCACCTTGGTACTCGGTTCAGTACTATTTGATGGTGTAAACATTAGAGTTTCATCCCTTTGTGATAAACGTTATTGGATTGAATATGATGGTCAGTTGATTTTACCACCAACAAATCGCAGACCATAAAGACGACCATGGTCTATATGAATTAAAGGCACAGCAGATGAGATGCATGCTCTGAAGGGACATAGGTGTAGCAGATGTGGAGTGCACATCCCCTAAACGAATCATTGCACTTCTGTAACTTAGTATTTATATTTGTTTGAGTTGTTAGTAACTGCCTTTGTTTGAGTTGTTAGTATATGTATGTGTTTGAGTTGGTTGTAGATGTCTTTGTTTAAGTTGGTGGTAAATATATTCTTTTGAACATTTCTAATGTAAACTTGTTTGATGATATGTTGTTTTCTAATATTGTTTTCCTATTTGATATGAACCATTTTGATGGTATGTATGTTAAGTTCATCTCCATCATGTTTTAAAATATTCTTTTGCGTTTTGCTACAGGTTTGAGGTGGTAGTTTTTGCAATTGAGCCAATAGGCATTATGCTATTTCAAATAGCGCGAAGTGGCGCAATTTCAAATACCAACCAACATTATTTTAAAACGCGACTATGTCAAAACCTATTCCAAATAGCAATCTGCAATACATACCACATTCCATTTACATGCACCAACAACATCAAATACCATTTACGTCGACACAATCAATTACACAACTACATGACATACTACAACTTACCATAATCCATTAAATTCAAGATCCATTAAGTCTATAGATCCACAATACAAACAAAAACAACAATAATATTACATACAACATAACACTTCCATACAATATTCAACAAAATACTACTTAATCTCTTAGGTTGCAAATTTCGCACGAAGTCTTCCTTTCTGCCCTAACCTAGGCTTATGCAAATCCTCCTCATCGTCTTCTTCTTCTTTTTCTTCTACTGGTGGCATTGTTGAGGAGGTTGCGAAGGACTATGCCAGTATTCCACCTATGAATATGAACGTTCTTTTTTCCCCAATGTCTATGATATGTGACCATCTAACTAGAAGAAGATGGAGAAGGCGTGTAGTCCTGTGGTAGTGCATCTATGTGAACAGAAGGAGGTGGAATAGCATGAGGAGGTGGTGCAGGTCATGATAGCTTGTTCTTCCCTAGAATTGATTATAAAATGTTCTTCATTATAAAGCATTTACACTTGGACCACCCCGTTACTTCTTTAGAAATATCATTAACCAACTCTAATGCATGATAAATGCCATCTTCTTACACAAAAAAGGCGATTAGGACATATTTTAATTTGTTTACCTTAGTTAATCAATGTGCATACATAAAACATTCCTCTCAAGAAGAGCACTAGGTGTGTATCGATTAGTCACAATAGGAACATCTTTTCCATGTAGAACATAGCGGTGCATGGTGTTCCGGTACCAACTGTTGTATCTTTTAACATCAAAGTCAGGTCTCTCTCTTCTTGCATGTGCATATGGCGCTGATTCCAAGACTCAATTATCATATCATACTACCCGGATTCGATATCAATCTTGTAGAAAGGAGCATTTTCTAGTAAGTGATATCGCATACCACATTGCCGCATCACTATGTCAGGAAGATGATATGTTACATCACTAAGATATATGGGTAGAACCCATGCAATCCATAAATCATTGGAAACTGTACATAAGTTAGGTAGCTCTCTAAGTACTTGTGCGGTATATGGGTCATTATCACAAAATCAAAATTTAGAACATCAAGCTTATTTCGTAGGAAATAAAATTCCATCTAAGAGACTTCGTGGTACTCTTAGGTCCAATCCACAGGTAAAATGAACTTACGATGATTTACAGGATCAAAACACATACGCATACACACACACACACACACACACACACAATCAAATAACAAAATAATATACCTAGAACCATATGGTAGATATCCATCCACACCTGCCCTCTTCATTGGTATTCTCCCGATAGGAAGGTACGTCCAACAACATAACTGCAAACATAAATGCATGTAAGATTGCAATGTATAGTAAATTATGAAAGAAATGCAAAAGGAGGGTAATAATGAAATTACTTGCACTAACGTCGAACAACCGCCAATAAGTTGGTTATCTAACAAAGCAAGCCTCGATAACTCCATGTAAGTATAAGCTAGAACTGCATTACCCTGAGAATACCATCGACGAGAATCTAAGTCCTCAAGTAAAGGAAGCCATCCGAGCCAGACACAAACTTTAAATGATCGCACACTAAAAAGGAAGTGATGATGTGAAGAATAATGGCTCAAGCGCACTGCTCAATCTAAATATCAGAGGCGCCTACTGGAATATCATCAGCAAGTTGCTACCTGTACCACATCGTAACTACCATCTCGTTGCCCCACCACTGATCATTTATAGGTGATAGCCCTAAGTGTGACTTACATAAGTCCATGTAATCTGTGGGTTCAGCATTGGTCAATTGAACACCATCTACGGGTAGGTCGAGCAAAACAACCACATTAGCCAATGCAATAGCCATCTTACAACCTGCCCTTTATAAAACTCGAATATCCACATCGAATGACGATGTCTGACTCTCGAATATCACAAAAGACTACTTGTTGGGAGAAATAAAGAAAGAAAGAAGAAGAAAGAAAACACTATACTAAGGCATAAGATATAATCTCACAGTGGAATAGTAACATGTAATATACTAAATGTACATGAACAAAATGGATGAACAACATATAAGAAACTACACTAGCGTAAGTAATTGATAAATAAATATCAATATAGAAAGTCAGAACAAAATATCTGATACAAAAAGTCTTATATATAAATAATATCTGTCATGTGCAACTACAATATCAAGTGTATGTCTATGTATACACACACATATCTAAGAATCATCTTCGTCTCTAAAGTGTGGGATATGGTGTAATGGATCTTAAGGCTATTTTAACACTAGAGAAGGTGAATATTATTCTATAACTTTTATGAATTTTTTAATTTTGTTTCAAGTTTTAAATCGAAACATAGCTTATCAACACATATATGTACTAATCAAGCAGTCAGTGATGTAATTATAGATAACTATAAAAGCAATGATAAAAGTAAAGTTAGAGAGATGACAACATAAATTTTTATACTAGTTCAGATTAACCAATCGTACATTCAGTCGCGTACAATGATGTATAGGTTGCTTTTCAATTGCCTACTTTAACCAAATAACAAGCAAACCAGAATACAATCTTGAATTCAAGACTAAGACACACACCATCTTGTCTAACGAGTCTGGGGCAAACTCTTTTGATTTATCGGGTAACAAAATCACCCACTTGATTTGAACAGGAAATAAATACACCACTTGGTTTAAAATGGATAACAAGCACACCCGAACAAATAATTATAGAGTTGTTGATTTTCAAGTATAAATAGTTTACTAGGCAACAAGATCATCACTTGATTTGAACGGGCAACAAGCATACCCACTCAATTTGAACAGGCAACAAGCACATCAAAACAAATAAAATTAAAGTTTTTGATTTCCAAATACCAACGGTTGTACTTGGGATACAAGATATCCTGTAGCCCTTTCGATAGTGGTTTGATCTTTGAGTTTGTAGAGAGAATGCTTCCAAAATAAAAAGTAATTTGTAGAGAATCAGTTTAGTAGACTATGGATTAATACTATGTAGATTTTGAAGAATATAGAAAGTAGTTTTCAAGAAATATTTCAAGAAAGCAAGGAGTTGGAATAAAGTAAGAAAATTAGTTAAAAAATTTGTTTCCACTCTTCTTTATATTGTGAATGAACAGAAGTATACATTCGTGAAGAAGTGCGTCCAAAAGTGACTTCTTTTCAAAAAATAAAAAATTAGCCAACGTCCACTATGTCAACATATGTAGGAGGGGTATGTCGACATACCCTTGTTAATTTAGAAAAATGAATTTTCTTTTAAATTGTTTTCAAACTTCTATATTATTGTAAAATTATTTCAAACATAATTTTTAAATACTTTGAACGTATAAAAACGTTTATAAAATATGTGTAAAAATATATTTTGAATTTAAAATAATTTATTTTAGTTAATATATCAAAGATTAGAAATTTGTGATAAAGATCAAAATCTTCTAGTAGGGACTTCAACAAATTTTTCTAATGACTCATACTAAAGTCTTGAGCTCTAGATTTCTTTTGTCTCTAAACGCATGAGTCTTGATCAATATCTCTAAATCTTTATTCTTGATCTTTATACTAATCAGTCTTCAAGTTCAATCATTTTGCACCCGTGTAATATCCCCCTCTTTGATGATGATAACCATGTAAATATTCCTGTATATATAATATAATATAATATAACTCCCCTTGAGTTAAATAACTCCTAATTATTATATGCTTGTGTTATATTTTATATTTTTCTCCCCTTTTGTTATCAACAAAAATGGATGAAAAACAATACTCCACCTAAACGTGATTCAAAATCAATATTAGAGATTTTAAACTATATGGAAATGCAAGTGGTAACAAAAACCATTATGTATTCAATAAATTGGGTAATGATTATATTAAATATTGAAGACATACAAATCAAACTATTTTACAATCCAATCCAATCAATCAATCAATCAATCAATTCAAATCAAACCAAATCAAATGTCAAATGCAAAGTTAAACCAATCTAAACCAATCTATATTATTTACAGACAATTCAAATTTTAATATAGAAGTTTTAAAACATATGCTTACATATCATAAAAAAATAAAAATACTAGATTTTTCTTGGAACTTCAACCCATCCTTCGGATCCAAAGATTGGATTTGTTTTGATGACATCTCAATCTTCTTGTTTCGCATTTGCTTTAGAGTTTGAGTATTCCGGGTTGTCATTTGATCATCTTTGATAAGAGAGGAAATTAGCCAACCAATATCATCAAAGTGTTTCTCTTGTTCCTTTATCAATTGCATTTGGCTTAATTCCAAATTCCTTTGATTTTGAAGAATGAATTAGAGAGCATTTTCAAAGGATTAAAGTGTTTCTTCCAAGTTTTCACAAAGTTTTTGATGTGGAGAACTCATTTTTATGAAAGGAAATGTTTAGGATGAAAGGAGATGAAAGATCGATCAACGTATGAGTTTTCTAGAAGAAAATGGTTTAAATAGAGATGAAAAGTCGGATTAAATAACTATATTAAAAATAGTTATAATTTTTTTTAAAATTTAAAATTTTCAAATAATGGACATTATTTCGAAATATCTATGTAGGGTATGTTGACATATGTGCCTTAATTTGCACATTCATGTTTTTGTTCTAATTTTTATTTCTACTAATAAATATTATTTTATTTTAATGATTGGCGGAGGCTAAGATAACATAATTAAACAGCAAAAAGTAAATTTCATTAATCAAAATGGAGAGATACATGAATTCAAAGAAAAGCACATGAAAATGACATGAAATAAAACTAGAAAAACATTCAACAGGGATACAAAGCTAGATAAAGATCTAAAAAGACGACGACGACGAAGAAGAGTTTCCACCAAGCTTTCTAATGATCTTTCCATAGAATTTTGTCCACTTTGTTGAAGAGAGAAGTGAACCTTTTACTAAAGGAGTGTTTAAGCTTCTTTTAGTTATTGAGATGCTTCTCTAGGTTTGTAAGAAATTTTTTGTTGGAATAACGAGATGGTTTGTCAATGCTTTCTAGAGAAGTATCCATTTCCTCCTCTTCCGCATCTTGTTCTTCCTCCTCTTCAATTTTCATACCTTCGCTTTATTCTTCTTCTTGAAGAATCTCCTATTCTTTTTCCCTTTGTAACCTCTTCCCTTTCAGGAAGATATTCATATTTCGAATTCAAGAGGAATATGCATAAAGGAGAGGTTGGTTTTGTCGAAAACTTGATGAGGTAAAATGTTTTCACCTCTTAGATGGATATCAAAATAATTGAAAATTCTAGTAAGATACACACCATGGTAAAGTGTGTTCTCATGCCTATAGATTTTCTTTTGAACAAAACTATTCAAAATCACTTGTGCCAAATTAATATCATATTTTTCGAAAATAGCAAAATGATCTTTGAAAACTTTTTGATTCAGGTTATTGTATTTCTCATCCTCGATGTAATACTTTGTTGTGAAGTAAGACACATTATTCTTGCTTTAGGCCTAAGATTTTTGCTTTTAAAACCATACTCTTCATTATTAGAAAACAAATCATGCATAATTTCTCTATTACCATAATCAGTTTCAAAAGTGGAGAGGTCATTTCCACTACTTTTACAACCAAGAATTTCGCAATCCAAAATAGTAGTAATATGTTTGACAGTACTCCAAATTTGACCTTCTTCTCCTTGAATTTTTTTATCCAAACCAGGATAGAAATTAAAATCACTTTGAGATAAATCAAATAAACCAAAAATAACATTTTCAAAAGCAAGATCTTGTAAACTATAAGAAGAAAATTCATTAAAGTTTGCAAACCTTTCCGAAAATACTTTTCCATGTGTAACATACTCAATATAAGTTTCAGTATGATCTTGATCTTTGAAAAGTTGACATTTGATCTTTTTGAAGCCTAATGGATTTGGATAAGGAGGGTTGGCTTGAGGAAGATATTATTGTGCAGTTTTGAAAGTAGGAGAGTGAAGAATGAATTTGAATTTTGACATAAAGTGTGACTAAATGAAGGGATAAGGATGAGATGATTTAAAAGAGAGTGAATCGACATTTTCAATTTGAGAAGATGATTTTTTAGTTTTTGAAATTAATGCAAATGAGAGGAAAATTCAAATTTTGAATTTGAAATATTCTCTAATTTTCTACCAGGTATATCGACATACCCATGTGACGTATGCTGACATATAGGCCAAAAATTTCAAATTAAAACAAAGGTAATATATTCCTATATATGTAAATTTATATTTATACAAAATTGTTATTATAAATCTTTATTTATTCCTAAAGTTAATAATTCAGAATGAAATAAAAATTAAATATAAAATGTAACGTTTTGTCGTTTCCTTTGTATCTTTTGATTAATTTTCCATCACCATGAAACACATGTTAATATTGTCTGTAACTGGTTCATTGTCACTTAATGCAATGTCAAAATCGTCCAAAGTTGCATTGTAAAGTTTTTTTTTTCTCTTTTAATGAATTGGTGTTTGGTGTTTTCTTCTACTATAGGCAGTTTCTTTGTGGATGGCCAGATTCTCCACAATTATAACACTTGATTCCCTACTTTAACCAGGTAACAAAAAAACTAGAATACAATCTCGTTTTCAAGGCTGTGAGACACACCCTCCAATCTTACGAGTTCGAGGCAAACTCTCTTGGTTTACCGAGTGATAAGATCACCCACTTGATTTGAACTGAAAACAAGCACACCCACTGAACAGGCAACAAGCACATCCAAACAAATAAAAGTAAAGTTTTTGGTTTCCAAATACCAATGATTGTACTTAGGATATCTTGTATCCTATAGATTTTTTGATAGCGGTCTAATCTTTGAGTTTGTATAGATAATGCTTCCAAAATAGTAGATAGTTTGTAGATAATCAACTTACTAGAGTGTGGATTGATACTATGTAGATTTTGAAGAATATAGAAAGTAGTTTTCAAGAAATATTTCAGGAGAGTATGGAGTAAGAAGAAAGTAAGAAAATCAGTTAAAAATTCATTTCCACTCCTCTTTATACAGTAAATGAACAGAAGTATATCCATTCACGAAGAAGTGCGTTCAAAAGAGACTTCTTTTCAAAAATTAAAAAAATCAACCAACGGTTACTATGTCGACATACCCTTGTTAATTTTGAAAAGTTAATTTTCTTTTAAATTGTTTTCAACTATAGTTTTGTAAAATAAAGTTAAACATAATTTCTAAATACTTTGAACATATAAATACTTTTATGAAATATTTAAAAAATATATTTTGAATTTAAAATAACTTTTTTTTTGAAAATGGGTTCAAACTTTTCTATTACTAACTGTATAAAACGAACAACAAATGCCATAAGGCAAGGTCACTATGTACATAGCAAAGAACAATAACTAAACAGACCTTAATAAAATTAAACAAATGCGGTACAGGGCCAAACGAACAAAGCCCATGCATGGAAGTTTCTCGAATGCTCACAAGTAAATAAGGCATGTTTTACTTCTAACTCCTTCATTAAACCAACTCCGAAATAATTCCATTAATGGCGACCAGAAGAAAATGGTAACATTCTCTTTAAACTAATCTGCCGCTGTAGTGAAAGCTTTACTCGACTACTTCAATTATCTCGACGAGGCACCATACTGACCAGATTTTGCAGCTTTGAAGTTAATAAATCTAGCAGCTATGAAGCTCTTTTTCTCGTATGACCCAGATCTTAAGAAGATAAGTGATTTAAACCTCAAAGGTGAAATCTTTAAGCTTTATGTGAAATACAACCGGATCTGAGTAACTTTATGTCTTATAACAGCAGATTCGGCAGCAATTAGGAGATCCATATTCATTTATAACCTTTTCGAGTAAATCAAGTCCAGATCTATATCAGATAAGATATTTGACTCAATTTTGTTTTGGGAGGAATGTAAGGGCCCGATTGGGAACCCATACAGTTCCTATCTTTCATCTCATGTCTAATATCTTGGTCTGATTTGATTTATAGGCTCGAAGGCAGATACTTATTTGCTACAACCAGCATAGAAGAGGCCATATGACTGAGTCTTCTCCAACCGAACAACCAGATAAGTCACTGTAATACTGGACCGAGAACAATATTTTTGATTGTGTGGACTAATCATGTTGTTTGAATGTCGGTCAATCCAGGTAAGCATAGGGTGTCATCAGAATTCAAAGCTACCCAAGGAAAGATATTCTGCAACTTAACAAACTACATCAAAATGTATTATTAAATATTTATTAAAATGTAAATCAAAAGAGAGGAGGTGGGGTCAATATAAGTAATACAGGTAAAAGTTGAGCTAAATCAGGGTTCAACGATTGAAGAATGAGAGCAGGAACTCAACATATGATATTGCAGAGAGTACCCCAATTCAGCATTGGGAGGTATATCCCCATTTCATAATTATTTTCTCATCCATGCCAGTGATATTTTTAAAATGTTTGGATTTTGACATTCTGATGCTCATGGTTTGATGAATTCTATTACATATTTGTGTACTGTCTGAGAACCTATTTTGAAATATTCTATCGTTTCTTTCTTTCCATATGTGCCAAACACCAATAGATAAGGATAGTTGAAACAAATCTGAACTGAGATTATTTGTTTTAGAAATAGAAACGATTTTCTGCAAATCTTCCTTTAAAGAGAAGGACAGCACATTTTTTGGTGAATTGAAATTTTTTTTACAACTCCAGTACCAATTTTTTTCCGTATAATCACATTGAAAAAATAGATGATCTATAGTTTCAGTGTGATTATTACATAAAGCACAATAGGGATCCACAACTATCTGTTTTTGAAGCAATCTATCTTTTGTCAATAGATGGTCGTTAATGGCTTTGTAAAGGCACATCGCCATTTTTGGGACGTGGATCTTGTTCCAGACCAAATTCGACCAGTATTTGTGTTCAAAACTGGTACGAATCGTATTCCAAACATTTTTGAACTGGTATGTTCCATTCTTCGTACACTTCCAAGACCAAAAATCCCTTTCCCTGTCCTTGTGAATTAAAACGCCTTCTATCTCTGCATGGATTTGAAATAAGAAACTGTAAGAGTCCCACCTCCATTCTCCTTTCTGAATAATTTTACTTAGAAGAAGATTATCTGTGTCAGTTATTAATGCAGTGTCTCTACCTATACGTTCCATTATAGAACTACCATGCAACCATGGATCGTACCATAAAGAGGTAGTTTTACCATCAGCTATATTGAGCGAAAGACATTTCAGGGCGATACGTCTATTTTTTAAGATAAATTTCCACACTCCCAAATCGTCCGAGCGTTGATTAATATCCCAAAAGCTTTTATGCCCAATGTATTTACAACGCATGAATTCCGCCCAAATTCCTTCTGCATTTACAATTTTCCAAATCAATTTAGTGCATAACGCTCGATTCATCTCTTCTAAGTCTCTCAGACCCATTCCACCTTCTTCTTTTTGTCTGCACAATATTTCCCAAGGAATTTTACTGCTACAACTCTTCCAAAGAAAGTTAAGGATTAAATGTTTAATTTTTTGGATTGTAGAGATTGGGAGACAAAAACATTGCATCCAGAATTGTATTATTGGGTAAATGGTAGATTTAATAAGTTCGAGTCTTCCAGCTAGACTCAGCATCTTATTCTCCCATCCTCCAATTCTTAACTTGATTTTTTCTATCAATAGCGCACAATCCTTATCCCTCAAATTCACACTAGACAAAGGAATTCCCAGATATCTTATAGGCAGATCCGACTGCTGAATATTAAGGATATTGCTAATCTCTGAGCACGTATCAACCCCTTTCCTAAAGAAAACATTAGATTTTTCACAACTGAGTTCCAGGCCTGACACTCTTCCCATAGATTGAAAAACATCACTAATGGCCTTTGCTGTTTGTGCATTGGCTTTAGTAAAGATTATAATATCATCGGCGTAAATGATGTGTGTCAACTTGTTATCAAATTCTGTTATTGGGGAGATTTGACCTTCTCTTACTTTTTCATCCATTAATAGCGTAAAATATTCCATGACCAAAGTAAATAGAATGGGCGAAATTGGGTCGCCTTGTCTAAGGCCATTTGAACTCTTGAAATATCCGTGTGATTCCCCTTTAACTATGAGTGAGAACATAGGAGTCGATATAATGTTGTTAATAACATTCACCCATTTTCCTGGAAAACCCAGGCTAATTAATATATGTATAACAAACGCTCGATTAATCGAATCATATGCTTTCTTTAAATCAACTTTGATGCATATATATTTATTATCCTTTCTACCTAGGCCTCTAATAATTTCATGCGCAAAAAGAATACCATCCCCTATTGATCTACCTTTTATAAATGTCGTCTGATTCGGGGATATCAACTTATTCAAAAAAGGGACCAGTCTACTACAAAGAATTTTGGAGAAAATCTTATAAACAGTATTACAACAAGCGATGGGTCTAAAATCTTGAATACAAGTTGAGTGGACTTTTTTAGGAATCAAATGTAAGAAAGTGTGATTCCATTCTTTGATTATTAAACCCTTTTGGAAAACATCATTCAATGCTTTGAAGATAATGTCTTTCGAAAGATGCCAGTGTATTTTGAAAAACTTAGCATTAAAACCATCTGGACCTGGAGAAGACGTATCTTTAATGTCCCATAATGCAAGTTTAATTTCATCCATAGAAATACCGTCGTTCAAGAAGTTAGCACCATATTCAGTAATAATAGGTTTACAAACAACTTCTGGGAATTTATTTTCTACCAGACGGTTAAAAATGCGTTTGTAGAAGTTGATAGCCGAGTCGACAAATTTGTCATCTGTCTCTATTTTGCCGTCTACTTCAATGTTAGTCAAGCAATTTTTACCTCTTCTGCTAGACATTTTAGCATAAAAGAAAGAAGAAGCTTCATCTCCCATTCTCAACCAATCGCATTTGGCCTTTTGCTTGGTGTCAAGATACTCCTTTTTGAGTGCCATATCCAGTTTAATTTTGGCGTCATGGAATTCTAGGACTAAATTTTGATCATTTGATGTTTCCAAAAGTTTTTGGAGTCTAGAGCAGGTCTCTCTTTGAACTTGAACCTCCTGTTTGGAATTCCTTATATTAGCGCTCCAAATCTTTAGCTCTTTCTTAATGTTCTTGAGTATATATAAGAGTTGAAATAACGGTCTGTCTTCAAAGTTAGAAGTCCACTTTCTCTCAATGAGAGGGAAGTATTGATCACATAAAGGGCAGTGATTCATAAACCTAAAAGGTCTATTCTTGTCTCTAGGTTTGGAAAAAAGAGAGACTATGATTGCATTATGGTCGCTCACCGAGGGAGGTAAATAGAAGGCCGTTAAGTCTGGAAATAATTTGATCCATTCTAAATTAGCAATGACCCTATCTATTTTTGAAAATATGTTACTACTTAGGCCAGACCACCAAGAAAATTCAAAACCTTTCATGTCAATTTCTTTAAGTCCTGTATAATTAGCCAAATCATCTAATTCAAACAGTTTTTCAAATGGCACTGGGTTACCTCCCTTTCTTTCAGAAGTGCTACGGATACAATTGAAATCTCCAAGGACCAACCACGGTCTAAAAATATTAATAGCATCTTCTCGTAAATTCTCCCATAACTTCTTCCTCAGATTAGTAAAATTCTGAGTGTAGATAAAGGATAAATTACATTTAAATTTCAAATTGTTAACCAACTCAAGAGTGATATGTTGGTCACTCATACTAATGAAGTTAAAATCCCAATAACTTCTGTCGATAAGGATGATTATTCTACATTTATAATAACAGGAGACATTGCTTATAATTTTCCACCGTTATCTATAAGCCTTTCTAGGTTTAAGATATCAGATAACAACATCTTATTTTCTAAGATACCAAAGCAACTTATTTTATACTTGTCAATGATATTTCTCACTTCTTTCATTCTGTTGGGGTTATGAAACCCCCTCACATTCCAACAAGCAATCGTCATTATACTTTGTTGTTCCTAGTCCTCCGTGACCTTCTATTAGAGGACTCCTCTATATCTTCTTCAGTAATGCCTAGCATCTGAACCCACTTGGGGTTTTTACGAACAAGCTTATCCTTAATCACGTTCTCATATTCTTTGTCCTGAGGCTTAGGGATATCCTGTACCCCTGGAGGAAACTCTATATTATCATATGTATATTGTTCCTTTTCCAATTCTTTCGATCCTGAATCCTGGTCGAGCTCTTCCTGAACCTGCGTATAATTACATTGTTCAGTAGCTCTCATATAATTAACATTATTAATAAGACAATTTTCAATACAAATATCAGTAGGAAGTAAAGTAGTAGAAAGTGAATTATTATTCGATATAGGCGAAGGACGAATAAAAATAATAATTTGATTTGGGGGAGATTTCGGAGGTGGTGTTTTCAATTCATTGTCTTCCGTATCGTTGGTCGATTCATCATTTCTCAGATCACCCTCTATACTGGCCTCTGAGATTTGAACTAAATTACTCGTTGTCTCCATCTCCTTCAACTTAGTTTGGCTTCCACCCTCTTCGATTGAGACCATCTCCTCGTTATTCCTTGTGATTCCCTCAGCTGGACGCATACCATCTATAAGTTCCGTGTTTTGAGATTCATTGGGAGTTTCTTCATGCACCTGATTATCCTGTTCCACTGTGTTATCCTTTCCTCCTACCTCCATGACTACCTTGCCTGCTTCTACAATGTTTTCTTCGATAGAATCATTGACTTGGTTCTTTTTAGGAACCCATGACTTGGTCATAGGGAATTCCTCAAATATATGGCCAAAACAAATGCACTTGTCACAAATAGGCGGAGGGTTTTCATATTCCACTTCCTGTATAAAGCTCCTCCCTTCCTCATCCATACCAACAATGCTGTTAGGCATACCATAGGTTGCATTAACCTCAATCAATACTCTGGCATAAGCTAGTCTATTTTTGTTTTTTGTTGCCTCGTCCATCTTTATTGGGATTCCAATAGTACTTGTTAGCGCACTGATAGCTTTATTACCCCACAGCTTAAAACTTAGACCAGGAAGTCTAACCCACATTGGTAAAGATGTAAGAAGATCTCTATCTGTTTTCATATCCGGTGAAAGGCGCTTCATGATTATCAAATTCCTGTCCATAAACCATGGACCTGATTTCAAGATTTTGCTACAGTCTTCCTCCGAACCAAATCTCACCACGAAGAATCCATTATTCCTGGAATGGACAGAGACCGGCTTTTGAGTTGACCAAACTCTGTTGGCATATCCTTCAAATGTCTTAAGCCAAGGTTTATATCCAACAACATACAATAGAATACATAGATCCCATCCACCCTCTGCTTCATTGATAGCATCAGCTGTAAGTGTGCCAATCCTTTTGCCATCTACTATTGTAGGTTCAATAAATTCAAGATCTAGGTTACCTATGCCACCAACTGCACCAATTTTCACTGCCTCACTATAAGAGAATTTTTTAGCGTCCTCTGAGACAGTGAATTTAATTTTCGGATAGCTTCCTGTCTGCGAGGCGGATTGCTTTGTTATTTTTGAGATTTTGTTTTAGTTAGACCTGCAGCCGCCTGAACCTTATTCTTCAGATTTCGATCAGATGTGAACCCATTTTTATTCGATCTGAGACCTCCCATATTGAGTCGGGTTTCAGGACCACTAGGAGCTGGAAGTTTGCCCCTTTTCCTTCTCACCTCCTCCCAGCCTTCTTCATCACGCAGTGATCCCATTTTTTAGAGAAGAAAGAATTGAAGACGGAATTAAGAATGAATGAGATGATGGAAGAATCGAAAGAGAAAGGAGAAGAGGAAAAAACCCTAATCTCCATATCTAGATCTGGAAGCCATGGCCGAATGAATGAATTTTTTCAGAATTTAAAATAACTTATTTTGTTTAATATATCAAAGATTAGAAATTTGTGATAAAGACCAGAATCTGCTATTAGGGACTTTAATAGTTTGTTCTGATGACTCATACTAAGTTCTTAAGCTCTTTAAGTCTTCTGTCTCTAAACTCATGAGTCTTGATTATCGTCTCCAAATATTCATTCTTGGTTTTTATACCGATCTGTCTTCAAGTTTAATCATTTTGTACCTATGTAATATTCTACAATATATACTATGCAACTTGACAAAATATTAGTATCTAGATTTATATGGTTGTTGTCATCAAAATAAATACCTAATGTATTAACAATCTTCCCCTTTTTGATGATGATAACCATGTAAATATTCCTGTATATAACATATAATATAATATACCCCCTCCCTCAAGTTAAATAACCTCCTCTTAGTATATGCATATGTTATATGTTATGTTTTTCTCCCCCTTTATCATCAAAAAAGGGCGAAAAATAATACTCTCCCTAAATGTGACATACTTATGAATTATGGAGTCAACATCAACGTTAGAGATTTTAAAAAATATTGAAATAATAGTGGTAACAAAAATCATTGTGTGTTCAACAAATTGAGTAATGATTATATCAAGTATTAAAGATATACAGATCAAACTATTTTACAATCTAATCAATTAATTCAAGTCAAATCAAATCAAAGATTAAATACAAAATAATACTAATCCAAAACAAACCATATTATTTACAAAGTAGCCAAATTTAAATATATAAGTTTTAAAATATACGCTTATAAATTATAAACAAATAAAATAATAGATTTTTGTTGGAACTTCAAACCATCCTTCGGATCCAAAGATTGGATTTGTTTCATAACATCCCAATCTTCTTGTTCACGTTTGCCGTAGAGTTTTAGTATTTCGGGTTATTGTTTTGATCTTCTTTGATAAGAGATGAAATTAACCAACGAAGATCACCGCTGTGTTTTCTCTTGATCCTTTATCATTTTGCATTGAGCTTAATTCTAATTTCCTTTGATTTCGAAGAATGAAAAAGAGAGACTCTTTGAAAGATTTAAGCGTTTCTTCTAAGTTTTCATAAAGTTTTTGATATTGAGAACTCATTTTTATGAAACGAAATGTTTAGAATGAAAGGAGATAAAAGATGAATCAACGTATGAGTTTTTCTGGAAGAAAATGCTTTAAATAGAGATGAAAAATCAGATTAAATAACTTTTTAAAAATTTAAAATTTTCAGAAAACGGTTATGTCGAGTATGTCAACATATATGCCTTAATTTTCATATTTATGTTTTTATTCCACTTTTTTCAACTTAATACTATTTTAGTTTAATGGTTGGCAAAGACTAAGATAACATAATTGAACAACAAAAAGTAAACTTCATTAATCC